>CM024759.1:5494711-6094711 GCA_014218235.1 Colocasia esculenta | reverse complement strand
TTTGTCAATGAGTATATGATGAGTTTTTTTTTTTTAGAGTAAAATAGTCATTAAGAAAATGGATTGGAGTTGGATGGACAAGCCAAAGCACTCAAAAGAATATCTAGATGGAGTGGAGTTGTTCATTGATTTTGCATGTGGGTATTCTGATCCGTTGTCAACTATCAAGTGCCCTTGTGTTAATTGTGTATGTATGTGTAAATGGGACAAGAACATAGTTAGGGAACATTTATACTTCAATGGAGTCATCAAAGACAAAAAGTTTTGGGAGTTTCATTGGCCTAATTCATCTTGCAATAGGCCGACATATCTAGATTCTGCATGTGAACATGTCCCAAAGGATGGTGGTATGCGTTCAATGTTGCGAGATGTATTTGGCTTGGAAAATAAAAAATATATGGAAAACATCTCTGCCAATCAGAATAAAGGAGACTATGGTACATTTGAAAATCTACAGGAAGATGTTGAACAACCATTGTATCCATGATGCAAGACTTTCAACAAACTATCATTTATAATCCGATTGTTCAACATAAAATGTATGGGTAAAATGAGTAACAAATCCTTCAACATGCTATTGAAGTTGTTGAAAGAAGCTCTTCCAGAAGGTGAGGTATTACCAAGTACATTTTATGAATTGAAAAAGATCATTAGTAAGTTGGGATACAGTTATCATAAAATTGATGCATGCCCAAATGATTACATTTTATATTGGAAAGACTATGAGTCTCATGAGCAATGTCCCAAATGTGGAGATTCTAGATGGACTACAAGGGAAAAGAGTGGGTATAAAAAAAAAAGATAGCCAAGAAGGTTCTTCGGCACTTTCCCTTAATTCCAAGGTTGAAAAAATTATATATGTGTAGCAAATTTTCAGCAAACATGAGATGGCATAGCGATGAGCGGCAAGAAGATGGTATATTAAGACATCTAGCTGATTCCCCTTATTGGAAAACTTTAGATGCCATAGATGAGTTTGGTTTAGAATCTCGCAATGTATGTTTAGGTTTGGCAAGTGATGGTTTCAATCCTTTTGGAACAATGAGTACGAGTCATAGTACATGGCCTGTGGTATTGACACCATACAACCTACCTCCATGGCAGTGTATGAAGCCACAAAATATTTTTGTATCTTTAATCATTCTTGGCCCTAATGGACCTAGAAATGATGTTGATGTGTATCTTCAACCACTTGTAGAAGAATTGCAAATACTATGGCATGGAGTTGAAACATATGATGCTTCTAAAGGTGAAACCTTTTGTATGCATGCTGCATTACTGTGGACCATTAATGATTTTCTTGCATATGCTTATCTATCTGGTTGGAGCACCAAGGGTCGACTAGCTTGTCCTACATGTAATGTAGATACAAGTTCACAATGGTTGAAAGCAAATGGGAAGTACTGTTACACAAATCATCGTCGATGGCTGAAAGAGGATCACAAATTTCGTTCTTTAAAACGACGGTTTGATGGAAAAGAAGAAATAAGAAGTAGACCAATTTCATTGTCTGGGATTGATATATTGGAGCAGTTACATGGACTGACCTTTACTTTTGGCAAGGTTCCTAAAACTAAAACAAAGGTAAAGGGAAAACATATGAAAGACACATCTATGAGTAATGTTGAAGATTCTGGCAACTATTTATCATGGAAGAAAAAAAGTATCTTTTTTGAATTGCCATATTAGAAGTTGTTACTTCTCCGACATAATCTTGATGTAATGCATATTGGAAAAAATATTTGTGATAGTATTGTTGGTACTCTTTTGGACATTGATGGGAAAACTAAGGATGACTTGAAAGCTCGTAATGATCTACAACATTTGGGTATAAGGACTGCACTTCAGCCACAAACTTTGAGCTCTAATAGATTGTTGTTGCCGCCTGCTATGTTTACATTGAGCAACATTGAAAGACAAACCATTTGTAAAGTGTTTAAAAATGTGAAAGTTCCAGATGGTTATGTATTTAACATATCAAGGCATGTGAACCCCAATGATCACAAGAAGATTTGGGGTTTGAAGAGTCACGATTGTCATGTGCTCATCCAACAATTACTTCTTGTGGCAATGAGGGGAGTGGCACAAAAGGAATTGAGGTCTGTAATTACTGATCTTTGCATTTTTTTTTCACAAGTATGTTCAAAGACATCATCTTCAAATGATTTCTATACTCTACGACAAGAAGTTACAAACATTTTGTGTCGCTTGGAGATGATTTTCCTACCAAGTTTCTTTGATATCATGGTACATCTTCTCATCCACTTACCTGATGAAGCAAGACTTGCTGGCCCTGTACATTATAGGTGGATGTACCCCATTGAAAGGTATGTCTCTAGCCTAAATTTATAAAACATTTATTGCTATTAATAATCTGATCTCTGTCAAATATTAATTTGTTAGGTTTTTAGTGAGACTTAAGTCCTATGTTCGAAATAGGGCATGCCCAGAAGGTTCAATGGCCGAAGGGTATATCCCGGAAGAGACACTTACATTTTCTGCTAGGTATTTAGATGATGATGTTCAGACATGGCTTAATCAACCCTTAAGAAATGAAGATGATGGTAACATTCCTATTAAAAAGGGATGGGAGATATTTTCTGAAGGAGGCCGTCCTTTAGGCGTCGACACCAATTGTTATCTAAGTGATGAAGAGTTGAACCAAGCTCATCGATATGTCTTGTTCAATTGTGAGGCAATTGCTCCTTTTATCGAGTAAGTAAGATGATCACTTGTATATTATATGTTTTCTAATTGTACATCTTTATATGTGTATCTCATAACAAGTGTTTTATATAGTATGCACCTTGGTTTTATACGGAGTGGAAGACCACAATCACTTGAAGAACATGTTCTTCAATCTTATGGTTTCCATTACCAACTATCGTCCAAGCAAATGAAACTGGTGCGTTGGATTCCTCCTATTACTGATTTCTGTTTGAATGTGGATGGGGCTTGTAAAGGAAATCCAGGCATATGTGGAGGAGGCGGATGTATTCGGGATAGATCTGGGAAGATCCTTGCTGCCTTTGCAAATTTCTATGGAGAGGGAAGTAGCATCATCGCTGAAACTAGGGCGCTTTGCGATGGCCTTCGTTTGGCTAAGTTTTTGGGGGTTCACCTGTCAGCTGTCTACTCTGACTCGGCAACTCTTGTGCTCTCACTTCAGCCGAACAAAGTACTCAACTGGAAGGTCCAGCACTGGTGGTGTGCTGCTAGAGCTTTGCTTCATGAGGACAACAACATTATTTCTCATGTTTATAGAGAGACTAAATAGGTGGTGGACCGGCTTGCTAACCAAGCCATCCTTACTTTGTGTAATAAGGTTTTTTGGGGTGGACAACATCTTCCTAAAGACTGCAAAGGGCCAATTCTTATTGATAGGTCGGGTCTTTTCAATGTAAGACTGATCTAATGGGGGTATGCCCCTTGACGTTGTACCTCTCTTTTCCCATTTTAATATTTAGGCCCAGAGTTTTTTTTCGACTGGTGGAGTGGGTCCATTCTCCCCCTCTGGGGGAGGGTGCACTCTCCTGGCCTGGCCTCTGAGGACCTCTTAAAAAAAAAAAAAAAAAAAAAAAACAGAAATGGAGATCGAGAGGTGTCATACATTAGAATTTCAGCAATGGTTTAAATTTAAAGTGAGTGATGTAGACCATTCTCATTTTATGAAAGGTTTTCACCCATGTGTATTCATTTTCGTGATGATAACCCACATGCATCATATTATGTAGGTTGACACCTTGCAAGCACAATGTGGAGATGGGTTGGATACAAATATACGTTGGATAAAGGATCGACCAATAAATATGGTGAAGAAGTTTGACTCTTGTTTAATAAATGGGTTTCGCTTTCAAACTCAACATGTGGAACGACATAGGGTTACACAAAATAGTGGAGTTGTCATGTCTGCAAAAACCTCAAGTTTTTCAAGTTTAAAAGATAAATCTCCTATTCGAGGGCAAGTGACATATTACGACATTTTAGATGAAATTCTGGAGTTGAACTATTATGCTACCAGAACAGTGTTACTCTTCAAATGTGACTGGGTGGATATTCAGCGATGAGTGAGAGAAGAAGAAGACTTCACAATGGTCAACTTTAAATATAAGTTACGTACAACTGAGCCATTTGTCTTAGCCTCTCAAGTGGAGCAAGTATGGTACATAAATGATTCAAAAGAGCAAGGATGGTGTGTGGTCAAGAAGACAAAGCCAAGATTTTTTTTTTGATTTGCAAGATGAGGAGAGCATTGAGAATGATGTGGAAAACAAAATACTAGGCAGTGATGATGTTGGTATTGATAATTTAGATGATATTCATGTTACATGGGCAAGGGTGGGAATTGATGGGCAAAAGATTTTTATTTGAATTGTTTTTGTAATGGTTTTTTGAATACAATTTTGGTGATGATATTGATGTTATATGCTTTCAGTGGGAATTGATGGGCAAGAGATATTTTTTTGAATACAATTCTGTATTGGTTTTTTGAATACAATTCTAGTGATGATATTTAACTTGATCTTAACCATTATAATGGTTTTTTTAATATGCTTTCAGTATTATTTAACTTGATTTTAACCATTATTCAAATTTAATCTCAATTTTAGATATTGCTGATAAAGAGACATGTAAGTCTTATTTCTGTCCTCATGTTAATGTTGAGAAAGTGGATTAAATTGTGCCTATAATATTTAGTATCATATTGTTTCCATGTAACAGGGGGAGAAAAAGAAGTGTGGACTATGTAGAACCCAGTGAAGGTGAGCCTGATAAAACTCAGGCTGTAATGAAGACCAGAAAGCCTTCTGGCCCTATTGCAAGTGCAGATATTCTGAAGGCAAAGAAGAAAGACTTGTCAGAATGTTATGGGGTTTCCAAAGAAGATGGACAAAGCCAAGAAACTGGCGCAACTGGAGCATCTGAAAAATGCCAAGAAACTGGTGCAACTGGAGCATGTGAAAAATTGGATACAAATACCTTCCAACAACATATTGAGTGAGTTTCTAATTTTTTTTTATAACTTGAAGCCTTCCATTGTAATTGATAGAATTTCTAACAATAAACAGAATTGCAGTTATCTATGGAGTATTCTTTCAACTGAGCATTTGAAAAACTATGACTGTTGGGATTGTTTATGGTTTCCATATTATAAGTCCAATGCTTCTCAACGGAAAAAGATGTTGACATGGGTCAAAGATAGAGAGGTTTTTCTAAAGAAGTACTCATTTGTGCCGATATGCATGTGGTAAGTTGTTAAAAAAAATAGCATGTCTTTACATATGTTTCTATAAAAAGATAGGCCTTATAACTTTTTTGTTATGTAGGGGACATTGGAGCCTTATAATATTATGTCATGAGGAAGAAGATGATTTGCCATTCATCATGCTTCTTGATTCCCTCCATAGTATTGACCCAACAAAACTTGTTCGGCCAATTCAAAGGTTGGTGCTACATTAGTTCTATGATTCATAGGTAATATATTGGTGACCTATCTCTAATATATTGACTCTTTTTTTTTAGATTTTTGAAGGACATATATGCTACAAAGAACAAGGCAGTGATTGCTGATGCAATGTCTTCCATAGATATTTCAATTCCATCGGTAAATGATTAGAGACATAGAATATGATGTATTCTATAGATATCTCTAATATATGCTGACTGCTATCTTGTTTATATGTCTTTTTTTTTCATAGGTTCCACAACAAACCAATGGCACTGAGTGTGGATTTTTTGTATTATACTACATCTACCATTTCATACAGAATGATCCACTCACATTTTCCTTGGATGATTACCCATCTTTTGTGAGTTATGCTCCTCTTTCAAATTACATGTCTTGATTTTTCATCCAACATACTAATGGAGTGTAATTTTTTCAGCTTACATGTGATTGGTTCAGTAGAGCAGAGTTTGATAAATTTGTAGATGACTTGATGTTAAGAAAAATAGAGGTGCAAGAGATGGTGGTGGAAGTTTCTAAAAAGAAGCATAGAGACCAATAAAACTAAGTTCTGTTCATGGTTTAGATAATGGTAAACGAATTGTTGTCCAGATAAATGAACTTGGACAACCAGTTGGAGAGGGTGGCCATTCTTTGAAATTATTTTTAGGAACAATTGCCCGTCTTGGTGATGAAATGCCAATTGATGCTCCAACTTGGAGGGCAATGTCTGCCACCCATAAGGATGATGTGTGGGAGTATGTCCAGGTGATTTCTAGAATACATATGTTTTTTTTCTATGTTCAATCTATTATATATTAATTATATGAGTATGTATTGTAGAGAAAATATGATATTCCAGCATATTTGAAAGAGTGGGTGATGAAGGACTTGGATCAAAAGTGGAGGTCTTGGAAATATGAATTGAGAAACAAATACTTCAACCCAACTTTGAAGCAAACTGAACAACAAATACCACCTGATCCAAGAGTTAATGTGGAACAATGGAAAAGAGTTGTTCAAACATGGTCTTCTAATAGTTGGAAGGTAAAATGCTTAAGATGTTTATCTAATAGAAGGTAAATTTTTTTTTGCTGACGACATGTTCATGATTTTTTTTGCTAAGAGTTATGTCTGTGTTTTCTTAGAGGTATAGTGACATCAACAAGAAAAGTAAAAGTCATCATTAGTATTTTCATTGTGCTGGGACAAAGAGCTTTGCAGACATCAATGAGGAGGAGGTAATCCCCATTTTTTTGCTAAGTATTTTCATTGCTAAGTCTTATCTCTGTGTTTTTTGTTCTCATTTTTTTCTAACACTTATTTCATAGATTCTCATTTTTTTTCTGTTCTACAATTTGTCTTCTAGTTTGTAAAAAATGGAGTGAAACTTGATCGCGGGGACCTGTTTATAAGGACCCGTGTGAAAAAAAGTGGGCAACCTGTTAATGAAAAGACTGCTGCTATGATTGTATGACATACATTGTTTTTTGTTTTCCAATTTTATGTTATGTCTACTATGTGTTTATTTCATTAATACTATATATGTGTTTATTGTAGACAAAACTTCAGGAAGTAAAAATCACACAACCATCATCATCCTCAAGTTCATCAATTGCAAGTGCAGATGATATTTACTCACAAGTATTTGGGAAAGAAAGGCCTGGTCGAGTACGTGGAGTGGGCACAGGCCCGACACCAACAAGGTTGTGGGGTACTTCAAGCCAATGTCAAGCCCAATTAAGAGCAGAAAATGCTTAACTCATTGCTATGGTTAAAGAATTGGCAGAGAGATTGGGTAAAGTTGAGTCTATCGTTGTTGAGGTAAATCTAAAATGTTTTCATTTCGTCCATGTAAAATGTGATTAACAAGTACTTTAGATGGATTTGGATATGTCTTGTTCAGTTGGCTTTCTGGGCATGCCCCTATTGTCCTGGGCATGTCCCTGTTGTCCTGGTGTGTCTGTCTGGATGAAGCAGTGGCCACAGTTATGTGGTAAGTTGTCCTGGCGTGACTGAGGACATCCATTCAGATCACTGCAGTGGCCACAGTTATGGCACTTGATGATATATGATGGCACTGGACATTTGCAAGAAAGAATTAGAGGGGCACTTGAACAATGGTGTCCCCTGTTGCATGTTTTCAATGGAGTCCCCTGTTGTGGGACCTGTGTGCTCTCTCTGAGCCACCTTTAGATTTTACTCATGAAAAAAAAAACTACCAATCTATTGTGGATGGAGGTAATAGAAGAATATTTTTGTTGATCTCATGTACTTGGTTGATCTAGTATTTTCAGTGGGATTTCTTGCTTTGTATGCTATGTGGGGTGGTTAAAATTGTCGTACCCATTAGATGGGCATATGTGATCTTGATGAATGGTGTTTGTAAACAGATTTGGTTATTATTTAATGAGATCAGATTACATAATACATTTGCAAGTGAAATATATTTTTTTCTTACTAGTCTTCTTCTTTCTTGACAGTCAAAATAGGTAGAAAGTACTCCCAATATGGAAAGATGTGTGCAATCATCTGCAAGTGTAATAGAACCTAAAGGAAAAGAGGTAAATATGTTCGTATCTCATTATGTTCTATATTCTCATTAGAAACTCAATTGTGTCTTGATGTGTGATCTATAAAATGAATTGAATAACAGAGTTTGATATTGGGCAAGAAAGTGAAGTTATGTGACATGGAAGGACACCCGGTAGCCAATGCCATAATCATGTCGTTAGATAAATCTAAGATGGTTATGGGTAAGAGTTTGGGCGATGAGTATTATGAGGTAGCTATTTTTTTTGCTTACAAACCCAATGCACCTCTATTTGTGAAAGATAATGAACGAAAAACCGTCCAAGATGCTGTTGGAAGTCACATTGTGTGGTTCAGAGACTTTGTAAGTTTATGACACCTGAAGTTTTATTTTACAGATTTATTTTGGAAAATAAATGAACTTGTTTATATGTATACTAATTGAATAATTTTTATTTTGCAGGTTGAGTTAGATGACACCTGAAGTTTTTATTGTGCCAACAGAACAGCTCTCCTCCCTTAAGAACATTGTCCACTCTCACCTTATGAAACAATTATGGTCATTGGATTTATGTTATGACCAAAACAATTATGATTATCTTATCCTCAGGACAAACAATGATGTGTACGTGAGGCAGTCAGTTAATACTCCGGTGCTGATGGGCCACCTCCGGTGCTTGACACTGTTGCAGCTCATGGCCCATCGCAGGGCCCTTCCACGGAGTCTCACGAGGTTGCTTTCTCATGTGAGGCAGTCAATTATGGAATTGGGTTACACGTTCAGGAAGAAGTGCAACAGGAGAATATATCTTCTAGTTTGGATGACGTTGCGGATCCTATTACTGTTCAAGTTAATACTCCTATGACTTTTGCTCAAGTGGTGCGTCAGTCCCCAGTTACCCAGGGGAAGGCTTCTATTGGTGTGTCCCCTTCCAGTGGGTCCTCTTCTGGTCGACGAATATCACATCCATCTCACAAAGGGGGTGTTAGGATTTGCCTCCCGAGTACTCGAGAACGTTCTCCGAGCCCACTATGCCCGACAGATGTTATTAGTATGCCAGTTCACTCTCCATCTTCGGATATGCGGATGAAGGCTTTGGCCGTTGCTGACCTTGCTAAAGCGGAAAATATCTTCATGCCTGACTTTTGATTTGATCAAGAGATATCTGAAATGGAATCGGATGAAGAAACTATGGAGCGCTGTTCGCGACGATCAGGTTTACGGCCCCGGGCAGTTCTTCGGCGAACTCACTCATGGGATAGATCTTCCATGAAATTTTAGATTGGTTTTATTTTGTTGGTCTTCTGTACTCGGTTTCCCTCTGGTTGTTTTAATTTCCTTTTATAAATAAAATTCGGCCTTCCTCGGCCTTTTATCAAAAAAAAAAGAAGAAAAAAAAAGATGTGTATGTGATGTTTAAATTTTATGTTGTACATTTGTGATGTGATATAAATCAGTGCTATATGCACTTGTTTTGGCGGTGTAATTATGTGAATGTTTCTTTTCAAACAGTGTAAGTTGTGTAATGTAAATATGCAGGTTGTGTGTTATGTGTGTGGATTGTGTATGTAAATATGCAGGTTGTGTGCTATGTGTGTGGATTGTGTATGTAAATATGCAGGTTGTGTGCTATGTGTGTGGATGTATATAAATATGTAGGTTATATTTTTAGTCAAAATATGAATTATATATATTTGCACTGGGAGTTTTCTTACGGTTCAGAGATACGTAACTATAGACAATAGCTACGGTTTCTAACGTATTGATTAATTTTCGTATGTCATCTTCTATTGGGATATTTCTTACGGTCTTTCATATGTATGCTTATGCTTTATAAAAGTAGGCAAAGTTTATATTATTACGGTTTATAAACGAATGTATTTATTACGTATTTGCAACCGTAAGTAAGGCTATACCCACGCTTGCTGTAGTTACGAAATCAAACCGTAGGCAGTTTCGTAAGTATACGTCTGTTCTTACGATTTTGACACTTACACTTACGATTTTACGACGTAAATGTTTCCCACTTTTGTTGTAGTGTGGAAGGGGAAGGATGATACTGTAAAAGGTTATTATGCATACTGTAATAGAGTATAAAGTTTATTATAACACCCAATACGTTTTACCATGTTAAAAGGGAAGGACAATAACTCTAAAACACTTTAGTACGTTTATTATAAGAGTATACTGTAACGGACAAGAGTAATGTTATTATGTATATATATTGTAACACGAAGGATGATAATTGTAAGATTTTAGTAAGTCTACTGCATAAGGACACTGTAACGGAGAAGAATATTTACTTTAACAGATTATTACGTATATTGTAATGTGGTGAAAATTTTACTACTTCTACCGTAAGAGGATACTATAACTGAGAAAAATATATATTGTAACAAATTTCTACGAGTACTATTGTAATGGGCAGTTACGAGTACTGCAACAGATTATAATAGGATACTGTAACGGCCTGTCACATATATAGTAATATGTTGACTACAATAACTGTTATTGTAACAAAGTAAGCAAAATCTTCTAAAAAATAACATTTAATTGAATGAATTGTTTGTCCCAGGAATAATGTAATATATAGCTAGCATTGGGGGAGGAAGAAATTGTATATGCAGCTATTAAACTTTTTCGCCTCACTTGATACAGTCTACACTTGAGGTAAATGGTTGAAGTAGTCTTTGATGATGGCGATGGCGATGGAAGCTCGCACGTATGGCATGTCAGTAACAAAAAACAGAGATTGAGAGCTAGTTGGTTGTTGTGTTTGAGGTCGACTTCTGGCACATAGGGACATTCAAAGGTTTCCCTTCTCATTACCAGTAAAATTGTACTGTAACGTAGTAAATGATGATGCAATTTGCTTGATACTTACGTGATCTGCAATGTTTGGATGCTACTTGTTCCTTAACAAATCGTACATGTAGAACTCCTTTATTTTCTTTAATATTCATTACCAGAAGAGCCCAGATGTGCATTGGAGAGAAGAGGAGGTCTACTTTAGTTAGGGCACACTTCAATTTTGGAAGTCATATATTCCACATATTCATCGTCCCTTTTTTTGTCTTTGCAGACTGAAGTGTACCCTTTCAGAGCCACAGACAGACTCTAAATTGTGGAAAAGGCTTAGATTTTCTTGTCGGGGGCAAAGCAAGTAAATCTGCACAAAGCAGTCAATAAGGTGCAAGCTGGTCTCTCGAGTGAATAATAGGTCTCAGATGTCTGTAGGTGTGATGAAGTTGTCGTGTCCGTGTAAAGAGCCTCCAAACGTTAAGTCCCTACATGTAACAAAGACGACACTATTAACAAACATTTACATGTTATGTAACTCACTTACTATAAGAGGTCAGGTTTATTGTATATGTATTGTCACAAAAAAATACATCTACTATAAGAAGGGAGCGCATGTACTGCAACATAATGTAGTGTAACAGGTGAACATGTACTTTAACTCCTACCTATTAATGATAACCACATTGAGGAATTTTTCTATCCAAGCCTGTTCATCGTTGTTCAATATTTGTCAAGAGACGTAATCTCTTCTCTCCTCTTTCTTCCCTGATGTCGACTCCATTAACTCTTGGGACGAGATTTCAATTGGTTTGAATGTGGATCCATCTACGTTAGTCATGTAGGACGTTCAATTTTTATGGATGATCGGACCTCAAAATTGTCCTTTATGTAAGTAGTAATGTTTATTGTAAAGAGACTAAATGTTTACTATAAAATGTTTACTATACCCTGAATAGCACCAATGGCTGCTTGATTCTAGTCTTGACATCTAATCTTATAGAGAGGGAGGATGGGGAGACATGCCGCCTCTTCCTCTCCTCTTCCTTCGTCCTCCTCTCCTCCGATCCCTCCTCTTCCTTCCTCCTCCCCATCTCCCTCTTCTTCTTCTCCTCTTCTTTCATCTTCCTCTCTCTACTTTTCCTCCCCTCTCTTCCTCCTCTCTCTTCTTCCTCTCTTTCTTCGGTTCTCTTCTTCGTTGTTGACAATGCTACTAGGGGTGTTCGTCAATCCGATTCGGTTTGGGTTGACCCATTTTTGCCCAACCCGAACTAAACTGAATTAGAGGACACCCGAATCAAACCGAATTGAAGTTATTTTGGTTCGGTTCGGTTCAAACTGAACTTTTAAATGTAATTAAATGTTATTAAAATTTATATATTGAAAGTAACAATAAAATTTAAAAAAAATGTACATTTATATGTAAATTTAGTCATATAATTAATTTTTTATACTTATAATATGTTCATTATATAAATATCACTATAATTATATTCATCATCATCAGAGCTTTATCCCATTAATCACTATAATTATATTAAAAAATAGTTTATTCGATCTATACGGTTCGATTCGGTTTCACAATTTGTGAAACCGAACTGAATCGAGGTGAGGTCCAAACCGAACTGGATAATTCAGTTTGGTCTGGTTCAGTTTTTCTGTTTGGACCAAACTATGAACACCCTTAAATGCTATGATGGATGGGGAAGATGTAGCTATGCAATGAGAAGAAATATTGACATTGAACTAATACTAACAGACATATCCAGTAACTGAGTATAACATATACTGTAATTCAACATAACATACACTATAACTCAATATAACATACATTGTAATTCAACATAGCATATACTATAATTCAACATAACATATATACATATAATGTAACTCAGCATACGTATATTGTAATCAGACATCAACGTTTACCTGGCGTTGATGGTCATCATTTGGCAATCTTCTTTGGTCTTTGTGCAGTGGATGGCATTGTTGGTGTACCCCATCTTGCGAGTAGCTCTACTGGTGGTGGGACGTTGTGCATGTGGTTGTGAATGTGGTTGCTACTGGGACTCTTGCTAATGTTGTAATTATTCCTCCAATCTTTGGAGCCTTTGGTCCATTCACATTAGGACTTTGTTCTGCTATGTTAAGAGGTATGCCTGCTATTTGGAGACTTTCATAAGCTCGAGAAGAATATGATCAACAAGTCTCTTTGTTGGGCAGGCTTCAGCTGTGTTGAATGTGAGTGGTGGTGCTCTCAATCTTTGTGAGCCCTCTCCAAAATGCAATTTTGTGGGTGGGGCTCATATTCTTACTTACATCCTTGTGTTGTTGGTTTCACAGTAACTCTACAAAATAGTGTCCCTTACCATGGGAATCCCAACAGAAAATTGGGGGATTTCTAGCAAGATAATATGCACTTAATTTTCTCTGGAACTCCAAATACCACACCTGTAACATACACACATGTTATGTATCAAGCCCCTCCTACACTGTAATAGAAATAGACATGGTATGTAACAGACTAGTTCATGTACTGTAACAAAAATAGACATGGTATGTAATAGACTGCTTCATGTACATTTTCTGTAGCGGAGCCCTTTGGGTGTTCTAACAGTAGTGTACATTTTCTATAACACACTACTTCATGTACTGTAACACCAGTGCGTATGTGTAACAAGCTACTGTAATAGACTATTTCGTCAACTGTAAAAGAAATGAACATGGTAAGTAATAGAGCCCTTTGGGTACTGTGACAGTTATGTACACTTTTTGTAATGCACTACTTGGTGTTCTATAACACCAGTGTACACTTTCCGTAATGCATTACTTAGTGTATTGTAACAATCTATAACATGCATGAGAAACTAACACCAAGAGCAGGAATGCAACCGTTTAGGTAGATGCTCTTCGCATTAGAACTACCTCGAAGGGCTACCTTCACTGGCTTGTGGGACTGTTCGACTCTAGACATTAGGTACTCATGAATGACAGCAGGTGAATTGAAGCTTCTCATTGGATCCAGGTCATCCAGGTATGGCAGCACCGATAGTAGCCCCACCCTCCCACTTGTGGAGAAGAAGAAATAGGAACACATCAGCGCAACTCAAAGCTTGATGGAAATTTCAGCGGCTAGCTTACCGTCTTGCAAAATGTACTCCACAAGTTTTTGCAAGATATTGTGCCTATCCATCGAAATCTTGGAACTTAGACTACAACGCAAACTAGCTTTTGTCCCATCCGCCTTCAGATCGATGTTTGTACCCTTGTTAGAGATACCCATTACCACTGCAACATCTAAAGGGCAAAGCTCATACTGCATGGCCCAATCTTAAAATGATAGTGTCGCTCATAGCGTGAAACTAGCTGAACAATCAGCAAAAGAGGATAGTTGATGCGGTGGAAGGGGGTGCTCTTCATCAACTGGAGATGTCCATTCCTGAATTGTAGCTCTTTCATAACATAGAAGTACCAGGAAAGCTAACAATGTGTATGAAATTGATTGTGATCCCTCCCTGCAGCAAAAGATCGAGTTATATATCTTTTTTGAGCTCGAACCCTCTTGCGCATCCCACATGCGAAAAGAAGACAAAGTCGGGTCTTCATCAGCCCCCACCACTTCAATGGCATGTTCTTACACATCTGTGTGTAGCACTGATTGTTCAGCTTCAGATGCAATGCAAACAACATCAAAGTCTGTAGGAGAACCAAGAGATCAAAAGATTGCCATCACTGGAGACTAAGCTGATCAAAGGATAGAATTGAAGTGGATGGAGAACTCATAACAGTGCAAAAGACGGAGGGTGGGGAGACCTACAACGAAGATTATGAACCGTCAAATGGCCCTATGTGCAGAGATAAAGTGGGAATGGCGGTTCACTGTAATGTCATACGATGAAAAGTGCATCTTGTGGATGAACGAATCACATCAGTCTGTTATCCTTTTCCCACCAATGGAGCATTGGTGAACCCCCACTACAAGAAAACCGGCTTTTACCTACACTATATACCTACGCGTTTAATAGTTGTAGATATTAGGAGCATATACCTACGCCAAGATAGAAATATACCTACACCATATATGTTTCGGTAGGTATAAACCTTTTTTTTCTCATTTCTTTATTATTTTCCCTCCCGAAATGCGTTTCCCCATTCCCCTTTTCCCCCTTTTCCTCCCTTTCTGGCTCGAAACCCCACGTGTGCTTCTTCCCTTTCCCCCCTTTCTGGCTCGAAACCCCCCTTTCTGCCCTACTCTGCCAACGGCTACGCCTCACCATCGCCGAGGAAGACGGAGGTGCATGCTTATGGGGACGGCGGCGCTGTGGTTTGCAGGAGAAGCCGCGCAAGAAGACACACACGCTTCGTCATCCTCTACGCCCTCTCCCTTTCCGTCATCCTCTTCCCCATTTCCGGTAAGTGGTCAAACCCACCTCCACTATGCCCTCTCCCTTTCCCGACCCTCTCTGTCATCATCTCTCGCTCGCCGCTCTCTCGTTCTTCCCCTCTCTCTCACATTCGCTCTCTATCTCGCGCACTCTCTCTCTCTCTTGCATCCTCTCTCTCTCTTTCTCTCTGTCTCTCTCTCTCTCTCTCTCATGGAATATGGCATCCAATATCGGGGAGATGGGACCGTCGTATGAAGGTACCTGCTTCGACCAAGCTCTTAGTAGCTGAAGATGCCCCAACCAACCCCACCTTTGTGTTCTATTTTGAGCTCAAAAATGGTAGTGTTCTACTTGTTATTTACCCCTGATTCCCGTATGAATGGTGTAGGCTCAATGTGGAATAACCACTGAAGGGTTGTTTTGTTTGATGTGATGTGAAACCCACAAAACACTATGAAATGTTGGAATACATCAAAGAGCTCGTATCTATTTTCCTACTAGCATTACTCTGTCCTGTTGCAAACCTAGGTGTGCAGATATGTTAAACTTTTAGCTTCAAAACCTCATATTAACTCTGGTGGTGTCACAGATTATCTCTGCATTATCTTTATGTCACACCATGTCTAAATGTTATATGACCTTGCTAGATTATCTCTAGGCACCTATTTTTCAAGAGTGGAACTTGCATGGCATTTAGTAGTTACCATCCCTCCCCCTCCCCACTGTGCCATGGCACAAGGAGGCACATGCAGGCACATAACTTAGTGGCTCCATGGGGGAGCCTTTTTGAGTTGAGAGTGGGGAGGAGAAGGGGACGGGGGCGCACAGAGAACAATTATCACATCTTTTTTTGAGTTATATTTTCACCGATCAACAGATATTACTATTTCAACTGAACAATTGAAGGTTCTAATGTTTTGGTTGAACAACTGAAAAAATAAACAGTAACATCATATGTCATGCAATTTCCTTATGACCACCCAAGTTTGCTATCTGTTCTTTGCTGGCTGTCATATTTTTGTCCTGCTGTGATCATGCAATTTAAGTTTGAATTTCAACTAGTTTGGTGGGGGAGGGGGGTAGGGGGGTAGGGGGCAGTGGGCGGTCTGAGAGTGTGTATGTGCCTATGTTCTTGTCTTTAATATTTTTGCAGCGGTGCCAATTGCTTTCCGTTCGGCCATCGATTGACCGCAGTGCTAGCGACAGTAAGAGCGTACTGTGAAGTAGTACTTCAGAAAGTATGCGGTTAGTTTATCAATATATTATCATTTGCTCATCCCACCTGAACTTTATTTTGTAGTTTCTTACATATTCTACTTGTTTGTTCATGTTTTATAGAGATATGGATTGGAGTTGGATGGATTTGCCAAGAAATGTTGTTGGTTATTATGATGGTGTAGATGCATTCATCAATTTTGCTTACAGACATTTACCACCAGATAAGAAAATTAGATGCCCTTGTGTCAATTGCACTTGTCTGAAAAAGTGGCAAAAAGAGACAGTTAAAGAGCACTTGTATTTGGATGGTGTTATAAAAGACAAAGACTTTTGGAAATTTTATGGTGAAGGATCATCATATGAGAAGTCAGAAAATTTTGGTGGCAACACATCTATGCATCAAATGTTAAATAATGCCTTTCAAATATCTTCCCATAATGAAATCAACGAAATTAAGCAGCTAAAAAGAAAAGATTTTCAACTTGATAAGGATTCCAAGTTCTTTATGATTTATTGGAAGATGTTGCAAAACCAGTCTATCCAGGATGCACAAAATTTAGCAAGCTTTCATTTTTGGTTAGATTGATGAACATTAAATGCTTAG
This sequence comes from Colocasia esculenta, assembly GCA_014218235.1. Classification (NCBI taxonomy): domain Eukaryota; kingdom Viridiplantae; phylum Streptophyta; class Magnoliopsida; order Alismatales; family Araceae; genus Colocasia; species Colocasia esculenta. The sequence continues at coordinate 6,077,726 of CM024759.1, read as the reverse complement.
GAGGATGGAGTAATAAGCATTTTGACATGTTGTTAATGTTGTTGAAGGAGATGCTTCCAGAAGGTGAGTCATTACCTTCATCATTCTATGAAGTTAAAAAGATGCTTGATAAATTGGGCTATAGTTATCGAAAAATTGATGCATGTCCAAACGATTGCATCTTATATTGGAAAGAGAATGAGAATTTTGAATGTTGTCCTAAGTGTGGAGAGTCTAGATGGAAAAGTGTTAAATCTAATAAAGTGGAAAGTAAAAAGAAAAGAGTACCTCAAAAGATTCTTCGACATTTTCCACTTATTACAAGACTACAGAGATTATTCATGTCTTCTAAAACTTCTACAACTATGAATTGGCATGCAACTGAACGTCAAGAGGATGGTCTGTTAAGGCATCCTGCTGATTCGCCTTGTTGGAAAGCTTTAGATGCCATCAATGAATTTCGGTTAGATTGTCGAAATGTACGCCTTGGTTTGGCAAGTGATGGTTTTAACCCCTTTGGGACGATGAACATCACTCATAGTACTTGGCCTGTTTTGGTGGTTCCATATAACTTGCCACCTTAGGAGTGCATGAAAAGCTCAAATATGATACTTTGCTTACTCATATCCGGCCCAAAAGGTCCTGGTAATAATATTGATGTGTATCTACAACCACTTATAGAAGAGTTGCAAATTCTTTGGCATGGTGTGGACACATTTGATTCAGCTAAAAATGAGGTTTTTTGCATGCGTGCAGCATTATTATGGACTATTAATGATTTTCCAGCATACGCCTACATGTCAGGTTGGAGTACTAGAGGTCGATTAGCTTGTCCTACTTGCAATAAAAATACTTGTTTAAAGTGGTTGAATGCTAGTGGTAAATTTTGTTACACAGAGCATCGCAGATGGTTAAGAAATGATCATAAATTTCGAAAAATGAGTCAACAGTTTGATGGACATGAGGAGTGGGGTGATAGACCCATGCCATTATCTGCAGATGAAGTATTGCTACAACTACAACACCTAACTTTCAAGCATGGGAAAAAGACAGTCAAGAAGAAAGGTAAGAGGAAAAAGATTGTGGCAAAAGTCGATTCTAATAAATATTTGGGTTGGAAAAAGCATAGTATTTTCTTCTCTTTACCATATTGGAAATCTTTGTTACTCCGCCACAATCTAGATGTGATGCACATTGAGAAGAATGTATGTGAGAGTATTATTGGAACATTATTAGCCATTGAAGGGAAGAATAAAGATGGTGCAAAAGCTCGTCAAGACTTGCAACTTTTAGGTATAAGGACATCTCTTCATCCACGAGAGGTTGGTTCAAACAAGACCATTTTGCCAACAGCACAATTCACATGTAGCAAGAAAGAGAAAGAAACTATATTCAAGTTTTTTCAAACTGTGAAGGTTCCAGATGGTTATTCATCTAACATTGCAAAACGGTTTTGCAACAAAGATAAGAAATTGTGGGGATTGAAAAGTCATGACTATCATGTCATTATGCAGTAACTACTCCCAATAGCTGTTCGAGCACTACCGAATAAACAAGTATCTGATGTTATAAGCGACATATGTCATTTCTTTTTGAACTTGTGTTCAAAAATTGCACCAGCCGATGACTTCTATCAGCTTGGAAATCGAGTTGCCATCATTTTGTGTCGGTGTGAGATGATCTTCCCTCCTAGTTTCTTTGATATTATGGTACACTTGATCATTCATTTGGCAGACGAAGCTAGAGTTGCTGGACCAGTTCATTATAGGTGGATGTATCCATTTGAGAGGTATTTTTCAAAATGTTACTTTGATGAACATGATTATTGACTTACACTATTGAATGACTTGTACTATTTGTAGGTATTTAGTAAAGTTGAAATCTTTTGTGCGAAATAAAGCATGTCCAGAAGGGTCAATTGCAGAGGGTTATATCATATTGGAGGCACTCATATTTGCATCTAGATATTTGGATGATGAAGTGGAGACATGGTTGAATAGGCCCCCAAGACAGGTAGAATGTCATCCTATTGTGGTTGAGAAAGGATGGGAGATTTTTTCACAAACATGTCACCTAATTGGAGCAGCCACTAGCGGTACATTAAGTGATGATGAGTTATTTCAAGCTCATAGATATGTGTTATTTAATTACAAGGCTCTTGAGCAATATGTAAAGTAAGTTTTTGAATAATGTGTTAATCTTTAATTACATTCTTTAATTGAACACAAAGATGAACTTTTTTCTTTCATGCAGTGATCATCTTCTTGAGGTGAAGGAAATGTATCATGGATTGCAGGAGATGGAAATAGAGCGTATCCATACATCTGAATTTCCAACATGGCTAAAAACTCAAGTATATTCATTCCATTGTGCTGGGACTTGATCATTTGCAGACATCCGACAATTTGAGGTGAACACATTATGCAACTCTTTTCATTACATATGATACAAAGACCTCAAACATGTTGTTAAAGTATATATTTTGTTTATTTCAGAAGGAGAAAACTGGGACTGATCCAGATCGAGCTGATGTTTTTATTATCACACACACTAGTAAAGATGGCAGGCCCATAAATGAGGACTGTGCAATTGCCATTTTAAGTCTTATTTGCCATCTCTATGTTTAATGCTTTTGCAATTGTAAGTCTTCTTTAATATCTTTCACATGTCACATATCCCTATGTTTAAACAGGAAAAGCTTAAAGCTCTGAAACAGACTCAACCCGGCCTCAACCAACCCTTCAAATCCAGTGGTAGCGAAAGATGATGCATTTTCTAAGGTGTTTAGAGAAGAAAAATCTGGTCGAATCAAAGGAGTAGGTACTGGGCCGACCCCAGTTACTTTGTGGGGAAGAAAAAATGAAGTTTTAAAGTCTGAAAACAAGACATTGCATGAACGGATCAAAGTTCTTGAGGAAAAATTTGCTAAACTTGAGAACAAGGAAATGGAAGAGGTAAGTGTTTGCATATTAGTATTAACTTGAGCAATTTATATATTAGTTTCTGTTATTAATATTCACTGGTTGCTTATTCTTTCATGTAAAAAAGAATGAGTCACAAGTGCGTAGAGACTCACCAGGGCTTTTTGCCTCATCTATGGCAAGTAAGGAGTGTGAATCAAGTCTGGACCCGGTGAGTGATACATTTTTTTTTTCACTAACTTGATTTTTATAGTGCCAATCTTCTCTATGAACACTAAACTCGTGTAGACATCCATATCTCTAGGACACCTAATTGATGTTATATACTGTAATTTTAGTATTTGGCATAATGTTATCTTCTGGACATTTTTTCTCGCACACCATTGAAGGTGAGATATCGAAATCATGTTTACTTGCGGTGCTTAGTTGCACACCATTGGAGGTGAGACACTTCTGGACACTTTTTCATGGCATCTCTTACCTTGTCCATGCTACAGTTGATCCTGTAGTTTACATTTCTAATGTTGAGTGCAGACTTCGCTGGAGGATCTGGAAATGAGAACTGAAAATTGGTGCATGGTTTGCTGAAAGTATCATCTAGAAACGGGAACTGAAAATTGTTAAGGCAATAGTTCATGGTTTGCTGAAAAAGGGATTCTCCTTTACTCTTTCTCTGTTTTCCAAATATTTGGTCAACAATGTTTTTTTTTTTTTGGTTCAACTTGAGCTAGTTATAATATTTTTATATAATTTTTACATTTTAATTAATTACTAACTTCTATGTAATTTCAGTTCATAGGGAAGAAGGTCAAATTGCTAGATTTAGAGAATGAACAAGTGGCAGAAGGCATTGTTATGAGTATAGATCGAAAGAAGATTGTTATGGGGAGGCCTATTGGACATGTGTACTGTGAAGTCTCAATTACTTATGCAAATAGACCTGATGCTCCCTTATTTGTTAAAGATGACCATAGATTTCGAACCAAAGATGCCGTCGGAAGTCATATTCTATGGATTCGAGATTATGTAAGTTTTCTGTTCATTGAAAATTTATACTACCTATTATATCATCATGTCATTTTTGTTAACTTCTTTTATTGTTTTCTTTCTACGTAGGTGTTGGTGGATGAGGCAAAACGATCACTATTTAGTGGTTACCACCAATTACTCTTTGTGAACACTTTGGAATCATTTTTTAAACACTTTGATATAATTTTGGACAATTAAGGTTTGTGTATGTATATATTTGACATTGTGATGAAATGTGTATATTTGATGAATGTGGCTATGTGTTTGAATGAATGTGAATGTGAATGAGGCTATGTGTTAATGTGAATGTGAATGTGGTTGGTGGATGTTGGAGAGTAACATGTGTGAAGTATTGAGGATTAACACTGATAGGCGATGGGAAATCCCGGTTCTCCATAAATGGAAAACCCATCTATCATTTTCTTGGTACCTCAACCTTCAGTGAATACACATTTGTCCATTATGGCTGCCTCTACAAGATCAATCCAGCCGCTCCTCTAGACAAAGTCTGCATCCTGAGTTGTGGCCCATCAACAGGTAAAACTTCTGGTCTTTACTCTAAATTATTCTTTCTTTTGGTTGTTGTTGTTGTTTTCTTAAAATTCTACCCTGGTTTGGATGACAAGCACCTAGGAGGTGAGACTGCAATTGAGTGAAATAGATCTAGTTTGTTATACGTCAATCATCATTAGGGTGATATAAATTTGTTCAACAGGAGCACCCAAATACCTTGATTGGTCAACTGAGAGGTAAAAGATCAAGTGTTTTAAGCATGCCACCACTATTTGATTTGCTTTGATTTGTATGCTAAAGTGATAGTTCATTGGTTCAGTTTCACAGTCAGTTTCAGCATTACTGAGCTCTCATAATTTGAGGGAAGTCTCACTGTAGTATGTGTATGTTGTGAAAATCCCCTGCATGAGATATTTATGTCCAACTCATGGTGTGCAATTATCCGATGATATAAGCTGGTGATTAGCCATTACTTTTGTCTTATCTGAACTTCCACCTCTATTAAGAATTTTCCACTCATAATTGCCCCCATTTCTTGAAGAAACTGATCTCTCTGGTTAATTTGATTTAGAAGATAAATCTTATTGAGCATTTCATGTTCATATCAATTTTCTTGTTATTTTTCAGGGGTGAAGGATTAGAAGCCTTGGGGTGGGCAGATAGCAGATCAACTTGCCAAAGGACTACTACACAGGTTTGGCTTACTTGCCAAAGGACTACTACACAGGGTTTGGATTGATGCTGCCCAAAACTGATCAACTTTTCTTTAATATAGCGCTTTGTAAACACTTTGGTATAATTTTAGACAAATAGATGTTGTGGATGTATATTTGACGTTAATATGAAAAATGTTGTGAATTTGACCACAATATGTGTTTGAATGAATGAATGTGGTTATGTTGATGGTGTATGAATGGATGTGGCTATGTTTGTATGAATGAATGAGATGATGTGAACATTACTAGAAAAATAGGCTATACCTACAATCCAAAACCGTAGGTGTAGGCGAAAAATAGTAGGTAATAGTCTTTACCTACAACTTTCCCTACGACTTGGCTCGTAGGTATAAACACCGTAGGTAAAACATATACCTACAAAGTAAAAGTCGTAGGTGTAGACTTTGTCTTTACCTACCACGTATACATTATGTAGGTGTAGACTGTGACTTTACCTACCACGTATATATTGTGTAGGTTATTTAAGTAGATGCACCAGATAGATACACCTACTAAATAATAGTTGTAGGAAAACATATACCTACCAAATTACAACTGCACATAATTTTATAAATGTGACCGGGCCACCCATTACAAACACTCTTACATGTTCACATTCACAACTAACATTTCATACCATTCACATTCAAAACCAACATTTCATATCATTCACATCCACAACCAACACTTCATGTACACATCCATTCACACATCCATCCAACACATTCATTCACAAACATCCACAATTTCTCACAATTTAAATAACATCAAAAGTAAAGGTGAAATATACATCTAAGAAAGTTTCATCACTAAGATTACAGTAATACATGACAAGTACTTTCCATAATTATTTATCCAATAGATAAGACGTGTGTACATGAATAACTGGAACATCACATATAACTAAGATACTAATCTTGATCACCAACTTGTCTCTTAGAATCCAATTACACCTGAAATTGTCAAAAAAAAAAAAAAAACAAAGAGAGACAAAGCAAAGTTAAGATAAATTTTATCTTAACATGACAAACATTTAAAGTATAAACAAGTAGAACACATACATATTGTAGAAACGATAAGATGTGGCTTCCAATAGCATCCTTCATTGTCTTCCTATTATCGTCCTTGATAAATAGTGGGGATTCAGGTTTGTTCGCCAATAAAACAGCAACTTCACAAAAGTCTTGGCCAATAGGCCAGCCCATCACTATTTTTATTGGATCTGTACTCATGACAATACCCATGGCCACTATATTTCCATACATATCCAACAATTTAACTCTTTTTGATATCAACTACAAGTAAAAAAGTTGAGAAATGATCAATTTGACAAGTGTTGGAATAGAAAGATAACACATGTTAAAAGAATTGTTCCTGATGTACACATAAAAACATCAAGGCAGCAGGTAATGGAAAAGCCAGCATGGAGCAAAAACCCAGTTAAGATCCACCTGCAACAACAAAATAAAAAAGAAGTTAACCAGAAAAAATCTGTCACCCAACATCAATCGATACCACATAATATAGCATTCTTAGAATATAATTACTTAGGTCCAAATAATTAGGTAAGAAAAATACCATGACACTGGGATATAGACACAAGCATGTGCCCTTCCTTCATATCTAGAAAATAATAAATTTGTCATCCATCTGTGTTGAATAGTCATAGAAATCTGATATCAGCTTTGGTCATATTTCCTTTGATCTGTGAACTCTGTACCTTCCGGAGGACATATAAAAGCTCATTCCATTTTGGGGGACCATGATAAAAATATGAGGACATATAAAAGCTCATTCTATATGTAGTAGATAATGACCCGAATAGAGAACACTGATAACAGTAAATAACTAATGTGGTTTCTTCTGCAGCAAATAACCAAGAAAAATGGAAGAAGCAGAAAAGACTAAAAGTAGAAAGATAGTTAAATATATCACTGCCTATTGTTGCTATCATGTGGTTGCTTCTGCAGAAAAAACTAAAAGTAGAAAAATGTGGTTTCTTCTGCAGCAAATATATCAACGCACTAGTGTTGCTATCATGTGACATTTATTCTGGTGCTATTTCATTTACACATACACATCGCCGCCTTTTTTTCCCCTGGAAAATTCTGCCACAAAGCCCATCAATCAAATGTGTTAATAAAAAATATCATAATTGTAAGGACCATCGAATGCACTTCCCTGTTACTTGGTTGGATGCCTTCTAATAATATAGCTCTATGTAGCCTTCCATCCAAAAGACAAAGATTAAATCGAATGCTGGATTCTTAATTAAAAGAAGTGCAGAATAACAACTAGAGGTTGAGCATAGTTGAAATTGGATGTAAAGGTAGTTATATCCTGTGACATGGGACACCACCAAGATACTGCAGAACAAAGAGTTCCAGGATTGTTGCTTATGTACATTGCTTACATGGTCAACCCTCCATATTATTCATGACTCCATAATTTGGTTAGGTGTTTCCTTAACTAACCGGGAGTTGCAGTTAATATATCAACAGTTAAGAAATATCTTTGCAATTAACATATCAGAAATGCTACTAAAAACTCACGGAATGTACATCCTGTTTAGTCACACTTGCGCTTTCTTTTGGTGCCACTCCACCATCCACACTATCATTTTTCTCCTACATGTAAAATAATAAGTGGATCAGACAATAATATTATGTGTACTATAATTATTCCAAAAAACTAGAGTTAAATGACCTGAAATTTTGACTCTGTTCTCTCCAACTTGGCAATCCTCTCCTCAAGATCCTTAACACGGTCACCCAACTTTTTATTTTCATCCTTCAAAATATCTGTACTCCTTCCCCATAAAGTTGCAGGTGTCGGTCCGGTACTTAAACCTCGTACACGACCAGGTTTGTCTTCACCAAACACTTGAGAATATATATCATATTTAGATGCCACCGTCTGAGAAGAGCTAGCTAAAGATTGTGATTGTTTTAAGGCCTGGATTTTCTCCTATTTGAAAACATAGTTTGGAGGTCAAAAATAAAACATCTTGACACATAGGTATAAATGAAAAACATTCACACTTACAATGGCAGCTGCACATTCGCTATTTACTGGAACACCATCTTTTCTAGTATGGGTGACGATGAACAATTCAGAACGATCCATCTCTTGTCCACTTTTTTATAACTAAGACATTAATACACAAGTATAATTAATATGTACAATAAAAAGAATAGAAAATTGCATGTGCATATACATTACATGGGGGGTTTACCAAAAAAAATTGCATGTGCATATAATAAAGAATAGTTCAATTAAGCTTTGCGGTTTACCAAAAAAAATTGCATGAGCATAAAAATCTTCTGTTAACAATTCCTGAATTTGGTAAGAACCGTGGTCGTGTAGGGTTTATAGTTTAAAGATGGGAACATTGACATGTGCATAAATCCTTTTGCTAAGGTTTTTGCTTTGTGTGTTACAAGTCATTTTTTTTAGTGCTTAGATTCTTTTATGAACACCAGATTATAGGCAAAACTTTTACTGCCATAGCTATGGCAGGCCTATATACACTCATAGAAAGGAACACATAATAAAAATCATTCTGCCAAAAGACCAGTGGCAGAGAAAACAGGTTTAGAGCATAAGTAAACAAGAAGATGTGACACAAATGCTGGGTGTCCATGTAAAAATAAAATTGATTTTAGTTCGGTTTGAACTAAAATAAAAACTTCCAAATTAAAATCTAGATGAACATCAATCTTATGATTCTAAGATATGCACATCCGGTAGACAGGTCAGTGAATTTTTGAGAAGTTGCATGTAGAGCCATAAATTCACACTGTTGCATTAAGCAGGTGACACAGCCTTCATCTATTTGTACTCCCCCTTTTTCTTAAGAGATCTTCCTTTTTGGTAATTGAGACTTGAGAGGAGCTTAAAAAGTTCCTGTCAAACATGCAACTTGAAGGAAACAGAAAATGCAAAAACATCTCAACAGAAGATTACAACACACAAATTGACACAAAAAAGCCAAGATTTTTGGTTTCACAAAAAAGATAAGTTCTCTTATTCGGAGGAAACCTAAAAGCCCAGGAATGCCCAGGCCAACGGAACTGGACCAGTTCTGGCCAGCACAAATGTGCAGTTTTCTTTAACCATGATGTCCACCATTGTGTAATGCATAAGTAGTACGACCTAATATTGTTAAGAAGAAATATGCAGGCCATGCATCATAGGAGCATCCAGCCATAATTCAAATATAAGAGTGGGCCAACTATAATCCAAAAGTTCTATGGCAACAGAACGGACAAATGTCATAGAACAAGCATTTGTTCCATCATGGGAGCAGGTTCTTAATGGAAAACAAGCATTAAACAAGATTTAAATGCGTCCAACCCAGTCCGATGGCTCACGTTCATCTCCCCATCCCGGGTGTCCCCAACGCCGTTGTCCCCTCTCTCTCTCTCTCTGTTTCTCCTGGTTTTTCTCTCTCTACCAGTGAGAGCGGTCCCCCCCCCCCCCGGCTATGCATCTCCATTGTCCTTTGCAGGACACCCTCTGCCCCATCCCGTGTTTACTTCCAGCTTAGTAAATCCTTATGAAACCACTTATTAATTTCCCCATGACTGCCAACAAAGTCATCTAGCCGACATATATCTCCAAAACCAAGACCTTCTGCAGCAAGAAGCCAAAAAATAATCCTCGCCAAATACTTGATCAACAAAATAATTTCTACGAACAGAACACACGGAAAACCATGACCCCGCATCCACCGAAAGCAAAAGCCGTTCTATCCGCAGGAAAAATGGCACAAGAGAGGTCTACCCTTTCGGTTCATCCAGGGCGAAGTCGGGGACGAGCCACTGCACGATCAACCCCCCCTGCTCCCGCTCCTCTACCTGATACCCATCTGCAACCTTGCAAACAGAAACGAAAGAATACGAAGCTCCCATTAACATGAGCTGATCAAAAGTGGCCCAAACGAAAAAAAAAACAAAAACGGAACCCATGACGACGATGATGATCGAGAGGGAGGACTTGGTGCACAGGGTTGTTTGTCGGAGGGGTTTCGCTCTACTTAGCCCCCACCCACCCCACACCCCCGGGCGCCCATCCCCCTCATGTCGACATTATTCTGGGGATCGGAAGTAGGAGGGGAGGAGGACGATGAAGAAGAGGAAAGAGATCATCTCACCATGCTGGGGATGTCTCCGCCGCGTACGACGTCACCGTCGCAAGCCACGCGCTGTCGCCATCCGGTGCGGGGAAAGGCGGATGCAGTGTCACCGTCGCCGGCAAGCGGGGAAAGGCGTCCAGAAACCCTTTCTCGCGGCGCAGGGAGGTTGTTTGCAACGAAATGGGAATTGGCTATAGGGTTTACAGGTTGGGTGAGGTAAAAAATAATTTCATCAATATAATATGTATTAAATGTTGTAGGTATAGAAGTCTATATACTTACCATATATTAATGTGTAGGTATTTGTCCCATAAGGTTTGGCGCCGCTAGAAATTTTGAGGGCGGGAGAAGAAAATTTGGAGAATCAGTGACTTATACCTACTATTAATATTTAATGTTAGTAAATTTATGTTTATAACGTAGGTAAATCCTTTTTATACCTACAATTAGTCTACGCGTAGGTAAGTGTCGTAGGTAAAACCCATTTTTCTAGTAGTGGAATGTGAATGAGTGAATGTTGTAGATGTCATTCTTATGAATGGAATATGAATGTGAAAGGCAGGTGGTGGAGGAATAGATATATATATATATATATATATATATATATATATATATATATATATTAGGTACAAAACCAACGACATTTAACGTTGTAGGTATAACACACCTACAACATTTGCTTCTGTACGTAAACACAACCTACAACATTTCATTCTGTAGGTAAATATAACCTACGATATTTAATATTGTAGGTAAAGTTCATGTACTTTACCTACAACACGGTTGTAGGTAATAGTTTTACCAACACGTACTTTACCTACGACAAAAGCCATAGGAAAGGTCGTAGATATAGATATATACCTACGATTTTTGTCGCTATACTGACGAGTTTGGTCGTAGGTACAACTGTGTTTTCTAGTAGTGCCCATTCCTACCAAGCGAACCCATGTAACACAACCCCACTTGATGTGCTCTATAAGGATGGTCCACACCATATGTCCCTTAAAACTTTTGAACTTTCTTTTCTTCCTCCTCCACCATCTTCGCAAAGTCTGGTGTAAGGTCTGTGTCTCAATGGAGAAACTCCCCAAAAAATGTGCTTTCGGACATCAAAATTTTATCTTTTTTCTAGGGAGGGACATGGCATTGGCGTCTTTACATGCAAGGGTTTGCGAAAGATGGAGTACAAACATGCAGGGAAAGGTGCTCATGTATTTTCTTTCCTTTGATGGCCAGACTGAGCAGGTGCTACATGACAATTCAGATGTCCCAGTAATGTTCGACCTTCACAAGCGTGAAGACAAATCAATGATAAATATAGAGGTTAAAGAATTAGATGCTCAGCAATGATAAATGTACAACTTTTGACATGTACATTCTCCTACATTCTTGAACTGGCTTCATCTTATACTCTAATGTTTGCTAATTACCTACATTATTTCCAAGTCATCTTCACCGATGCTTCCGCTTTCTTTGGCAGGCTCGGAAGCGGAGCTATTGCCACAAACACACTACAACAAACTTAGACTGTACTTACGGCAGAAAACCATAAGTGTTACATGGAAAACCGTAAGTAAAGGCTTAAACTTACGGAACTACTTATGACAATAAATTGATAGCGTAGCAACTGATGCTATAGATCTAGTTATGGTTTTATCAATTGTAAGTATTACCATCGATTGTAAACCGTAAGTGTAAAATTTTTTATACTTACACAAAATAATCGTAAGTAAATGTAATATAAATTGTAAGTATAAACATAACAACACTTACAAATAAAATCGTAAGAATTTAACTGTTGACGTATCATTCTTTTTTGATTTGCGATTATTACACTTTTGAACTATAAATAGTAAGAATTTAATTGTAGCAATTTTTATTGCAATAACAATATCTATAAATATTTCATAGCTATAGTGATAAATCTATTATCTTTTACTATCAATTTTCATCTGTCTCACAAAATATTTTTGTAGATAATACATAATTTTATGTGATTCGCCTGAATTATATCCAATCATACATCCATCATTGATCCACCTATACATACATTACTTATCAACCATGAGAAAAGAAAATACATGATAATCATGATTCGATCCATTGCAAAAGAAAAATTCACATCATGTCATAATAAGAGTAAATTTTTTGTCGTATGTACAAAAAATATTGTTCATCAATCATTTGGTTAAGTTGATATACTGCCAACAAAAATGACTTGATATACTGCTAATTTATCCCTTCCATGTTATCAAAATAAGTTGCAAATACTGGAGATCAATCATTTGATCAAGCTGACAGTGTAGCTAGACTGGTTGCTCACAATCTTTAATAAGTTGCTCATCATCTTCTCCTCTGCATAAAAGTATTTCGATCAAATATATTTGTTATCGGCATTGTTATTCGATGTTCACAACCTTATTTTCTTCAAGGCACGTTAAAAACTCCGACTCAGAAAATAATTACATGAACTCAAACATGTAAATGTAACTTTTTCTACACTGTGACAAAATAAAAGTAGTGCAAGAGTTTCTTTTACTTTTTTTCTTTGACTAGATGAATGTCAAAGGTCTTGCACCAATAAAGGTCTTGGTCAAGCTGGGTATTGACAAGGTCAGGCTAGGCATCACAAGGGAGGGGGATTGATGTGGCCACCTCATTGCATCTGTATGGTTTAGAAGTAGACATTCACAAGAAAATTTTCTCGTATCACAGCAGGATTAGAAGGAAAGATGTTTTCTATTTAGATTAAATCAATTCAGTTAACTATACACACTAATGATTTAAATGAGAAACTCTACAAAATATTCGAGGAAGAAACCTTGGACTCAACAATGCTTACACATTCACCATAAAATAACACCAAGTGCAGGGGATATATAAGTCTCAAGCTGTGGTGTTCATAACGCCAAGATCAACACATCTTAGTAAGCTGTAGATTTAGGGGGGAAAAAGAACAAATTTTCTTTCTTAAACATATATATTATTAGAGTAACAAATGTTTGTATTTCATCCTTCAAGGCAAATTAAATCATTATAAGCTAATCTCACTTATTTTAGAGAGCTAAAAATCTTACAAAATAAATACTAAAGGTTGAGCAAATGAGCACAATTAATTATAAATTAATCAAATGCATGCCTATTATACCTCTTTCCCTTGGACGATCTTATACCTCTTTCCCCAACCAAGCATGGAAATTAATCAAATGCATGCATCATCTTGAACCTGTAGAAGGAAAAATATTAGAATAATTTTTGTGGACGTAAATTGGAGGGAAATAAGTCAAACTACAAACCATACTACGGTGTAATCAGCCTTAACCAGATTACTTCTCTCTTTGTCCATAATAAGGCCCTTGACATGAAAATAGTGAATAATATAGAATGATAAAGGTCACTGGTAACTTCTTAGAGAGAATGCTTATGGAACTTTACCAAGTTACAATAAAAAGTTAGCCCATCAATTGGAAACCCCATGCCCATCATGTTGGCCGTACCATATTCATATGCTCGACCTTCCCAGGCCTGCATTATGAGGAAAAAAAAGGAATTATCAACATCATCAAATACCATTTAAGATTCTCAAAGTAGTGATTAGCTCTAATACATAATCCTTTTATCAGGCAACCAAACATGGGGTTTCAATTCCTCTAAAAAATTCAACGTCATTTCAAGTGAATAAAATAGCCCAATGTTCTGCTGCAAGCTTGCAAAGGGTACATGTTCAAGCATAACTTGAAGTTGATAATGCAGCCGGGTGACCCTTGTCTTTGTTGAATGGTGTGCCAAGTTCATGCTGCAACTGACGGCCTACATGAAATGATTGAAACGAATCTGCAAAATCTTTGACAGAAATGAAGTGGTATGGTTCATCTTGATGCGCCCTGTATTACTGCTGGTCTTTTCTAGATATTACCTGCAAACAATTTTATTTTCCCCTTATTCAGAGTGTCATGCCCCGCCAATTTAGCAGCGGAATAAATCGGAGAGGCATGAACAACGAGTATGGTAACGTAAATTGTGCATACATTCACAAATATCAGAGCAACTAATGAATAATAATTGCAATAAAACTCATCATTTTATTGATAATTCAACTAAACTATTACAACCACTAATTCAGAGCCAAAACATAGGGCTCAATGACATTATTACATTGGACAAGAAATCTAAAGTAAATATCTAACTAGACTCTAAGGTACTAAGGACATTCCATCGCTATGACTTTAGGACGCTCATCACTCCAGTCCAATCCCGTTGTTGGGTGTATGGTCATTCTTTGACTTACTTGAAAACACAATAACAAATAACGAAGGGTGAGCGATAACGCTCAGTAGGACTTAATATCTCGTGTAAACAAGCATGCTTTAAGTGATTAATGTCTTGTAAACGCAGGTTAACTAGAGAGAACGATCATGTATAGTTGAGAGAGTAATAGTACAAGATAACAAGTGAACGATAATACATTTCTCAAGAGTATTGCAAAACTAGGATGACAACATAACGAGATAGCGTGTAACAAGATAGTGTATAACAAGATAGCGTGTATCAAAATGACATGAAATAGGATAGCTTGTATCAAGGTGGCGTGTAACGAGATAGCTTGTAAAGAGATAGCAAGTAATGAGATAACGTGTATAGTTGCACAACGGTGCACTAGTCGAGTACGACAATAGTCACTTTGGGACAGTAGCCGTTTAACGATAATACATTTCATCTGAACTCCTCAGACTGATGTTAATCAGTCAGTGCTAGCACACTAATAGCACAGAACTGGCACAATATGTCTGAACTCCTCAAACTAATAGTAAAACAATTCAATGTCTAGCCAATGTCGAGATAGTCAGAACCGGTGCAATGCATAACACCGTCAATAGCCCCTGCAGGTATTTTCGGGTGGCTCTCTGCCCCCAGGACTAGATTGGAGCCCCTCGGACACTCTCCGTGCCCTGCACACTTAGCATTAAAGTTAGTAGGTCACCAGACCCATATTATGGTGCTAGACAGTCATATATAGTACAAGCAATGGGAGCCACAACAGCTCAAGAGTCTCAAGAGAGTACTAGATGAATAGACGAGATAGTAGAGTGAACGTGAATAGATGAGAGTACAAGGATAGTAGATGAGATAGGGGTATAATCGTAAAACAACGATAAACCACGATAGTAACGGTTGCACAGCACCAGGTCGGGTACCGGCAGTCAGGTAGAAGTCACATCCGCCCATTAGCCGTGCTATGAACACTGGCTAGATGATCCGACGTGATCACAAGATAAGAGAGATCTCACTAAGGCCGATTGGATCGTACTGATCTCTAAAAGTGTAACAGGATTTAAAGGTACAACCAACTCGTCGGCTAAGGACGTGCGCCAAAGCCAAGAAGACTTACGGAGGCCTTGACAAGGAGTCCCTGGTCCAGTCGAGAGTATTCCCGATGGAGAGGTGGTCCATGTCAAGAGAAAGTGTGTAACGAAACATTGTCCGTCTTGCCTCGAGTGCTCGAAGGCAGAGGGACGCGATAACGGTGTACAAATCACGCGAATAAAACGAAGACATGTGTCATTTAAATAATAGGGAAATTAGGTAATTAATTTCACTTAATTACCAGATACATTATTGAGCAATTTAATAGGGTCAAATAGCAATAAACAATGTTTAGTGTGCAAGTGTAAAGAAATCATGAGAATAGATAAAATTGTGCTCACGGCTTTTAAATCAATAAGAATTATTTAAATATTATCAAATAAAATTATTCAGGTTATTCATTAAGCTTAACAGTACATGGTTTAACTTGTACAATGATTAGATGGCATTTAAAGCAGGGATATAAGAGCAATTAAAGGTTCTGGCCGAAATTCCAAGAACGCGACGGGGGTGCCAGTCGTGATCATGTCGCGATGGGGGCATGGGCGCGTTAAGCATCATATCGCGACAGGGTATCCTGTCGCGGTTCAGGTCGCGGTGGTGCGGCCTGGCGCGACAGGTGAACCGGATGGCTTGGCCCGGTTCGGGTTTGGGAACGCGGCGGTGAGGCCCGTCGCGTTCATGACGCGACGTGGAAGCCTACCGCGACACTCCTGTTATCGCGGCGTATCGCGCCGTCGCGATAACAGGGGCGGTCCAGTTTTTCCCCTTTTTCTCTGGGTAGACCCTTCTTGACACAGGGTCATTCTAAATTCAGTATAAAATCGCACGGTAATCCAAAAAGCACAAAACCAGTTTTAAACAAAAGTAGACATGTATATCTATCAACATGCACGATTAATTTGAAAATAGACAAGGTTTAGACATGCATTGATCATGTTACTTTTCGGTGACCTAAACAGGCGCAGTCAGGGTTCAATGAATTAATTAGAGATATATACATGATGAAAAATTATGAAACCAGCGGCGTTTGAAAGCTAACATGTATTAGTATTTATGATAATTTTATCATGGAATGATGTGAAGTTTGCACAAGGTTAAAAAGGAAACAAGGAGGGTCAAGTGCACAGGTCTGATAGATATTCAAAGATTTAATTCTCCCTCATGGGAGATCGAAATCAAGCAAGAATAGGGGCGTTTGAAAGATAATAAGATGTAGTATATCTGAGAATTTTATCAAAGCATGAGAGAAGTACACGTTGGGGATTATAGAAAACACAAGATCTCAGTTCATGGTAACAACAGGACTTCATGAATTAAATTCGCCCAAATGGGTGAACGAAATACCACGAAACCATAGGGCTTTTGAAGAGGTACATAAAGGCTACCTAGGGTAATTATTTCACAATTTTAGCTTGAGAGATTGCCTACCTTTTTCGTGGAGTAAGAAAACCCTAGTTGAATGACGAAAATATGAAAACCCTTCTTGCTCCAAGCCTTCTCCTTCCTTGCTCCTTGGTCCAGATCTTCTCCTCTTCCTCTCCAAAAGTCTTAGCACGAAATTGTGGGGTGCTAGGGTCAAATGGGGGGTGTTTTTATGGCTTGTAGAGTTCTAAATCACCTAAAACTCTTTCCTCCTCATTTAATTACGAATTTCCATAATTATCTCATATTTTTCTTGCTATATCTATCTAATTGGGTAAGGGAGAGGTCTAATTTCGTGGGTAATGGTTTAGGATAGGATTAGGACTCTTATTAAGATATATATGAGTCATATTAGTGCTTTAATGACCCCTTTTTAATTAAGAGATAATATAGTTACGAATTTCCCTATTTAATTTGAGTCTCTTATATTTAACCCCATTGTCTCTCATCTAAATCCCAATTTTAGATTAGGATAGAGTCCTATTGGGTTAGACTAGGGTTATGACTCTTTTTAAGATGATTAAGAGTAAAAATACTCATTATCTTAACCCTTTTCTATTTATTAATATTTTAGGTACGAATTTCATTTATTTAACTCTCATCTCATGGTGGACTCTTCATAATTGGGCCCAAAACTTTATGCTAGGACCATTAGTAAAACACATTACTAATTTGACTTAATGAGTATTGATTTAATTCCAATTATTCACCCTTTATCCTTATGTAAATCTATTTATCACACTTATTCAAGTAATTTCATATTTTTATTTCAATTAAATATTATTCATGCCAATATTTCTAACCTTCATCATTTGGGCTCTTACTCTTGGCCCAATAACTAGTGTGAGCTTAATTGTACAACCCATGTACTTACTTTACTTAATGGGTTTTTATTTATCCTTTTCATTAAAGAATTTATTTATGGGCCAAGATTGTCCATTGGTCCAAATATCATAATGGGCTATCATCCTATATTATTTAAAGTCTACTCATATATTTATTTTAATTTATAATCCACTTTGGATCATAAAATAATAGATTCTTCGACTTATTCCTTAATTATGCTAATAAGTCGCATAAATTCTTAAACTAAGTCAAAATGATTTTTCTACGCGCCCAAATTTCATGATGGGTCATTAGAGAACATTATTTAAAGTATGACTATTATTTTTACGAAAATTTTATAGGGGTTTATACGCATGCAATAATGATGCGTACCATTTTAATTAATTGAATTTATTAATAGATAAAATTTTTATTTATCTATAATTTTTAATTAATAGATTTTCCGGGGTACTACACAGAGTATCAAGAAAACTAAAAAGGAAAGTATACTCTTTTACTTACTTCTTGAAAGAAGTCTGCAATGCCTTTTCTCTCTGGACATTTGAAGCCCAGTGACTCAAAGAACTCAACAACATGTACGCGAGGACAGTTATATACTATTTAACCTTCAGAGAGAAGAATTATGTCATCGAAGAGATCATAAGTTTCCGGGGCAGGTTGCAGCAATGCAATCAGTGCTGTTCCATTGAAGATGTGGATGGACTGCTATAGGGAGGAGTTGACTATCTGGAATGTCGGGACGCTGTCCAAACCAGTAGATATTTCATCCATGAATGGTGCTTTTGCTGGTCCAACAAGCATCTCTCCTATAGAAAATTGGGCTTAGTGAACCACAATTGAAGAATCTTTCCAAACAAGAAAAATATCTTCTTTCAAGGAATATGTGGACTATAAAAATCCTGTTGCATTTACATTTGATGTCGGTTATTGGTAGTTCTACCTGTGATTACATGCTTCTTTTGACCCCAGAGATCCCTCGTACCATCTCATCACCAACCAAGGTATCAGCACACATCTTCAGTCATAGTATCTGTTTTTGTCAGAGAAAAGAAGCAATAAAGAGCACCAAATTCAGTATCCTTGGACGTATATATGGCTGCTTTAATCACTGATTCTACATACCTTCAGAATATAATCCATGACTACATCCTCCTGCCCTTTCAATGTGGAGGCCTGTATAACAGGAGGGAGTAAAAATAGGGAGGTTTTCATTTACCAGGTTTTTAGTCATCTTAATTTGAACAAAGTTTAATCTTGCGTCCTCTGCATATGCATCAAATAAAGATTGGGTTCAACGTCTGTCGAGTATCCTAACATGAAGATAATTGAAAGAGAACTTGTATAAAACATAACGGGTGGTGCTTGGTGGGACAACATGATGCAAGTTCAGGTGATTGTGCTACTTTCTTTATTTCAGACGAAGGTGGAATGGTCCTAGGAGTGGGAGTGAGCCTCGTCTCGGAAGTCGAACATGTTGAGGAGGTGATGTCGGTGCTGATTTGGTCCTTGACTGCTCTCAAGACCTACCAGATGGAGCTGGGCGGCACCAAACAGACTCTCCTTACCTCTCTACGCCTTGCCCCTTTTCCAAACCCCCTCCTATCTGACTAGGTGTGTGGTCAGCAGATCAGCCAGTGAGATCTGGGTAGCCATCTATACATGTTCATACCTTGAGTATACACATCTGAATCCTTTTGAATTAAAAGAATTGTATTCTACTGGACTAGTTAGCTTATTCAATTTACCCTTTTCAGGTGGACAAAGCGGAGATGAAGCCTAAGGGGGGGGGGGGGGGGGGGGGGTTGTGTGCCGAGTGGACCACGCTATGCCAAGAAATGCCGTCATCCTTTGTTTTCTTTGTAGATAAAAAAATGAGAATGTAATAAAACTACAGTTTATGTTTGTCGGCTCCTCATTCAGGCTGAAATGAGGAGTATCATGTATTAAGTTTCCAGCAAGCTAGTTGTTTTTATATAAATGTTTATGTTAGTTCTTGCTATTAATATCTGTCATATTCAGTAAATGGAATTTTGCTGGGATGTGATAGATAAAGAAATTTCCTATTCAAATAATTTAATTTTACTCTTGATTTCTCGTTCGTTCATGTCCCGACATTTATGGACATATTAAATGACGGGACGTTACAGGGCTTCCCTTCAAAGAATGGTGGGAGGGAGGAGTCCTTAATTTGATTTTGGAGAGTGTACTCCATCGCAGACTCGAAAATGTATGACAATTGGTTTCTACAAAATCTAAAGACATCATTACTCACAGATAGAACTATTGCCTTCCTATTAGACAGAGCCAAAGGTTTAAAGGAAGCGATTCCAAAAATATTTTCAAATGCTTATCATGGATACTGTTTCTAGCACATCATGCAAAACCTCAACGACCAATGTGCAAAGAAATATAGTGCCCTTATGAAAAAACTATTTATGAGAATCTTCAAGTGCATTGCTTATGTTATCACTTAAACAAGAGTATCAGGATGTAATGAGAGTAATGAGGCTTAATTCTACTAATGCAAAAAAATGGGTGCTTTGAAATGATGTCGATCACTGGTCCCATGCTCTATTCCTGGGACAAAAGTTTAAACTAATATGTGCTATTATAGTAAGGGTTAAATGTTTTTACTGCAGCAGTGTATACAGTAAAATTCAATAGGTCTTACAATAAGCAATATATTATGTTACAATAAGGATTAAATGTCTTTATAATGTGCCATATATATATATATATATATATATATATATATATATAAGAGTAAAGTGCCAATAGTTCTTACATTGAGCGATATTTTCTACTATTGTAATTATTATCCCGCTTTACAGTAACTGATGGTTATAGTAAAGAGTGACCAAATCTTATACTAAGCGACATGATCTATTATATTAAGTGTTAAAATTGGATACAGTGTGTTATGTGTGTGGTTCAGTAAACCGTGAGCACATATTACACGTCTTAAACTAATTTCTTTTCGATTGTATGAAAAGTTTGGCGACTTATACTCAAATTTGGTAGAGTCATTCAACGCTTGGATACATGATGCACTAACTCTGCCAATAGTTCAGATGGTGGGCAAAATTAGAATTCAAATCATGAAAATGGCTACAAAGATAAAAATTGATGTTGCCTCGTGAGACACTCCATTCTACCCTAAAGTACAAAAAAACTCATTGCTCAAAATCTTCATGAAAGAAGAAGCTTGGCAGTCTATCAGCCGAACAGAGTCAGATTCAAGGTGATTGAAAATGTGAAGGCGTATGCAATCAACCTCCATTAAGAAACATGCTCATGTGGCCGTTGGCAACTTCTGAAGATTCCTTGCAAACATACATGTGTAGCAATTGTCTGTAACAAAGAGCACGTATCTCAATATATTTCACCATTTTACAATGTAGAACTATATAGGATTGCATATGAAACTAACATTCAACTGATCTCAATATTTGACATGTCAGATCAACCTCAACCATCAAATGTTCAAATCAAGGCACTGTTAACAAAAGTTGACAAGAAGACTGAAAAAGAGGAGAATACATTCAAGAAGAGAAGCAGAGTATGTGTATATTTGTTCAAGGTGTAAAAAAATAGGTCATAATAGAAAAACTTGTAGCAACCAGCTCAAAATTGTTGAATGAATACTTATGTACTTGATCTCGAGTCCTGTTCTTTTAACTTGAGCAAGTAAAGAGAGTTTTTGTTAAGTGTTATAGACACATTATATAAGTGAAATCAAGGCAAACTGTAAGTGATGTAAAAAATCAACATAAGTGAAAAAATATTTTACGTTAAGGCGCTTAGAAGGTCTTATATTAAAAGATATGTGTTGTTACAGTAAGGGTTAAATGTCTTTATAGTACCTGATGCTTAAGATACTTGTTTTATTTAACCTTAGTTAAGCACAACGTCTTACTGTAAGTGTTTTAGAATCTTATTATAAGTGATATCAAGATTTACTATAAGTGATGTAAAATACATACAATAAGTAAAAAATATGTCACATAAAGACACTTCGAAAGTGTTAACGAAGGGAAGCGAAAAGATGGAAAGATAAGATGGAAGGGTAAGACGGAAATGAAAAAAAGAGACCAGTGTCAAAAGGACAAAAATCATCCATTGAATCTCATAACTACTGAAATTTTAAAAGTATGGACTAAAAATTTAACCACACGAAAGACTCTATGTCTTATGATATTGGGACAGGGATTAAGAAATAAGTAACTTCTTATGAGAAAGATCCCTAATTAATTTTTTCAATTATTTATCACGTTTAGTGATAAATTAAGGACCCCTACTCAGAAGATAAATGTGACAAATAACTTCAACCGTACAAAAAAATTGTTTGTCTACTGAGATTTTGAGAAACAAATAATTATATATATAAGAATGTAGATCTTCATAAAAAAAAATAATAATAAAATAGTGTCGACCCATGCCCCCACGTGGTGGTGGTCCTAGTACTTGTCCTGACAACAACAAAGGGAGCATGTCTCTAATGTAAATATGATATCATCCGCTGCCATTAATTAATTAACCTACCTCCCCAGGCGCTGTTGGATTGTCCAGATGGGCCTACAAATTAATCCAGTGGTGGTCCAAATTTGACATGAGAGCTTCCATTGTCTTTAAAGAATTCAGTAATTTAAAACTAATTTCTAGATATGTCAATATAGATGGTTCAGACACCAATACTCTAGACATATATTTATATTTCTAGTTTGGTATCTTAGAAAATATGCATTAGCTCGTATTTTGGTGCAATTTGTCATGCTCATATGTGTTTTCTAAACTTTTAATTTCATTAATTATGTTGTAAATTAATATGTGGACCAGGTTATTATCCAAGCAAGCTCCAATCTTACCATGACTGATCACCAACTTTAAGTTGCATCAGCCACTCTGTGGTTGTGATTAAGGTTATGTTATGGCTTCCACAATTGATGGTTGGCATGGTGTTTTTGATCAACCAGCCGAGTGTCGTTCCACTTCCTCCCCTCGCCCCCCCCCCCCCCCCCCCCCCCCCCCAACCCCCTTCTCATCTCCAACTTTTTTGCTGTTTTTTTATTAAGCCAAAATAAATACAAGATCAAGACTAGACATTAGCAAGACAAAAGATATTACCCTTCCGACAATGTGAAGGTCAACCCTAAGATCGAATAAAATTATATCAAAAGAGTATGTGACAAAAATGAATAAAAAATCTAAATTAGAGAGAGGATTCTCTAATAATTACAAATTGAAATGATCTGGTGATGTAAAGATCAGAGATAAGGATATAACCAACGATCTTCTCCATCATCATCATCATCATCATCTTCTTGATTAGACTCTTTCGAAAGGATATTTAGTGACGTAAACTTTGCAGCCAGTAAGAAAAGCTTTATTATTCAATGGAATTTGAGTTTGAGTTCTTGAGGGATAAACATGAGAGTATTAACATTTAGAACAGTAATAGAGATGTCAATTGGATCTATTAACATTTGACTCTACAAATTTTATAAAATATTTATTGAAGTTGAATCTACAATCAAACAATTAGTAGTAACATCTTGATGAAAACTACTACACGGAGGACTTGGAGTGTTTTTTCTCTATTAATATTTTTTTAATCTCTCTCCTTAGATTCCAGGCGACGATCACGACCAGCCTCCGTTCGCCGATGCCGATGTGAGAATCACACAAAAGATGAGAGCTCCTAGAGAGATCTCTTTCTCTCCTCTTTCAGCCACTATTCCAACAGCATCTCCTTACACAAAAACCCACACCTCATCTTTCGGATATGAGGTTCTATTTATAGGTGATGGGGAGATGGCTGTGAGGAGAGAGAAGGAAATAGAGGCGTGGCCCC
The DNA here is from genome assembly GCA_014218235.1 of Colocasia esculenta. Taxonomy (NCBI): domain Eukaryota; kingdom Viridiplantae; phylum Streptophyta; class Magnoliopsida; order Alismatales; family Araceae; genus Colocasia; species Colocasia esculenta. Next base: position 6,053,945 of record CM024759.1, on the reverse strand, counting down.
TTCCCATTGCCGCGGCCGATGGCCTCCGCCAACATGCCTTGCGTGCTGGCAAGCCCACGCGTCACCCACAGGCACGCCACCGCCTGCCCCCAAATGGTCATTGTCTAACAGGCTCCTAGTTGCCCATTTTGGGACCGCCTACTCGCCCACTCAGGACTAACGGCGCAACATTGTTCTCTTTTGCATTTGGCGTCAACAGTCATACAGAAAATAAGGCGTGCGACCTCTACGAGATTTGCCAAGTGATCAACAAGTGTTCCGTTAAGTTGTCATCTTACTAACGGATCACTAAAGCTCAATATGTACCTCAGACTCTTTATATTCACTAGATTCCAATACTCCACATCTCTCAACAGGCAGTATCGAATCTAAATGCATAACACTCATGACTCTATCACCACTTTGGCAACTGAGCCTCTCGAGATATGAGTAATTAAGCATGGTGTAATAACAAGATGTCTTCGCCCTATGCTACATATGCCAATTCAATTTGTCTTGACTGCTTCCCTAGACATGTTCCGCTAGACGGTATCAACCATCACCCTAAATAACATGCTAAAGTAGCGATATCAAGCTTCCTCTCCATGTTATAGTGTTGTAGGTCACTGGGGTACATCGGAAATCACTAACAAACGTGATATTTGATCATGAGCTCACACACTGACGAAGAGAGAACCATTCATCATTCTCACATGCGGTCGTATATAGCACATGTGGTATGATTCACATGCTGCGGTGTTCTTCCATTTCCATGGGTGTGTCACTAATAAAAGTATTATTCAAACACCGCATAGATACAAGTCAAATTGTAACAAATGCAATTGACCAAAGTCACGCAAACTAGTCGCTCCCACTTATATATATATATATATATATATATATATATGAGAAACAATAATTATATTATTATATGGATAGGAAAATTATCTGTACTAGCACACTATTGATTCGGTCACAGGTGCATAGACTCCACCAATAGGAGTATTAAATACTCCTATATCCTTCCCTACGGATGACAAATAAGAGTAGTGTCAAGTATGATAAATAAAAAGTTATGGTTGATAAATACTTTTTGTGGAGGCCATTTCTAGCCTCCTAGGCCTGCGGGCCTATCACAGCCCACTACAGCCCATCATGATCCATTAAGGCGCCAGGGCTCCGGTCATCAAGCCACGTGTCCTCGAGTTTAGCTAAAAACTTCCAAACATGATTGGCCATTCGGGGTCTAAAGGCCTCAAGGGTGGTCTCCGGACACCTCCCAGTTTGTTCGACCAGGGTGCGGTCTACCGAACCAGTCGTGCTTGACCGTTGCGGCCCATCGAACACAGCTGTATTTTCGATCACCGGGCATCGAACAGCCTGCCCAGTAACCGAGCAGGTCTCTGCTCGATTCCTTCCGACCAGAGCATTCAAGGCAGCCTTTTGCTTCCTGGAGGCAGTTATTGTGACGGCGCAACATTGGCCCCCTGACGAAAGGGCATTTAACACAGGATCCCAACAGACGCCTCAAACGGACAACTACTTGCTTGGGAACCTGAACCGACGCACCCCTCCAGTCATCATTGGAGTGGATAGCGTCTGGACCCTTCACCTCCTCCGCCAATAAAAGGCACATATAATCCCCCATGCAAAGGTACACAACTTCCGCCACATACACTCGCCTACGTGTGACACAAACCAATGAACCTTCCTTTCCAAGCCTCTCTACTGTCTGGTCTGACTTAGGCATCGGAGGGTTCCCCCCAGTTCTTCAACTGCCCCCCCCCCTCGATCCATTCTGGATTTTACAGGTCATCATCCGCACCCGCAACCATCCCTCTCTTCCTCGTGGAGGCCCGTTCGGCCCAAGCCCAAACAAGAAAAACACGTCCACATTTTTGGCGCCGTCTGTGGGAACGAACGGGAGGCCATACGCCCTACCCGAGCGTCTCATTTTCATGAGACCCGCACACCCTTATCCTCACTGGGGGGGGGGCTGTGTAGATGTATTTTTTAGTCCCACGTTGAAAGATAGTGAGAACAAGTGTGTGCTTATCAGCAAGAGCCTCACCTCTTCTCCCAAGAGGGCCCTTTTAAAGGACAAAACCCCAAGTAAAGGGATAATAGCTCTTGGGAGGTACACTTAAATCACGTCTCTTCATTGGCGCCGTCTGTGGGAACGAACGAGAGGCCATGCTCTCTACCCGAGCATCTCATCTTCATGAGACCCGCACACCCTTATCCTCACCGGGGGGCTGTGTAGAGGTATTCTTTAGTCCCACATTGAAATATAGTGAGAACAAGTGTGTGCTTATCAGCAAGAGCCTCACCTCTTCTCCCAAGAGGGCCCTTTTAAAGGACAAAACCTCAAGTATGGGGACAATACCTCTTGGGAGGCACACTTAATTAATCACGCCTCTTCATTGGCGCCGTCTATGGGAACGAATGAGAGGCCATGCGCCCTACCCTCATCTTCATGAGACCCGCACACCCTTATCCTCACCGGAGGGGGGGGGGGCTTTGTAGATGTATTTTTTAGTCCCACATTAAAAGATAGTGAGAATAGGTGTGTGTTTATCAGCAAGAGCCTCACCTCTTCTCCCAAGAGGGCCCTTTTAAAAGACAAAACCTCAAGCATGGGGACAATATCTCTTGAGAGGTACATTTAAATTATGTCTCTTCATTGGCGCCGTCTGTGGAAACGAACGAGAGGCCATGTGTCCTACCCGAGCGTCTCATCTTCATGAGACCCGCTCACCCTTATCCTCACCGGAGGGGCTGTGTAGAGGTATTTTTTAATCTCACATTGAAAGATAGTGAGAACAAGTGTGTGCTTATCAGCAAAAGCCTCACCTCTTCTCCCACTTTAAAGGACAAAATCTTAAGTATGTGGATAATACCTCTTGGGAGGCACACTTAAATCACGTCTCTTCAATTTTAATATAAAAGTTATTTTTTTAATTGGTTATTTGTTATTTTCAATATTAATAGTGACAACTAACCCATTTGCTAGAAACAAATAGACTTCTGTATTAACAATGTCAGTTTTTTAGTTTTTTAAGAAAAGAAAAGAAAAAAAAAGATACTGAAGATCACGCCCTACCCATTGTGGCCGAATGATGTACAAAATGGATAGAGTTACCTGCATGGGCCGCCCTGCAGAGAACTCTCCTCCTTCAACTTAACAAGACCAGTATGCTCTTTACTCCCAACAATAAAGAAAAATACTTGGTGCCCTCGTGATATCAATTGCACTCTAAATAATTCTATTGATTTAAAATTTAACAATAATTTTTTACTTTTTTTAAAATAGTAAAATTATTTAGAGAGTAATTTACATCACTTTTATTACTCTCTTAAAGAGCACTAAATATTTTTCAAGCAAGAAGGCACTACAACCTGAAACAAACCTCTCAAGGAGGAAAAGGAACCCATAAAAAAAAAGAGAGAAATACTATGCTTCTAGCTAATCGGAAGCATAGCGTGATGTGGAGGGGTCGTGCCCCTCCACAGTGTGCCATGTGAAGGGGGTGGCCCCATATGTATTTAATGTACTTTTTTATTTTTTTTTAACTCTCAAATAATACATACAAATATCCATTTAGTATACATAAATATCTATTTTATTACACACAAATAGTGATTTATTGCATACTACACAAATAAAATTATTTGTGTTTATTCTTATACTATTTGTATGTATTATTTATGTTATTTGTGTACACTAAAATGAATATTTATGTATACTAAATAAATATATATATATTATTTAAATATTTTAAAAAATAAAAGATGTACTTGAGGCCGCACCTCTCCACATGACTGATTGTGAAGAGACATGATGTGTCCACATCACGTTGTGCTCTCACACTAATCTAAAGCATAACATTACTAAAAAAAAAAAAAAAACTTCTACTCCTGTTCGCGCAAGTAGACGTCTCTCATTATTGTCTTCCATCACCATCCTCTCCTCTACACATTGATATCGATAATGCTCACCAAATAACTATCATCTTCTCTGATATTGAAGGAGAAGAATTTAATGACATGGTTGCTCTATAAACACACACATATATATATATATATATAATATAGCCTTTAATTTTTATTCGGGTCTCCACCTTTGTCTTGCTCAGTTAGAAACTTTTGTCATTATTTACGTGAAGAAAACCTCCTCTTTCCCCTCCTACCCAACTTGTCCTACTTGTTTTAAACATTTATGTGATCATCCATCTCCGTATGAGGTGTCAAATTGTGGATTTCAAATTGCAGAAAATAAATGGGTCAGCGTGATGCGCGCCACCCTCCATTTGAGATCACATATCCGTGCACATCACTAACCCATCATGAAGAAGGCAGCCTGGACTTGCCTGGGCGTATGTGTGTGTGGAAAACAGGACGACTGGTAGAACACGGGTCTGGCAAGGACGCTGTCATAATATTAGTAGACAGCCTGCAGAGAGAGAGAAAAAGAGAGAGGGTAGAGTGATCAGAAAGTGGTGTGTAGGGTGGAGAGGTAATGGAGCTCCCCAGCAGCTTTGATACGCTGGTGAGGTCGCAACCCTCATGGGTGCTCCTGCTTGCGTTCCTTGGTTCCCTTTCCGTCTTCAGATCCTCCCTCTCCCTCCTCCAGTGGCTCTGCGCCACCTTCCTCCGCCCTCACAAGAACCTCCGGGACTACGGCGCGTGGGCGGTAGTCACGGGCTCGACCGACGGCATCGGCCGGGCCCTCGCCTTCCAGCTGGCCCGACAGGGCCTCAACCTGGTGCTCGTCGGCCGGAACGCCGGAAAGCTCAAGGAAGTCTCCAGTGCGATCAAGGCGGAGGTGAGGACGTCGTGGGTGGAGACCGTCGTCGCCGACTTCGCCGGCGACCTCGAGGGAGGGATCGGCCGGCTGAAGAGAGCCATCAGGGGGATGGACGTCGGGGTGCTGGTGAACAACGCCGGGACGACCTACCCGGAAGGCATGTACATGCACGAGGTGGGGGAGGAGATGTGGGGGAGCGTGGTGAAGGTGAACATGGAGGGGCTGACGAAGGTCACCCGGGCGGTGCTGCCGGGGATGTTGCAGCGGAAAAGAGGCGCCGTCGTCAACATCGGCTCCGGCTCCTCGGTGGTCGTACCATCCCACCCCCTCTTCGCCGTCTACGCAGCCACCAAGGCGTAAGACGCCTTCCAGCACTCTCTACTGTTGGCTAATAAACAAATGATCTGCATCTTGCCTTTTTAAATATATACATATATACTTTTTTTTGACAAAGATATGTGTATATATGTATACATGTACGTAGATATATACAAATTATGTTCATGGTTAACCTTCATTAGAGATCCTATGAGTATTCCATGGATGAAGTGTGCATGATAACAGAGCTGTTAAATATTTCTGTGCTATATATACGGTGGCCCGTCCCAGAAAATTAAATTGGGTTAATGTGTTAATATGAATGGTGATCCCATTGTTTCATGTATGTAAGAGGACCATGTAATTAACATTACATGGTCTGGATGTATAGATGCATAGACATATGCACTTGCCCGTTTGCATGTCCGGTGATGTGGGTTTACATTCACATCACTTTGCTGTCATGATCATATGACATATATATTTCATTTGCCGTGGATGTTGCTCTACATTAATCTACGTTGCAAAGAAGCATTCTCGAAATATGTGATACTAATTAAATAGTAGGTTAACTTATGGTTAACCTGCCTAGCTAGCAGTGAAAATGGGACTCCCAGCACTAGGAAGGCAGTAAGCCCTAGAACATATATCAAGTTTCTTATTATTTTCTATGTCAAGAAAGAAAGGGTTTAACTTTTAGATGCATGATATAAATAACTTAGATTTGAACAGCAAGGCCAGCCTGACCAGATCATAGCAAAGATTGCTTTCAACAGCCTCTGCACGGAGACTGCATTTGCAGTGTGCACGGAATGTAGCAATAAAAGATTGTAAAGACCCATTTATTGCATGATGGACAAAACCTTCTGGGAGGGCGAGGGTTCCATCAAGTTGTTTATTATTATTATTATTGTTGTTGTTGTTGCTGCATAATTATCCTTCAAAAAAAAAAATTATATAAAAATATGCCATGATCTTTTATTTGCTTGTATATCCCTCGCATGCCAATTTACTGTCACCCAATTCTATTGTTAACTAGCTAACATACTCGATAAGAGTATTCCATTTCATTCTTTGTCTTTCCCATTATTTTTTTTAAAAGCTAAATACCCCCTCTCATAGATATCTTCCTTAATTAGTTCACTAATCATGATCAAGTTTGAATTCCCCTGACCTACGATGTTATATGGATCTCCGGGTATTTACCAGAAACGAGATATATAAATTTCATGCTAAAGCGAAATAGATTTCATGTAATCTTTCGCCACACCTTAGCACTTGATTGATCTTCTTCATCTCTCATGATCAGGTATGTTGACAGCTTCTCCAGAAGTTTGCACGCTGAATATAAGAAGAAAGGAATCCACGTCCAGTGCCAGGTATACACATGTACTACTAGCTCGGCAAATTAATTAAGTTTTCCTTCTAATTACAATATTAATGTGAACTATTATATATATATATATATATATATATTATATGGAACCCGTGAGGCTTTTGGCTTACCGGCCATATTGCAACTTTCTTGTGCCTAGCTAGTTGGAAAGGTCTCCTAATTAATAAGCTCAGTTTGACAATGAATTAGGGTTAGAGATAACTTCAACTTATGACTAAAATTATACAGGATTAACTTATTTTTTAATTTAATTTTTTGTGTGTTAACTCAATTTAACTACAAAGAATTAACCAACTTTTTCTTGATTACTTTGGCAAGATAAAGTGAGTTAACCCACTTTCATATCAAAAAGTAACTTGAAAAGAGAAAGTAACAATTAATGTTGTGTTGAAAAAATAAAAAGTAACAATTAATGTTGTGTAACGTCAGGACAAAAAAATAGTTAACTCAATAAGTTAACTCCAATCCACCTCTAGCACTTATGATAATATAACATTAGAGAGAGAGAGAGAGAGAGATTCGTGTTATTATCACACTTTTGACCATCGATCTCCAAGCAAGTTAGATCTAATAATTAAAGACATTAAAGCTAGATTTGAAAGTGGTTAGAGTGCTCTGCATCTAAATTGGCTGTTGCATGGGTAGAAAGTGATGAAAGAGAGGAAATTATAAGCATAGAAAGTTGATAAAATTAACCTATTCTAGCTAGCTGTTTGATCCAGAGGTAGCTTTGAGGGGATTGAGCACAGTGGCGGATCTAAAAAAGGTTCAATAGGATCCTATTAATTTATTTCAAAATTCATATTCAAAAGAACCAAAATTCTTATGATAACTACACTGACTTGATCTGGATGACTCCATTAATGACCCCAATTAAATAAAATTTCTGCGTCCACAGCCCTGTGCGGCTGAGTGATTAAATCGTATATTAACGATATCCGATATATGGTTGTTGTTAAGTACTATTGTCCATTCATGGTGGCCATGTGTAAATACATCGATCACCATCTTAACTTTATTATATTTCATGCCTGTAGTCGTTTTTTTTTCTGATTATATCCCCAGTAGATATCTTTATTTTTTTCACTTGAATTACTTTTTTTCTTTTTGGTGCATGCCTTCTTTAATTTTTTTTTTTTTTAAGATCCCACTATACGTGGCGACAAAAATGGTGCCGTTCAAACGACCATCTTTGTTTACTCCAACACCAGAAGAGTTTGCTCGTTGGGCGACCAGGTTCATGGGTTACGAGCCACGGTGCATGCCTTATTGGCCCCACTACCTGCAATGGTGTTTGATTAAGCTCTTACCTGAGTCTGCCATTAACGAGTGGCGACTACGATATGGCCTCAGTAGAAGAAAAACACACGATCGATGCTAAATAGTTGATCTAGACATGGGAGATATATTATCAAAAACCGAGACGTACGTGTGTATCGAAGTGTGGACTCCATCAGTGTGGTACTTATCTCATGCATGTAATAAGTCGTTCTCTTGACACATGTATATGTGGGGATGTGTTCAAATCATATATGTATAGGAGAGAGTGAGAGAGAGAGAGAGAGTGTGTATGTGTTTTGGCATGTGATCAAGGATTATCCCTACCATTCCTGTAAAGTTTGTTATCGTTTTTGTGTGAAAAAGATGGATGGTGCTTCATGCATGTTATTGATATGTCTTACAAATTAACATCCAGTAGGAATGAGTGAGCTAAAGTAAAGCAAAGCAAAGAACCTTTTTTGGGTTTTTTGCATATAAATTATTGTTAAATGACCATTTACAAATATATCATATCTAGAAATACATTAGCAAAAGTATCATTAGTATGTGTGTAAATATGTCATTGCGATTAATTCTGTGTCCAAGGGAAGATGAACATTCGTGAAAGATTTTAATACTCTTATTTTAATTGTTAAATGACCATAATGCTCTTCTTTTTAAGCCTCTTCACAATTCCCCCTGCCATCGCCCGTTCTCCGGTGGGAAGCGTTCAAAAGAGTCAAAGCGCATGCAGCTTTCCAAAAGAACCCATCTGGAAACCCCTCAGCTAGTGCTTGTGCAGAGAACAGCCCCCCACCGCTCTTCGTTAGCGCCACCGATCGACACCGAGAGTACTGAGAACTCATCAAGGGGCACCAAGGCAAGGATCAGTAATATATAGGTTCAGGGACATCACCAAGCTCCCATCCAGCACGTACTTCCTTGGCCTCCCCATTTTCTTCTTGGACATCGGCACTGCCATGTTGACGTAAGTGGGCGAACCCCTACAGCCACGGTAGCAGCAGCAGTGGTAGTGCCCACCGCAATCGTTCTCGTCCTAGTCCCTGTACCCGTCACTATAACCGGAGTCGTCGAGAATGCCGTCATCGTTGTCCTAGATGCACTGGCCGCCCTAGCTCCCCCCTGGATAGGGTTCTCCACCTTGCCACATACACAAATGAAAATACCCCACCTCCCTCCTGAGCCGGCACCGCAGCTGCCACCCCAGAGCTCATGCTCTCCCTCCCTTCTATACTCGAACCAAAACACCAAGGTCCCACCCCAAAAATTCCCAAGCCATGACCACCCTCAACAAAAACCTCCACCCACCCCTCCCTCAACACTCTCACACTCACATACACCTCGTGAGCTCCGGATCAGCCACACCTCAGTTGCCATAACGCCAAAAACCACCATCCCCTACCACTCCTTCCTCCTCTCCCTTCCCCCTCCCGCCATTCTATACTAGACACAGATCTCCCTACAGTAGAAACTCTACCCTCCCTATGCCCCCACCCTCCACAACAACACTATCACTATTGGGAATCGCTGGGGGGGGGGGGGGGGGGGCGGCAATTTCCACACACCTTATTATCAGATCAGGGTGATGTGGGGGCATGGAAACTACATGCTAACCATATAAGGGTGAGACATTCTCATCTAGGGGAGCTTGGATATCCCCAAAAGCATAGAACCTGGCCCGTCGAGTCGAAGAAACTCTCGCAAACTCATCTCTAGTAGCATCCATACAGTGATGATCAACGACGACTCCTCTTCTCAGAACGTCTCTCCTCCATGTCGACGTGCTCCTCCTCGTGCACCTCCAAGGTGCAACATCAACAGTAGGAGTAGCACCAGCAGTAAGATCAAGGAGAGGATGGAACCCTCTTGCTCTCCTCTCACACAAGAGAGGGCTATGGGAAAGAAGGGAAGAAAGAGGAGGAAGGGGTTTCTCCAAAAATCTCTAGCCCTTGAGGTGTTGGAGAACCCTTCTACCAAAAATAGAGAGTCTCTCACCAACCCACACACTGAGTAGTTAGCACAAGCTATCTTGCGTACGATATCAAATTGCACATTGGACCATACTTGTGTTGATGATAAAATAGTGTCACCAAGATCACCTTGGCGACAATGGATCTAGCCGTCAACACATGCTAGTGGCAGTCAATCTTGCAATCAATATGACTTCGACTGACCCAAGTAGAAGTCAAAGTTCTTGACGACAGTGGATCTCATCATCAGGAACAGTTCCTGACGACAATCGATCTAGTCATCTACAACATTTCGACAACATGACTACCCTGGTCAGAGAAGTCATATTAGATAACTCTTATCCAATCCTCTATCATCGTCACGCCATCCACCTTATTTGTGTAACCTATTAGGTCTAATATCGAGCTAGCCATGAGTTGCACCCGTAAGAACCCTTCTGACTCAGAACTCCTTCTGATTTAGTGAATTATTATCTCCATAATAATTCACTCAACTCATCAATTATGGATGTACTAGGCCACTATGCCATTGTCCTCAAATAGTACAAGGGGATCTAATCTATTGGACTTTTCTGCTCGTAGTTATTGTGTACCTTTAGTCTCTCATCCATCTAATATCTCATAAATAGTATATAAGGCATGGTACAATCAGGCCTATATAGAATCCATCTGAGTCTTACTCTTATCGAGTTCTCCAGAAGAACTCTTTCTTTCTCAATCTGATTGACTATGGCTAGGGATTTGTCTAAGTAAGAACACATGAGATATATTTTTTTCAGATACTGAGAGTGGATAATCTTTTATTGACACAAAATTATCTTTGTAAGGTTAGCTACCATTCTCAATAACCGACTGTACTAGATCTGAAACTTCCAAACTCATAAGTTCAATGTCAAAGAATGGAGTACTTAAACAAGACATCATTGGTGTCTCAAGTCTGAGGACCAGTCACACAAATGGAACCTGCACAAAATCGTTGTCTAACAATCAGGTATCATGAACCATGTCACGCCCCGACGCGGAATATCGGAACGCGAGACAGTTGCAAGTGAAGGGTTTAGAGCGAATACTAGACATCAAACCATTGCGCAATGAATAATACTAAAGCAAATCTTTCTCATTAATAACTTTCCAAACATCTAGTCACAATCACTAATATCAGAGCCAATCTATAGGGCCTAATTACATTGAATTAAAGCAAAGACTAAACTCAAACTTCAAACTCAACTACTAGAATGCTAAACATAACGCTAGGACACTAGGGTACTCATGACATCACTCTAGATCGTTCCCATCCTCTTGAGTGTATGGTTCATCCTCGGTCTCATCTGAGAACACAATAACCAAAAACGCAGGGTGAGCGAACGACGCCCAGTAGGACTTAAATCTCAGGCTCAAGCAGGCTTTAAGTAATTAATGCATTTAAAGGCAGAGTAACTAATGACAGAGCAAGAGAGTTAAGTATGGTAAAAGATAGTAGGATAGCGCATGAACGAAATAGCAAAACTTTCCAAAAATAGCACGAGTATCGAGTATAGCACAAAATAGTAAGATGGCCATAGCACAACTAGCACAAGTATAGTAATAGCACAAAGAGTATAGCATAGCACTTTGTTGCCAATGGACAACGAGAGAACATAGCACTTTTGATTGTCATTCGATTAATCTCGATAGCCTAGCGCTTGGATGTAATGCCGACATCCTGATCATGTTAACTCCCATGGGCAAATGGCACCTTCGGGCGCTCTTCCCAGGACCAGATCGGGCCCTATTGCACTGTCATTAGTTATATTGTTTATCTTAGACAACCAGTCAATGGCCAATAAAGAATGCCAAGAAATAGATAAGAGCACTAGATGAACAGATGAGATAGCAGATGAACGTGAATAGACGAGAGAGTAGAGTATAGATAAGAGCTAATGGTCATAGCGCATAGCACCGAGTAACGCACGATAGTAACAGTTGCACAACACACGTGTACGGTGTTGGCAGTCAGGTGGAATTCACTACCCTTCCGCTGGCCAGGTTATTCACAGGTCCAGAGGTCCGGCGTGATTTAAGATGAGAGTGAACTTCTAAAAGCCGTTTGGATCATAATTGATCCCTAAAGGGTTTCATAGGCATTAGGGTACAACCAGCTCGTCGACCATGCGGGAATCCATGGACAGAGGAGACTTACGGAGGCCTTGAACAAGGATTCACTAGTTCGGTGGAAGGAGTATCCGACAGAGAGTTCGTCCAAGTCAAGAAAGTGTGTAAATATAGAAACAAGTGCTCGACGTTCTAAAGGAATTCTAGGACAGTGGAGGGTCGAGATCGGTTTCTAAAACATCGCACAAAACGTAGCAAGTACCTCTTTGAAATAAGACAATTAAATTTCATAATTTACTAGATAAATTATACATCATTTTCATGCCAATTATGCCATATTTGGGATGGTTCAAGTGTGTGCATGTGTCATAAAAATCATAGATGGAAATTTAGTCATGTATATATATATATATTAATTCACATATAAATGTTCAATTTATATTAAGTGAATATGCTGCATGTATGACAGAGATTTAAGGGTATAAGCATCGTAGAAAATTGAGTATTTGTAAAACAAGGGGTTTTCTGCAAAATCCTTTGGACGCGACGCACGCCAGCAAGGGTCGCGATGGGTACAGGGTTGATCGCGACAAGGTCATGCATGGGTCGCGACAGGGACTCCAGAACAGGCACTGAGAACGCGACAGAGTATGAAGGGAACGCGACGGGACAGGCACAGGGATCGCGACGGCCTACCTTCCGCATTCAGAATGTGATGGGTAGGCTGTCGCAATCAAACCACAGAACGCAGCCTATCGGGCCATCACATTCTGGTGGCCTACGCCTGAGTCCGACAGGAGTCAGACATGTCTTGGATTGCGGTCAAAGACCTGCCCTCCTTGACACTGGGTGATTCAAAAACATATATCAAATGGTACAAGCGATGAAAATTCCTGGGACCAGTTGCATAATGATCTAGATATGCGTAAGAACTCACAGTAATTAGGAATTTGAAAACGAACAAGGATTTGACATGCTTGAGTCATGGTATTCATGGTGAACTTAAAACAGTATGCAGATGTGATCAAAGATTTAATTCGCATGATTGGATGGATAAAAATTAGAGCTTTTAGGTGCTAAAGGAAGTTAACACCCCTCAGTAACTCCCATAAAAGTTTCGTGGCCCAAGGTTGAGTATACATGAAGAACAGGATACATGAAGAGGGTTCGGCCACACAATTGTTGCAGAACTTGAAAAATCAAGAAGAAAAGATTGGGACGATGGAAAAATAAGAAATTTGAGGGCTTGGTACATGGAGGTAGGAAGAACCTACAGACGAAGTTTCATAATTTTACTTGTGAGAATGCCTACCTTTGGTGATCTTTCTCTCCTAGGGCAAGAACGTGAAGAACTCGGGGAAAAACATAAGAGCTCCTCCTTCTCCACGATTTCTCCTCCTCTTGGCCTCTTCTTCTGGTCCAGCAACCTCTTGGCATGAGCTAGGGCCGGCCATGAGGGTTTTAGTAGGGTATTTAAGTTTTTTCCCATTCCATTTCCTATTATGACTCTAATTTCTCTTTATTACGATTTTCCCTAATTTCTTCTCCCCTTTTTAAGCAAGAGATCTCTTAATTGGGTTAGGATGGGAGCTAATTTCGTGGCCACCCTATTAGGGTAGATTTACGAGTCCCAATCCAACTCAAACCTCCTTTTAATGCATTAAATACCCTTTTTCTAATTAAGTAATAATTTAGCTACAAAATTAGGGTATTTTCCTATTATTCCCCATCTTATAATTCCAATTTTGACCCACTAATTTCCAATGGGTTAACATAGAAAAGCCCATTAATTCTTTTCTTTTAATGGGTTTTATTTATTTCTCTCTTATTTGATTTCCTAGTTGATTTAATACATCTTCCTTTTATTTAATTTTCTAATGAAATAATATAAATATTTAAAATTTTATTTTCCCAAAATTTTAGGGTTGCTACATCCTCCCCCTCTTAAAAAGAATTTGGTCCCCAAATTCATATGATCATTCAGGAGAGAATGTCTTACCGAAAAGATCGGGGTAGTTCCGTTTGATGATTCCTTTCGGTTCCCATGTGGCTTCCTCCACTCCTTGATTATTCCATAAGACTTTAACCACATGGATGAGATGATTTCTGAGTTGTTGTACCTTTCATTCCAGTATCTTAACTGGCTTCTCTTCGTATGTCATGTCTCTGTTCAGTTCCAACTTCTCATGGCGAATGACATGCGTGGGATCGTACACATATTTCCTGAGCATGGAAACATGGAACACATTGTATACACATGCCAGATCCGGTGGCAACGCTAGCCGGTATGCTACCTCTCCAACCCTTTCGAGTACTTCAAAAGGACCGATGAATCTAGGGCTGAGTTTTCCCTTTACACCGAATCTCTGAATGCCACGAGTAGGTGACACTTTTAGAAATACATGATCACCTACTTGAAATTCCAGATCTCGCCTTCTTTTGTCGGAGTAGCTCTTTTGTCTGGATTGAGCAATCTTGAGCCAGTATCTGATTATCTGAATGTCTCTTGTCGTCTTCTGCACCATGTCTGGGCCTAGCCATTGTTGTTCTCCCACCTCATTCCAGCATGCAGAAGATCTACAGTTTCTTCCATAGAGTGCTTCAAACGGTACCATCTTAATACTCGCCTGGTAACTGTTGTTATAGGCGAACTCAATTAGGGGTAGGTGCTCATTCCAATATCCTTGGAAGTCTATAGTGTAGGCTCTCAACATGTCTTCAACAATTTGGTTGGTTCTTTCTGTTTGCCCATCAGTTTGTAGATGAAATGCAGTACTAAAGTTGAGTTTAATACCTAGCGCACCTTGTAGTCCTTTCCAAAAATGAGATGTGAATCTCGGATCTCGATTTGAGACTATAGATGATGGTATTCCATGCAGTCTTACAACCTCTTTCACATATAAGGCAGCTAGTACTTCGACCGACTACTTACTCTTTATAGCAAGGAAGTGAGCGAACTTGGTTAGTCGGTCAACAATGACCCAGTTGGCATCGAGTCCACCACGAGTTTTGGGTAACCCCATGATGAAGTCCATGCCAATGCTTTCCCATTTCCATTCTGGAATATCCAGTGGTCTGAGCACGCCAGCAGGACTCATATGCTCTACTTTTACCTGTTGACAAGTAAGGCAGTGAGCGGCATGTTCGGCTACCTCTCTCTTCATGTTCGGCCACCAAAATGTTCTCTTCATGTCTTGATACATTTTGGTACCTCCTGGATGAATAGTGTACTTGGTCTTGTGAGCTTCATCCATTAGCTTCCTCTTCAGTTCTTCATTGTCGGGGATGCATGCCCTCCCTTGAAAGACAAGCCTTCCATCTTCGGTCATCGCAAAGTCTGGCCTTTCGGATAGAGTCTCCTTGATGCGAACTAAGAACGGATCGTTATCTTGTTGGGCTTTGATCTCTTCCAGCATGTCGGATCGAATCTTGATATTAGCAACCAAGATTCGTTCATCACTATGTTCAATATTCAAATCCAGCCTTGCGAATTGTTCCAGTAGTTGCATCTCGCCAAGGACTAGACTCGAAACAGATGCCATCGGCTTTCTACTAAGAGCATCAGCCACGACATTACCTTTGTCAGGATGGTATTGGATGTTGAAGTCAAAATCCTTCAGGTATTCTAGCCATATTCTCTGTTTCATATTGAGTTCCTTCTGGGAGAATATGTACTTCAAGCTTTTATGATCTGAGTAGACAGTGAATTGCTCGCCATATAGATAATGTCTCTAGATTTTCAAGGCGAAGACCACAACAACCAACTCGAGATCATGTACAGGGTAGTTGACTTCATGTGTCTTTAGTTGTCTCGAAGAATAGACAATGACCTTCTCCTTTTGTATGAGTACACAACCTAGCTCAATTCTCGAGGCATCAGTGTAGACAAAGAAACCTTCTCCTTCTATTGGCAAAGCGAGAACATGTGTTGATGTAAGACAATCCTTGAGAGCTTGAAAACTCTTCTCACACTCTTTACTCCAGAAGTAGGCGTTCTCCTTTCGTGTCAGACGCGTGAGAGGAACGACAATATTTGAGAAGTCCTTTATGAACCGCCTGCAGTAGCCAGCCAGTCCCAAGAAGCTTTGGATTTCCGTGACGTTGGTTGGTCTCTCTCAATTGAGTACAACTTCAACTTTGGAGGGATCAACTGAGATGCCGTCCTTAGAGATGACATGGCCCAATAAGGACACTTCTTCGAGCCAAAAGTCACACTTGCTTAATTTTGCGTACAACTTGTTGTCTCGCAAGACTTGGAGTGCTATCTTCAGATGTTCTTCATGCTCCTCTTTTGTCTTGGAATATATGAGGATGTCGTCGATAAAGACGACCACAAACTTGTTGAGGTATGGCCGATATATATACTATTCATGAGTTGCATGAAGGCTGCAGGAGCATTGGTTAGACCAAAAGGCATAACGACGAATTCGTAGTGTCCATACCTGCTCCTGAAAGCTGTTTTGAAGATATCGTCATCCTTGATCCTCATTTGATGATAGCTAGATCGAAGGTCGATCTTGGAGAAATATTGATCTCTAGATATTTGGTCGAACAGTTCATCGACCCTAGGCAGTGGGTACTTGTTCTTGATGGTGAGTTGATTGAGTTGTTGATAGTCGATGTAGAGCCTCATCGATCCATCCTTTTTCTTGACGAATAGCATGGGTGCTCCCCATGGGGAAGTACTTGGTCTGATGAACCCTTTTTCTAGCAGCTCCATTAGTTGCGCCTTCAATTCTTTTAGCTCGGCAGGTGACATCCGGTACGGTTGACGCGATACCAGGGCAGCTCCAGGAATCAATTCGATGGCGAAGTTGACATCACGTTCAGGGGGAATTCCAGGCAGGTCTTCGGGGAAAACATCAGGGTAGTCCTGTACTATGTGGATGTCCTCTATCTTAGAACCCTTCTTTTCCACAACTACAGCTACTAGGAAGGCAAGGCAACCCTTCCTTATCATGTTGTGGACTTTTATGGCAGAGACTAGAGACATCCGTATCTTATGTCTAATCCCAGTGAATGCTAATTTAGGAAAGTCACTAAACGTTACTCTTCCTTTCTTACAATCGATGCTTGCCCCATAAGCGGACAACCAGTCGGCTCCCAAGATTACATCATAGCCTTCCATCGGCATACACACTAGGTCGGCTTTTAAGTTATGATCTCCGATCATTACATCGGCAGATGGGAAATATTTATTCAGTTTCTCCTTTTCCCCTAGTGGTGTTGTGACAGAGAACTCACATCCCATGGATGTAGGTTTGGTATTCAAGGTATCAGCAAAGCTTTGAGATATAAATGAATGAGTTGCTCTAGTATCGAATAGAACAAATGATGATAAGGAGAAGACTTGTAAGGTACCTTCTACCACGCCTCCTTCCTCTGTGGCTTCCTCGTTATGCAGGGCCTGTAGCTTTCCTTGTTTCCTAGGCATGTTAGAGCGCCTCTCATTGTCCTTCAGTAGCGGGCACTCAGGAATGCGGTGCTCGCGACTCCCGCAGTGCAGACATGCGCCGGCTTTCCTCCAACACTCTTCAGCCAAGTGACCCGGCCTGTCGCAGTGCTTGCAGTTGCCTTTAATTGGAGTGTTTGGGATTATAGCTTTGGGTTTCCTTTCCTGGCGGGGTCCCTCCGTGAGGTTGAAGGGACGCTTTTTGCCGTTGCTCGGCTTAGCAGATGATTGACCAGAGGTCACTTCCTTCTTTACGAACTTCCCTTTGATACGGTCGGTGAAGTTCGTAGCATCTTCGAGCAGTTGGGCTTTCTTCACCATCTTGGCGTAAGTCTGGATGTCGAGGGGGGCCAGTTGAGTGATGTATTGTGGCCTAAGACCATTGAGAAAGCGCTTAGCCTTCAATTTCTTAGTAGCTACTAGGTGTGTTGCATAGCGCGCTAGTCTTGAGAATTGAGCTTCGTATTCGGTCACAGTCAGACCCCTTTACTTCAGATCGGTGAATTTCGCAGCCTTCCTTTCTTGGACACGCTCGGAGAAGTATTTGGAGTTGAAAGCTTCCTTGAATTCGGTCCAGGTGAATTGACCATCCTCCCTGGTCGCTTCCACTGACTCCCACCAGGCACGGACATCTTTCTCCAGTTGGAATGTGGCTAGTAGCAGCTTATCTCCCGCTGCACATTGCATAACACGGAAGATTCTTTCCGTTTCCTTCAGCCAGTGCTCGGCTTCATCCGGATCCGTGGATCCGTTGAACCTTGGCGGGTTCATAATTCTGAAGCTACGATGCAGGTCGCCTGCACCGACACGATTTCCCCCGCCTTGGGTAGCTTGCAGGATTGCTCGAGTAAGTTCTTAGATGGTTTGTTGCATGCCCCTCATTTGAGCACATTCAACAGTCATCTTGATTGCTTAGTTCCTACAAAATAACTTATTGTTATGATATTGATGAGCAGGCTATGCGGAGTTCACTAATGATGTGGCGCGTGTGTGCCACTCACGCTCTACCACCCACGGTGCATGAGGAGCGTGAGACATATCAGGAGTACCTCAGGGAGTACAAAGAGATCCGACCATGTGGGGACCGTGAGCTTATGAGGGAGACTTGATTGTATTTTTAGTGTTTTTTTTTTAGAGAGATTTGATGTATTAGGAGCATGAGAGTGATGTATCAGACATTCTATGATTATTTTCAGCTTTTATATGATGCATCCATTTAAGATTAGCAATGAAAATACAAAATTTTGAATGTTCTTTGCACAGAATGAGAAGGCAACAAGATGCCCATCACGAAATAGAACGCGACAGGTCAATGGTCGCTACCTAGTTTAGAAAGCGACAGGTTTTCTATCGTGACCTGAACATAACATGACGCCTATCTTGTCGTGATCATAGACCCGAGGCAGTTTGAATTCCTAGCCCCACAGACATCTCCCTCTCTTCCTCTTTCGCTTCTCTCTCTCTCTCCCTTCCCTTTCTCCGGCGACAGGGAACTTCTCCTCCTCTTCCTGTGCTTCTTCCTCCGGCGAACCTCACCGGCAGCATACTGCTCTTCTTTCTCTTCCCTTCCTTCTTCTTCTATTCTTTCTCTCCCTATTTAGCCTGAGGCCATGGAGGGTGGTGGAGACGATGGAGACGTTGGTGGTGACCGGCAGACGTAGTCCAAGAGGACCATCAGCTGGCAGCGAGCGGGCGAGGAGACCTCCACGGCGAGGGGAGAAGAGGCACCAGCCATCCCCATGGAGATGGACCCCATGGAAGGACCGGGCGAGGAGGAGGCCATCAGCCCCAAAGAGGTAGGTGGCCTAAAGCCCAGCCATGTGGGTTATTGACGGTGGGGGATGGGTGAGCAAGGTGATAGGCACCTGTGTAGGGCCTTTGGCCTAAGGTGGAAACACCGGGGAACGACCATTGGCCATCCTCGGTCACATTGAGAAGGCGACAGGAAGCCTGTCACCTTACCAGTGGGAATGTGACACAGGGTCTATCATGTTCAGAAGGCAACGAATCGATACGTCACCTTCTGAAACCCTAACGCGACACACTTGGTGTCACATTCAGAAGGCGACAGTGTCCCTATCGCGACCTGAACAAAGTGTTGTTGTGTGGATTTTGACTGATGTTTTTTTGTGCATTTTCTGATTATTTTGCAGAGTGAGCTGCAGTTCCGGTTGGGTGGGCCGTCGTCCGGGCAGTCTACCAGGGACTCTCGGACTTTCAGAGGACCCGACTAGAGTAGATGGGGTTCGGCCCCTTCCTTCAACTAGACGAGCTTATTCCAGACGTGGTGTTGATTCAGGCACTGAAGGAGAGATGGGACCCTGAGTGCCACGCCTTCCTCCTCCCATGGGGTCACATGATCCCCACATTAGACGACGTGGCACGGATCACCGGCCTGAGAGTGGATGGCCAGACGGTGACAGGGGTGACTTACACGTGCTACCGGCCTGAGAGTGGATGGCCCCCTTGTACCTTTTTTCTCTTATTAACACATGTTTTGACTTGAAGGAGGTTGAGTTGAGAGATGCTCTAGGGCGGACAGCTGTGCTAGAGATGGAGATGGCGGAGCTACGCCTGCGCCCCCAAGTAGACTAGGCGACGGGACTATGTCGAGAGGTTGACGAGCTCCGCTCGCAAGTAGGGACCGAGTGGCAGACCGTCCTAGTGCTCATGGAGGATATGAGGGGGCTATAGCGAGCCCTATCGTTGGTTGACCGCAGCCGAACGTCAGCCAGCAGGAGTGGTGCCCCTAGCGGCTCGGCGGGGCGCTACCTGACTGGTTTCTCTGGACGACGGAGGAACGAGGAGGAGAGGAGATGAAGCGAGGGAGCAGCTGAGGGGAGTACGACGAGACCGAGGGAGATGGCCCCTCCACCCTCTCACCCACCTGAGGGTACAAGGGAGAGTGGTTGAGGACTTGTACTCTTTTTTGCTTTTTGTTTATCATGTATTATGATGATGATATAAAATGAAATAGAATGGAATCCGTTTATCTATGGACTATGATTATGTGACAGTGGTGAGTGAGATATGAGTGCCGCTTTCTTTCTTCTTCTGCGATCTGTACACTTAAGAAGACCATGGAAACAAGTTAGATCCATTCTTCGACTTAGCCCCTTGCCTTGAGCATGACGAGTGACCAATCATGATAAATGATCAAGGGGCTAAGCCTTATTAAATAGGCGAAAAGACATAAGTAAATAAATGACATGCATGAATGAATGAATGAGTAACGTATTTTTGGGGTTTTGAAAACATTTGATTTTTGGAGTTTTGAAATATTTGATTTTTTTTAGTTTTGAAATATTTGATTTTTTGGAGTTTTGAAATATTTGATTTTTTGGAGTTTTGAAATATTTGATTTTTTTGAGGTTTTTGAAATATTTGATTTTTTTGAGGTTTTGAAATATTTGATTTTTTTGAGGTTTTGAAATATTTGATTTTTGTGATTTTGAAAGGCGCCTAAAGCTGACGTTAGCCCTTCCTAAAATAAGACGTGCGAGATGGAAGGTACTCGCTCTTTGGGCCATGACACATAGACCAATTCAAACCGCGGGTTAGGAGTCTCAATCACTTCCCCTTTTTCCAAGGACTTTACTAAGGTAAGATGTGCGTTTGGGGGTGACGTGCCATAGGCGACTGCCCCTAGTTGATAGTGCGACTAGTTAGGCTGTACCTAAGAGATGACCCGATCCTATAGAGGGAATTGGAAGATTATTTAAGGAAAGTTTAATGTAGGTTTAAGAACATTGGGTTCAGCTTCTTCCCACAGCATACCCCTCAAAGATTAGGTCTGTTGCGTAGGGACTTTGTGGTCTTTTCTTATGGATTTGTTCTATCTAAGGCATGCGTACGACCGGGCTCATGAGCGTCCCGCGAGGACTTTACCACTCTTTGTCATGCCCCTATCTATCATGTATTTTTATTCTTTTGCTTCTTTGTTTCTTTGCTCTTGCTATTTTCATATTTGACCGTCCCTGTTTGAGACTTCCTCTTGTCAGAGTATGCTTAAGGTTGATAACCTCGCCCTTACGACGCTTGCCCCTACACTTTGACTGACTTAGGAGAGAATGATCTTTGCACCACTTAAGCAAGGCTATGTAGCTATGATATCTACTAAGTGCAGTAGCCCGGGCTTGCTGTGTGTGTGTGTTGGTCCTAACTTAGAGCAGCCCTTGACGGCTGGGGAGGGGATTTTTGACTTCTAACACGGGAGTTATCCCTAATCTAAGTGTTGTGGACTCACACCTACACCTAGGGATAAAATCTTTTGAGGTACAACCGATTCCACGGATGTGATAATTCTATGCCCTCGGCATTGATTAGGCGGTAGGCATTTCCCAGATGCACCTCTTTCACAACGTACGAACCTTCCCAATTTGGCTGTAACTTAGACCTTGGACCTCCGGGTTTGATAAAAATGCATTTCAAGACCATATCACCCTCTTGGAATTTTCGTTCAATTACCTTCTTTTCAAAAGACCCTGAGATTCACCGTTGATATGAGAGCACGTGATCGGCCGCCATTAGTCGCCTTTCATCTAAGAGTTCCAATTGGACTAGCAACGCCTCTCGACGTTCATTGAGATTAAGTTCCTTATCAAGTTGGACTCTTAGAGAAGGGATCAGGATCTCGTATGGGACTACTTCCTCCATCCCATAAGTGAGAGCATACGGGGTTTGCCCTGTGGGAGTACGGACGGAGGTACGGTAAGCCCATAGAGCCTCTATTAACTTTTCTGGCCAATTAGTGAATTTATGTGATTCACAAGTTTTCTTTAAGATTTTAAGAAGGGTTTTATTAATTGCTTCATCTTGGTCATTGCCTTGTGGGTAATATGGAGATGAATGATGCAAAGTGATGTTGTATTTCTTATTGAGATCCTGAAGTTCTTGTGAGATGAATTGCGGCCCGTTGTCTATGATGATGCTGCTTGGCACTCCAAATTGCGAGATGATATTCTTCATGATAAAGCGGCATACTGTGGATGCTTTGATTTCTGTGAATGCTTCTGCTTCTGCCCAATTGGTGTAATACTCAGTTGCTATTAGGATAAAGGATTTCTATTTGATTTGAGCATTAGGATCACCAAGGGGGCCAACAATATCAAAAGCCCACATGGAGAATGGCCAAGGTGTGGAGAGTGGATGAAGTGAGGATGAAGGAGCATGAATCTTATCAGCATGGAGTTGGCACTTGACACACCTACAGACGTAGATGGCACAATCTTCTTCTAGGGTTGGCCAGTAGTAGCCCTGTCTAATGATCTTCTTAGCAAGCATCTGACTATTGACATGCCCCCCACATTCACTAGCATGGGCTCCTTCTACCACTTTCCAAACTTCATCATCATTAAGACATCTCAAAAGAACTCCATTGAGAGCCCACCTGTACAAAACTTCTCCGATGACTGTGTACCTTAGGGCGGCTCTTCTTATGGCCTTGCGATCCTCCGAGTTTGCCCCTTCGGGATACGACCCATCCTTATAGTACTGCTCAGTCTCAAAGTACCATGGCAATTCCTCTTCATCTAGGATCTCCTCGAGCTCAACCAGCATAATTTGTTGCACTTCTCTCTTCCTAGCCTTCTCTTCTAAGGTTATCCTAAGGTTCTTGAACCAAGGATCTTGGGGAGATGGAACATCGAGCCGTTCGACGAGAATTGTCTTAGTCTGATGGCTCAGAGGGAAGGATAGAGAAGAGGATAGCGATGCCAAAGCGTTAGCCATGATGTTTTATGAGCGAGGAGTGTGGACATAGATAAGCTTGCAGAATTGTCTTGCCAACAACGTGACCAAATCCTGATATGGTTTAAGCTTTGGGTCACGAGTGTGGTATGTTCAGAGCACCTGCCGTAGAACAAGCTGAGAGTCTCCTATGATTCTAAGGTGGGATGCACCCAAGATATAAGCACGTTTAAGACCAGCTAGGAGAGCTTCATACTCAGACATGTTGTTGGTGGCGAGGAAGGTGAGTTGAAAGGTGATGGGGATGGTAATACCCTCTGGGGTGAGCAACACGGCTCCAATGCCCCGTCCCTAAGAGTTGAGCGTACCATCAAAGTAGAGGGACCAGAAGGGATCTTTGGAAATGACCGAGAGCTCTTCATCAGGAAATTCCTCTCGGATGGAATCCCTGTGAGGCAGCGGCAAATGGGCAAGGTGCTCGGTGATGGCATATCCCTTGATGGCCTTTTGGACCATAAAAGAGATCAAATTGGGAGAGGAAGCTCTGCCAGCGCGCAAGCCGATCAGAGAGGACGGGTTTTTCTAAGAGGTGTCTGAGCAGATCCATCCTTGAGATCAGCTTGACCTCATGGTCAAAAAAGTAGTGCTTAAGTTTCTGAACTACCCATACGAGCGCGGCACACGTTTTGTCCGCGGTGGTGTACTTGAATTTTGTGGTGTTGAAAAGTCTAGAAAGATAGTATGCTGCCCTTTCTTTTCTTGATTCATCGTGTTGTGCAAGGACATCACCTAGGGAGTCCTAAATGATTGAGAGGTATAGGATTAGTGGTTTCCCAGGTACAGGAGGTTGCAAAACTGGGGGATTCATGAGATATCTCTTCAAATTGTCAAAGGCTTCTCGGCACTTGTCATTCCATTCGAACTTTTCCCCTCCTTTCTAGAGATCATAGAATGGGCAGTATCTTTGTGAATGTTGTGATATGAATCTTCTAATGAATTGCAAACGCCCGATCAAACCTCTTAGTTGTGAAATATTCTTTGGGGGCGGCATTTCTGCAATAGCCTTAGCCTTGTTTGGATTGATCTCAATTCCCCGCTTACTGACTATGAAGTCTAGCAACTTTCCTGATGATACCCCGAACACACACTTCTTCGGATTCATTCTCAATTGATATTCCCTTGATCTTTGCAACACCGTAGCGAGGATTTCGGGGTGTTCTCTCTTGGTTCTTGACTTCACCAAAATGTCATCCACATACACTTCTACATAGACATGCATCATGTTGTGGAAGATAGCCATCATCACCCTTTGATAAGTAGCCCCAACATTCTTTCGCCCAAATGGCATGACTATATAACAGTATGTACCCCAGGGCGTGGTGAAGGAGGTTTTCTCTTGATCTTTATGAGCTAGACGGATTTGGTTATAACCAGAACATCCATCCATGAATGAGAGGGTCTCATACCAAGCAATGTTATCGATCAGTACATCAATGTGAGGAAGCGAAAAGTCATCCTTTGGACATCCCTTATGTAAGTCCTAGAAGTCAATACAAATTCTGACTTTTCCGTACTTCGTCATGATCGGGACTATATTTGCCACCCAGTTCGGATAAAAGCACTACCCTGATGAATCTAGCCTTGTGGAGCTTGTCCACCTCTTCTTTCATTTCCAAGGCCATCAGTGGGTGGAATCTTCTGAGCTTTTTCTTTATGGCCTTTGCCCCTTCTTTCAACACGAGTCGGTGCTCCACTAACGAGGGGTCTAGACCGAGCATGTCCTCATATGACCAGACAAATGTGTCTTTATACTCCCTTCCATCATTTGAAGATTGACTCTCCTTAGAAGATCGATTCTGTTCAAATACGTGACCACTTATGTCGTCGCGATTCAATATTTCCATTTATGATATTTGAAAAGAATCAATCGGTATCGGAAGTGTTTGAAATGCGTCGGTATATGTCATCGCGATTAAAAACCTGCTATAATCGATGTTTGGAAAGGATTAATCAGAGCAAGTCGATCTTGGTAAACGCGACACTTTGGTTGGTCGCGATTCAGCCTAAAAGGCGTCCTCTGTGTCCGACACGATTCTTGAATTTTTCCTCTATAAAAAGACCCCAAGGCAACTATTTTGGGAAGAACCCAAGCACTACGGCGAAGCCTTGCCGCACTGAAGACCCAACCTCCGAACTGAGAAGAAGCATTTTCACTTCCAAGCTACCTCAAGCGTCCATTCCTTGGAGTTTGGAGCGAGGCGGGGGCTTCTTCCATCTCATCCCATTCCATTGGAGCGAGGCAGGGGATTCTTCCATCTCGTCCATCACTAGCAGCGGGCTCACTTCACCGCCATTGCTTCCCTTCTTTTTGTTTCAATTCATTACTTTTTAGTGCATTCATCACACTACTCTCACACACATCATTTCATTTACACACCCATATTTTTAGGGGTTTAACACCACTCCCATGAGGTGTGTTTAAGCCCATGCCATTGAGTTTCGTCTCATTTCTTTTGATTTTGGTACTTCACCTCATAGTCTAATCTCTCTTCACTTGTTTGCTTGTTTTTCTCTCTTTTACAAGGTAACCATTCAAGCTCAAGTCTTCTTCACCGGCCGGCCGATTGGAGAGGTAGAAGTCAACCCACAATCACAACTCCCGCAATCTTTGGGTGAAGGTAAGTATTCGTCTACGCCTTTTTGCCCATTTCCTTCGGTACCCTCATGTACCTGGCAATCACATTTCCATCTTCGTGCACACACGCACTCCCACTCCTTTTTTCTTTTTTTCCTTCTTTGATCCTTGCCCAATTTATTTTTATAAAGTCTTCTTTTTTTAATTAATCTTGTGGAGGTTTTGAGACGAAAAGCACATTCACAAATTGGCAATCATGGTGGGACATCTTTCATTTTAGTTGTGGTTACCTTCTCCTTTGGCACCCACGTGTGTCCCTCCCTTCGTACCCCACGTGGTACAACTCCCCACCCCTCGTACCCCACGTGGTACTCCTTTGAGATTCCCCCATCATTACCATTCTTTCTCTCCATAAAGTTTAATTAAAAAAAATCATCATCCTGCTCCCCTCCCCATTTACTTACCTTCAACTAAAGAAAACATCCTGCTTTGACTTCTACTTGACTATTTGAATAATATGTTTGGTTGATTTGCTGCTTTTATAAACTCTTGATTGCTTTTTGAATCGCGACGTGTTCAAACATCGCGTTTTTGTATTTTGTGCGACGGTTTACCTCGTCACGATTTATGACAGATGCCGGAGGGAGTTGTCGCGGCTCTTACAGCTTCTGCAAGCTGTTAGATCCACAACCAACTGAACGGTCGTGATTTAGCTTGGAGCGCGATGACTGATGTGACGGAATGCCTCGGCCAAGCCCGTTAAACTGATAACGTACTTGATCCGAGTCCGCCTCCCGCGAACGGGCCGAAGCCTCGCAAGGGATACCAAACCACAGTCCGTGTAAACACAAAGGAACACACCACATTTTATATATATTTCACAATTTACATAGCCATATTTCCAAAAAGCTGAAAAGAAGTACAAAAGCCTGGGGCATACTCCGAGGTACAACTGAAGAAAATAAACAACTAACTATGCTACACTGCTGGAGCTGCCACTACACAGCTGGAGGTACCGACCCTGCACCGCTACGGCGCGACTTTGAACCGGACGACGGTCGTGAAACGTCCTCCTCGCTCTCACCTGTGGGGGTAGGGGTGAGCCTCTCTAGTCACTGGCTCAGTAGGGAACTCCCCCAAAACCGAGCAAACCAAAAACCACAGGTACAAAAGCAATAAACAGTACCAACAATTTATAGAACAGCTAAGCAGGATATTTAAGCTGTAAAAGTACTCACCGTCTGCTGACTATGAAAAACAACTGTAATAATTAAACGGAAAACCAGTACAGGTGTACAAGCTAAAGTAGAGACAGGCAAACACGAGCCACGTGAACTGGTTCGCGACACCAGAAACTGACTCGGACAAGCTAACACAGGTCTACCTCTCAGTCTCGCAGCCACGAACGAAAGGTTCAGCTGCCGCTCCACGTAAAAAGGTCAAGCAACTGTGGAGACCAACTAAACACCACCACCTGCGTACCACACGGTCACAGGCCCATGCCTGACACCTCTAGAGATCCTGGCCCAGAACTCTCTAGAGTGAGGCACTGGAAAAGGACTAGCTGGGGTCCAGTACGTCTACTGGTGTCCGTACCCCCAACTACGAGCACGCTACAAGTGACTAAAGACAAACACAAGTGTCACTGTCCCACTGTCGTCTTTCCCTCAGCCGGACGTACAACTCAAACTCAGGAGTGAGGGTGTCCAGGTCAGACGACACAGACCTCGATGGTACAACACAAGTACCGGGACAAAGCCCCGAGCTAACAGCCTGGCTCACAAAGAACTTGGGGCACCCAACTGGAGAGGTAACCATGGTGGGCGTCGTACTACTCGCCATGTACACAAAACCACGTGCACGTCACACACAAACCACGTGAAACCTCACGTAAACCACAAGTAACAACGGTCCACTACATGTGAACCCAACTAGAATCGCGTAAACAACGCACAGCCACGAAAGTAAGTAAGTCACTGCATACTCCGTATGCTAAATACAGAAACCTTGTGCACTCAGTGCACCACAGGTGCCAACACACCATTCATTATCTGTAAATACCATAAATAATCATTTCTGCTTATACACTAGTTGGCGGCAACATCGACTGCCGCTTATAATATGTAAACGGCAATGACTCTAGCCGTTTATATCCTGGCTGATGAACCTGGCGTCAATCGATCTTGACGCCAAGATCTATAGCCTCTATCCCTGCAGAAACCCTAACCGATCCCACATGCATTCCTGATCCCGAAACCATTGAGGAAATAGGAGGAAACAGTTCATCTAACATCCATGCACTATAATTAAACTAAAACAGCATGCTTTACTACTTAAAATCATCAAACCACCCATTATCCCCGCATAGTGCAACTTAATCCGAAAATGCATTAAACATGCTGATTCAGGTGGTTACGTCGTGTTTTAATGTTTCTACAGAGCTAACAGGGTTCGTCCCCTACCTCAGAACACGCTTAAACCTCCTGAATTCTCCCGGTTCACTCTAAACCCTCCGCGAGCTCCCACGAGAATTGCACCATGCTACGGCGTTTCCTCGTCTGATTCGGCAACGCCACACGTCCCACGATCCTCCAACCAGTCTCCTGTACCTATTGGAAGCTTTAGAAACATGGGGACGTGAAGCTGGGGCAAGGGGAAGAGAGAAACAGGTGGGAAACCTGCTCTCGGGTGACCCTATAACCTGCAGAATTCACAGGTTGGCGTCAACCCCTCTGCCGCCTAGGGCAACCGCCACCCTAAACGTCCACATCTAATGCCGCCAAGATTATGAAGTCAACGGCACCTTACCTGGACGCCAACAAGTTAACGGCCACCCCTGGCCGCCAACTCCAACCCAACTGCAGCAGGTCCTATTTCATTTCAGGACCAAACCTGCACTTCACCTGAACAAACCACACATCCACACCATACATTCCACACAACCAACTCACATTGGCCTCACAACGGCCATCACAACCATTACACACATGATCCGCATGGATCCAAAAAGCACGCGACGTTACATTACTATCATCTAAAAAGAAAATTTCGACCTCAAAATTCATAACACAACTCAAAGTTAAACAACTTAAACATATACATCTTTACAAGCACTATCATCTAAAAAGAAATACAAAGGCTTATTCAAACAGATAGGGATCCCCTTTAGCCATTTCCTCGGCTAACTCCCAGGTATCCTCACCACCCAACCTATTTTCCCATCTCACTTTAACTAGCTCAACTTCTTTATTTCTCAATTTCTTTATCTTTCGATTTGTGATCCGTACCGGATACTCTGGCATGGTCATATCCGGCCTCAGGTCACCACCTTGATATCTGATTATTTGAGCTGGATCTTCAATTCACTTTCTTAACATGGAGACATGGAAAATATCATGCACATCTGCAAAATCTGCTGGCAAATCCAGCATATAAGCTGTTTCCCCAATCCTTTCTAACACTTGAAAGGGTCCCACATACCTTGGACTCAACTTTCCAGTCTTGCCAAACCTCATAATACCTTTACTCGGGGAAACTCTCAAGAAAACAAAATCTCCCACTTCAAACTGAAGTGGTCTCCTCCGAACATCTGCATAACTCTTTTTCCTGCTTTAAGCTGCCTGCAATTTTTCTTTAATAAGCTTCACCACCTCTGTGGTTTGCTGAATCAATTCAGGACCCACTAATTGCCTTTCTCCCACTTCATGCCAGTTCATTGGGGTTCTACATGGCCTTCCATATAAAGCTTCATACGGTGCCATCCCAAGACTGGTATGATGACTATTATTATAGGCAAACTCAACCATTCCCAAATGTTGCTCCCAACTACCTCCCCAAACTAAACAACAAGCCCGCAACATATCTTCAATTGTCTGGATAGTCCTCTCTGTCTGACCATATGTCTGGGGGTGATAAGCGGAGCTATATCTCAGCTCAGTACCAATTACTCTTTGCAGACTTCTCCAAAAACCAGAAGTAAATCTTGGATCTCTATCAGACACAATAGTCTTCGGGATACCATGCAGTGGAACAATTCTTTCAACATAAATATTTGCTAATCTGTCCACTGTCCAAGACATACTTACTGCCACTAATCTGCACACCTTGGTTAATCTGTCAACAAACACCCATATTCCATTATGCCCGGAACTCGATCTTGGTAAACCTGCCACAAAGTCCATAGCAATATCATCCCATTTCCACTGTGGAATGGGTAACGATTGCAATAGACCTCCAGGCTTCTGATGCTCTGCTTTAATCTGCTGACAGACATCACACCTTGCAACAAATTCTGCTATTTCTTTCTTCATATGAGGCCACCAGAAATGCTTTCTTAAATCATGGTACATTTTAGTACTACCCGGATGGATAGTGTACCTAGATTTATGAGCCTCTTCCAGCACTCGCTGCTTTACCTCTCTTTCTGCAGGAACAAACAACCTGCCTCTAAGCCTGACCACACAATTATCATCAAT
The DNA here is from genome assembly GCA_014218235.1 of Colocasia esculenta. Classification (NCBI taxonomy): domain Eukaryota; kingdom Viridiplantae; phylum Streptophyta; class Magnoliopsida; order Alismatales; family Araceae; genus Colocasia; species Colocasia esculenta. Next base: position 6,023,853 of record CM024759.1, on the reverse strand, counting down.
AGTAACTCCTTCCATTTTCACAATTTCAGGTAAACTTGCATCTGCTCTCTGAGCCTCAATAATCTGCCAATACAAAGACGGCTCTACAGCACTAGCAGCTAGTATTGCCCGTCGCTGACTACTAGGCACATACAAGGAGTTTTCCACTACCTCTTTATATAATCTCCATTCTTTAATCATCATTAGATTCATATATGCCTTTCTGCTCAAGGCATCTGCTACAACATTGGCTTTACCCGGATGGTAAGCCAAACTGAAATCATAATCATTTAAATATTCAATCCATCTGCGCTGGCGAAGGTTCAAATCTTTCTGCGAGAAGATATGCTTCAAGCTTTTATGATCTGTAAAGATCTTAAATCTCTCGCCATACAGATAATGCCTCCACATTTTCAAGGCAAATACAACTGCTGCCAATTCCAAATCATGAGTGGGGTAATTCTCCTCTGCTGGCTTCAATTGCCTGGACGCATAGGCTATCACTTTGCCATGCTGCATAAACACTGCGCCAAGTCCTCTCCTTGAAGCATTAGTATACAATACAAAACCACCACTCCCTGCCGGTAATGTCAATATAGGTGCTGATGTAAGTCTTTTCTTCAATTCCATAAAACTTTTCTAACATTCACCGGACCACACAAAAGGCACACCTTTTCTGGTCAATTTAGTCATAGGTGCTGCAATCTTAGAAAAATCTTGAATAAAGCACCTATAATAACCTGCCAATCCCAGAAAACTTCTAATCTCAGTTATTGTCTTAGGCACTCCCCATCTCATCACTGCTTCCACTTTACTTGGGTCCACTGCTACTCCTTTAGCTGAGATGACATGACCCACAAACTGAATTTCTTTCAACCAAAATTCACACTTACTGAATTTTGCAAACAACTGGTTATCTCTTAGCAACTGCAGAGTAAACCTCAAATGAGCTGCATGCACCTCTTCAGATGCTGAATAAATTAGAATATCATCAATAAAGACCACAATGAATTGGTCTAAATATGGATGAAAAATTCTATTCATCAGATCCATAAAACCTGCAGGAGCATTAGTCAACCCAAATGGCATAACCACAAACTCATAGTGACCATATCTGGTTCTGAAAGCTGTCTTATCAATATCCTCCTCTTTAATTCTCAACTGATGGTACCCGGACCTCAAATCAATTTTAGAAAACACTTTTGCTGATTGCAACTGATCAAACAGATCATCTATTCTTGGAAACGAGTACTTATTCTTAATGGTCACATCATTCAACTTTCTATAATCAATACACATCCGAAAACTTCCATCTTTCTTTTTCACAAATAAAATCGGCGCTCCCCACGGGGAATGACTCGGTCTAATAAAACCTTTCTGCAACAACTCTTCTAATTGCTTTTTCAATTCTTTAAGTTCTGCTGGTGCCATCCGATATGGAGCTTTAGAGATCGGCATGGTACCTGGCAGCAACTCAATGGTAAAGTCTACCTCTCTATGTGGAGCTAAACCAGGCAAATCATCAGGATAAACATTAGCAAATTCCCTAACCACGGGAACTGCTTCCACTGGCTGACTGGCTTCTACTAGACTTACCGAGACTAAATAAGCCACACACCCAGCATTTATCAACTTTCTAGCTTTAATTGCAAAAATTAGAAATTTAGAGGTATAAAAAGGCATACCTTGATATTCAAATACTGCACCATTAGGATGACAAAACCTGATCATTTTCTTTCTGCAATCTAACATTGCTCCATACATCTCAAGCCAATCCATACCCAAAATAATATCATAATCTGACAACTGCAGGGCATACAACCGACCCGGCATCTGGTTCCCTTCAATCATAACAGGAGCTTCATCTATATAGCTCAAAGTGAGTAAAAACTCACCCGAAGGAACCTCCACTACTAACTCACAGGACTTCTCCTCTAAAGGATGAGCTATACAATCTAGAAATTTTTCGGAAATGAAAGAATGAGAGGCACCCGAATCAAATAAGACTCTTGTTGAATATTCATAAAGAGGTAAAGTACCTTCTATCATATTCGATGCCTCCGCCTGGGCTCGGGTGATAGCCATAACCCGGCCTCTTCCTCGCTGCTGCGGTACTCCTTTGCCACGACCTGCCTGCGGTTGCTGGAACTGCTGAGGCTACTGCTGCTGCTGCACACCTCTTCCATACCCATACTCTCTCGAATAGGGACAATTGCGGATCAAATGTCCCGACTGATTACAATTATAGCATCTATATCCTGGTGGAACAATAGGCTGTCTGGCAGTACTCTGCTGCGACTCCTCCACCTCAGGCCTACCTCGGCCTTGCTGGAACTGTGGACGACCTCCCCATCCTCTTCCTTTTCCTCTAAATGCTTGCTTTAATTTCTGGCCCCATTTTCCAAAGCCTGATGAAGAAGGTCCTGCTAGTGCTTTACCTTTACTTGCACCTACCGATTGCTGCGGTAGCCGATAACTACCTGAGCCTGACTCACCCACTTGACGAGTCCGAATAGACCTCTCCAATGTAGCTGCTCTCTGAGCTGCTTCTTCCACTGTCTTGCACATGAGAGGTACTATCTCATCCTGCAACTCCACTCTCAAACCTCTGATGAAATACTCAACCATCATATTATTATCTGAAACCACATAGGGTGCATAACGGCTAAGTGCCATAAATCTCATCTGGTACTCTAAAACTGAAGAGTTACCTTGCTGAGAGTTCGAAACTGCTCTCTTTTTACTTGCTGCACTTGAATCGGAAAGAATGTATCATTAAATACATCGAGAAATTCCGACCAAGTAATAGCCTCTTCTGTCCTGCCTGCAAAGGTGGTCTGCATCTTCAGTCTCCACCATTCCAATGCAAAACCCCTCAACTGATAAGCAGCTAACACAACTCTATCTGTTGTTGGACACCTCATAGTTGCAAAAACTCTTTCAATCTCATGAACCCAGTGCTCTGCTGTATCTGGATTCGGCCCTCCTGAATAAGTAGGTGGCTGTAATCTCAGAAACTTTTCAACCTGCATCACTGGTTCCTCCGCTAACAGCACTGGTGGTGGTAGCGGCACAGGTGCTACAAAAGGCACCTCTACTCTTGGCGGAACTAGAGCAACAGGTACAGCCTCTCCATCTCCAGGTGGCACTGCAACCGGTGCTACTAGCGCCTGCTGATCCATTCTCGCCCGAATATCCGTGAGACTTTCCCAAATTCTTTCAATCATACGCTGAGTACTTTCCTCCGGTTCATCTCCTCCACCACCCCAATCTCTTCTATCAACCATTCCAGAAATTTCTACATAAACAAAACACCAAACAAAAATCAAAACAACAAATTATCAGAAACCAGGGTCCCTACCAGCAGTGTACAAAGACCGAAATAAGGCTATGTATCTTACTAATTCCGTTATATTAACACGGATCTTGCTCTGATACCAACTGTGACGAAACGCCTCGGCCAACCCCATTAAACTGATAACGTACTTGATCCGAGTCCACCTCCCGCGAACGGGCCGAAGCCTCGCAAGGGATACCAAACCACAGTCCGTGTAAACATAAAGGAACACACCAAATTTTATATATATTTCGCAATTTACATAGCCATATTTCCACAAAACTGAAAAGAAGTACAAGAGCCTGGGGCATACCCCGAGGTACAACTGAAGAAAATAAACAACTAACTATGCTACACTGTTGGAGCTGCCACTACACAGCTGGAGGTACCGACCCTGCACCGCTACGGCGCGGCTCTGAACCGGACGACGGTCGTGAAACGTCCTCCTCGCTCTCACCTGTGGGGGTAGGGGTGAGCCTCTCTAGTCACTGGCTCAGTAGGGAACTCCCCCAAAACCGAGCAAACCAAAAACCATAGGTACAAAAGCAATAAACAGTACCAACAGTTTATAGAATAGCTAAGCAGGATATTTAAGCTGTAAAAGTACTCACCGTCTGCCGACTACGAAAAACAACTGTAATAATTAAACGGCAAACCAGTACAGGTGTACAAGCTAAAGTAGAGACAGGCAAACACGAGCCACGTGAACTGGTTCGCGACACCAGAAACTGACTCAGACAAGCTAACACAGGTCTACCTCTTAGTCTCGCAACCACGAACGAAAGGTTCATCTGCCGCTCCACATAAAAATGTCAAGCAACTGTGGAGACCAACTAAACACCACCACCTACGTACCACACGGTCACAGGCCCATGCCTGACACCTCTAGAGATCCTGGCCCGGAACTCTCTAGAGTGAGGCACTGGAAAAGGACTAGCTGGGGTCCAGTACGTCTACTGGTGTCCGTACCCCCAACTACGAGCGCGCTACAAGTGACTAAAGATAAACACAAGTGTCACTGTCCCACTGTCGTCTTTCCCTCAGCCGGACGTACAACTCAAACTCAGGAGTGAGGGTGTCCAGGTCAGACGACACAGACCTCGACGGTACAACACAAGTACCGGGACAAAGCCCCGAGCTAACAGCCTGGCTCACAAAGAACTTGGGGCACCCAACTGGAGAGGTAACCACGGTAGGCGTCGTACTACTCGCCACGTACACAAAACCACGTGCACGTCACACACAAACCACGTGAAACCTCACGTAAACCACAAGTAATAATGGTCCACTACACGTGAACCCAACTGGACTCGCGTAAACAACGCGCAGCCACGAAAGTAAGTAAGTCACTGCATACTCCGTATGCTAAATACAGAAACCTTGTGCACTTAGTGCACCACAGGTGCCAACGCACCATTCATTATCGGTAAATACCATAAATAATCAGTTCTGCTTATACACTAGTTGGCGGCAACATCGACTACCGCTTATAATAAGTAAACGGCAATGACTCTGGCCGTTTATATCCTGGCTGATGAACCTGGCGTCAATCGATCTTGACGCCAAGATCTACAGCCTCTATCCCTGCAGAAACCCTAACCAATCCCACATGCATTCCTGATCCCGAAACCATTGAGGAAATAGGAGGAAACAGTTCCTCTAACATCCATGCACTATAATTAAACTAAAACAGCATGCTTTACTACTTAAAATCATCAAACCACCCATTATCCCCGCATGGTGCAACTTAATCCAAAAATGCATTAAACATGCTGATTCAGGTGGTTACGTCATGTTTTAATGTTTCTACAGAGCTAACACGGTTCGTCCCCTACCTCAGAACACGCTTAAACCTCTTGAATTCTCCGGGTTCACTCCAAACCCTCCGCGAGCTCCCACGGGAATTGCACCACGCTACGGCATTTCCTCGTCCGATTCGGAAATGCCACACGTCCCACGATCCTCCAACCAGTCTCCTGTACCTGTTGGAAGCTTTAGAAACCCGGGGACATGAAGCTGGGGCAAGGGGAAGAGAGAAACATATGGGAAACCTGCTCTCGGGTGACCCTATAACCTGCAGAATTCACAGGTTGGCGTCAACCCCTCTGCCGCCTAGAGCAACCACCACCCTAAACGTCCACATCTAATGCCGCCAAGATCATGAAGTCAACGACACCTTACCTGGACGCTAACAAGTCAACGGCCACCTCTGGTCGCCAACTCCAACCCAACTGCAGCAGGTCCTATTTCATTTCAGGACCAAACCTGTACTTCACCTGAACAAACCACACATCCATACCATACATTCCACACAACTAACTCACATGGCCTCACAACGGCCATCACAACCATTACACACATGATCCGCATGGATCCGAAAAGCACGCGACGTTACAACTGAACTCGTCGTGTTTCTGTCTGTTCATAGAAAGCAGGGGTTGCTGTCATTTTTGCATCTTTCACATTTATAGGGCAAACTTCAGCTGAGGGACCTCCTTCCCTCCTTACACTAGGATCCAAACACCTCTCTCGGTGAGGGCTATCTCTCCATTGGGCATTCCATCTCATTGGACTAGAGAATCCTCACTAGGACCTCCGTAAGTCTTCGTACCACGTGGATTCCCTCACGGTGGACCGAGCAGGTTTTACCATCCAGGAGACCCGTGTTAGCATATCCTACATTGAGAGGTTGTGTACTTAGTGAGCCCGAAGTTCTCATCTTACCCATCTAGGCCCATACCCACTTTGGAGTGTAATATTTCTATAAAAATCTACATTGAATCATATTGGAACAATCAATTGGACGTAAGCATCCCTAAGTGTGTGATTAAAAGCCATTAACTTCTTCTCTCAAACTTGTTTGAGTAGTTGTTTGTTAGTTGTTCGTTAATCCACTTGTTTGTTTAAGTTTCATGTTGCTTCGCTTAGGCAAATCCCTCGGAGTGGCTGAGTACGAGGATATGGATTATCATGAGGATATATATGATGAGGCGTATGACTCCATTCATCAACTTGCACAACACCCCCATGAACCCCATGCTGGTCCATCCACTTTGCATGTTCATGCGGTGGATTCACAGTCCCCTCACCTTTCCCCGAGGCATGTCACTGGAAATGCCTCTACTTCTATTGATCTGTCCCAACTTGTGGACCTCCTCTAGAACCTCCAACCCTCTAAACTTCAGGAGGTTCAGGCTGCCTTGAAGGGGAAATCCATCCCCGAACCTATCCAATCTCTCCACCCAAACACGGGTGTCTTCTATGAACTCACTCGCGACCCGACTGTCTGAGCCTCTCCTGCCCCCTCACGGGCTAATTCTATTACTCACTCTCACCCCCACAGTCCTATTGGGAGGCCTTCTCTTGTCCGGCCAATCCCCACCACGGCAAGGCCACTTACCCCCATCGGGCTCCGGCCCACACTTCCGCGCGCGCTGGCGCACCTCCTTGCTGCCATTCTGTTCAAGTGGGTGCACCCCAACCTCATTCTTCCGGGGTGCCTCCCAAATCATCCTCCGATCAACTCACCCAAGCCCTCTTGGCGAAGGTGAGTCATTTGGAGCAAGATCTGAAAAGGGTGTCCACACCCAAAGATTCCTTTGAGATGGCTCTTCCTTCTATGCCAGTTTTTCATCTCCCCCTTTCGAACTGCTGGTCTACAGCCTCTACAACAGCATCAGCAATCCATTCATACACATCAAGGAATTCATTACGAATCCTCCTTCTAGCAGAACGATAATCACGCCCTCGCCTTTCTGTTCCGCCGATCTTTGGATCGGCCCGCCCTCGAGTGGTTCTATTTTTTGGAGCCCGTAGATGCCGAGGATGTTGAGGCAGTGCAGAGGAAATTCTTGCAGCGGTATAGGGACCGGGTGGGTCCTTCATTGTTAATCACTGACTTAATGGCTGAGAAAATGAAGGTGGAGGAGGATTTCATGCACTACGCTGATAGATGGAGAGCATTGGCTGAGAGGCTGAGGGATCTTTTGTCCGAGTCTGAGCAGGTGAAGATGATCACCGTGAATGCCATGCCACAGTTTAGGCATATCCTGGCAATGAATAAGCTGACAACCATGGAGAAGTTATATGAGAGGGCTCGTTATATTCAAACTCAGTTCAAGGACTCTCCTATCATGGCTATGTTTGAGCCGAAGGCCCGGACGTCCAAAAAGAGTAATGTTACTCCCCCGAATGGTGGTTCCACGACTGAGGGGGTTATGCAGAATGAGCAGGTGAGTGCTATGGGCAACCCAAGTTCCTCCACCTACTACCCAAACCCAAACTCCAGGCCTCAACAACCACAACAACCAGCCTTCAGGCCAAACAATCCTCCAAGGGCACCACCCCAACAACCTCAGCAACCCCAACAGCCCCCATATGAGTAAGCTCCTCCTCCAAACCAATACCGTCAATATCCTCCCCCTCCTCAGTACCATCAGGCACCACAGCCACAGTACCGTCAACCTCCTCCTCCCCAATACTAACAACAACAACCAACACCTCCCCAACAACCTCAACAGTACAACTAGGTACCCCCTCCAGGCACCTATGATCCACAGCAGCCCAGACGCCCCCCTGGCCCAAGAAGAGCCAACTACCCTCCCTTGTCGAAAACTCTTCTCGATATCTTCAATGCTTTTATGGCCGCCAATGCACTCACCTTTCCGAGGGAACGACTGCAATGGCCTCCCAATGTTGATACCTCGTGGTATTGTGCTTTCCATCAGGGACCGGGCCACACTCTTGAGGCCTGTTTTTACTTCAAAGATTGCATTTATGATTTGAATGATAATGGAGGGATAGACTAGGAGGAGATGAGGAAGTACATTGCTGAGATGAAGGCAAGGAGGCTGCCAAGGCAAGATCAACAGCAACAGCAACAACAGCAGCAACACCCGCAGAAACCCCAGGCACCCCCACAGCAGCCCAATATGGGCATAGTCCAAAACCCACTCCCAGAGCACCAGGCTCCGAATCAGCAAGTCAATGCCCTCAGGGCATCTCCCCGCACTGAAAGTACACATGGTAGGCCAATGGAAGTATCCTCCACCTCTACCTCTACCCCCCAATCCTCTTTTACTCTACCCCCTTTCATCCATACAACCACTCCCCATAACCCACTACCTTCCTTTCTGCGCATCCTCACAACCGCCACACACCGCCTGCCACCCTCTAGCCAACCACACTGCCTGCCACCCTCTAGCCAACCACAAACCCAAACTAGTTAAGGTACGCATCATTATCGCATGCGTAAAAACACCTATAAAAATGTTTTAAAAATAATGGTTATGCTTTAAATAATATTCTCTAATGACTCATCAAGACGTTTGGACATAGAAAAAATATTTGGACCTAGTTTAAGAATTTATGCGACTTATTGTGGTAATTAAGGAATAAGTCGGAAAACCCATTATTATATGAGCCAAGGTGGATTATAAATTAAAATAAATCTATGGGTAGACTTTAAATAATATGGGTTGATAGACCATTATGATAAATGGACCAATGGCCAAATTTGGCCAAGAATATATTCTTTAATAAAAGGATAATTATAACCCGTTAAGTGAAATAAGTATATAAGTTGTACAATTGAGCCGTACATAAGATATTGGGCCAATAGCAAGAGCCCAAATGAGGGATAAGATTAAGAAATATTGTGATAAATAATAAATTAATACATTAGTGAATAAATGTGATAAATTGGATGAAAGGGTGAATAAATAGAATTAAATCAATACCTACTAAGCTAAATTAGTAATGGGTTTTACTAATGGACCTAACATGAATGGTTGGGCCTAAATATGAAGAGCCCATCTTGGGATGTGGAGTAATTAAGCTAAATTCGTACCTAAAAATAGTAATAAATAGAAAATTGTAAGATAAATACTAAAAATGGTTATAAATATCCTAAAAAGAGTCCTAGACCTACCCAAACCCTTTACCCATGAAATTAAACCTCTCCCGTACCCTATTAGGTGGATAAATGTAAGAAAATAAGGTGATAAATGTGGAAATTCGTAGCTAAGGGAAGAAGGAAGAGATGGAGAGAGAATGGACTCTTACACAACCTAATAGACCTCTAATTGGTGTCTACCAAGCCCCATTTCGTTGCTGGAGCTTTGGAGCACGAGGGAAGGAGGCTAAGGACAAGGAGCAAGGAGAAGAAGGAGGCTTGGAGCAAGAGGAACTTGGAAAAATTCATCACCCCAAACCCTAGGATATTTACAGCGCAAAAAGGTAGGCAATCTCTCAAGCATAAATCGTGTAAAAATTTTCCTAGGTAGTTTTCATGATCCTCTTCAAAAGCCCTTTGGTTTCGTGAAGTTTTGTTGCTCCATGAAGGAGTATTAATTGTTCTAAATACTGCCTTTACCATGTGCCCGAACCCTCATATTTGTTCTAAATCCCCACATGTACTTAATCTCCTGTCGTGTAAAATTTCTTATAAATACTACATCCTATTACCTTTCAAACACCCCTAGTTTCCCTAAATTTCATTATGTATGCCTTGCGAATTAAATCCTTGATCCTAGACTGTGCATATCTAGGTTATCGAAAATTAACCTATCCAAGCATGTTTTATATATGTCTGTTTTCTAATTAACCATGCTCAGTGATAGATCTTCATGTCTACTCTCTTTTAAAATTTGTTTCATGATTTATGGATCACTATGTGATTTAATATCGATTTTTAAAGTGACTGATATCATGATTAGAAGGGATGGAACCCACCTAAAAAGGGGAAATCTCCTTTTCTGGGCTCGGGCGGCCTCCTGGTGTCGCGACTGATAACTACATAATTGTTCGTGTTAAATTTCATACATATAGTTGATTTTAGACATCCTTTGTCTGTAAATAATGTGTATTTTGATTATAATTTTCATTTCATCCATAAATAGGTTTTTGAACATGTTAGTTGATATTAGGGTAGAATACACTTGTTAGATTTTCATTCAACAATTTAATGTTTCTTTTTTCAGATTGACTAATCATGTTCATTTTTCTTTTCACAGATTCATTTTGAGAAATAAAAGATCTTTTGTAAATAAATATTGTATATGAATAGTTTTTGTTGCAATAATATTTTGTAAATATCATTTAAGTAGTAGATAGATATACGTTTGTAAATAAATAAAGATTTTTTTACTTCACCCAATCACATTAAAAAAATAAACAATTTTTAACACCCCATCTCACCTTTGACCACGCATATTATTAAAACCCCACTTAAACCCTTTTTCTTTTCTTTTCTTCCCCACCAGGTCGACGGAAGCTGCTGGAAACAGCTGGATGCAGGGCGGCTGGTGCGGCCAAGGTGCGTGAAGCAGAGGCGGTGCACGGCGACAGCTGCGCGGGCTGCTGAGCTGGGGCGGATTTGGCACACAGCGGAGGTGGGAAGCGCAACTCAGAGCGTGGCGATCTGGTGCGGTCGGATCCCCAGTTGTGCAGGCAGAGCTGTGCGATGGAGTGGGGGAGGAGCTCTGGCGATCCAGGGTGTGTGAAGCTGGCGATTGCTAGTCGTGCGATGCGGCTGGCGGAGCTCGAGGGAAGCGGATCTGGCGGTGGGCGATAGAGCTAGGGCGTGGCGATCCCGAGAGTGAAGTGCTCAGGCGCAAGGTGTGAAGGCCGGATCTGGGGCATGTGAGGAGCTCGTGCAGAGGCGCCTGGAAGGTTCCAGGAAGCCTATATAAGGACCCCAAGGTCCTCAGCAGTTCGATTTTTGAGGAGTTCGATTTTTGGCTAGGTTCCATTTTTTTCTCTTCTGGTTCAGTATTTTGAGGGTTCAACATCTCTTCTGGTTCAGATGTTTGGGCAGGGGAGATCGGTTTTGTAATTTTTGTTGGGTTTCTCTTCTTCTCATCAGTGGGTTCTATTCTTCTGAGAGATGGAGAATTTTATCTCTTTTCTTCTGTGAGAGCTGGGAGAGATTGTTCAGTATTTTTGGGAGGTTCGACTGTTCTTTTGTTCTTCTTTGCTGCTTTGAGGGGGATCCAGTGGAGTCTTCTATTTTTTATGTATTTGGATGGTTCGATCCAGTGCATTTGAAGGGTTTTAGCATTTTCTGGTTTTATCTTCATCTCTTCTGTTGGGAGGGGGACTGCATTCATTTTTCCATTTCTTCTGTTAAGAGGAGGCCGATCCAAGATGATTTCCATTTTTTTCCATTTCTTCTGTTCTGTTGGTTGATCTGGGAGAGATTGTTCGATTGTTTGGTTGCTGTGAGCAGGAGGTTTTTCTTCTTCTCGTTCTGGGGCTGACCAGTATCCGGGAGGATGACGGCGTCCAGAGAGCTTCCGAAGGCGACTGCGTCCTGAGGGTTTCCGGAGGCCTACTGAGTTCAGATTTGGATTTGAATTCGTGAATCTATGTTGCTGTTGTAGTAGAGAATAGCTCTAAATTTGTAAGGATTTAAGCGTTTTTCTAGTTTTTAGAGTTAATCTTTTATTCTTGTCCCTATTCTTCAGTAGTAGCATTAGGAATCTAATTTAGCAATAATAAATTTTGGTTTCTTATTTCCTGTTCGATCCTTGAGTTGTGAGGACAGTGGTTCAGTGTTTCTTTTCTTTTAGATTTCTATCGTATGGTGTTCTTATTCTTCCATGTGGATAGATCCAGAGTTTAACATTGCAGTCTATATTTCTTTTGTTATTTTCTTACTAATTCATCAGACTATGAGGGAGACGAGATGTACTGTGTGTCTCATTACTGTTCTAAAACTTATTGCATCTTGTTTTCCTTTTGTTCTTCATCCCTCAAGTTGTGAGGGTACAGTGATCTAGAATTCCTACATTTCATATTGTTCTCAGTGCAAATCTCTGATTGAGTTCTTTGATTTCTTCACTATTTCAACCTTATCTTTGAGTGGCAATAAAATTGTGATAGATCTCATGTTCTTGTTATTCCTTTTTGCGTAATTGAAGTGTTCATCTGTAATTTCTTATTTTCTATCTGATCATTGAACTGTGATGGTGTTCGAGTGTTTGTGGAGGAGCTAAGATTGTTGATTGTTCATCCCCTGAGCTATATGGGTAAATTGGTTTGTAAGTTTCTAGTTAAGCTTTCTGTCTACCTGTTTGATCCCTCAATTGAGAGGGTATAGTGATACCAAGTTTCTTTAATTTCAATTCTAATTGTTCTTTCATTATGTTTGATCTATCAGAGTTGTGAGAGATCTGATTGGAGTTGTTTATAGAATTGATTTTAATGCAATGTTATTTTGGTGAAAAGATGTTTGTTAGAGTTGTTCAAAAACAGTTTCTTAAGTCGAACTTTATTCAGTCTCCCTGTGGAAATGACCTGTTCTCACCACTTTGCTAGTTCATTCTTGCTATTTTAAATTTGTGAGACAGTTTAGAGAAGGTGAGCATTTTGACATGTGCAAAGAACTCTAGACAACGAAAGTGTACAGTCAACAATGCCGCATTCAGCAACGGCCCGATCCGCTGCGATACAAGAGGGGGTCGCGATAGCAAGAACCATCGCGTTCTGATCGCGTCGGGTCGACATGTCGCGACCTGCCCCCGGTTCACCCCATCACCCAGTTAAGCAGAACGCGACCGGACATTGTGTCGCAGCCTGATTACGACCGTCAACCCTATCGCGACCTGATCCCTGAATGCGACATGCAAGGGCATTGCGATGACCTTAACGCGACACCCCTGTGCGTCGCGACCTGACTCTCTGATCGTGCTAGTCATTGGCGTCGCGACTTGATTGCGCCACCACTGTGCGTCGCGACCTGACTGTTGCGGCCAGAACCTTGATTTTACCATTATAACCCTGTTATTATGCCATATAAACTCTGTTTACCCTTAATTATGTTCTGTCATGAGTAATTTTGACTTATAACTTAATAATGGGCAATATTACATGGAATTAATTAATTTGAAAACTATATGCACAACCATACATGCTCTCTTGATTTCTTACACTTGCACACACTTAACCATCATGTTGCCATTAAACTCTGTTAAATTATTCAATAATATATCTGGTAATTTAGTGAAATAAATTACTAAAATTCCCAATTTAAATAATTACACTTATCTTCGTTTTACTCGCACATTTTATATACCGTTGCTGTTTCCCTCGGCCTTCGAGCACTTGAGGCACGAGGAACCATAGTTTTCTACACACTCTCTTGGCATGAACCACCTCTCCATCGAGAAGACTCCTGACTGGACCAGGGATTCCTTGTCAAGGCCTCCGTAAGTCTTCTTGACTTTAGCGCACGTTCTTAGCCGACGAGCTGGTTGTACCCTTAAATCCCGATACACCCTTAGGGATTAGTATGATCCAAACGGCCTTAGTGTTTCCTTCTTACCTTGAGTTCACGCCGGACCATCTAGCCTGTGCTCATGGCACGGCTAATGGGTGGTTGTGATTTCTACCAGACTGCTGGTACCTGACCTGGTGCCATGCAACTGTTACGATCATGGTTTAGCAATGTTTTATGATTTTATCCCTATCTCGTCTACTATCTTGTTACTCTCATCTGTTCACTTTCACTTTGTACTCTCATCTATTTCGTCTACTACTCTCATCTCTTCTTGGTACTCTATTTGACCATACAAATTGATTGTCTAAAATAACAAAATAGTGCTACATGCCAAAGCAATAGGGCCCGGTCTGGTCCTAGGGGGAGCGCCCAAAAAGTTCCATTTTCTCGTAGGGGTAACATGATCAGGATGTATACGGCATGCATCTAGCGCCATTTAATAACAATCACCATTTAATCTATGATAATCGATTAATCATTTTACTATATCTCTGGGTTGACATGATGCTCGACCAGGGAAGTGCTATTGCACCTTTGTGCAGATGTTATATATTCTTTCACTATATGGCCAATCCTTTATCATGCTAGTTTTGCAATTATTCTTTTGAAAGTGCTATCATTCTCTTGCTATCATATGCTATCACTCTCTCGACTATACTTGATAGTTCTCTATAGTTATCCTACCTTAAAAGATATTAATCACTTAAAGCATGCCTGTTTATATGAGATATTAAGTCCTATTGAGCGTTATCATTCACCATGCGCTATTTGTTATATGTGTTTCAAGTAAGTCGGATGATGACCCTACACTCACCAACGGGAATGAACTAGAGTGATGAGCGACCAGGAGTCATGGCAATGAAGTGACCTTAGTATCTTAGAGTTTAGTTAGTTATTTGCTTAATTATCCTTTCCAAATGTAATGATGTTATTGAGCCCTATGTTTTGGCTCAGAATTAGTGGTTGTAATAGTTTAGGTGATTTATCAATAAAATAAGGAATTTATTGCAATTATTGTTTATTAGTTGCTCTAATACTTGCGATTGTATGCACACTTGATGTTACCATACACGTTGTTCATGCCTCCCTGATTTATTCCGCTGCTAAATTAGCGGGGCATGACAGTTGATATCAGAGCCTAGAATGTCCTTATTAAGATATTTTAAGTCTAGGATGTTCTAGGTGAACTGTCCTGACACGTGTCTAAGTCAACCACCATACCTATGTGAGGATTGTGTAGAACCATGGTTAAGATCTGAATACATTTATCTATATATATGTGTGTGTATCAACTTAATATTACTTTAGCATCCTAATGTCAACCTTATTCTTGAAGGGACTTTAAATGAACGCCGACATGAAATCAACCCAGAGGCTAGTTCTGGCATGTTAGTAAGCTGCCCAACTGCTAGAAGGAGCCTTGAGAACCACCAAAACGATTGGGAAAGTGACCAAAAAGAACGGAAAAGGAAGACACCAAGATAGAAAGAAGGCAAACCCACGAAAGAAACATAGTTTCCATCATTGCAGTAAGCCGGGACATGTGGCCAAGGAATGCTGGCGAAGAGTGGGTGCATGTCTACGTTGTGGCAGTTTGGAGCATCGAATACCAGACTGCCCTCTTCTAAAGGAACCATCCACTAACGCCAAGGATCTCAACTCTACTACAAAAGAGAATAAGCCAAACGATGATAAGAGAATGATAAAGAAGAATAAGAAGAATGCCATATAATTGGCCCTTACTCGTAAAGGACGATGCGAGCACTGCAATACAATAGGTCACGTAGTGGAGGAATGTTGGAGGAAAGCAGGTGCTTGCCTATGCTGCGGAAACTGCAATCATCGCATTTCCAAGTGCCCTATACTTAAGAAGTAGGAGAAAGAGAAATGCCCGACAGGGCAAGAGAAGCCTGGCAGACTACAAGCTGTGCAGGAAGTTGAGACCACCAAGGAGGGTGGAGTCGTGGAAGGTAACTCTAAACTTATAACAATTAATACGTATTTAGCATGAAATGATGATTTATGTGTAACCGAAGTAGTTGTGGAATTTGGGGACCAAATTCTTTTAAGAGGGGGAGGATGTAGTACCCCAAAAAATTCATTAATTCAAAAATAAAGATAAATTAAAGTTTTATCAATTAATAAACCCAAACTAGTTAAGAAGGTACGCATCATTATCGTATGTGTAAAAACCCCTATAAAAATGTTGTAAAAATAATGGTTATGCTTTAAATAATATTCTATAATGACTCATCAAGAAGTTTGGGCATAGAAAAATTATTTGGACCTAGTTTAAGAATTTATACAACTTATTGGCGTAATTAAGGAATAAGTCGGAAAACCCATTATTATATGAGCCAAGGTGGATTATAAATTAAAATAAACATATGGGTAGACTTTAAATAATATGGGTTGATAGACCATTATGATAAATGGACCAATGAACAAATTTAGCCATGAATATATTCTTTAATAAAAGGATAATTATAACCCGTTAAGTGAAATAAGTATATAAGTTGTACAATTGAGCCGTACATAAGATATTGGGCTAATAGCAAGAGCCCAAATGAGGGATAAGATTAAGAAATATTGTGATAAATAATAAATTAAGACATTAGTGAATAAATCTGATAAATTGGATTAAAGGGTGAATAAATAGAATTAAATCAATACCTACTAAGCTAAATTAGTAATGGGTTTTACTAATGGACCTAACATGAATGGTTGGGCCTAAATATGAAGAAACCATCTTGGGATGGGGAGTAATTAAGCTAAATTCGTACCTAAAAATAGTAATAAATAGAAAATAGTAAGATAAATATTAAAAAGGGTTATAAATATCCTAAAAAGAGTCCTACACCAACCCAAACCCTTTACCCACGAAATTAAATCTCTCCCCTACCCTATTAGGTGGATAAATGCAAGAAAATAAGGTGATAAATGTGGAAATTCGTAGCTAAGGGAAGAAGGAAGAGATGGAGAGAGAATGGACTCTTACACAACCTAATAGACCTCTAATTCGTGTCTACCAAGCCCCATTTCGTTGCTGGAGTTTTGGAGCACGAGGGAAGGAGGCTAAGGACGAGGAGCAAGGAGAAGAAGAAGGCTTGGAGCAAGAGGAACTTGGAAACATTCGTCACCCAAAACCCTAGGATCTTTACAGTGTAAAAAGGTAGGCAATCTCTCAAGCTTAAATCGTGTAAACATTTTCCTAGGTAGTTTTCATGATCCTCTTCAAAAGCCCTTTCGTTTCGTGA
Organism: Colocasia esculenta; assembly: GCA_014218235.1. NCBI lineage: Eukaryota > Viridiplantae > Streptophyta > Magnoliopsida > Alismatales > Araceae > Colocasia > Colocasia esculenta. The sequence continues at coordinate 6,007,001 of CM024759.1, read as the reverse complement.
AGTTTTGTTTCTGCATAAAGGAGTATTAATTGTTCTAAATACTGCCTTTACCATGTGCCCGAACCCTCATGTTTGTTCTAAATCCACACATGTACTTGATCTTCTATCATGCAAAATTTCTTATAAATACTACATCCTATTACCTTTCAAACGCCCCTAGTTTCCCTAAATTTCATTATGTATCCCTTATGAATTAAATCCTTGATCCTAGACTGTGCATATCTAGGTTATCAAAAATTAACCTATTCAAGCATGTCTTATATACGTCTGTTTTCTAATTAACCATGCTCAATGATAAATCTTCATGTCTACTCTCGTTTAAAATTTGTTTCATGATTTATGGATCACTACGTTATTTAATATCAATTTTTAAAGTGACTAATATCATGATTGGAAGGGATAGAACCCACCCAAAAAGGGGAAAATCTCCTTTTCTGGGCTCGGGCGGCCTTCTGGTGTCGCGACGGCCCGATCCGCCGCAATACAAGAGGGGGTCGCGACAACAAGAACTGTCTCGATTTGATCGCAATGGGTCGACATGTCGTGACCTGCCCCCGGTTCACCCCAGCACCCGGTTCAGCAGAACACGACCGGACATCGAGTCGCGACCTGATTGCGACCGTCAACCCTGTCACGACCTGATCCCTGAATGCGCCAAGCAAGGGCGTCGTGATGACCTTAACGCGACACCCCTGTGCATCGCGACCTGACTCTCTGATCGCGCCAGTCATTGGCGTCGCGACCTAATTACGCCACCCCTGTGCGTCGCGACCTGACTGTTGCGGCCAGAACCCTGATTTTACCATTATAACCCTGCTATTATGCCATATAAACCATGTTTACCCTTAATTAAGTTCTGTAATGAGTAATTTCGACTTATAAATTAATTATGGGCAATATTACATGAAATTAATTAATTTGAAAACTATATGCACAACCATATATGCTCTCTTGATTTCTTACATTTGCACACATTTAACCATCATGTTGCCATTAAACTCTGTTAAATTATTCAATAATATATCTGGTAATTTAGAAAAATAAATTACTAAATTTCCCTATTTAAATAATTACACTTGTCTTCATTTTACTCGCACGTTTTATATACCGTTGTCATTTCCCTCGGCCTTTGAGCACTCGAGGCACGACGGACCATAGTTTTCTACACACTCTCTTGGCATGGACCACCTCTCCATCGGGAAGACTCCTGACTGGACCAGGGACTCCTTGTCAAGGCCTCCATAAGTCTTCTTGGCATTGGCGCACATCCTTAGCCGACGAGCTGGTTGTACCCTTAAATCCCCATACACCCTTAGAGATCAGTATGATCCAAACGGCCTTAGTGTTTCCTTCTTACTTTGAGTTCACGCCGGACCATCTAGCCTGTGCTCACAGCACGGCTAGTGGGTGGTTGTGATTTCTACCAGACTGCTGGTACCCTACCTGGTGCCGTGCAACTATTACTATCATGGTTTAGCGACTTTTTACGATTTTACCCTTATCTCGTCCACTATCTTGTTACTCCCATCTGTTCACTTTCACTCTGTACTCTCATCTATTTCGTCTATTACTCTCATCTCTTCTTGGTACTCTATTTGGCCATACACATTGATTGTCTAAAATAACAAAACAGTGCCATATGCCAAAGCAATAGGGACCGGTCTGGTCCTGGGGGGAGCGCCCGAAGAGTGCCATTTCCTCGCGAGGGTAACATGATCAGGATGTGTACGGCATGCATCTAGCGCCATTTAATAACAATCACCATTTAATCTATGACAATCAATCAATCATTTTACTATATCTCTGGGTTGACATGATGCTCAACCAGGGAAGTGTTATTGCACCTTTGTGTATTCTTTCACTATATGGCCAATCTTTTATCATGCTAGTTTTGCAATTATTCTTTTGAAAGTGCTATCATTCTCTTGCTATCATATGCTATCACTCTCTCGACTATACTTGATAGTTCTCTATAGTTATCCTGCCTTAAAAGACATTAATCACTTAAAGCATGCATGTTTACATGAGATATTAAGTCCTACTGAGCGTTATCGCTCACCTTGCGCTATTTGTTATATGTGTTTCAGGTAAGTCAGATGGTGACCCTACACTCACCAACAGGAATGGACTGGAGTGATGAGCGACCAGGAGTCATGGCAATGAAGTGACCTTAGTATCTTAGAGTTTAGTTAGTTATTTGCTTAATTATCCTTTCCAAATGTAATGATGTTATTGAGCCCTATGTTTTGGCTCAGAATTAGTGGTTGTAATAGTTTAGGTGATTTATCAATAAAATAAAGAATTTATTACAATTATTATTTCTTAGTTGCTCTGATACTTGTGAGTGTATGCGCACTTGACATTACCATCTACGTTGTTCATGCCTCCCTAATTTATTCTGCTGCTAAATTAGCAGGGCATGGCACCCAAGCTCCCTTCCTATGTATTCCTATTCCACCCCCGAGTGCGGCAAGTATTCAATTGCCGCACCAGATGTTCAACTCTCAACCCTCCAACACCCATTCATCTTCCACTCTGCCCTCCGTGATGCAAGAAGCGGGAGACAATTTTGAGGAAACTATGGTGCTCTAGAGTGGGCACATTTTCAATCAAATATTCCCTCAACAGCAAGAACAAGCACCCCTACCCCAAGAAGAAGAAGCCCCAGTTGAGTCCATCCCAAGGACCCAATACGATTTGCTCAAACACTTGGACAAGACACCGGCTAGGATATCTATCTTAGAACTGATCAACAGATCGTCGGTACACCAAGAAGCCCTTATGCACTACTTACAGAAGGTCATGGTGACTGAAGATCTGTCGGTGAACCATATCAGTGTGGTGTTAACTCCCACAAGGCAGCACCCGATAATAGAATTCCACGAAGATGAGCTAGCACCTGTGGAATATCAAAGATATGCCTTATGCTTGACTGTGAAAATCAATGGTATCAGCGTGTCCCAATGCCTGGTAGACACCGGTGCTTTAATTAATGTCATGTCTCTGGACACGTTAAACTTCTGTGGGGTCACTCTACAGTCAGTCCGACCCTCCTCCATCACTGTCACGGCCTACAACAACACTAGTAGGCAGCTGAAGGGAGTGGTCGCATTATAGGTTGGGCTGGGTTTGTCCGTCATTGAGATGGACTTCCACATTTTAGACATGGACCCGAGTTTCCGCATGATACTGGGCAGGCCATTCATCTAGGCACTTGGCGCCATCATCTCAACTATACATCAGTGTCTCAAGTTTCCATACAGGGGAGGGGTCGTTAAAGTTGCCAGCAAGCCAACCGTCTTGGAAGTGAACACTATGAATGACAATTTAGTCCCTTCCATATGGCTAAGCAATCAGCCGCTTATGTATGTGCTAGACACATACGACATGCATCAAAGCCCAACTAGTTCATCATCCGTCAATGCAATAAAGAGGAGCAAGATCATCACTGAGAAGGGGTGGCACATAATGCTGAGAATGGGGTACCAGCCAAGCAAAGGGCTAGGTGCACATTTACAGGGAAGGACATAAGTTGTAAAGGATAGCAAGACAAGACTCAGGGCAAGACTGGGATACAAGATAGGTAGGGCAGAGGATAAGCAGGGGCAGCCACTCACATGGTCCATGTACCAACACTTCAAGAAGGGGCCGCTGCAGCCAAGAAGTGAACAAACATCTACCATCATTGATGAACCTGTTCACCGTCCACCCCTGGCCACATACAAAGCTGTTGCAAATCTCAGGCCCCAGAAGCAAATGAAAAAGGGCGAGTTTGAATCAGAATGGAACCGGTGGTTTGACATGAACTATATTGCCGACTCCTTAAGTCAACTCTTCACACCGGAAGATACCGAGCAATTGGCAACAGTCGAAGACAAGGAGTAGTCGAAGGGTGAGCACACAGATGAAGCCGAGCTAGGCACACCAGCTATCACAACAACTAGGCTCGGGGCGGGCCTATTCTCTCTAGGCATCGCGCCCAATCTCCTCCAGGCTACCGCATGGACCTTCTTTATTTCCTTGAGCATTCCTCGGGCACCAACGCCCCATTTTGCAATCTCCCTCCACTCCTTCGAGCAGACGCTCATCCTCCAGTTTCCTCTCTCGAGTGATCCTTCTCCAACCAAGCACACGCTCGTTTCCCTTCTCTCTAGATTGGCAATATCACCTCGCCCTCTCTCCCTTTGCATGATTAATAAAAACCATAAAATTTTAAATAACCTTGAAAATCTAAAAAAAAATGCCAATTTTCAAATGGTTGATTCCATCGTCTCCATCGAGGAGACCTCCTATCTCTCTTCCGAGCCTACCCCAACCTATGGGCCACTCCTCCCCAGTCCTATGACCGATTTGCTTTCTCCCTCTATACAGGGATTGTAACGACCCTCTTCATACCGGTACGATTATACCAATCCCCATCGGTAAAAAGGGCGTCGTCACAGTGGGACATGTACCCAACACTGGTCAATAGGTTGATATGTACCTGGATAGCAATAGAGTACAGTGGAATAAAATAAACAACTCAACTCTTAACCCATCACCAACACACATTCCACAATCTAAATAGCGAAATGGAAAGACAATGTCCACATTAATACAAAATAAAGAGAACTACAATATCCAAATATTGTTCATACAATAATCCTTTTTGTGCAAAAGAAAGGTACAACTGGTGACAGCTCCACAAAATAGTCTTCTAAATGATGATCCTCGTCACGCTTCCTTCTAGTGCACGATACATGTCAACCTGTACGCCGAAGCAAGAGTGAGTCCAAAGACTCAGCAAGCAACACTACCCATAACATACACGTATAAGTCATAGGGTTTTACATGCACATTCACAATTGCAACACATAGCATGCTAGTCAATTCAAGCCTATCATGAAAGTTTGACGAGTTTATACATGGATCATGCTTTCATATGTTGTAGGAATAAAATTTACCTATCACATGCTCTCTATTCAATTTACTTATGAAACTTGTCTTTAAAGAACCAGGACATGAGAGCTACTAACATGAACATCGTGCACACATGAAAGGAAACACAACTAGCATGGATCTTACATGTTTTTAGACAAATACATGGACATTTCTACATGCTTTAGGTTGCTGATTTCACATGATTCAATGGCTATAAATCTACACATGAGAGCTACAACGTTGCTTAAAACATATCATGTGAATAAACAATCATGCTATCTTGTACACAAACTCATTGGTTACCCCTAACATGGATTCTAGACATTTTTGCCCATAATAACATGATGATAATAACATAAATTCACTAATTTCACATGATTTCAGATTTGTCTCACATGGGTTTCAATAACATATTCTCGCATTTTCAGTTTCACATGATTGCACACTTATTCACATTTTTCGCTTTTACACATTTGACATGTACGCATGTTCACACTTACACAATTTACTCATTTCCACATCATTTTCTCTACCACTTTCACTTATCACATATCACGTCGATTGCACTTACCACGTGCATCTTGGGCACTTACCACATGCCATGTTCACATATTTCACACTTTAGTCATTTTTCATTGCTTAAACGATTTGCCATGACACATAGTCCTAACCACCAGTAGAGGACACTAACAAATATCTCATAGCTCGTGCTCATTCCTTAGCACAGCTCTCAACACAACTCATAACACAACACATGACACAACTCATACACATACTCACCACCTAGGCAATACAGCGGTGAATCTTGGTAACTGCGCAGACCGGGAGAAGCCCTCTCCACCCTATCCAGTGGTACTTGTCCACCTCCGGGGTTTTCCCAATGCCTTTGGGACAAACTTATATCACATAGAGCCTTCTATAGGGACTTTTCTATATACGGCTCCCGATGCCTCTAGGGTAGCAGTGTCACATAGGCACAACTTTTACACTTTACTCATACCGAGTTTTAACATGTGTTTTACACATAACACTCACATCTCCTTCGTTCTCTCATGCACAATGTGTCTTTGTTTTTCTCCTAAACATGCTACTACAGATTTTAGGAGTTTAACACAGTAAATTCACCAATCAAGTTGGTTTTAGACAATAACTAATCACATTTCGATAGTATACGTAGATTATCACATTTCACATGAAAATACATAACTTTTTATTTACTGATCCAAATGACCTGAAATTTTAACCACATGCTGTTTTCGGGTTCAAGATCATACACTCAATTTTCAAATTTTTCTGAGCTAAACAGAATTTACAGAAAATAAAATACCTAATTAGCATGCTATCAACAACTTAAGTTAACATGAGGTTTAACACATTTTGTAATTTAGCCACTTGCTGTTTAAACATAAGTTACTAACATATGCAGGAATTGAGGATACAAAATTACCCTAATTCATACATCTATAGATGAAACCCTACAAACCATTCTTGCATGCTTTTATTTTACCGAACCAAGCTTATTCACAAATTACACAAGCATGGATAAGTTACCAAAAAAATTGTAAACACAGATGCTGACCCACTGATCTTCATGATCAAACCGAAACTAAGGCATTCACACTAATCTAAATCATGAATCATGGATTTTGCAAAATTGTCTACAAGTCATGCTCACAAGTTTACAAGATATCATTATCCCACATTCACCATCGCATCCCACATTCATTCACACACCACAACTAACCATATACATAGAGTATAAGCTTTACCGTATATCCTCATCGCATAAAACATACCGAAATTACTGCATAAGTGGGACAGAACAGCCCACTGTTCTGTCCAGAAGAACTAGGCGGCGGTCTCTGGCCGCTGACTCAAGGTCAGCGGCATGGTCGATGGACGCCAAGCTCATCACAGGCGTCCAGGGACCTTGCCGTCTAACCAGGTCTGTGCAGAAAACACAGACCCGAGCTCTGAAACTTGGGTGAATTGGAGGGTCTAGGACTCGAGGAGAAATCCATAAAAATAGCAAAACCCACCTAGACTCATACGGGGACACCATAGATAGGTTACTTGCCTTTCAAAAATTCTTCTAAGGGATTTAAAGGCTTGGTGAAGACCTCCTTGGGCAGTCCCAAGAAGTTGCAGAACCTCCCTCTAGATCGCCTTCCTCCGGGTTCCTGGGTGATCTCCACGCCGAGGGGATGTCGGGGAAGCCTTCCTCGTTGGTCCAGCAACCTCCTTGCAGCAGGGGGACGCCGGATCAAGGTCCAGGGGTCGGATTTTGAGGGTTCTAAAATGGGTTTTTCTCACAGCTCACCTAGGGTTTTTCTCTCCTCTATTTCTCCTCTTGCAAGGTGAAGTGAGAAGTGGGAGAGGCCAAATTCGGGTTCAGACCTAATGAGAGCCCCTCACCCACTCACCATACCGATTTGACAAGCTGAGAGCCGTTGGGGGACATTCCCCCAATGGAGGCCATACCTTGCTCCCGGATTTTCTGGCTCTGCAACGCATGCAGGTCAGAGAAGTTGGCGTCCATATCGCTGGACGCCGGAGTTAGTGTTGGCGTCCATGTCTGGACGCTGACACCTAATAAACGGCCTAGGGTTGACGCCAAGGTGCCTTCGGCCAAAACCCTAAATTATGCAGAAAACCATGCCTACCAAGCTTATATACATGCAATATGTATACGGTATTATATCCATACTATCACCAGGCAATACATACCTTATTTATATTTAATATAAACACATTGACGCTGATTGGCCCTTCGGCCAGAACTTAAAACATGCAGAAACCATGCTTACTCTATATATATACATACAACGTATAAGGTGTAACATGTACATTACCATACCAGGCAATCAATATCATTCATACCTAGGCATACACAAGCATACATAAATTGTAACGGACCTGGGTATTTATGCACATTAAGGCTCCATATCCAGATCCGCCTCCCGCGAACGCACCGAAGTGTCGCAAGGGATATCGCACACACGAGTCCAGTAAGAGTATAAAAGACAAACCACAAGAATATAAGACACAAGAAAGTACATGTGCTCATATCTGTTCACAAATTTGTACAACTGTCCCATTACATTAATACATGTCCAATTTAAAAGAGTACAACTACCTGTGGCATACCCCGAGGGAGCACAAGCTCACACAAGCACTAACTACTAAACTACTGCTGGTGGTACAAGTCTGACGCAACGCCACTGCAGGCCAAACACACGGCAAGCCCTGAAAAGAACTGTAGGGGAGTGAGCCTCAACAAGTCACTGGCTCAGTAGGGGCTACCCAAAACAACACTGTAACCACAGACACCTCGACCCAAATGGGTCTCACTGGCAACAACAATAGTCAAACCATTTCATGCTCACATCATTACAATAAATAACAATTCAACATGCTCATGATAATAAACATAAAGTCCTCAGAAGAAAAGTAGGACTATAGGACTAACATAATATCATTAGTCAGCCCAACAACCAAAGTGCCTAAACCACAGTCTCACTGGCACACTGCTACAACAACGGGTTGCCTAAACTATAAGCCACACAGGCAAGTCACTGCCCAGGCTACAAGCTTTACAGGCGAACCTCAAACACTTGAGTAACAGGATCGCTAACAAAGAGTTGGTCCTTTATACTCCAAACCACACTACATCGGAAACTACACACAAAGTAACGGAACTGGCTACCACGAAGCCAATCACAACACACTAAAACTATAATTGGAATCATATCCAAGAAGAGTAAAATTCAACAAGTGGAAGGTCTCACACGGCCTCCACGGAGCATAGCTCAACTAAACCACAACATGCCTAGGCCATAAGCCTCATCGGCAAATTACCTACAAAGGTAACATAATTAATAATTACAAACTAATCCACAATAATCTTATAAACAAAGATCTACTTAAAGCAATTAGGATACAACAAGTGGCAGGTCAAACCACAAGACCTCCACAACACACAAGTACCCGGAAAGGTTGGTACACAATGTACCACCACAAAACTACAAAGTAACCCACGAAGGGAACAAGTACCTGCTACTCTGAGGTACCACAACACAAACACCCGAACAAGGGTACAAATATGTGATAAACACCACACTGAACCATAATTATATTATACCTTTAATTAGGCACAATATTACAGGTGAAACCTTAATCGACGAGTCACACAAACCACAACTGAGTCACAGCTGTGCCAACACCAGGGCACACCTCGAACTGGTCAAACCTCGACCACGAGTCATAAACTCACAAACCACAGTCACTAGCAAAGCACGAGTCAGAAAGAACGACGCCACCACACGGGAACGGACTACTGGCTGATCAGGCCAATATCCAACCCGGACAACACAACACAAGAACTACCTCTCAGTCTCGCAGTCACGGACGAAAGGTCCAACTGCTGCTCCACTAGGAAGAAGTCAAACAACTGTGGAGACCAACCAACACCACACCTGCAGACACACAACTGCAGGCCCATGCCTGGCACCTCTAGAGTCTCTGGCCGGAGCACTCTAAAGTGAGGCACTGGAAAATAGGACTAGCTGGGGACCAGTGTCGACTACTGGTGTCCGTACCCCCAACTACGAGCGCGCTACAAGCGACAAAAGAACAAACTCTGGAAAGTCGCTGCCCCACTGTCGTCTTTCCCTCAGCCGGACGTACAACTCAAACTCAGGAGTGAGGGTGTCCAAGAAGACGACACAGACCTCAACGGTACCACACTGTACCGGGACAAAACCCCGAGCACAACAAACACACGTGCCTGGCTCACAAAGAACCTGGGGTACCCGACTAGAGAGGCATTCTGGAATAGGCGCCGGACCACCACACTCGGCTAGCACAAACCACGATTCTTACACATATAACCTTTACTTATAATTCACAATATACAAGTGTTAGGATTAGCTTAACATCGGTCACCGTGTGACCCCAAAGCTATCCCACACCAACACATACCTGAACCACAAACTTGCCTATCATTGGTCACCTTGTGACCTCCAATCTAACTCACACTAACATATATATAAATCACAATAGCCAATCATATTTGACCTATCATTGATCATCTCATGACCTTCGTGGCAACACACCACTTACTACATAAATCAATATAATATTATTCGATAGACAACAACGAACCAGGGCTAGGTCGGTATGGACCTTCACTGCCCAAACACCATAAAGTCATGGCTAGGCTCACACAAGAACCTCACTGCCCAATTACTACGATAAATCATAAGAATTACATTACAACAAAGTGTGTAGTAAACACACACTCAAACCACGTAGACAATACATGTATATTACACCCTGGATGGTGTACCACACGTCTTCTACGTAAACCACATGTCCAACACATGGACAACACACTCCAAGAGTGCCACGGGTGCCAACGCACCACACATACCACGGAAAGCGATTACGTACATCACATATCATTTACGTAAAACATGCCCATTACATGAGCAGTATGCTCCAAGAGCATAACAAGTGCACTGGCTCACACCAGTCATTGCCATGCACACACAATCACACAATATTCATAACCAGGAAAGCTACGTAAACAACACTGCATGAATACATGCACAGGTTGGCGGCAACATCGACTGCCGCTTAAAGGAAGTAAACGGCAAACGATCTAGCCGTCTATATCCCGGCTGGTGATCTTGGCGGCAAACGATCTTGACGCCAAGTTCTCCGGCCTAAAACCCTGCAGAAACCCTAATCCAGTTCTACAAGTTTTCCAACCGTTAAAATTACAAGAAAATGTACTGAAACGATTCTTTAAACATGCATGAACCCAAAACAACCCAACACAGCATGCTTCATACATTAAATTGCTCAAACCACCCATTAACCCCACATGGTGCAACTTAATCCGAAAATACAATAAAAATGCTCGTTCAAGTGATTAAGTCGTGTTTTAATGTTTCTAACAAGCTAACAGGGCTCGACCCCTACCTCAGAAACGCAATTAAACTCCCGAAGAACCTCGAATCACGCCGAAACCCGAGAAACGTCCCACGAACACCGCGCTCCAATCCGTCATTCCCCGCCCGATCTGCCGCTACCACGCGCACCACGGCCTTCCCACGAGCTCCCGCCGACCGTCAGGACTCGCGAAGAAGCTCAAGGGTGAAGGTGCGGGAAGAGGAAGGGAAAGAGAGGGGAAAGAACAGGGCTCGGGTCTGCCATAAAAACACAGGCATGCCAGGTTAACGTCAACCCTTTGGCCGTTTAACCAGACCGCCACAACTAGACGTCCACAAAGCTTGACGCCAAGTTCAACAGTCAACGTCCTCATCGATGGACGTTAACACCATGTTAACGGCACATCACTGCCGCCAACACACAGTCGACGTCACCCACCTGGACGCCAACACACTGTGTCCAGCAAGCTGAACACCAACGCGGATCCAAACCAAACCCGGTAAGGATCTACACACAACACTAATAGGCCTCACATTGGCCACCAAACCCGCTAAACCTGGATCCACGGGGATCCGGAAAACGCGCGACGTTACATTATTATCACCTAAAAACAAATGTCGTCCTTGACATATAAAACAAATCACAATAAACCAAATTATCACCTAAAAACAAATAAAGTCAAACACAGAACAAGTAGGATACTCTTTCTCTATTTTAGCCTTTCAATTCATCTCACAATTACTCTGTTCTGTCAATTCCATTGCCTTTCTTTAGCTTTCAACCGTAGGCGATTCTTCCTTGTCAATGGTGCTTTATCTCCTTGGACTGAACCTGCTTCCACAATTTCTGGGCTGTGTTTGCAACATTTCTTTCGAGACCGCTTTATCTTTCTCAAATATCTTACACTGTAATATTCTATCATGCCACCATTTTCCCTTTCCATTTATCACCGTCTGCCGTTATCCTGCCTCATCTGCATTTATATTCACAACTGACACTTTTTTAAAGAAAACCAATCACCATCTTTGAATTTTTTTTGCTCTTTCATATTATTCTGCTCATACTATTTAAGGCCAATTTCTGATTTTTTTTTTTAAAAAAATCTTAATAAACTCTGTTTCTTATTCCGCTGCGCAAAACTTTACACTTTCTTCTTATCTCAGCAAAGCTTGAACAATTTATGAATATTAAATCTTTCTTGCTTCTGCTTCCGCTGCGCTACTCTGATCACACTGAACACTTGTACAAAATATTTCACAATTTCTGCTCACAATATTACTTTCAATTGCTTTCTTCTGACTTCAACTGCTTCTCAAATCATCCCATTCAATTAATTCCTACTGAAGAAATTACTGCAATTTCTGATATGCCAAATCACTATTGACATATTGCGCTTTTCATATATCTTTCCTGCTTTACTGACATTCTCTGACTGATTCTCATAATTCTGTTGTATAAACTTTCCAAATACTCTTTAATTAATTTATTCTTGCTCCTGCACGAAATTCTGGATAACAATTTCCTTTCTGCTCAATTAAATCATCTCTTTACACCAATATGCAAACTCTAATTGACATTTCCTGACTCATCTGATCTTATTCTTATTCACTCCATCATTTGCTAAATTCTTCCTGTCTCTAATCCATATCTTTTCTTTATCTAAACTGCCAATCATCAACTAAATATTCTCCTTGTGCAAATTTCACAAATCTTTATTGCACATTAATCCTTATTTTCTCTCTTTCTTTATTCAACTGATCATTTCTATACTTATTTATACAAATCTTCATATCACACTTCCTGCTATCATCATATTTCATAACAATACTTTTCTCAGATTTCTGATCTCGGGCATATTTAATCTATCTGCCATAAATCACTACTCTTATATGTACTGATACCTCTTTTAAAGCTGATCTGCCTTTCTTGATCATATCAAACTCTTCATAACACTAATCACATTTCCATCCACACTGTTTCTTAATATCCACTGACTCAAGTCTCTAATGCCACAATACCTCTACTGAGGTTCTCAACTGCAACTTATCACACAAACTGACCTGTTCCTTATCACCTTGTTACCACGCCCCTGTCTCTGCCAACTTTCTATCTCATTATAACTTATTTACTGAATTCCATAGTCAATCTTGCTGATCTCTTCAATTCCTTTAATTGCAAATCTTTAATAACCAAACTGAATTATCACAGAAATACTCTATACTCGTCTCTGCTAACTTTGCACTTTATTAACATATCTCAGAGCACTAGTTTACCTTTCTTCTCTTATCTCTGCAACTGAAATTTTTTTAAATACTATACTTTAACTGCTTTAACTGCACTAGTGCCAGGACACAACCACACAACTTAAGCCACTATTCACATTATGGCACAGCAACTGCTCACAATTACCAATGTAACAAACAAAAACTCACGGTTTACGTGCCAAAAGCAAACGTAAAAACTACTTCATATCACACAAAACCACAGACTTACTACCAGCAGTGGACATTAATCCATGTATTGGGACATTGTACTTTCAATGTCTTTTCATATTCTAACTGGACATTGCTCTGATACCAACTTGTAACGGACCGGGGTATTTATGCCCATTAAGGCTCCATATCCAGATCCGCCTCCCGCGAACGCACCGAAGTGTCGCAAGGGATATCGCACACACGAGTCCAGTAAGAGTATAAAAGACAAACCACAAGAATATAAGACACAAGAAAGTACATGTGCTCATATCTGTTCACAAATTTGTACAACTGTCCCATTACATTAATACATGTCCAATTTAAAAGAGTACAACTACCTGGGGCATACCCCGAGGGAGCACAAGCTCACACAAGCACTAACTACTAAACTACTGCTGGTGGTACAAGTCTGACGCAACGCCACTGCAAGCCAAACACACGGAAAGCCCTGAAAAGAACTGTAGGGGAGTGAGCCTCAACAAGTCACTGGCTCAGTAGGGGCTACCCAAAACAACACTGTAACCACAGACACCTCGACCCCAATGGGTCTCACTAGCAACAACAATAGTCAAACCATTTCATGCTCACATCATTACAATAAATAACAATTCAACATGCTCATGATAATAAACATAAAGTCCTCAGAAGAAAAGTAGGACTATAGGACTAACATAATATCATTAGTCAGCCCAACAACCAAAGTGCCTAAACCACAGTCTCACTGGCACACTGCTACAACAACGGGTTGCCTAAACTATAAGCCACACAGGCAAGTCACTGCCCAGGCTACAAGCTTTACAGGCGAACCTCAAACACTTGAGTAACAGGATCGCTAACAAAGAGTTGGTCCTTTATACTCCAAACCACACTACATCGGAAACTACACACAAAGTAACGGAACTAGCTACCACGAAGCCAATCACAACACACTAAAACTATAATTGGAATCATATCCAAGAAGAGTAAAATTCAACAAGTGGAAGGTCTCACACGGCCTCCACAGAGCATAGCTCAACTAAACCACAACATGCCTAGGCCATAAGCCTCATCGGCAAATTACCCACAAAAGTAACATAATTAATAATTACAAACTAATCCACAATAATCTTATAAACAAAGATCTACTTAAAGCAATTAGGATACAACAAGTGGCAGGTCAAACCACAAGACCTCCACAACACACAAGTACCCGGAAAGGTTGGTACACAATGTACCACCACAAAACTACAAAGTAACCCACGAAGGGAACAAGTACCTGCTACTCTGAGGTACCACAACACAAACACCCGAACAAGGGTACAAATATGTGATAAACACCACACTGAACCATAATTATATTATACCTTTAATTAGGCACAATATTACAGGTGAAACCTTAATCGACGAGTCACACAAACCACAACTGAGTCACAGCTGTGCCAACACCAGGGCACACCTCGAACTGGTCAAACCTCGACCACGAGTCATAAACTCACAAACCACAGTCACTAGCAAAGCACGAGTCAGAAAGAACGACGCCACCACACGGGAACGGACTACTGGCTGATCAGGCCAATATCCAACCCGGACAACACAACACAAGAACTACCTCTCAGTCTCGCAGTCACGAACGAAAGGTCCAACTGCTGCTCCACTAGGAAGAAGTCAAACAACTGTGGAGACCAACCAACACCACACCTGCAGACACACAACTGCAGGCCCATGCCTGGCACCTCTAGAGTCTCTGGCCGGAGCACTCTAAAGTGAGGCACTGGAAAACAGGACTAGCTGGGGACCAGTGTCGACTACTGGTGTCCGTACCCCCAACTACGAGCGCGCTACAAGCGACAAAAGAACAAACTCTGGAAAGTCGCTGCCCCACTGTCGTCTTTCCCTCAGCCAGACGTACAACTCAAACTCAGGAGTGAGGGTGTCCAGGAAGACGACATAGACCTCAACGGTACCACACTGTACCAGGACAAAACCCCGAGCACAACAAACACATGTGCCTGGCTCACAAAGAACCTGGGGTACCCGACTAGAGAGGCATTCCGGAATAGGCGCCGGACCACCACACTCGGCTAGCACAAACCACGATTCTTACACATATAACCTTTACTTATAATTCACAATATACAAGTGTTAGGATTAGCTTAACATCGGTCACTGTGTGACCCCAAAGCTATCCCACACCAACACATACCTGAACCACAAACTTGCCTATCATTGGTCACCTTGTGACCACCAAGCTAACTCACACTAACATATATATAAATCACAATAGCCAATCATATTTGACCTATCATTGATCATCTCATGACCTTCGTGGCAACACACCACTTACTATATAAATCAATATAATATTATTCGATAGACAACAACAAACCAGGGCTAGGTCGGTATGGACCTTCACTGCCCAAACACCATAAAGTCATGGCTAGGCTCACACAAGAACCTCACTGCCCAATTACTACGATAAATCATAAGAATTACATTACAACAAAGTGTGTAGTAAACACACACTCAAACCACGTAGACAATACGTGTATATTACACCCTAGATGGTGTACCACACGTCTTCTACGTAAACCACATGTCCAACACATGGACAACACACTCCAAGAGTGCCACGGGTGCCAACGCACCACACATACCACGGAAAGCGATTACGTACATCACATATCATTTACGTAAAACATGCCCATTACATGAGCAGTATGCTCCAAGAGCATAACAAGTGCACTGGCTCACACCAGTCATTGCCATGCACACACAATCACACAATATTCATAACCAGGAAAGCTATGTAAACAACACTGCATGAATACATGCACAGGTTGACGGCAACATCGACTGCCGCTTAAAGGAAGTAAACGGCAAACGATCTAGCCGTCTATATCCCGGCTGGTGATCTTGGCGGCAAACGATCTTGACGCCAAGTTCTCCGGCCTAAAACCCTGCAGAAACCCTAATCCAGTTCTACAGGTTTTCCAACCGTTAAAATTACAAGAAAATGTACTGAAACGATTCTTTAAACATGCATGAACCCAAAACAACCCAACACAGCATGCTTCATACATTAAATTGCTCAAACCACCCATTAACCCCACATGGTGCAACTTAATCCGAAAATACAATAAAAATGCTCGTTCAAGTGATTAAGTCGTGTTTTAATGTTTCTAACAAGCTAACAGGGCTCGACCCCTACCTCAGAAACGCAATTAAACTCCCGAAGAACCTCGAATCACGCCGAAACCCGAGAAACGTCCCACGAACACCGCGCTCCAATCCGTCATTCCCCGCCCGATCTGCCGCTACCACGCGCACCATGGCCTTCCCACGAGCTCCCGCCGACCGTCAGGACTCGCGAAGAAGCTCAAGGGTGAAGGTGGGGGAAGAGGAAGGAAAAGAGAGGGGAAAGAACAGGGCTCGGGTCTGCCATAAAAACACAGGCATGCCAGGTTAACGTCAACCCTTTGGCCGTTTAACCAGACCGCCACAACTAGACGTCCACAAAGCTTGACGCCAAGTTCAACAGTCAACGTCCTCATCGATGGACGTTAACACCATGTTAACGGCACACCACTGCCGCCAACACACAGTCGACGTCACCCACCTGGACGCCAACACACTGTGTCCAGCAAGCTGAACACCAACGCGGATCCAAACCAAACCCGGTAAGGATCTACACACAACACTAATAGGCCTCACATTGGCCACCAAACCCGCTAAACCTGGATCCACGGGGATCCGGAAAACGCGCGACGTTACATAAATACACTAAGATAGATGTACGTAGATATCTACCTATGCGTACATGATGTTTTACATAAGTGTGACTCAACACCCGGCAAAGTAAATGACAAGAATTATGAGGGCTTCGCAAATCATTAGGAGGTGATATGAGTTAGGTTAACTAGGAATAATCTATTCGATAAAATAGTCCTTGCACACACACACTGATTTGACATATATATAGTATACACACACGGGTGTAGCATACTTATGTACATTATGCTTGGAATAGATGGGTACAACATGCGCACCGGTAATTAGATTAACTTACACAACTTTACCTAACATTGCTTAAGTACTATATGCATAGGATTCCTTAATATGTACTACATGCATAATTTAGCCAATTGGCTATTCTCACCTAAATATCATAAAAATACATTCATGTTATTCTTGAGGAGTATAGAATTTCAATATAAACCACTAATTATACCTACCATGCTTGAACTCTTTATGCATATGCAATGTACGTAGTACAATATTCACATTAGCTAAACCATGCAAATGAGCAACGCTTACAACTAATCATACACATGCATACACAAATACACCAAGGTGTTATGCATGTAGAATTAGGTATACAATTGTCACACGCACAAGATAACATACATACGTACATACACATATGTACTTCATACACTCCCATACAAAATTCCATGAAATAGGTAGTATAGGATATTCTTCAATATTTAGATAACACACGCATAGTATTATTCAAGTATCCTAAGTCGGAGATTCTTGGTATTCATAATACACTTCTAATTAGCTAATTGTTCACTTCCACATTAATCATCATATACACCTATGTATACATATATAGATATTCGCACATGCTCATGTTCAAAAGAAGGATAAAACTTATAGTAGGCACAATGAACTACGCATGCTAAGCACACAACAACCGAACACCCAACACACCATTCATGTACATACAGATATATAAAGAGAGTAAAAATCCGGGGTCTTACAGGGATCTCTTTCCCCCTCCACTTAGGGGATATTTACTGATTTTCCTCCTCCACCACCTTCCCCCATGCAGGGAAGTTCTTTTACTGCTTTTACTCCTCCTCCATCTTCCCCCACGCAGGGATCTTCGTTTACTGATTTTCCTACTCTTCCCCCCACTGCTGTAGATTCAGGTAGTTGTAGCAACAGTCTAGGTCAGAGTAGTATTCAAGAAAATGTCTAAGGATAAGAGGGTTCCACACCGCTTCCTCGTTGATCTAGCCTGTAGATGCAAGGCATGTCTAGCAATTCTGGAATTCATAGAAGAGCCTTTATAGTTGTCGGACATAGAGTATGAGCAGTCGTTGTGCTTCATTGATGACGGGTTCAGAGTCTATGAGATAATGGATGATGACGACCCAATTGAGGAAGGTGATGAAGAGTTTGAAGATGAGGCTGACGCATTCACAATTGGAGTTAGAAGATTTGATGAACCGTCAGCTGCCGTAGAAGAAACCACCAAGGAAATCAACCTGGGAACTGAAGAAAACCCTAGGACCATCCTCATAAGCAGTAATTTATCACCATCTAAAGAGGAGGCAATTATTGAGGTTCTTAGAGAATACAAGGACACATTTGCATGGAGCTATGAGGATATTCCAGGCTTGGACACCGCGCTCGTGGAACATCATCTTACACTTAAGCCGGGGTCCATTGCCATTAAGCAGCGGTTCAGGTGTTTCCACCTACAAATGGCTTTGAAAATGAAAGATGAGGTCGACAAGCTCCACAAAGATAAATTTATTATAGTCATACTTTATCCGAATTAGGTGGCGAACATCGTCTTGGTCATGAAAAAGGACGGAAGAGTCAGGATCTATATTGACTTCCGGGACCTTAACCGCACGTGTCCTAAAGATGATTTCTCATTTCCTCACTTTGACGTGCTCATAGATAACACGGTCGGGTATGAAACCCTCTCCTTCATGGATGGCTTCTCAGGGTACAACCAGATCAAGTTGGCTGAGGAAGACCAGGAGAAGACTTCGTTCACTACACCATGGGGAACAGATTGCTATGTGGTCATGCCATTTGGACTTAAGAATCCTAGAGCTACTTATCAATGAGCTATGATGGCCATCTTTCATGATATGATTCACATTTATATTGAGGTGTACGTGGATGACCTGGTGGTAAAATCAAGAACATTGGCTAAGCATCCAGGGGTTCAAACAAAAGTTTTGCAAAGTTCAAGAGGGTATCAGCTGAAAATGAGCCCCAAGAAGTGTGTATTTAGTGTATCATCGGGTAAGCTCCTAGGTTTCATCGTGAGCAAGAGGGGTATTGAGATTGATCCCAATAAGGCAAAGGCAATAAGAGAGATGCCACCTCCCAAGAATTTGAAGAAAGTTTGAGGATTAATCGGGAGGTAGCAGTTTATTCACTAGTTCGTCTCCCAACATTCGCAGAGGTGTAGACCCTTCTACGACCTCACCAAATAGGGAGTTGAATTCCATTGGGACGAGAAGTGTCAGATGACTTTTCATAGACTAAAGGAGTATTTGGCTAATCCCCTTGTCCTGAGGCCTCCGACTCCAAGCAAACCTCTCATTCTCTATGTATCTGTCCTGGAAGACTCTGTAGGAGCTATCCTTGCACAAGTGGATGAAGAAGGCAAGGAGAGGGCAGCATACTACTTGTCTAAACTTCTCAACCCCTGCGAGCAAAGGTACATAGCAATGGACAAGACATGTGCCGCTCTTGTATGGGTAGTGCAGAAATTGAAGCACTACTTTCTTGCTCATGAAGTCCATCTCATTGCCCGCATGAATCCTATCAAATTCCTCCTTGAAAAATTTGTTCTCACTGATAGGATAGCACATTGGCAAAGCTTTCTCTCCCAGTTCAACATCATCTACATTCAGAAGAAATCCATCAAACGCTATGCCATAGCAGAACATCTCGCTCATCACCCTATTCTACAATTTGATCTTGTTCGTTCAGAGTTTCCAGATGAGGAATTAATGTCCCTTAGCCAATATGATCCTATGTGGACGTTATATTTCGATGGAGCTCTGAACTCTCATGGAAAGGGTATCGGGATTGCTCTACTATCACCTGAGGGTGTCACCATTCCACAGGCTTATCAGCTATCATTCCCTGCCACCAACAACATAGCTGAATATGAAGCCTTGTTGGTCGGCCTTGAGCTCGCCCACTTCTATGGTGTCACTCATCTGCGAATTGTAGCTGATAGTCAACTGGTTCTATGCCAAGTGCTCTCTAAATACCACACTCGGGATCCTAAGCTCAAGCCATACCAAGAACTTGCCTCAGCCTATGCCAAGCTATTCTCCAAGCTTATCTTTGTCCATGTGCCTCGTCAGCAGAATCATCTAGCAGATGCCCTCGCTACTATCGCTTCAACTCTCAACATGTGTTATCCTGGGGATTTTGACAGCATCCAGATTGCGCGTCGTCATATGTAACATTGCGCATTTTCCGGATCCCTGTGGATCCAAGATTAGCGGGTTTGGTGGCCAATGTGTGGCCCATTAGCTTGTGTTTCAGGTGTTTGCGCACGTTGTGAGGCTTGGTGGGCCGCCAGGTTGGGCCCAAAGCGCTCACAGATTTTTCTATCTGTGAACGCGACAGGGGCATGCGTCGTGTTTTGAACGCGACAGCCCTGGGGGTCGCGTTCCTATTGCCGCCGTTGAGCGTCGACATTTGCATGCGCGCCAAGTGTCGTGCACTGGGTGATCTGCTGACGTCAGGTGTAGGAAGGCGACGACCTCCTACGTCGCGTTCAGGTCGCGACGTAGGGCAGCGTCGCGTTCTTAACCGCTGTGCTATTTTTAAGAACCCCGGCCAAACAGAGCTTTCACAGGCTCTGCTCGACCAGGAGGAGGCTGCTGTGGGGTTTCTCCGGGCGGCTCGAGGTGCAGGAGGTGCGTGGGGCATGTTCTCGCCGCGAGGACGTCGCGTGGAGCGGGGGAAATGCCGAGAGATCTCCAGTCTTCATGTTCTTCGTGAAGGTAGGGTGTTTCTACCTCGTTTGATTGTGTAGAAAGATCGTGGTGTTGATTTGATTCGTTTAAAGCTTAAAGAACATTAGATACCATGCTAGGGTATCCATTAAATCATGTAAAATGAGAATTAATCGATTATTGAATGGTCTGGAGTGTAATCCGTGGAGTTCCTCCCGGATTAGGGTTTGCGCCTGTGAAGGCGACGACCATGGGCGTCGCGTTGTTAACGCGACAGCTCAAAGCGTCGCGTTCTAATCTTGAATGCGCCATATCGAAGGGTCGTGTCCTGATGGCGACCAAGGACCCTGTCGCGACAAGGTAGTGACAGGTGTATCCGTCGCATTAAGGTTTATGAACGCGGCATGTTAGGGCGTCGCGTTTTGAAGGCGACACATCCCCATGTCGCGACATTAGCCAAGATGTCTTTTTATGCATGTTTTTAAAGTGCGTTTATTCGATGATTTATTAAATGTTGTGCATGGCACCGGTTTGTGGTGCACTGGCACATGTGGTGCTCGTAGAGCGCGGTGCTCACTAGATGAGCATGCTTTACGTGGTTGGCGTGTCGTTTGTGCTATAAGTGTGTTTACGTGGTTTGGGTGTGCGTATGGTATACACATTGTCGTAATGTAATTCTTATGATTTGTTATAGTAATTGGGCAGTGAGGTTCCTGTGTGAACCTAGCTGTGACATTGTGGTGTTTCCATGATTTGTGTGTCATGCATATGTATGCATGGTCAGTGGTCGTCGTTATGATTATTGTAATATAATTTATGTAGTCACTTTGAAGTGATTGGGCAGTGAAGGTCTACATATGACCTAGCCCTGGTATGTTGTTGTCCTTCGAAGAATATTATACTGATTTATGTGTTAAGTGGTGTGTGTGTTGCCACGGAGGTCACGAGGTGACCGATGCTCGGCTATAGTGTTATTATTAATATGGTTCATATATGCGTTTGTGTAGGCTAGCTTGTAGGTCACGAGTGATCAGGAAAAGCTACTCCTCACACGTGTATCGTGATTTGTAATAAATGTATAAATATCATAATTTGTGCTAGCTGAGTGTGGTGGTCCGGCGCCTATTCCGGAATGCCTCTCTAGTCGGGTACCCCAGGTTCCCTGTGAGCCAGGCATGTGTGTTTACTGTGCTCGGGGTTCGTCCTGGTACAGTGTGGTACCGTCGAGGTCTGTGTCGTCTTCCTGGACATCCTCACTCCTGTGTTTGAGTTGTACGTCCGGCTGAGGGAAAGACGACAGTAGGGCAGCAGCTTGTGTTTGTGGGTGTGCAGTCGCTTGTAGCGCGCTCGTAGTTGGGGGTACGGACACCAGTAGTCAACACTAGTCCCCAACTAGTCCTGTTTTCCAGTGCCTCACTTTAAGATGCTCCGGCCAGAGATCCTAGAGGTGCCAGGCATGGACCTGCAGCTATGTGTCTGCAGGTGTGGTGTTGGTTGGTCTCCACAGTTGTTTGACTTGTTCTCGTGAAGCGGCAGTTGGACCTTTCGTCCGTGACTGCGAGACTGAGAGGTTGTTCTTGTGACGACCCAACCAGCAAACTGGCCCAACAACCATGCTAGTTAGTAGACTTCCCAGGAAGGTCACCCATCCTGGGACTACTCCCAACTGAGCACGCTTAACTTCAGAGTTCTTTTCCTACTCGAGCTCTGAAAATGACTAGTCCGGGTTATTGGTAGTCTACTGATTTAGTCTATTTAACATATTCTTATATGGGGTGTTACAGTTCTTGTGTTGTGTTGTCCGGGTTGGATACTGGCCTGATCAGCCAGTAGTTCGTTCCCATCTGGTGGCGTCATTCCTTTCCGACTCGTGCTTTTCCACTGGCTGTGACTCGCGAGTTTGTGACTCGTAGTCGAGGTTTGACCCGTTCGAGGTGTGCCCTGGTGTTGGCATAGTTGTGACTGCGGTTGTGGCTTGTGGTGTGCCCGAGTGATGGCACAGCTTTGGTTATGGTTGGTAAGTGTTGACTTACCAAATGTGGTTTAGCTCACTGTGGTGTGCCCTGTTACGACACTGATTTACTTGTGGTTTCCGTGCTGGTACCTTGTGGTAATAGGTACCTGTACCCGTGTGGGTAACGGTTTGTGGTGATACGTCATATACCAGTCTGTTCTAGTGTTGACGTGGAATTGTGTTTCGTGAAGGTCGTGTGGTGTGACCTTCCACTCAATATGCTTTACCTTATCTTCCTCGAGAAAGCTTCCGTATATGGTCTTCGGGTGTGAAGGATTGGCCGTTGTAGCCAACCCTACCATTCGGTGCGTGGCTTCCGATACATTGTGGTTAGTGAGCAGAGACTCACTGGTTGTGGTTTACTTTGTGTGGAGTGCCCATCGTTGGCACATGTGTTGAGGTTTTGCTGTGGTGGAGTGCCTTGCATGGCACTAGTGTGGTTATGCTATGTAGTGGTGCCTCGTGGTGGTAGGTACCTGTACCCTTTGGGGGTACCAGTTTCTAGTAGTACATTGTGTACCAGCCTTTTCATGTGTTGAGGTGGAGCTGTGCTCTGTGAAGGTCGAATGATGAGACCTTCCACCCGTTGTGTTCTACCCTTACTCGGGTAAGCTTCCGTTTATGATTTTAGTATGTAATGGTTTGGCTTGCTGAAGCCAATTCTATTACCTATATGTGGCTTCTGACGTTTGGTGATTTCGGGTATAATGGACTAGCTTCTGGCTAGCAGTCCTGTTACCCTTTATGTGCAATCAGAATTCACCTGTGAAGCTTGTGGCCTAGGCAGAGGTGTGCATGTGTGGTCTGTAGCTTAGGCGAACAGTTGTTGTAGCAGTGTGCCGGTGAAGCTGCGGCTTAGGCACTGCAGTTGTTGGGCAGACTAGTAGTATTATACTAGTCCTGTTGTTCTACGTTTCTTCTGAGGACTTTATGTTTATTGTTATGTGTATATTTAATTGTTATTTATTGTAAATGATGTGAGCATGAAATGGTTTGGCTATTAGTGTTGCCAGTGAGACCCTCTGGGGTTGAGGTGTCTGTGGTTACGGTGTTGTTTTGGGTAGCCCCTATTGAGCCTGTGATTTGTTGAGGCTCACTTCCCTACAGTTCTCTTTCAGAGCTTGCCGTGTGTTTGGCTTGCAGCGGTATTGTGACAGACTTGTACCACCAATAGCTGAGTCGAGTTAGTAGTATTTTGTGAGCTTGTGCTCCCTCGGGGTATGCCCCAGGTAGTTGTACTTTTTAATTGGACATGTAATAATGTAATGGGACAACTGTACAAAATTGGGAACAGGTATGAACACATGTACTTTCTTGTGTTTTATACTGTGTAGTTGTCTTTTATATTCTTACTGGACACGTGTGAGAGATATCCCTTGCGAGACTTCGGTCCGTTCGCAGGAGGCGGATCTGGATATGGAGCCTTATTGGGCATAAATATTCCGGTCTGTCATAGTTGGTATCAGAGCATGGTCCAGTTAGAATATGAAAAGACATTGAAGTTACAATGTCCCAATACATGGATTAATGTCCACTGCTGGTAGTAAGTCTGTGGTTTTATGTGATTTTTACGAGAGCTTTTGCATGAAAATTGCGTATTTTTATTTATAAAACTAGCAATTCTTAGAAATGGCAGAGAAATGGCACGGTTAATATTGCAGAGTGAGTGTGGTCATATCAGGGTGCCAGTTTGTAATTAAATTTTAATTGTTTAAAGGTTCTCAATTATAGAAATTAAAGAGATCGATGAATTCAGTCATAGAAATCAGTGAAAGTGTTTTAATGAGGACTAGAGTTAGCAGAGGTAGGTATAAAGTAATGATGTGATGGAATGGCAGAGGGAACTGTGTTATAGTGGGAAATAGAGTAGTGTGATCAGGAATGTTAGACATGAATTGTGGCTAGGAATTTTGGCAAAATTAATTAATGTATTTGAGATTTGTATGGATAGATATTAAGGAAGTGGTGTGATTAAGTGATGTGTCAGGTTTGAAATAATTAAGTGAGATAGTTCAGTTAAAGGTATGATATTAACAAAAAGAGGATCAGTAATGCGTGGCAGTCAGATGAAGTGTGTTTTGTGGTTAGAAATGGGTGCAGTAAAGAGTTTCAGAATAGTGCTGTTATGAATAAAGATGGTAATAGAAAGTTTGATGCAAAGATTTAGAGTTAAACATCTAGGTAAAGAAAGAATAAAGGAAAAATAGTGGAATTGTTTTTATTTGTCCTGATAACAGTGTTTCAGCAATGAGAATAGAAATTGTAAAAAGATATGGGTTTGGTTTGCTGAGTTAGCCAAAAAATATTGTGTGAAGAATGGAAAGTATGAAAAGAGTAAAGTGTGTTAGCAGTGATATGGTAAAATTCGTAATTCAATGTGGTGCAGAAATAATTAAAGGCAAAATCCGAGCGTGGTTAGTTAAGCAGTGTAATTATAAGATTAGTCAGAGAATATCAGTAAAGCAAGAAAGGTATACGAAGAGTACAACATGTCAATAATGGTTTAGCAGATCAGCAATTGCAGTGAGATCTTCAGCCCAGATTAATTAAATAAAATGATTTGAGAAGTAGTTAAAGTTAGAAATGAATACAGTTGAAGCCAAAAGAAAGTAATTGAAAGTAATAATGAGAGCAGAAATGGTGGAATATTTTGTAAAAATGTTCAGTGTGATCAGAGTGCCGCAGCGGAAGTGTGGTGGGACCGCAACCCACAGATCAAACAGTTAAGCATGTAAATGCAGATAAAGCAGAATAATGGCTAGCAATGACAAGTAAGTAATGGAATGGCATTAAGAAACTCGAGAATTTAAGCAAGGTTTAGCACGAAAGAACATCCAAAGGTAGTGAAATAAAATGAAAGGATTTGAGCAGAAAGAAATGGCCCTAAAAGAAATGTTGCAAACACAGCCGGAAAAATGTGAAAGTAGGTTCGGTCCAAGGAGATAAAGCGCCACCAGCAAGGTAGAATCGCCTACGGATAAAAAGTAAGGAAATAACAGATTGAAATTATAAAATAAGGCAGCTGTGGAATGAATTGAAAAGAAAGGAAAGACAGAACAAACATGGGAATGAACAGATAGATCAATTATTGCAGATGATTAAAGAGAAAGATATAAAGGAAGTGTATCCTACTTGCTATATATATGGTTTTGTTTCTTTTTAAGTGATAATCCGGTTTGTTGTGATTTGTTTTATGTCGAGGACGACATTTCTTTTTAGGTGATAATAATGTAACGTCGCGTGTTTTCCGGATCCCTGTGGATCCAAGTTTAGCGGGTTTGGTGGCCAATGTGTGGCCCATTAGCTTGTGTTTCAGGTGTTTGCGCGCGTTGTGAGGCTTGGTGGGCCGCCAGGTTGGGCCCAAAGTGCTCACAAGTTTTCTACCTGTGAACGCGATAGGGGCATGCGTCGCGTTTTGAATGCGACAGCCCTGGGGGTCGCGTTCCTGTTGCCGCCGTTGAGCGTCGACGTCTGCATGTGCGCCAAGTGTCATGCGCTGGGTGATCTGTTGACGTCAGGTGTAGGAAGGCGACGGCCTCCTATGTCGCGTTCAGGTCGCGACGTAGGGCAGCATCGCGTTCTTAACCGATGTGCTGTTTTTAAGAACCCCAGCCGAACAGAGCTTTCACAGGCTCTTCTCGACCAGGGGGAGGCTGATGCGGGGTTTCTCCGGGCGTCTCGAGGTGCAAGAGGTGCGTGGGGCGTGTTCTCACCGCGAGGACGTCGCGTGGAGCGGGGGAAACGCCGAGAGATCTCCAGTCTTCATGTTCTTCACGAAGGTAGGGTGTTTCTACCTCGTTTGATTGTGTGGAAAGCTCGTGGTGTTGATTTGATTCGTTTAAAGCTTAAAGAACATTAGATACCATGCTAGGGTATCCATTAAAGCATGTAAAATGAGAATTAATCGAGTATTGAATGGTCTGGAGTGTAATCCGTGGAGTTCCTCCCGGATTAGGGTTTGTGCCTGTGAAGGCGATGACCCTGGGCGTCATGTTGTTAACGTGACAGCTCGAAGCATCGCGTGCTAATCTTGAACGTGCCATATCGATGGGTCATGTCCTGATGGCGACCAAGGACCTTGTCGCGACAAGGTAGTGACAAGTGTATCCGTCGCGTTAAGGTTTGTGAACGCGGCATGTCGGGGCGTCGCGTTCTGAAGGTGACACATCCCCATGTCGCGACATTAGCCGAGAGGTATTTTGATGCATGTTTTTAAAGTACGTTTATTCGATGATTTATTAAATGTTGTGCATGGCACCGGTTTGTGGTGCACTGGCACATGTGGTGCTCGTAGAGCGCGGTGCTCACTAGATGAGCATGTTTTACGTGGTTGGCGTGTCGTTTGTGCTATAAGTGTGAAGTTTACGTGGTTTGGGTGTGCGTATGGTATACACATTGTCGTAATGTAATTCTTATGATTTGTCATAGTAATTGGGCAGTGAGGTTCCTGTGTGAACCTAGCCGTGACATTGTGGTGTTTCCATGATTTATGTGTCATGCATATGTATGCATGGTCAGTGGTCGTCGTTATGATAATTGTAATATAATTTATGTAGTTACTTTGAGGTGATTGGGCAGTGAAGGTCTACACATGACCTGGCCCTGGTCTGTTGTTGCCCTTTGAAGAATATTATACTGATTTATGTGTTAAGTGGTGTGTGTGTTGCCACGGAGGTCATGAGGTGACCGATGTTCGGCTATAGTGTTATTATTAATATGGTTCACATATTCGTTTGTGTAGGCTAGCTTGTTGGTCACGAGTGACCAGGACAAGCTACTCCTCACACGTGTATCGTGATTTGTAATAAATGTATAAATATCGTGATTTGTGCTAGCCGAGTGTGGTGGTCCGGCGCCTATTCCGGAATGCCTCTCTAGTCGGGTACCCCAGGTTCTCTGTGAGCCAGGCACGTGTGTTTACTGTGCTCGGGGTTCATCCTGGTACAGTGTGGTACCGTCGAGGTCTGTGTCGTCATCCTGGACACCCTTAGTCCTGTGTTTGAGTTGTATGTCCGGCTGAGGGAAAGACGACAGTAGGGCAGCGGCTTGTGTTTGTGGGTGTGCAATCGCTTATAGCGCGCTCGTAGTTGGGGGTACGGACACCAGTAGTCGACACTGGTCCCCAGCTAGTCCTGTTTTCCAGTGCCTCACTTTAGGATGCTCCAGCCAGAGACCCTAGAGGTGCCAGGCATGGACCTGCAGCTGTGTGTCTGCAGGTGTGGTGTTGGTTGGTCTCCACAGTTGTTTGACTTGTTCTCGTGGAGCGGCAGTTGGACCTTTCGTCTGTGACTGCGATACTGAGAGTTTGTTCTTGTGTTGTGTTGTCTGGGTTGGATACTGGCTTGATCAGCCAGTAGTCCATTCCCGTGTGGTGGCGTCGTTCCTTTCCGACTCGTGCTTTGCCACTGGCTGTGACTTGTGAGTTTGTGACTCGTAGTCGAGGTTTGACCCGTTCGAGGTGTGCCCTGGTGTTGGCACAGTTGTGACTGTGGTTGTGGCTTGTGGTGTGCCCGAGTTATGGCACAGTTTTGGTTATGGTTGGTAAGTGCTGACTTACCAAATGTGGTTTAGCTCGCTGTGGTGTGCCCTGTTACGGCACTGATTTACTTGTGGTTTCCGTGCTGGTACCTTGTGGTAATAGGTACCTGTACCCCGTGTGGGTAACGGTTTGTGGTGATACGTCATATACCAGTCTGTTCTGGTGTTGACGTGGAATTGTGTTTCGTGAAGGTCGTGTGGTGTGACCTTCCACTCAATATGCTTTACCTTATCTTCCTCGAGAAAGCTTCTGTATATGGTCTTCGGGTGTGAAGGATTGGCCATTGTGGCCAACCCTACCATTCGGTGTGTGGCTTCCAATATATTGTGGTTAGTGAGCAGAGACTCACTGGTTATGGTTTACTTTGTGTGGAGTGCCCGTCGTTGGCACATGTGTTGAGGTTTTGCTGTGGTGGAGTGCCTTGCATGGCACTAGTGTGGTTATGCTATGTAGTGGTGCCTCGTGGTGGTAGGTACCTGTACCCTTTAGGGGTACCGATTTCTCGTGGTACATTGTGTACCAGCCTTTTCATGTGTTGAGGTGGAGCTGTGCTCCGTGAAGGTCGAATGATGAGACCTTCCACTTGTTGTGTTCTACCCTTACTCGGGTAAGCTTCCATTTATGATTTTAGTATGTAATGGTTTGGCTTGCTGAAGCCAATTCTATTGCCTGTATGTGGCTTCCGACGTTTGGTGATTTCGGGTATAATGGACTAGCTTCTGGCTAGCAGTCCTATTACCCTTTGTGTGCGATCAGAATTCGCCTGTGAAGCTTGTGGCCTAGGCAGAGGTGTGCCTGTGTGGTCTGTAGCTTAGGCGAACCGTTGTTGTAGCAGTGTGCCGGTGAAGCTGCGGCTTAGGCACTGCAGTTGTTGGGCAGACTAGTAGTATTATACTAGTCCTGTTGTTCCACGTTTCTTTTGAGGACTTTATGTTTATTGTTATGTGTATATTTAATTGTTATTTATTGTAAATGATGTGAGCATGAAATGGTTTGGCTATTGTTGTTGCCAGTGAGACCCTCTGGGGTTGAGGTGTCCGTGGTTATGGTGTTGTTTGGGTAGCCCCTACTGAGCCTGTGACTTGTTGAGGCTCACTTCCCTACATTTCTATTTCAGGGCTTGCCGTGTGTTTGGCTTGCAGGAGTATTGTGTCAGACTTGTACCACCAGTAGCTGAGTCGAGTTAGTAGTATTTTGTGAGCTTGTGCTCCCTCGGGGTATGCCCCAGGTAGTTGTACTTTTTAATTGGACATGTAATAATGTAATGGGACAGCTGTACAAAATTGTGAACAGGTATGAACACATGTACTTTCTTGTGTTTTATACTGTGTAGTTGTCTTTTATATTCTTACTGGACACGTGTGGAAGATATCCCTTGCGAGACTTCGGAACGTTCACGGGAGGCGGATCTAGATATGTAGCCTTATTGGGCATAAATATTCTGGTCCATCACATCATACCCCAGCTGTTCAAGACCCCATCTTTCTATGGATCAAGGAGGAGGTGTTGAAGAAGAAAGAGAGGAAGAGCAAAATAGAATTCATGTTGATGGCACTGGAAGAGGAATTGGATGATGAGGAGAAACCATGGTACTATGAGATAGCAAGGTATTGCAGAAATCAGACGTACCCTGAGGAAGCCGCAAGTGATGAAAAGAAGGTGATAAGGAGACTGTCCTAGGAGTACACACTGGTTGGAAACACTCTCTATAGAAGGGGACTCCCCGGTGTTTTGCTTAGATGCCTGGATGATGATGAAGTTCTGAAGGTTGTTGAGGAGGCTCATTCAAGTGTGTGTGGTGGCCATGTGAATAGCCAAATGCTTGCCAAGAAGATCCTTAGGAAAGGCTTTTACTGGCCCACTTTAGAGGAGTATTGTTCTATCTTTGTCTGTCGGTGTGTCAAGTGCCAACTGTATGCCGACAAAATCCATTCTTCATCCTCTACACTCCACCCAATATCCTCCCCATGGCCTTTCGCTATGTGGGCTTTCGACATCATTGGTCCCCTTGGTGATCCAAACTCCCAAAACAAATCCAAGTCATACAACCTCACTGCAACAGAGTACTTCACCAAGTGGGCGAAAGCTAAAGCATATGTGGAGGTCAAGGCAACAACCTTGTGCAAATTCATCATGAAGAACATCATCACCAGGTTCGGCATCCCAAGTACCATCATCATCGACAATGGACTGCAATTCATATCTCAAGAGCTCCGTGACCTCTGCAGCAGGTATAAAATAGCATTGCATCATTCATCTCTATACTATCCGCAAGGCAATGGCCAAGCAGAGGCCACAAACAAAACCTTAATTAAAATCATCAAGAAAACATGTGAGGATAATAAGTTCTCGGATTAGCCAGAAAAGCTTGTAGAAGCTCTATGGGCCTACCGCACTTCGATCTGTACTCCCACAGGGCAGACGTCGTTCGCCCTCACTTACGGAATGGAGGCTGTAGTACCATATGAGATTCTCATCCCCTCACTGAGAGTCCAACTTGACAATGACTTGTCAATCGATGAGTGGCGTGAATCGCTCCTAGCACAACTGGAACTCTTAGATGAGAAACATCAGGTCGCCGCAGAACACACAAGATCATATCAGAATAGGCTCACTCGTTTTTACCAAAAGAAGATAATTGAGAGAAAATTCAATGTTGGTGAAATGGTAATCAAAAGAATTTTTGTAAAACCTGGTGGTCTCCGATCCAAACTCCAACCAAACTAGGAAGGGTCGTACGTAGTTAAAAAGGTATATCCAGGCAACGCGTACAGGCTAGTGAATGCGGAGGGTGAGGAGCTCTCTCACCCTTGGAATGGGCATTACCTCAAGAAATATTACCCCTAGATAGGTGTTTAGACTGACATGGTACACGGACCCTAAATTGAAAAGTTGTTGTTTCTAATTCATTTCTTATTCTTGGTGGGTTAGCCTGAGGTGTCGACACCCACACACTTACACGCCCACCCTCGGAAGCCAAAAGCACGAAATCTAAGGGAGATCAATGCCTAACCAACAGTCTAGGACATCACCTGTTTCTTTCCACTCGGTCCGCCAATAGAAAGGGGAACCTGAGGGATCAACCTTTGAATCTGTCTAAAGCTTAAATGGGTATAGGTCAAGGCCCAATAAGGGGAAAAGAAAAGAAAGAAAACAATGCAAAACAAATTAAGCAAAAGGGCCAAAACAAGGCAAACCAAATATAAAAGCACGTCAAGAGTGGCAAAGTCCCCGCATAGATCCAAATAGACCTAGTCGTAAGCGTGCCAAAACCCCATAAGCTAAAAGACCGAATCCCATGAGTGTAGGGCAGAGGAATGAGCATCTCCCCGGTTACCCGAACTATTGGCAGACTTCCTAAATATTGTCTTCCCTTCTCCCCTACGGGTACATCCTAGGTTCAAGGCAAGGCAACGATCAACTGAAGAGGGTGTCGCCGAAAGCCACCTTGGGTGAAGGCACCACTTAAGCATGTCCAACCTCTGTTTAACACACCTAAGAATTATTAATGAACTCTTAATGATGGTTGGGTAATTGAAGGGTCCAAATACCAAGTCTTTCCAATTAAAGCGGATCCCCTTCATTCCGCGCATCTTTTTAGAAGGGATTGCGCCGAGTTGCGGCGCATATTTACAAAACCAAAAAAATTTGAATATTTTCAAAACCCAAAATATTTGAATACTTTCAAAACCCAAAAAATTGAATATTTTCAAAACCCAAAAAATGAATATTTACAAAAGGAAAAAAATGAATATTTTTAAAACCCAAAAAATTGAATATTTATAAAACCAAAAAAATTTAAATATTTTCAAAACCCAAAAAAATTGAATATTTTTAAAACAAAAAAAATTGAATATTTTCAAAACAAAAAAAATGAATATTTTCAAAACCCTAAAAATTTTGAATATTTTCAAAACCTAAATTTTTTTGAATATTTTCAAAACAAAAAAAAAATCGAGCATGACAAAATCCAAAAAAAATAAAATATGCTGAAAACACAAAAAAAAATCACACTCTATTTGTATGAATGCATCAAATGCATGCTCACGTTTATTTCTTGTTAGCATATGCCTGCTTACATGTGGCATTTTAATTATGTTGTTCCTTTACTCTTGCCTTATTTAATAAAGGCTCAGCCCCTAGACAAGATCATGAAGCCCAATCCGCCTAATGTGCAAGGGGCTGAGTCAGAACAAACATTTAACTTGTTTGTTTAAGTGCTTTTTAGGCAACACAGAAAGAGAGAAGGCAAAGAACACATGCTATATATATCATGGCCAAAAAGGGGGATAACCCCAAAGTACATCATGAATTACCCCACTGGGTACACATCATCATGAAGAAAAAACAAAAAGTACATATCATGTGGGTGGCCTAGCTCTCGCTACCACTCTCGGCTGGTCAGGGGTATCAATTACTCTCTGCTTCACCAGGGTTCGCAATTGAGCGAGGAGATGGTGGCCTCATGCACGTACGGGAGTCGGTCGAGCGCTGAGCAGCGCGTCCCTCCTGGATGTTCCTCTGGTACTCAGAGGATGTCACTAAGTAGCTGTCGGAGTAGGTGCTGGCTCACCCCTCCCTCATGGCGCACTCGCGGCCACACTAGTACCGGTCCTCCGCCTCACGCAGTAGGTGCTCGGAGATGCCCAGGCTAGTCGTGCGTTGAGGACCTGCTGAGAGAGACGCTCCCGCTCCTCACCCCACTGGCTGTGCTCCCGCTCCCACCAGTTGCGCTCCCGCTCCCGCTGCTCCACGGTCAACGTGACCTGCAACTCCGCAACCTCACAAGGGAGGTCTGCATCGTGCTGAGAGGCCTGAGTGCGGACAACTGTTGTGTCAGCTCAGTCACCTCAGCACCTGCGAGTGCTGCCTGGGTGATGGAGCTCTAGAGCTCGGCGGACTGCACACAAGCAAGCATATGTAAGTATAAAGGAATGCATTTCTTATATATATCTAATTAATTTACTTACCTGTGCAGTGAGGTCGCACTCCGCTGCCTCCGCCCGAGCTATAGTCGACACCAGCTGCTCCGGGAGAGAGGTCACCTCTGGGTCGTACACGCTTCTGCTCATGGAGGCACCTGCAGCATCGTTGTGCTCCACACTCATCTGCACTGCACGCTGCACATGGAAAAGTCAGGTCAGCACATGGCAAGGTAGATAAAGCAAAGGTATGATCTGTTGAACTTACCAGAGTCGCCAGGGCCTCCCGTGCCTCTGCCAGCTGGGCCTCTGTACCCGCCAACTGGGCACAGAGGGTGTCTATCAATCCATATCGTGCGTCCTGCATATGCACACATTTGTTAAATCCATCATACACATCATTAATGAACAAGTAAGGTTTAGAAGTGCATACCCTGGCAGGCCTCAAGAAGTCGCACTCCTCGTAGACCTCCTGGTAGCACTGGAGGTAAGCAAAATTGTCCACTGCATTGGACTCCACCAGGTACCCTCCACGCTGCGAGTCGGAAAATTGGTTGGGGAAGCACAGGCGCTAGTCCACCCCCTTCGCCTTCCCCCTCATCCTCCTCCCGATCCCCTTGGGCCCGACCTCATCAGACCACACCTGGTGCAGCCCGAGAGTATGCATGGCGAGTTGGAGGCAGAGTGGCTCGATCTTGTTTAAGCAATGGACCCATAGGTCCCGCCCAAAACGAGGTCGGCCGCTCTCCACCCACGGCTGGCCATCATCAGGCATATCCACATAGGGCTGCCACACCACCTGCACACATGCATATGTCAGTCACATATCACATATCATATTGAATGCATGGAAGATGAGGTAAAGTACATACCAGGAGGGATGGGAAATCCCAGATGTCGTGGCAGAGGGTGTCGATCTGCAGACTGAAAGACACTGCCGTCACCATGGGCAGCCACCTCCGTGTTAAGGGCAGTGTGTCGGGCCGCACCTGCATGGCCCTCCCCAGGGGAATGTAATAGTAACTCCAAACTTGCATACATGAATATATTGATTAGTTTGACTAATAATTTTAAATGCAGGAAAATTGAGAAAGTAAAAGAAAGTGTACCTAGAGGAAAGGGGCAATGGTCTCGCGGCCCATGCCGCTGGAGAGGTCGGCAAACGTGTGGGCCAGGAAAGCTGCACCAGCGGCATATTGCCTAACCCTCTCTAGATCCTAGAGGATCTCCAAAAATCGACAGTGGATGTCATCACCCTTGGTCCCCAAAAGAATTTTCGCCAAGAAAAGGACAAGGAACCTCCTTAGGTCCCTGTCCGCCCACTCCGTGTCCTCGGGGTCCTGGAAATACACCTCTCTCGCCAGCCCCGCTGCATGCTACACAAACTCATGCAGTGTCACGTCACGACATTTAATATGCCCATAAATGCCGGAACGTGAACGAACGAGTATTCAAGAGTAAAATTATACTAATTGAATAGGACATTTACTCAGAAGCTTCAGTAAATAATAGGTATTATTTGCCATTCAATAGGTGTTACATGGTTCCTGATTTACAATCTCAAAAATAAAATGTCGCCTTGATTGGTCTCTCCACACACAAATCTCGGAGTTTTCGCCTTCTAGAATTATAGGTACCTGAAATAGTAGGATTGGGTGAGCTAAATAGCCCAGTAGGATTCAACTTCTCTAAAAGGATTCAAACGTAAATATATATATCCAAGGTAGAATGAGCAAAGATCATTAACATGGTGTGTTCCAAGAACGAAAACACGAGATCAGTCAATAACATGTGTTGAACAAGTACAATGTTGAAATTAGAATCAATAGTTCAGGATGATACTTGAGTTCATAATCAAATACAAAATCACACACACAAGCATGACATGATAACTAATCAAGTACGAATTGATGTAATGTCAAATATCTCGATGTCCTCAATGCCCCCGCACGGTCACTGACAAATTTGCCCCCGTACGGCCACTGACAATCAGACATATTTTCACGCACACAAGTATGATATGATGACTAATCAAACACGAACTGATGTATGCCAACATCCATGATGTCCTCATCGCCCCCGCACGGCCACTGACAAATTTTGCCCCCGCGCGGCCACTGACGAATTCGGGCGCTCCCCCCAGGACTGAACCAGCCCTTTATTTGCCAGGCATATTTCTCGAATGAATTTCAAAGACTCACAACTTGTCATCATCACACACTTATCATTTTAATGAGTCAAGGACACACAAGGGTTCATTCAAAGTTTACACACAAGAGTGAAGAAACTATGCTTTCTTATTGATTTCAGAGATTGGTAGCCTTTCGAGGTCAATGTTGTTCGAAACTTCGGAGAAATAATTCATGGTACAAAGAAGGGTACATGACTGGTTTTAGTAAGTTTTTAGGTAGTAAAAACCATAAGATTTAGGTGGACTATTAGTTGGTACAATTGGGTAGGATTTGCATCAAGAAATGGAGTAAAACGATGGCTGAAAACATGCACTGTTGCCACCTGTCGACAGGCACAAGGTTGCTGTCGACAGGACTGGCTAACCAGTGAGCATATCTTTAGGTCTGTGTGCATCTGTTGATAGCAAGGAGTGGTGCTGTCGACAGCAACACACAGGTGAAGAAATCAGACTTCTGTCTGTGGGTTCCTGTCGATAGTAATGGGTTCGTCTGTCGACAGAACTTGATCAAACTTTCTGAAATGCTTCTAAACCAGCTATAAATGGTACTAACAACCTCTTCTATCATTCCTAACATGATTAGGACTTAATTAAAACATAATCTTAACCTCACTCATGAAAATATCAAAGCATAAGAATAGAAGATATACACATGGAATGTGGTCATATGGCTAATTTTTTTCAAGAAGACACATTGAAAGGGAGTTCAAGGAAATTGAAATGGGAAGTCAACTCTTAAACTTTCTTTTCTTTTTCACTTAAAACTTGTCAAGTTCACACACTTCAGATCTCCATGATCTCTCAAGAAATCAGTTTCACGACAAGAAAGATCCATCATGGATCGGTCTACATTACGCAAGAATATCGATAACACTCCAGAGTTATGAATCAAGTTAAGAAAGAAGAAATTATCTATAAACTCTCATGGATGACCATTAACTTAAACATGACAATTAACTAAAACATGATGGAAAATGTAGTCCTGTGAAGAACATACTTTCAGAATTATAGGATGAGAACTACAGGATGACATACAAGGTGAGATCCCCTTCAAGCTAGTAATCCACTAGTGAAGAGAAGGATAGAAGGAATTGAATCCTACAGGCACAACTAAAACATGCTTATAAGGGATAAATACATTGTTTCAAAAGAGAATCCACAAGTGTAAGGCAAGTAAGGGTGATCATGACTTCTTTAACATGAGTGGAAATCAAAGACTTAGAACAGAGAAGAGATAGGGAGAGGGTTCTACAACCACACATGATGCACACAAGCTTCTAGAGGTACTTACGGATCTCAAACAAGAACTGAGAGCTTGTACACTTAGCAATAAGTTCTATTACTAGATCAAGGGTAAGAGTAAGAGAGGAAGGAAATAATTGAATCCTACCTAAATTTGAAGGATGTTACTTTCATTCCGATGGTCTTGATGGAACCAAGGTGCAGCTGTCCCCAACAGCTATAGTTCTCACACTTCTAATCAAACAAGGAAAGCAACAGCTCCAGTAGCTTGCCACCCACGCGAAGGTGCAAGACAGTACCTCAGCAACTCCAGCAGCAGCACTCCAACTGTAGCGAGATTTGCAAGCACTATCAACACGAACAGTAGAAACAGCAGTTCATGCAGCAGCAACTTCCATTAAAATAAAGCAACACTCATGGCAGGGTGGCCTTCAGGTGCAGCCGCAACAACCCAAATCAGCAATAGGCACAACAAGGGCAGGAGAGAGGCAAGAGCAAGAAGTGGAAAATCTTACACGCTGGGTGTTGGGAGGTTTTATAACCCTCCAAACATCCATGCATGATGGCACGTCGGCCATCAAGGTGTCAAGCTTTTAAACCTCTTAAACCATGGCAAGGACACCTGCTTCATGCAACCCATCCAACACTTACACATAAGGCATAAGCATAGAAGCTTCTACCATGTGTTGTGGCCTTCACAACACTTCACACGTGGACACACAAAAAATTCCCATAAAATCATCACCGTAAATAGTCCCTAATTCGGCTGGCCCAATGATCACTAGACAAACACCTCTAAGTGGTGTTCATTTGTCCTAAAATTTCAACCAAAGACTAATTTGATAGTTTTACAAATTATGGTGATTTTAGTTTTATTTTAAGAATTTATTTTACAGTAGGTGAAAAATTACCCGAAAAATGGTCGCGTTGACTGTACCTTGAAATCCGTACGTCAAAAAATTCAGATAATTACATATTTGATTTCTCCACATTTTTCTGGAAATTATGATGTTCTCAGATTTTTATTTCGTTGTCGTTTTTCGGTGTCGCCATGTGGGAACGCGCACTTCGATGTACGATACTGGGGTAATGTTCATTACCACTAATTAAATCTATCTTCTAATTATCACAATTTAATAACAATCCTAAGGTATTTTAACCGAATTATTCTTATTTTCTTAATTCTTTGAATTTCTGGGGCGTTACAACTCTCTCCCACTAAAAAGAGTTTGGTCCTCCAAACTTCTTGACTTAGTTTGGATGGATCACTAAGATGTAAGTTTTTAGTTTTTGGAACTTTATCTATTTCAGATTAGTTTCACCAATCTTATTATGATTACCATGTCATATAATGTATACACTTTTTATATAACTTGTTATCATGACATCATTAGTTGATGGAAATTTGAATATTAGTTAGCATTTTTAAATCATATGAAACCATGTGGTGAACAGGGGTTCCATTAGTATATGCTACTACATTTCTTATTTCTGGTTGTAGTATATTACTCCTAAGATTTCTGTTATCAAGGAATAACTATAACCCTCATAGAGTTATATGAGTACATATTCCCTTGAAAAGGTAATAAGGTTTGATGAGTAAAGATAGACAACGAGAATTTTATTTATCACATAAGATTTCCAGTACAGAACTCTATAATCAGCCTTGTAAAGTTACATTGATTGGTATCCTACTACAACAACTAAATTCAAGCACTTTATACTCTAATCCTATTAACTTATACTTATATTTACTTCTAATAACTTCAGTCACTTTTCCTTGTGGCTTCAAGTTTTTCCTGAACTCTTGTCTTTGCTCTGAGAGAGTACAGGACATTTTGAGATCCGATGCTCTAGACTTACGCACCTTAAACATGCTCCTAGTCTCCGCCAGCAGTTCTCTTTGATGTGGCCTGATTTGTGACAAGATGCACAAGCTTCGTTTGCTTGCTTTTTGGCCTTCTTAATTTTTTGTTCTCTTTGCTCCGCTTCATCTTCTGTTTGCCAGTTATTTCTCTATCATTGGAGAGAATTGTCTTCTTCCGTATGGACACTATAATACTCACTGTTTCTTGAGAGTTTAGACTCTTAATGTCCTTATGCAGTTCCATTTTTCCTTGGTCATTGACGGGAACTATTCATTCTATGGACTGAGAAAGGTTGTCCATTGCATGTTGAACCTCTTTCCATTGTGCTTCTTCTCCCATTACGCTGGCCGAGCAAACAAATTTAAGTTTAGTGAGTTAATCATGTGATTTAAAACTCAGCTTTTCTGATTTACACTATTAATACAACTGTTACAGTATGTATCCAGTTACTCGATACATTAATCTTCATGATTAAATGGTACCTTTTTCTTGTAGGATTTTGAGATATGACAGATGATATATATTGTGTTCCTGGTTTTGATATATATCTAGTTGAATGTAATAAATATTTAACACAAGTCTTTTATAACATATGAAAATTCATAAAGTCAAAAGGTCTATTAAGTGTGTTGACCCTGATTACTTCTTAGGTTGACACTACTCATATGTGAGGTTGATACGAGGAAATTACAAGATCAACTCTATGTGATGGATAATTAATCAAAACTGTAATCACCTGATTGAGGTTGACTCTTAGAAGACATGAAGTTAACTCTACAGATACTCTTCCTACTGATTTCAAGTCCAATTGTTTGTGTGCATTGACATGCCATGTTGTTTATTAATTAAAGCAAAACTTTAGGATTTAACTCATCTATGAGACATTTGATTCTTATGTTACAGTTATAAGAAAAATTTTGATGAGTTCAAGCCTATAGAGAATGTAATTGGAAGTTCAAGGAGTCATTTCATTAAGTCCAAATTGTTGTACAATGTATTTGCATATCCTTGCATTTCCCCAAAATTCTTCCTAATTGGATATTTTTATACTTCTTTTCTTCACTATTTTGTTTGATTGTCTACTCCAATAGACATAAACAGATTCAATCCTACATTGTGTGTATACGATTTGTGAGACAAAACATTGAGTCATCAATTGTGTGAGTGTTCCACACATTCGAGTTATTAAAGAGTTTCACTTGATTTAGTGAGGGATGGAGGTAAATGAGGAATAACTGATTCATTTCAATGATATAATAATTTAGAATCCAAGAACATGGGAAAGTCAACGGAAAAATATATCACGAGGATGGTCATGAAATATATATGATTGGTTGAGCAATTCATTTACTAATTCTTATTTAGAATCGGAGATAATAACATATCAATGTACAAGTCATATTAAGGTAAATTAAGAAATTAGCAGGTTTGACTTTTCCTTCAGTAGGAGAGGGCTCCCTTGGAGAAGTCATATGGGTGTTAACCATTTTTCACCGGACCTTGGATTTTTAACATTCTAGTAGGTTTATTCGAATTATGAAATTTTTAGGTAGGTCAATTTGTGAGAAATTAGAAAGACGCTATTTTAATGGAATCGCCAAAATCGCGCTTTTCTTCTTCGGTGGGAGAGTTGACTTTTTATTGGTAAGAGATATGATTTTTTTGATATTTTTATTGGATTCAAATGGGGGTACTTCCTTATTTACATGTAATATCTTAAGTAAATGTTATAATCAAATGATATGGAATGTAAATAAGGTATGAGTTCAGTCTTACAAGGGTCCTGCTGACACTTCTGACTGAACCTGCTGACACACCTAACTGAAGAAGGATCAGTTCAACACAAACTTGTGTCTGTCGACAGCTAGGAAATGGCTGTCGACAGATAACAACAGACAGAGCAAGGTTTTTCTGGTTCTGAGGGTATCTGTCGACAGCTAGGGAAGGGCTGTCGACAGGTAAGTGCCGTCAGTCAATAGGTGAAGTCCAAGCTTCCAAGAATGTGGTAGAACTACCACAGAAAATTCTACCAAGTGTTCCTATGAATCTTTACACGATTGACAACATTAAAATGGTCTTAATTCCAGTTCTAACACCATATTTCATGAGGGAGACAAGTTATTCCATCTCATTTTGATAAAGTGGATATATAATATGCATTATAATGCACAAATTTCTGATAAAGTACTGATAAATAATCAGAGCTCAAACCCTCTGATAGTAATTAATTGATCGGAGTTTTCTTGGTTAAACTTGTTTTACTTATCTGGGAAAAGGAAAATGGCCATGATTGTTGGGTCAATTTAGCATTCCCAGTCTTCCCAACGTTCTTTATGTTTCTTCTTTAACCGGGGGGTTTTGAAAGGGGGAGACGGGGAAGGTGGAGAGATGCTTCCCTCTGAGGATCCGAAGTCCAACGTTTTACATATGGGAAAGTCTCGCTGTGCAGCAAACTCAGCCGGTCCATGGGCTGAGGTGATGGGGGGTGAACGAGAGGGTGTATATAGACGAACTCTTTATATGTTTATATATTAGCAGACAGAGGGTGAAGTTAACGAATATCTACTTTTCATTTTTTTTTAACTGTTCTAACAATTTTTATAAAAAGACTTTATGATATCTTCTCCTCCGTCGTCTATCTTGAAGCCGGCCATCAAACTTGTCATTGGTGAATATTACTTTCATTTCATTCGATCGTTTCCATCTCTTTACTCTTGTCTGTTTGACCTTTTCTTTTACCTCTTCTCCCGCAACCTATTTCTTGATTTGACTCTGAGAAGAGTTGCTCTCTCTCTCTCCCCCATGTTTGCTTATTTTTACCAGGTTAATGTTGACAGAATTGTGAGTGAGAAGAAGAAACACATGACAAATGCAGTGAGAGGAATTTTGTGGCCCCTCTTACATGGGCAATGTGATTTGTTGCTGTTTTATGTGCAGCTAAGAGATCTTGTTCGGCGTAATTCTAAGTAGTGTTCCTTTTCAGGTTATATATATATATATATATATATTTCTTTGATATCTGCTTAATGTGCTTAGCAGAAAGAAGGAAGAGATTCTTCACTTTTTTTCTTAGCAATGAAATATGCAGTCTACAGAACGAAGAAAAAAATATCAGCAATGAAATTTACTTTAGGATGGAACAATATTGAGATTTCTAATTTCTATCCCATATATTCTTTTGTATTTAGCTTCTCTGCTTCTATTATTTATTTATAAACCTCTACGGTTATACGTTTACTTGGTAAGCACAGCAGAGTATCAGGAATAGGCCCTTCAAATCTCCACAAAGTTTTAAGAGAAAGGTCATCTGCGGAGTAAATTTGTAAGCGTAGGTGTTTATAAATCTACATCTAGATTGGAAGGGC
The DNA here is from genome assembly GCA_014218235.1 of Colocasia esculenta. Classification (NCBI taxonomy): domain Eukaryota; kingdom Viridiplantae; phylum Streptophyta; class Magnoliopsida; order Alismatales; family Araceae; genus Colocasia; species Colocasia esculenta. Next base: position 5,964,805 of record CM024759.1, on the reverse strand, counting down.
TAATATCAAAATATGATGGGCCATAGGACCTTTAACATGAAATTTCTATTATTATTCTAGAAAGGAAAAATAGTTTTTTGAAACGTATATATTTTATTTTTCCAATATATTATTTAATGTTTAAATGTTATATCTCATTCCCAGCTATCAGTACATTTCATGCTTAATATGTATCATTCTTCTAAAAATAAATATTTCTTGCATATAAAAATTTGTTTTAGGCCCACTTTGGTTTATCATAAATATAAAACGTTAATTTGAAAGATTCATGTCTTACCAAAATGTGAATAGGTTTATGTACTCAAGGAGTGCTTTAATGATAGTCCTCCATGTATACTAAAAAGATGAAGGTTCAACTCTCATCAACAGTAGATTTATAAAAAAAATTCAAAAAAAAAAATATAATGTTAAAGTATTCAATTTTTACCAGATGATATCATAGACTAATATTCTAATAAAAAATTTAAAAAATGTGGATATGTCAGCCACTTTTCTTTTTTAAAAAAAGAATAGGTTTATTGTAAATATATTAACAATAAACTTGTTTGTCTACTAACATTTACTGTTAATTCATGTTTAGATCGATGTTGTATATATGGAAAACACAACACAAAATCTTCCGATCCCTCGTTGATTTTGGTGATAACAAAAGTCCTTTCTTAATAGACTAACCAAATGTTCAAGAACGTCTGCAGGAAAAAGTAAGTTGCTGAAAATCTGAATTTTGTTAAAATGATGACAAGCAGATCTTCAATGGTACTTTAAATTAGATTAAAGTTTAAATCACGGCTGGTCGTTGAATATCTTTTGTCAAGTGCATTAAACTCTTTTCAACGAGCCAAAGAATGTAAATCTTGGAGTTGTGTAATGAAAGATACAATTATTTAAACTTGGGTCTCTTAAGCAATTCCATAGGTACACATCATAGTGTACAAACATTTTCTAAAACTGATGTTTTGAGAAACTAATAAAAATTTGGCCAAGTGTTGGATCTCTGTAAACACATAAGTGTACAACGGATTTTTAGAACTGAAGGTTTTAGAAGCCTGGCACAATTTTTTCAAGTGTTGAACCTCAACGTTGGAAGGGATCTAAACCCCAACATACCATATGAATCTTGAAGGATTTAATGAAATCTGGTATCCAATCCAAGTTAAATTGCCTTTGTTTTGATCACTTTTGAAGTTGGAGCCTTGTATGCACAACCTAAGACATCTATTGAAGCCCTAATTAGGGAAGAAAAAAAAACACACACATCTTCAAGAAGAGAAGGGACTTTCAGATGCCAATATTGGATCTGATGCTTTTTTTGGTAGTAGAACGGAGTCTTTCGACTTCCAGAATAAGGTAAAGCAAAAAGTACCTAGAAAAAGTGTCAAGCTAGAATGAATGGCTCCAAGTACACATTACAGCCACTCCAAAAAATCTAAATTGACCTAAAGGGCGCCATGTTTAAGGTGGTTTCCTCTCAACAAAGTGTGACCTTTGATGAACAGTCTATCTCCATTTATATATTTTGGTGATAAACAAAACTATGGAAAATACTTGACTAACATATTTGTATAAAGTTTGTCAACATGTATCAAATGAAATAAATTCTGTAAGTTGGATACACTCACTTTAAATTAGAAGGAAATTGCATATGATTACCTAAGTCCACATTGATTACTATTGTAAGTTCACATCGACTATTGTTTCAATATCACAACGATTATGCTTCAACATTGATTTCATTTAAACATCGATTTCTCTTCAACATCGATTACATTTCAAACATCGATTTCGTTTAAACATCGACTACATTTCAACATCGATTATGTTTCAATATCGATTACGTTTCAACATCGATTATGCTCACATCAACTTCATCTAAAACATCGACTCTCTTTGAACATCGATTATGTTTGAACATCGACTACTACGTTCACATCGATTATGGTCAAACATCGATTATATTCACATAGATTATGATTGAACATCGAATATGATAAAACACATATTATGTTCACATCGATTACCCTTTGGACATTGACTGTCTTTGAACAACAACTATCCTTTAGTCTTCTAATCCTTGAACATTGACTACATTACTTAGAAAATATCTTTTACAATAATCATATTGATTATGGCTATAACTAAAATTTTATTGAACATAATAAATTAGTCTTAATCTTATTTTGCCTCACAGTTCCTTTCAAATTAATTTTGAAATGTTATGTGTTTTAAACTTTTCCGTAAAATGTTGCGTATCCTTTTCACTAAGGCATTTATTGTTCTATCTTGGGTACAGACTCTATGCACATCATCTTTTACTGTTACCACTTTCATGACATATCAGCTACACTTTAAAGGATGACAGAATGGTGTTTCCTCTTTAGTATATCCTCCTACAGTATGGCCAGTGACATTGATTGACAGTTTAGATATAAATGAGTTGTCTATCTTCCAGCGTTTATTGTCTACAGGTTTCCGGTAGTCACACACGTTTACAACATTGGGCATATCATGTTGACCGAAGTAAAGAAGATATCCTTATGATCTCTCTCTCACCATGTCTCTATCCAAGTATTTATTATTTGCAGGATTTTCGGGTTTCTTACGATTGGACCTGCTACAACTATCAGGAGACACATTTCAAGATGAGAGACAAGGGACACTTCAACAGATATTTTTTTTAAGAGAAGATAAATAGAAGTGTGTTGGCGAATGAAAGATCATTTTTTTTTAAAACAGAAACAAAGAAGAGCTCGCTCATTCATTCAGAAAAAGACTCTTGCTCTTAGCTCTCCACAAAGCACTGTTCTTCCATTCCTTCTAGAGTGTGAGATCTTGTTTTAGATCTAAGAGATTCTCTTCTTAGTGTAATTCTTTTAGTCTCTCAGATTCTGCCTCAGATCAAGCACTGTATTGTTGCTATTAGCTTGGTCTAGGGGTCGTCACTTCTTTACTCTTCTTTGAGTGCTCCTCGTCTTAAGTGAAGAGAAGACCTGTTGTGTAGTAGTTGGGTGGATCTCTTGTGTAGAAAGGAAGACATGTTGTAACAGGTGGCGTATTGCCTCTTCGTGGAGTGAAGAGAAGGTCAGCTGGTGTTGGATGATTAAGTGTCCTTGAGGGGGACTGTACTTTTGATTAGTGGAATCCCAAGTTGTTGCTTAGAGACTAGACGTAGGACTCCTTGTGATAGGAGATCTGAACCAAGATAAAATTTATGTTGTTCATGTGATTATTTTTATATCATTATCTACTACTCATTAACTGTAATATCCTGAATGTTCGGATTGTGGTTTACCGAGTTTCGGGGCTAGTGTGTAGCCCATTAGCTGAGTATGTGTGTGTGTGCATGAGTTTTACAGGTTTGTGTAGCAGATGGGAGGGTGGAGGGTTGGAGATCCCATCCCAAACAGACCTCTGGCGAGTTCATTAACAACGCGACCAACACAGTCATCGCGTTTCTTAATGAAACGTGACAACCTGCTACGTCGCATTTTAGTACCACTTTACGTGGGCGCCACTGCATGCGCGCCGTGTGGCGCATGCAGGAGTGTCGAAGTTTAATTGTGACAGTGAGGTACGTCGCATTTTGAAACGCGGCGGCTTGCTACGTCGCGATTTAAATCTTGTGTATTTTGGGCCTCTGCCCTTGTCCTGAATAGTGCAGTTGCACTGTTCAGCTAAGGGGGAGTGTTGTAGAGACTGTTACGAGATCTTGAGTTTCGGGGTTTTCGTTGTGGTTCCAGCGTGAGGAGGTGCTTCGGAGCGCGGGGAATGTCTGGATGGCGTCGGTTTAGCGTTTATTGTGTTGGTAGGGGAACTTTCCCACGTTTTAGCTTGTATGGCATGTGAGGATTAGGGTTTATGAGATTTGGCTTGAGAATCATGTGAACATGATAGGAAGCATGCTTAGGGTTTTATTTATAAGCTTATTTCCTACTTTATTTGCATGTGTAGCAATTTATGGTGATTTTCGGAATGAGGTTTTAGGTCGTTGTTCTATCATTTGAAAGGTGACGGAACTAGACGTCGCAATTCAGATGGAAAGGCAACGGGTTGGTCCATCGCGACTCAGGTGTTGATTGGCGTCGCCTGTGTTGGACGCAATTTATATTATGGCCACCCCAGCTCTGGGGTTCTGTGGCCAGTCTGTTTGGTTCTTGAAGTACACTGCTTGGGCAGTGATGGCTTAGTAATGTATAGTCTGAATAAGGTGTATCGGCTTGTACCATGATTGGAAACAACGGATTTTGTTTGGTTAAGTGTGCACGGCGGGTTGGGTTATTCATGCCTTCCGAGGTTACCTCTCTAGTCAGGTCCCCAGCAACGGGTGCTTGGGGTTTGTCCCGGTACGATGAGTACCGACAAGGTCTGTGTCGTCTTCCTAGACACCCTCACTTCTGAGTTTGAGTTGTACGTCCAGCTGAGGGGAAAATGGCAAGGAGCAGCGACTCGTGTTTGTGGGTGTGCAGTTGCTTGTAGCATGCTCGTGGTTGGGAGACAGACACCAGTAGACATACTGGTCCCCAGCTAGCCATGTTTCTAGTGCCTCACTTTAGGGAGCTCGGGCCGGAGTCCCTAAAGGTGTTAGGCTTGGGCATGCAACTATGAGGTCTGCAGGAGTGGTGTTAGTTGTCTCCACAGTTTCTTGGCTTTGTTGAGGTGGAGCGACAGCTAGACCTTTCATCCATGGCTGCGAGAGTGAGATGTGGACTTGTGTTGTTTGTCCGGGTCTATGGCTGGTGTCGCGAACCAGTCCACGTTACTCGTGTGCAGCGTGTCCTCCTTAGCTTGTACACGTGTGTGTGGTTTGTCGTTTATTTAATTTACAGCTGTAGTATCATGTGTAGGCTGAGTTACTCCTAAATGCTTATTAGCCATGTTCATATTATTTGTTGTACTTTGTTCTCTCAGCTTTGGGGGAGTTGCCCTACTGGGCTAGTGACTTGTGAGGCTCACCCCTTCTTCTTCCAGGTGAAGGAGAGCAGGAGGGTTCTCGTCCCTCTTCTAGTTCGGGACAGCACCGTAGTGGGGTCGAGCCTTCGCCACCAGCATAGTAATATTTCCTCTTGTTGAGCGTTGGGGGTTTGTCCCAGGCTGTTGTATCTTATAGTGTGACCTATGTTCAGAACTGAATATGTACACTTCATGTGGATATGTGTAAGGAAAGGAAACTTATATGTGTTCAGCGTGTTCTTTTATATTTCCACTGTCACGTCCCGAGAATTATGCAGCGGATAATAATTCAGATCATTCTAGTCGATATTCCGAGACGTGAACAGTTAGCAAATAAGTCTCTAGCTAGCAATCACTAATTGCGTATCAACACAACATCAAAATAGGGCCCAAATATTGAACTCAATTGAGAATGTATTCAAATCTCATTTCATTGTATCAAAGATAACTAATACAACTCTTTAACTATTGGATAACAGGACTAGACTCAATAAAAGAAAAAGTACATAGATTCCTCACTTCCTACTACATGAATCTAACACTCCAGATAAACTAACTAAAGATAGACTCAAGAGTTGGGACGCTCATCACTCGAATGCATTCCCATCCTCGACTTGCTCCTCCTCTTGAATGTCATAATCTCCTAGAATGGTTAAAAGTAGGGAATGAGCAAACTAGCCCAGTAGAATTTATATCTCAATGTGCGGGCAATGATATAAGTGATTAGCAATTTAGAACTTGGTAAGCACGATGAATGTCATGATATGCAAGTACGAATAAAACTTATTAAAACATGATACATGAAACAAGCTAGATAGAGTGATCATGATAGAGCAAGATCTAGAACGATATAACGAGCAAGATATTATCAATAGTGAGGCATGTAACAAGTACGCAAGATGTCACTTAAATTGCAATAGATGCAGGATGGCCATATCACGCAAGCAAGCAAGCACGAGCACGAAATTTTAACACGATTCACTTAATCAGGTACGTAGACACTAGTGTACACCAAGGAAAGATCCACCTTGAAATGCACACTAGGACATGTGTATGTGGTTATTGTATCTATCATTCAACACGCAAGTACTCCCAGCGCAAATGCAACGCCAGTAATCATTATACCCTATGGTTAACAGTATATTTATGACTCTCCGTCATTGGGGCTAGACTGGAGCCCTTGGACACTCGCCGTGCCCGGTCAGCATCTCATTTCATTTTAAATGTAGATACCCATAGTCATTAATAATGGCCAATGAGAGTTTCAAGATGTAAGCATGTGTAATGTCATGTTCATGATGATGATGAGAACAAGTAATAAGTAAATGTGAACATGATTTCATGATACCATAGTCAAGAGATAATTTCGGTAGCATAACAGTGCAATTTATACTTTAGTTCACTCTTTACATTAATGGAATAAGTCTATATTATACATCACACTCACGAGAACAAGAGAAGAAATGAAGTGCACGCTATCTCCAGGGAACTTCAATGGTACAACCAACTCGGTCTCCAAGAGGGAATCCACGGAGTACGGAGATTTACGGAGGTCTTAGAGAAAAGGTCGTTTGTCTACTGATACGAAATGACCGATAGAGAGCTTCCAAATCTCCAAGAAAGGGCTGCCTAGATGTGCAAGTGTGTAGTGATGTACATATCTCAATCCACATCCATCGGTTTCAAGCTTGCGAAAAACAATTAACACGCTAACATGAGATGAGACTATACAATTAACTAAACATGGTTTGCAATATTTTAATATAACAATTCTCATTTTTGTAAGATAGAATAGTAGGAAGAGTAAATCAATAGTTGCATGAATGGTCACATCATTAACGAGCAATTAGAATAACATTCATGAAATTATAGCTTTTAATGGGTTAATTACTTTTAAGCCACTAAACAGACTTCATGTAATGATTAGAGCCGAGACATGCAAATAATGCACTTAATACCATGTAAAATAAGGCTCGGGTAGGCTTGGAAATCTGCATTGGCTATAGTCAACTCATTTACTAACGTTGTGTACAGTCGGAACAACGTTCACATGTACAGGTGTAAATCGCGTCGGCCTATGGTGACGCCTTAATGTTTGAATCACGACAGGATACCCTGTCGCATTCATGAAGCACGTTTAAAATAGAAATATAAAAATTGGTGGAAAATCTTGGGCGGGAAAACGGGCTGAATCGCGGCGGCCTTCGCGGTCGCAGTTCAGAGGTCTTCTGACAAGTCAACAGCACACCGTTTGAGGCGCAGGACGTGCCTAAATCGTGTCACCCTTGGTGGACGCCTTTAAGGTAATCGTGGCGGCAGAAGCCGACGCGATACCAATCACTTGAATCACGTCGTCTGAACAGGACGCGATTCAATACTCAAACCGAAAACATAGGAAATCGTAGGAACATGTAGCGAACATCATGCAACTCTTATATCTTCTAATCTAGGGCTCTTGGGACAAAAGTGTCAACATGAAACTTGTTGGGAACATGGAATAGGTGAGAACTATGGTTTTAGAATCATTCCTAACGGCCTCGGAATCTGCGAGAAAACCACACAAACATAAAACACGATTACCATGCGTGACTTTGGCAGAACACTTATAACTCAAGATGTACTCAATGCAATTCGATGAAACTACTTGGACATGAATGTAGACTCGATGCTCTACACATTGGTATATGAGTTATTAAGATTTGGCCCAAGATCACCTACCTTTTGGGTTGAAGAAGTCACATTTGTCCAGAAAACTTGTGTTCAGGCCACTTGCAGGAGAACACTTAATGCACCCGATCTACTAAATGAAAAATAGTGAAACCAGTGTGATTAGGAACTAGACTCGACCCAATTTCTAGAGGTATAAGCCTTGCACGATGTGGTTTAGGTTTGGCCTATCTTTGGTCGACTCCAAGTTGACTGTTTGCACAGGTCGAAGCAGACGCAATGGGGAAGAAGAAGGGCTTGGTGTGCTCGATCTCCTGATCCCCAACCGCCAAGAACTCCTCCACATGACCCCAACAAGATGTAAAACTCGTCCCCTAGGGTTTGGTGGAGAGTATTTGTCATGCCTCGCTAATTTAGCAGTGGAATAAATCAGGGAGGCATGAACAACGTTTATTGTAACGTCAAGTGCACATACAGTCTCAAATATCAGAGCATCTAATGAACAATAATTACAATAAACTCCTTATTTTATAATAAATCACCTAACTATTTCAACCACTAATTCTAAGCCAAAACATAGGGCTCAATAACATCATTTCATTTGAAAATGATAACTAAGGAAATAGCTAACTAAACTCTAAAGTACTGAAGACCTTCCATCGCTATGACTCCTGGTCGCTCATCACTCTAGTCCATTCTCGTTGGTGAGTGAAGGGTCATCATCTGGCTTACCTGAAACACAATACAACAATAGCGCAGGGTGAGCGATAACGCTCAGTAGGACTTAATATCTCATGTAAACAAGCAGACTTTAAATGATTAATATCTTGTAAAGCAGGTTAACTAGAGAGATCGATCAAGTATAGTTGAGAGAGTAATAGCATGTGATAACGAGAGAATGATAGCACACGAGAGAATGATAGCACATTCAAAAGTAATTGCAACTATCATGATATAGGATTGGCCATATAGTGAACGAATATGTAACGTCTGCACCAAGGTGCAATAGCACTTCCCCAGTCGAGCATCATGTCAACCCAGAGATATAGTGAAATGATTGTTTGATTGTCATAGATTGAATTGTGTTTGTTGTTAAATGGCGCTGGATGCATGCCGTACACATCCTGATCATGTTATCCTCGCGAGAAAATAGCAATCTTCGGGCGCTCCTCCAGGGACCAAACCAGGCCCTATTGCTTTGGCATTATAGCACTGTTTTGTTATTTTGTTTAGACAATCAATTGTATGGCCAAATAGAGTACCAAGAAGAGATCAGAGTAATAGATGAGAGTTTTTTTTTTTTAATAAACATTTCTTTTTCAAATGAAGGCGGTCCTCAGGGACTCAATCCAGGAGAGTGCACCCTCCCCTAGAGGGGGCGAATGTACTCACTCCACTAGAGAGGACCCTGGGCCGAGATTTATAAATAAAAGATAGCATAGTTACATCAGCCGAATATGGCACAGACCCATTTTATCAAGCCTTATCGGGCCTTTACATACATGAGGAAGAGACCGGGGGCCCCAAAAGACCTTATTTTCTTTAACCATACACCCGTGGTTGGCCAGAGAATCCGCAACGTGGTTGGCCTCCCTATACACATGACATAACAAGTAATCTACCCTCCTAAGCAGGGAGCAGGCAGCACGCCACCAGTGGTAGGCACGCCAAGAAGGGCAGCATTCAGAGTTGATGGAGGTAACCAATGCCATGGAATCAGAGTTAATGACAGATAAATGAATTCCAAGCAAGTCTGCCAGGCGAAGCCCATCACAAAGCGCCCTAACTTCAGCAAGCATGCTGTTACCATAACCATAGTAGTGAGCAAAAGCTATCAACACTGAACCATGTTTGTCTCTAATACAGCCTCCACCGCCACACTCCCCTAGATTGCCCTTGCTAGCTTTGTCCACATTTAGGGAGAAATCTGATATAGGAGGGATCCATCGAATGAACTTACACTGCTTTACTCGACATTGAGGGAAGAAGCCCATTTGATTAAGAACCATAATGTCCTTAGGAATAGCCTCAACTGAGAACTGCATTTTAGAAAGAGAATGAACAATGGTGGATCTGATGTTGTTGATAACGATCTTAACAGAAGTCTTTTTGTTATCAAACCTCGCAAGACACCTCCCCTTCCAAATTTCCCAGAGCATCAGGATAAGAGAGTGGAGAGACACATATCCGAAAGGAGAAGAAATATTGGCATTTTGCATGAAGTTCCAGATGGTAGCTGTGATGTTCCCATGAATATGCACCTTGTGAGGGACCAAAGGCATCAACCATTTCCAAAGAGGTACTGCCAAATCACCCTCCAAGAATAGGTGGTTAAGATCTTCAATCTGAGGGTTTCTGCAGCAAGAACAACAAGAGGCTAGGTGGATACCAGATTCAATAATATGTTGGTCGACAGGGACTGCTCTGTTTATCAACTTCCAGCAGAACATGGAAGCTCTCCGGTTAAAGGAGTGACGCCAGATCTTTCTCATAGCCGGACGTTTGACCCCATGAATCCTTACCAGGTTATACGCAGACTTGGAAGAGAAAATGCCATCTTTGGAAGCCTTCCACATACTAATATCCTCAACCGCCGATAATGCCACCCCCTGCAAAAACTGGTGAGGTATAAGAGATCTAACCGGATGCTCCCTGTTCATAATAACCTCCTCTAGCGTGATTTGCCCACCATCATAATTTGGCCTGATGTACTCCATAAGAGATTTCTCCCCCATCCAGGTATCAGAAAGAAAGTTGATTTGGCGGCCATTCCCATGTATCCACCCGGTGTTGTCATGAATTATCTGGAGAGCTTGAGTCCAGTCCTTAGAGCAGATACCAGGAAGTTGTCTATAGTTAGTTGACTGATGTCTCCTTCTAGCATAGATAGCCCAAAGAGAAGTGACATGCATAATATTCCAGAGATATTTCACAGCCAAGGCCAGTTGCACCATCTGAAGATCCCGAATACCTAAACCACCCTCCTCAACAGGACGCTTCACAACCTGCCAGGCAACCCAATGGCGCCGGCGAACCCCATCCAAGCCGCTCCAGAAAAAAGAAGCAGATATTTTATCAATGTATCTAAGAACACTTCTGGGAATAGAGGAGGATAGAGCCAGATAGATTGGGGTCGAGTTGATCACAGAGTTAATGAGGGTCACTCTACCAGCTTGGGAAAGTAATCTTGGTTTCCATATAGCCAGCCTCCGGTTGGTCTTCTCAATCAAGGATTTAAAATCTGCAGTGTGAGATCTACCAAATCTGAGGGAGACGCCCAGATAAGAGAGAGGGTCTTTCTGTTTCTTAAACCCAGTTTGCATTGAGATTCTGTTAGAAGCCTGCACAGAAGCTTTTTTGGATATCATGAAGCAACTCTTGGAGGCATTTATGTGCTATCCAGAGCTTTTAGAATACTTATCCAGAAACTCCATCATCTTCCTGATATTTGAAGAACCACCATTAAGAAAAACGAGAGTATCATCAGCATACAGAAGGTGGGATATCCTTGGGCAGTGTCGCGGCCCCACATAATGGTGAAGGTGACCAGACCAAACCATGTTGCTTATGCCTCTACTGAGAGTATAGAGTGAGAGTGAATAGATGAGAGTAACGAGATAGTAGACGAGATAGGGGTATAACGAGATCTTCCTGGTTCATCACTTGTTCAAGCCGTATCGAATCATGCTAGAGCCACCGCGAGCCCTGGCATGGTCGACACACCTCCGATGACTGCCCACACTTGTTTCCCCATCCTCCCCCACCTCCGGCGACCCCCACCCCCATTTCCCCCTCCTCCCCCACCTCCGGAACCCCTCTCCCATGCTTCCCCTCCCCCCCCCCCCCCATCCCGTTTCCCCCTTCACCCCCACCTCTGGTAACCCTCACCCCCATTTCCCCCTCCCCAACAGCCTGTTTCCTGCTTCCCTCCCCCACCTTAGGTATTTCTTCCTCCCTTCTAGAGGTGAGGTGCAACTCTGAACAATCGAGTCCAATGAGTCAGCCAACCGTGATCCGGATCCACATACATAACTCTCTTCTAATCTTTTTTTTTTTTAAATCGTTTGTATCTTACTATGAATACTATATTAGCCATTGGCCACATTTAGTTTTGATGGTGTTGTACTATATATATATATATTTATATAATATATGTAACACCCTCCTCCGACTTCACACAAACACATACGTAACCTTTGATCGGAAGAGGGGTTACGCTGACAAACTTTCGTTATGGGTAGATATATCCGTGCAATGCACAAAACTGGCAAACCATTCCACAAAGGTATCTTCAAACACATTATAATTCAGTAAGTAACAAAGTATAAATACTCATTATTTACAAAAGACAAGTTTCTCTCTCTCTAACTTAATACATTATCAACTACAAGAAACTACTAAAACTACATTATTATTCTTCATCTCTTCATCGTCCATAGCGGAATTAGGATTCACATATAGCTGAAATTATACACACCTTCAATCTGAAAAGGGTTGGGGGAAACAAAGGCATGAGTCGAAAGGACTCAGTAGGTATAAGTAAACATAGCGTAGATGTTTCATTTGCAGAACTGAATGAATATTCAAATAGTGCATACGTGGATCAAAACATAATTGCTCATGAATTTCATACTTTGCATAAACACATTACCCAAGTTAATTTCATGACGGGCTCAAACGAATATCAGAACAAAAGTCATATTTGTCTTTCAAAATTCATATCATAACTTGATTTCAGAACAAACTTGACAGGCATCACTGCTCTCAAGAGGTTACTATATAATCGTAAATACATCCTCCGTGCCTAGGCGATTACAGCACCTTGGATCTTGTTCATTGCACAAGAACGGGGTATAATTATTTTATTACCCACCATCGTCGATTCCTTGACTTGGATTTACATGCGTACAAACTGTCGCCCACAGCTGATCACAAGTAGCTGGTGCTACTACAAGTGATCATAAACCCTCTTTGAAGAGAGCACTGTCTACAAATCATAAATTTCTTTTCATGAGCATAATGGAAATTGGAAATCTAAAGGAAGATTTGATTGAGAATCAATACAAATATCTTGGTGACAAAGTAGTTCATAGTTCAAGAAAATGAGAAAGACAATTGGTTGAGACAAGGTTATGACTCAAAGCCAATAACTTCAGAAGATTTAAATCACATAAGAACCCAAGAAAATGAGGGTCCTCAATTGTCATCACAAGTATTCATATCTCATAAGGTGTTCAAACATATGAACTCTCAAGTGGTCAAGTTTGATAAACTTAGATACCGAATACTGAAGAATAGACTCAATCGGAGTACTATTCGTAATTGCTAACTTTAAGAATAACTTAAGGGAGATTAAGGTACATGATGTGGGTAAACTTTGAGGTAGTATGACAATAAATACCAAGGTAAATGAGAGGGTAACTTTCTTGGCTTTTAGGATGAAGTTCTAGCATGGATTCAGGCATGAAAGAGTGCAGAAATTCAATTCAGGATTGTACCTGTCGACAGCCAAGAAGGGCCTATCGACAGATGGCTGCAGACAGAACTTTAACTTGCTGGTCTGTATGGATCTGTCGACAGCTATAAGGGATCTGTCGACAGATGTATACAGTTCAGCAACTTAAAGTTCTGGAAAACATGCGCCTGTTGACAGCTTTGGGCTGCCTGTCGACAGCCGCCTGTTCCTCACTCATAAATTACTTAGAATGCACTCTAAACATGCTAACCATGGAACCTATGTATCTAGGCATGATGTATATCAAATAGAAGAGTCTAATTATAGTTCTCACAGTGGTTTATAAACCGAACAAGCGAGATGAAACGAGAGGTTTGCAATTCAAGCTTGTCTAGCTAAAAACTAGACATAGTATATTGTTGGAAGTGTGGTCTTGATAGCAATGGTTTATTGGGAGATTCTTACAAGATGGACACTAAAACACAAGATATTTAATGTTCCAATCAAGGCTTGGGGTACAAACATCCGAATGGAATGAAATCACAATGTTCTAGGATATCGAAATTTCTAGCAAAACTCTATAACATAAACTTGGATCATAGGTGGTATAAGAGATTAGAAACCTACTTAAATTGTAATGGGAGTGAAGATGTTCCTTGGTAACTACATGATTCCAAAGTTAATTGAGAAAATTAAACAAAATGGTCTGAGATTACAGTCTCGTATGCAAACTTAATCGAGACTGGTTAGCAGGCTCAAAGGCAATCTCGTATGAGACTAAAATTCTTTCAACATGAGTAGAGACTAGAAGTTCAAGGGAAAGATGAGAACCTACTTGATCTGAAAGGGAACAAAAGTTCTTCTTTTTCTTCTTAGTATAGAGATCAACACAGCAACAAGATGAGGAAATTTAAAGAAAACTGCTAAGGCAGGGCTTCGGCAGATGCTGTTGGGATTTGGTAATTCAGATGAAGAGGAAACATCAGCTCCAATAGCAGCACCTTCCTCACGGTGACAGCACCAACAACGTTCCTCAACGTAAGAAATGCCAAGTGCAACGGAGATGGGAGGAGGAAAAGGTTAGACTTCTGCCGCAAGTAAGTTTTATAGTTCTTCAGGCAAGCCATGCGCGATGACACGTTAACTCCCAAGCTGTCACAGTAAGGGCCATGGAATTTTAACCATTGACACATTTACCATGCATAGCTTCCCCAACTGACACCTATGGTAAGATGTGTAGGCTTCCTCCTCACATCAAGTGGCTTGCTCCTCACACAACACATAAGAACCTTAATTCCCAGAAAAATCCTTACCGTTATTAACCCATAAATTAGCTGGGCCAAAGATCTTCATGTTTAGGTGTCCTAATGATGTCCGTTTAAGTTGAAATTTCAACCATAACCTAATGTGATAGTTTTAAAAATTATGGTGATTTTATTTTAATTTTTATAATTTATTTTACAGTAGGTGAAAAATCACCTGGAAAATGGTCGCGTCGGCTTAATCTCAAAATCTGTGCGTCAAAAATTCCGAATAATTACATTTTTGATACCTCCATATTTTTCTAAGAATTATGGTGTTCTCAGATTTTATTTTCGTTACAGTTTTCCGGTGTCTCCCTGTCGGGGTGCGCACGACCAAAAGTAGTACTTGGGTATGATAAAGTGTCTTAAACATACCCTTAATTCTAAATATCACAATTTAAACCTAATCGGTTTGTATAAACAAGAATTTCTAAGAAAATCATGGTATTTAAAATTTGAGGGCATTACATTTCTCCCCCTGTTAAAATAAATTTTGTCCTCGAAATTGGCAAAATTTACTTACCAAATAGCTGTGGATACTTTTCTTTCATCTCTTGCTCTAATTCCCACGTTTCTTCTTCGATGAACGCGTCTTTCCATAAGATCTTCACCATAGAAACTGTTTTATTTCTGAGGACTCGTTCTTTCATGTCCAATATTTTCACTGGTTCTCTTGTATGGTTAAATTTGGTTATATTTCCACATCTTCATAACTGATCACATGAGAGGGGTCCATTATGTATTTCCTCAACATAGATATGTGAAATACATTATGAATGTGTGACCAAGAGGGCGGAAGAGCTAATTGGTATGCTACTTCCCCTATTCTTTGTAATATCTCAAAAGGTCCTACATATCTTGGACTGAGTTTTCCTTTCTTACCAAATCTCATAATACCTTTGGTTGGAGAGATCTTTAGAAATACATGATCACCTATGTTAAATTCCAGTGGCCTTCTTCTTCTATCAGCATACTTCTTCTGTCTGTCTTGAGCTATTAGTAATCTCTTCCTGATTAGTTTAATCTTCTTTGAGCAGTTCTGAATTAATTCTGATCCAATGAGACTCTTTTCTCCCACTTCTGCCCAACAGAGGGGTGATCTACAGGGTCTACCATATAATGCCTCATATGGTGCCATTCCAATACTTGTATGGTAACTATTATTGTATGTAAACTCAATCAAGGGTAAGTAATCATCCCAGCTACCACGCCAATCCAAACTACATGATCTTAGCATATCTTCGAGTGTTCGGATAGTTCTTTCTGATTGGCCATCGGTTTGTGGATGATATGCTGAACTGAATTTTAATTGTGTACCCATGGCTGCTTGAAGACTTTTCCAAAATCTAGCAGTGAATCTTGGATCTCTATCTGAAATTATCGACAAAGGAATTCCATGAAGTCTCACTATTTCCTTTATATACAATTGAGCCAAATCTTCTAATGATTGTGTCTTTGTAATTGCTAGAAAATGAGCCGATTTAGTTAGTCTATCCACAATTACCCAAATAGCATCATGCTTCTTTCTTGTCTTTGGCAAACCCATTACGAAGTCCATAGTTATCTGCTCCCATTTCCATACTGGAATTTCAATGAGTTGCATAGGCCCTGCTGGCTTCTGGTGCTCAGCCTTTATTTGTTGACATGTTAGACATTTACTCACAAATTCTGCTATGTCTTTTTTCATTCCATGCCACAAAAACTGATTTTTCAGATCCTGATACATTTTAGAGCTTCCAGGATGAATCGAATACTGAGATTTGTGCCCTTCCTTCAATAACTCACTTTTAATTTCTTCATTTTCTGGTATGCATATTCTGTTTTGAAATCTAATTATCCCTTGACCATCTTTGATGTATCCTGGTTTGGTTACCATTTCTTTTAGTTTCTGATCTTGGTTTTGTGCTTCACCAATTCTATCTACTAATACCGATCTTACTGTTAATTGTGCCAATATCAGATTTTCTGCATCACACCTTGGTGAGTATTCGATCAAATCTGCCATTTCTTTCCATTGTTGGTGTAATTGTAATGCTCTTGATTTCTTTCTGCTCAAAGCATCGGCAACCACGTTAGCTTTACCCGGATGGTAATTCACCGTAAAATCATAATCCTTCAAAAATTCTAGCCATCTTCTTTGTCTCAAATTCAGTTCCTTCTGAGAAAATATGTACTTTAAACTCTTATGGTCAGTATAAACTTCAAATTGTTCTCTATACAAATAGTGGCGCCAGATCTTCAAAGCATGTATGATCGCTGCCAATTCTAAGTCATGAGCCGGATAATTCCTTTCATGATCTTTTAATTGTTTAGAGGCGTAAGCTACCACTTTCCCATGTTGCATAAGAACACATCAAATTCCTCTTTGAGATGCATCCGTATAGACTATAAATCCTCCTGATCCTTGAGGTAATGTAAGAATCGTAGCTGTGGTAAGCTTCTCTTTTAATTCCTGAAAACTGGCCTCACATTTCTCATTCCACACAAAATGTATTTCTTTTCTGGTTAACTGAGTCAAAGGCATAGCTATAGAAGAAAAGCCTTCAATAAATCTCCTATAGTAACCAGCTAATCCAAGAAACTTCGGATTTTTGATGGATTCTTGGGTCTTTCCCAATTCAGAATTGCTTCAATTTTACTTGGGTCTATTGCCACACCTTTTCCAGAAATCACATGACCCAAAAATTTCACTTCCTTGAGCCAAAACTCACATTTACTTAATTTAGCATACAATTGATGATTTCTTAAGGTTTGTAGTACAATTCTCAAATGTTCTTTGTGTTCTTCTTCATTAGATGAATATATCAACACATCATCTATAAATACCACCACAAAATTATCCAAATAAGGCTGAAATACCCTATTCATCAAATCCATAAATACTGCAGGTGCATTAGTTAATCCAAAGGGGAGTACTAAAAACTCATAATGTCCATATCTGGTTCTAAATGCAGTCTTAGAAATATCGTCTTCTTTAACTCTCAATTGATGGTACCCCGACCTTAAATCGATCTTAGAGAATACTGTAGCAGTTCGGAGTTGATCAAACAAGTCATCAATTCTAGGTAATGGATATTTGTTCTTGATTGTGACTTGATTCAATTTTCTATAATCAATGCATAATCTGAGGGATCCATATTTCTTTCTAACAAATAACACCGGAGCTCCCCATGGTGATACACTTGGCCTAATAAAACCTTTATCTAACAAATCTTGCAATTGCCTCTTTAATTCTGCCAACTCAGCTGGTGTCATTCTATAAGGAGCTATGGATATAGGCAAAGTTCCAGGTAAAAGTTCAATGGTAAAGTCAATTTCTCTAATTGGAGGTAATCCAGTTAGATCATCAGAAAAAACTTCTGGAAATTCTTTTACAACATCGATATCTTGAACTGATACATGTTTATGTTCATTTGGTATAACCATCACACTTGCCAAATAACCTTGACAACCATTTTTCAGCCATTTCATAGCTTTAAGTGCTGATATAGTCTTCTTATTCCCATTATTCTTTGGACATGTATAGCTGAAATCTGCTAATCCCGGCCTTTTAAATGTTAAAACTTTCTTATGGCAATCTAATACTGCATGATTTTCTGCTAACCAATCCATTCCCAGTATAATATCAAAATCTTGCATCCAGTACATATACATATGCAGTAAGTTCACATTCTCCTATTTTCAAATTTACTTCAGGGATAACAGAGGTAAGTGTAGCTATTTGACCAGTAGGACAGTCAAGTATCATGCTTCCTACTAATTTCTCTGGTTTCCGAGACATAGAATTAACAAATACCTGAGAAATAAAAGAGTGTGTAGCTCCAGGGTCAAATAACACTCTAGCATACATATTTTCGGTTAGGAGAATACCTTCAGCTACTGTAGGGGTGTCCTGGGCTTCTTCCTTTGTCAGAGCAAAGACTCTAGCTGGTCCCTTGGGTGGTTGTTTTGGGGCTTGCTGGAAGTAAGGTTGTGGCTTTGGTGTCTTTGACTGGTCTGCTCTGACTGGACAGTCCTTAATCATATGCCCTTTCTGACCACATCCATAACATTTTCCCGCTACTTTCCAGCATTCATTGCCAGGGTGTCTTGCTCCACATTGAGCGCACACGGACCAACTCTTTTTATGTTCTCCCTGCTGCTTGGTTGAATCAACTTTTCGCTTCTGACCTTTCGTTTCCTTATTATACACATTTTTCTTCTTACCCCCATTGGTTTCTTTGTTTTTCATATACTCCTCAAACTCAGATTCCACTATAAATGCAGTCTTCAGTGCCATAGCCATACTTTGGGGATCTAGTGGAGCTACCCTGCTCCTCATACCAGGTTTCAATCCTCTCACAAACTTCTTTACCCTTCTGATTTCATTGTCACAAATATGAGGTGCATACTTTTCCAGTTCAGTGAATTTGGTCTCATACTCTGCCACAGTCATGTCCTTTTGCTCCAACTGTAAAAATTCCACTTCTTTTCTATCCTTGACATGTGGTGGAGTGTATTTCTCATACAATTCTCTTAGGAACTCTTCCCAACTAATATTATCCCTTCTATTTCTAAATGCATTTCTCATGGCAGATTGCCACCATTCATCTGCTCTATCCTGGAGCATGTAAGTTGCCAATGTGACTTTGTCTTCTTCTTCACATCTAATTGCCTTAAATATCTTTTCCATCTCTCTAACCCATCCTTCTACAACCTCAGGCTGGCCATTTCCTTTAAAAGCTGGAGGTCCCATCTTCTTAAAATTTTCTAACAAAGATGTTCCAGTAATCCTTCCTCCATTCATGTCCTGTTGGTTCTTCATTAGTGTTTGTACTAACCCCTGAAATGACTGCATAAATGTAGCAAAATCAGGTGTCCCAGTACTTCCTTCTTGAGAATTTCCAGCCGGTAGTATATTGGGAACTTCCCCCCTAGAACCTTCTTCAATTTCCTCATGCCTATCTTCATTGGATGTGTCGATAGCTTTCCCTTTGTCTGCCATTTCCTGGAACACCATCAAACACATCCAATTAATTCATGCTAACCACTTAAATTTTAAGAACCAAAATGATCTTTAGAGATTCTAGAATACACACAAATGTTTTATTTATTTCCTTTGTGAAAATGGTCACAGAGATATCTAACACCCATAACCTTTCTCTGATACCACCTCTGTAACACCCTCCTCCGACTTCACACAAACACATACGTAACCTTTGATCGGAAGAGGGGTTACGCTGACAAACTTTCGTTATGGGTAGATATATCCGTGCAATGCACAAAACTGGCAAACCATTCCACAAAGGTATCTTCAAACACATTATAATTCAGTAAGTAACAAAGTATAAATACTCATTATTTACAAAAGACAAGTTTCTCTCTCTCTAACTTAATACATTATCAACTACAAGAAACTACTAAAACTACATTATTCTTCTTCATCTCTTCATCGTCCGCAGCGGAATTAGGATTCACGTGTAGCTGAAATTATACACACCTTCAATCTGAAAAGGGTTGGAGGAAACAAAGGCATGAGTCGAAAGGACTCAGTAGGTATAAGTAAACATAGCGTAGATGTTTCATTTGCAGAACTGAATGAATATTCAAATAGTGCATACGTGGATCAAAACATAATTGCTCATGAATTTCATACTTTGCATAAACACATTACCCAAGTTAATTTCATGACGGGCTCAAACGAATATCAGAACAAAAGTCATATTTGTCTTTCAAAATTCATATCATAACTTGATTTCAGAACAAACTTGACAGGCATCACTGCTCTCAAGAGGTTACTATATAATCGTAAATACATCCTCCGTGCCTAGGCGATTACAGCACCTTGGATCTTGTTCATTGCACAAGAACGGGGTATAATTATTTTATTACCCACCATCGTCGATTCCTTGACTTGGATTTACATACGTACAAACTGTCGCCCACAGCTGATCACAAGTAGCTGGTGCTACTACAAGTGATCCTAAACCCTCTTTGAAGAGAGCACTGTCTACAAATCATAAATTTCTTTTCATGAGCATAATGGAAATTGGAAATCTAAAGGAAGATTTGATTGAGAATCAATACAAATATCTTGGTGACAAAGTAGTTCATAGTTCAAGAAAATGAGAAAGACAATTGGTTGAGACAAGGTTATGACTCAAAGCCAATAACTTCAGAAGATTTAAATCACATAAGAACCCAAGAAAATGAGGGTCCTCAATTGTCATCACAAGTATTCATATCTCATAAGGTGTTCAAACATATGAACTCTCAAGTGGTCAAGTTTTATAAACTTAGATACCGAATACTGAAGAATAGACTCAATCGGAGTACTATTCGTAATTGCTAACTTTAAGAATAACTTAAGGGAGATTAAGGTACATAATGTGGGTAAACTTTGAGGTAGTATGACAATAAATACCAAGGTAAATGAGAGGGTAACTTTCTTGGCTTTTAGGATGAAGTTCTAGCATGGATTCAGGCATGAAAGAGTGCAGAAATTCAATTCAGGATTGTACCTGTCGACAGCCAAGAAGGGCCTATCGACAGATGGCTGCAGACAGAACTTTAACTTGCTGGTCTGTATGGATCTGTCGACAGCAATAAGGGATCTGTCGACAGATGTATACAGTTCAACAACTTAAAGTTCTGGAAAACATGCGCCTGTTGACAGCTTTGGGCTGCCTGTCGACAGCCGCCTGTTCCTCACTCATAAATGACTTAGAATGCACTCTAAACATGCTAACCATGGAACCTATGTATCTAGGCATGATGTATATCAAATAGAAGAGTCTAATTATAGTTCTCACAGTGGTTTATAAACCGAACAAGCGAGATGAAACGAGAGGTTTGCAATTCAAGCTTGTCTAGCTAAAAACTAGACATAGTATATTGTTGGAAGTGTGGTCTTGATAGCAATAGTTTATTGGGAGATTCTTACAAGATGGACACTAAAACACAAGATATTTAATGTTCCAAATCAAGGCTTGGGGTACAAACATCCGAATGGAAAGAAATCACAATGTTCTAGGATATCGAAATTTCTAGCAAAACTCTATAACATAAACTTGGATCATAGGTGGTATAAGAGGTTAGAAACCTACTTAAATTGTAATGGGAGTGAAGATGTTCCTTGGTAACTACATGATTCCAAAGTTAATTGAGAAAATTAAACAAAAGGGTCTGAGATTACAGTCTCGTATGCAAACTTAATCGAGACTCGTTAGCAGGCTCAAAGGTAATCTCGTATGAGACTAAAATTCTTTCAACATGAGTAGAGACTAGAAGTTCAAGGGAAAGATGAGAACCTACTTGATCTAAAAGGGAACAAAAGTTCTTCTTCTTCTTCTTCTTAGTATAGAGATCAACACAGCAACAAGATGATGAAATTTAGAGAAAACTGCTAAGGCAGGGCTTCGGCAGATGCTGTTGGGATTTGGTAATTCAGATGAAGAGGAAACATTAGCTCCAATAGCAGCACCTTCCTCACGGTGACAGCACCAGCAACGTTCCTCAACGTAAGAAATGCCAAGTGCAACGGAGATGGGAGGAGGAAAAGGTTAAACTTCTGCCGCAAGTAAGTTTTATAGTTCTTCAGGCAAGCCATGCGCGATGGCACGTTAACTCCCAAGCTGTCACAGTAAGGGCCATGGAATTTTAACCATTGACACCTTTACCATGCATCGCTTCCCCAACTGACACCTATGGTAAGATGTGTAGGCTTCCTCCTCACATCAAGTAGCTTGCTCCTCACCCAACACGTAAGAACCTTAATTCCCATAAAAATCCTTACCGTTATTAACCCATAAATCAGTTGGGCCAAAGATCTTCATGTTTAGGTGTCTTAATGATGTCTGTTTAAGTTGAAATTTCAACCATAATCTAATGTGATGGTTTTACAAATTATGGTGATTTTATTTTAATTTTTAAATTTTATTTTACAGTAGGTGAAAAATCACCCGCAAAATAGTCGCGTCAGCTTAATCTCAAAATCTGTGGGTCAAAAATTCTGAATAATTACATTTTTGATACCTCCACATTTTTCTAAGTATTATGGTGTTCTCAGATTTTATTTTCGTTACAATTTTTCGGTGTCGTCCTGTCGGGGTGCGCATGACCGAAAGTAGTATCTGGGTATGATAAAGTGTCTTAAACATATCCTTAATCCTAAATATCACAATTTAAACATGATCGATTTATATAAACAAGAATTTCTAAGCAAATCATGGTATTTAAAATTTGAGGGCATTACAATATACGTGACGGATAGAGAGATTATACTCTTCAATTCCTTTTGTGTATCAGGGCATACAAGATACATATATTTCAGAAATTTTTCAAAATATTGAAGACTTTTTCTTAAATATTATTTGTTGATGGTGCCAAGTTGTTGTTCGTCTATTGGCGGCAAAGCAATTCTTGATGCAAACTTTGTAGCTTGTCGTGGAATGAAGGTGGATAAAAAATAAACTTAGAAGAAATCAACCTAGGGGGGTGTTTGAA
The DNA here is from genome assembly GCA_014218235.1 of Colocasia esculenta. Lineage (NCBI taxonomy): Eukaryota > Viridiplantae > Streptophyta > Magnoliopsida > Alismatales > Araceae > Colocasia > Colocasia esculenta. The sequence goes on along the minus strand of CM024759.1, from coordinate 5,941,948 downwards.
TTAAGTTGATACTAAAAATAAAACTCATTTTGTCAAGCACAAAAGTTGTGATAAAGTTCCATCAAATATGCAGGAGAAGTGAGAAAGGGACTAAGGAAATAATCACGCAGAAGGAGATAAACAAATTTTTAAGTGGCTCGAATAGCCCAACGCAAATCTTCGTTCTCTCCCCAAGAATGTCTTGGATGTTCTCACTACTAGTCACTAGACACGCACAGTATTAGCCCACCTATTACATCCACTCTTTATCAATTAGGTGCAAGCTCACCTAACAATGCTAGACACACAGGTATTAGCACACCGATTTTTTTTATTGGTCGATCGATTTTAAACTCTGATCTGTTAGGCATCTAGGTGTGCTCACGATAAGAATCGGTCGACCGATAGGAAGAAATCGGTCGGCCAATTTTACCATACTGTGCTGACCATATCAGAACTCGTAAACTCCCATGTATGGTATGGTGTATCACAACGACATGACAAACTATGGCTCTAAGAAAGCAAACTAATCTGAGAGTGTGGCTGATGGTGAAACTTCCAATTCATTTTTCTTGATGTAGCTCGGTGGAGGATTTAAAACTTAAGATCTAGCCGATGTAGAGGCTCTCTGACCATCCTTCAAGTTGTAGCACATAAAAGAATCCTTCCAAGTCCAAAGATCTCATTCGAGGGAAGACTCAAACAAAGGCACCAGCAGCATCAGATCCAATAATGGCTTCTAGCAGTAATTCTCTTCTTGAAGATGTGTGTTTTTTCCCCCTAATTAAGGCTTCAATATATAGATGTCTTAGGTTGTGCATACAAGGCTCCAATTTAAAAAGTGATCAAAACAAAGGCAATTCTACCTGGACTGGATACCAAATTTCATTAAATCCTTCAAGATTCAGAAGGTATGTTGGGGTTTAGATCCCTTCCAATGTTTCGGTTCAACAGTTGAAAAAAATTGTGCCAGGATTCCCAAACCTTCAGTTCTAAAAAACGGTTGTACACTTATGTGTTTACAGAGATCCAACACTTGGCCAAATTTTTATTAATTTATCAAAACATCAGTTTTAGAAAATGGTGGCCAGAGTTGTGGCATTCACCATAACGAGCTTCTGTTAAAATTATTATTATTTAGACATGATTGAGGTGACACAAAACGCAAACCTGAATAAAATATGAGAAATATTAGTTGTTCGGCTAACCGAGTAAATGATTAACTTGACTCCAAACACGAGATTGGTCGATTAGCTACCCGAACCCCACAACTCAAAAGTACATGACTGCAAATGATCAAGACACAGTTTATCTTGGTTGTGTGCATTTTTTTGGTTGGAAAATTAGCCAGTTACAATATCCTTAAAATTTTATTTAATCAATAATAACCCACTCCTTAACTAGCGTACGTCCGACTGTGTGCATGATAAGAAAGCTACCCCACATTTCTTAAGACTCATCACATATATATGTTTGCTAACTTAAAACTCTATGCATGCACATATGTGTTCCACTCAAATTGATCACCATATATATGATAGGTTGCAGGCTTCGATGGCTCAATAGACTACGAGCAGTGGCGTTCTATATGAGCACAATGATCTCTCCTTTGGAGGCATTAATGTTGTCTAACGATCTCAAGAGCTGGCCCTCGAAGCTACTTCTAGGGAAGCTGTCCACAGCCATCTCCAAGGGGCCAACATCAATGTCAGATTCCTAACTATTAATTAGAGCCAACGCCAGTACTACATATAAAAAACTATTAATCAGATTCCTAACTATTAAGTACTGCAGATGCTGAGGGATGGGGGAGAGGAGCAACTTCTCTTCATTCAATTTATACTTTCTTATATTTGCCATGACCATCACAATTACTACTTTTAAAATTATCACCAACTTGTCCCCGTTCTCAAACTTGATTCTTCCTTGGTATGTACGTACGTAGTAAAACATTTTCCCTCATTTCTTGCATTCAACGTACGTGGAATAAAATGTTTCAGGTTTTTTATTTTATTTTTGGGTATCCGCTTAAGCTAGTGATAATCTATATCTCTACTAAATATACATGATCCAACCTGTATAACATTCAACAATGTTTTCCAGATTTATCAGAGATAATAAACTCTAGCTTTGTCAACACATTGTCATTTGTTGATCTTATTTGTGAAAAATAGATGACATGTTATTCCATTTGTGTGGAGTTTAATATCTACATGCATGAACAACCATATAATTGAAATAATATGTCACAGAGGGTTCTATTGTGATTCTTTGTTGTTGTAGACAACAAGCATGACAAATAAAAAAATGAGAAAAAGAAATAGACAACTTTGGATCGATCGATCGGAATTGTTGCTCCACTTTAGCATATATGAACATCTCAGAGTTTTGCAGCGACTTGGCCAGTGGCATCCTTAAGGGAAGGGATGCATTGGGATAGCGCAACTACCAGTCTTTTGATGTCTTCCGATGTATGTGCAGCATTCAAGGTCACTCGTAGCCTATATAAAAGTAACAAGAGTATATGTGTCTAGTGAGTTGCCAATACTGGAAAGATGCATGAAATTAATATAAAGTTTGAATGTACATATATAGATGTAACAAGTGATGAACCAGGAAGATCTGCTCACCGGCATGCATTTGCAGGAACCGCTGGCGGTCTAATAGCGGTGACATGGAAACCACTCTCCAGCATGTGTTTGCTCCCGTCGAGAGCTTCTTGCTCTGTGCCGACTACGAGAGAGATGATGGGGCTGGTGGCTGGGTACTTGGTTAAGGCCGCGAACTCTTGCACTCTGCTCCAGATAGCTTGTCTACGCCAAGACTCCTTCTGGGCCACCGTCACAGCAACTGCACACACACGATTAATCAAAGAAGAAGCCATGAGCGATGATTGATATAACCTTGTGAATATCTTATAAGTTGCATGCACAATTAAACTAGCTAGCGCGTCTTTATAATTTGTGTTAATTGTGGATGAGAAAAAGGCATAAATTAATATCAATGAAGGAATGCAGTAGTACCATAGGCAGCAGCGATGACGGGCAAGGGACTAGCAGTGGTGAAGATGAAAGGCCTTCCCCTCCCTTGGATGAGCTTCTTCCACTTCTTGCTGCAGGTAATAAAACCGCCTAGGCATCCGACGCCCTTGCTCAAAGTCCCAACACATATGTCAATCTGATCTTCGATTCCATACACCTCCGCAATGCCACCCCCGTTCTTGCCACAGACAAGGGTTGTGTGTGCCTGCGTTTATGACATATATGGACATAATTAACATGGCAATGCCCACCACATTTTTTTTTGCCTCAGACAAGCTTAGTTGTATGTACATTAATTTGTCGTTTAATTAGCTATATTGCTTAACTTACATCATCAATGATGAATAGGAAGCCATGCTTCTTTCGAAGCTCCACAAGCTCAAGCATCGGGGCAAAGTCTCCTTCCATACTGAACAAGCTGCATGGTCGAGAGAAAAGAGTATTAAACATAACGTTTAATTTGTTCCGATGATGCATATACATACATGATCTCATGAAATATCAATACTTGACAGATCGGAAGGAGCTACTGCTGGGAGATAGAAAGGCCTTGAGCAAATTAGTAAGTCACCTGTCAGTGAAGACGACCTTCTTCTGGACTTGGCAATTCGAGAGGAGTTCATCGAGGTGCTTCATGTCGTTGTGCCTGTACACGAACACATCGGCCTCTTGGTGACGCTCTGCCATGCGGAGACCGTCGATAATGGAGGCATGGTTCAGCGCGTCAGAGAAGATGGCGATCTTCTCATGTTTGGCCGGCCTCCTGCCAGCACAGGTGAGGGAGGCGATGTTTCCCAACGCCGCAAGGAGCGCGGTGTTGGCAGCGAAGCCAGTGGGGGTGATCAGGCAGGCCTCCTTCTTGGTTAAGTCCGCCAAGGCTTGCTCGAGCAGGCGATGGTAGTCGGTGTGACCGCTCACCATGGAAGACGATCTGGGACCCATCCCATAAACCAGGGAAGCCTGTTCCATATGTGTATGTATATCGATAATTAGAGGGCCACCATCGGATTAAGATCGATTGCTCACTCAAATTTGCTGCAAACTAGAATCAACGTCCATCAAGGTTTGCATGTGCTTTGTTCCTCACCTTTGCAGAAGCCTGGCGAACGGCAGGGTGGGTGCTCAAGTTGAGGTAGTCGTTCCCGGAGAAGAGGACCACCTTCTTGCGAGCCGGCTCACGGCCCTCCACGACGCCGGCCCTGGGGTTCTCCACCTCCAGCTCCAACATGGTCCGGTCCCAGGGGCCGGGGCGGTCGAACGTCTCGATGGCGGCGAGGGGATCCTCGGCCGGGCTGGCCACCTTCGGGACGCAGACGTTGGGCAGATAACGCAAGAAGTCGTTCTTGTCGACTTTGGCTGTGGCCTTCACGACCAGCTCCTCCCACATGGCGGCGATGGGATCCATTTCTGCACCGTCCTGTCTGGGCCGAAAACACAGAGAGGTGACCGGAGTAGGTGTCGTAGCTAGACAGAGGCAGGCTGGGGGTAAGTATCAAGAGAAAGCTTAATTAGAAGCGCTCGACTTGAGAGTTGAGTCGTGTGTGTTCCTCTCAGCTCCCTTCGGCGAGCTACTTATATAAGGGAGGCTGTCGGATTGTTCACGCATGTAGCTAGCGACCGGACTTTTGTCCTCTCCCTCGTCGTAAAAGTTTCTGTTCTTACTTGGAGTTCTCCTTATTGCGTCAATCCGGGTGTGCGCGCCTATGCAATATAATAAGGAAAATACTTGTTCCGCTCGCCGGTGGGTCTGGCAAGAGTCCTCGCAGGCTGTTGACCATGTGCCATACTGAATAGTTTATTTGTGTATAAATTATTGGTAAATTACCATATGTAGTCTTATTCCATCTCATTTTGATAAAGTGGATATATAATATGCATTATAATGCACAAATTTCTGATAAAGTACTGATAAATAATCAGAGCTCAAACCCTCTGATAGTAATTGATCGGAGTTTTCTTGGTTAAAACTTGTTTTACTTATCTGGGAAAAGGAAAATGGCCATGCTTGTTGGGTCAATTAGCATTCCCAGTCTTCCCAACGTTCTTTATTTTTCTTCTTTAACCGGAGGGTTTTGAAAGGGGGAGACGGGGAAGGTGGAGAGATGCTTCCCTCTGAGGATCCGAAGTCCAACGTTTTACATATGGGAAAGTCTCGCTGTGCAGCAAACTCAGCCGGTCCATGGGCTGAGGTGATGGGGGGTGAACGAGAGGGTATATATAGACGAACTCTTTATATGTTTATATATTAGATAGAGGGTGAAGTCAACGAATATCTACTTTTCATTTTTTTTTAACTGTTCTAACAATTTTTATAAAAAGACTTTACGATACTTTAGAAAAAATTGAAATATATATTAAGTACTTTATAAGTTTAAGATATTTGGAGAATAGATTCGAAATAAGATTTAAAACTTAAGAATTAAATCTCTGTTTTGTATTAGGATAAAGATGATATCCTTAACCTATCCCTAAACCTGTATTTGGTATCACCAAATTATGGTGATATCTCGGTGATTGGTGGACCCGGGATATCCCTAAAAACAGGGATATCATCGGGGATAAATCATTTCCAATTTTTGTGGGAATGATCCATCCCCCTACATATCTCATTTTTCCCCCCTTCGCCCCATTGGCGCCCTTGTTTGCCCTAACGCAACGACGTCGTCTTCCTCTCTAGTTGCTCATCGTTACGCGTCCTCGCCTCGTCGCCATCGTCTTACTCCATCCCTGTGTCTCCGCTTTCTCGAGGAAGTATGCATCCCTTATCCGATACCACTATTGTTGGTCTCTCTCTCCCCCATGTTTGCTTATTTTTACCAGAAAAATGTTGACAGAATTTTGAGTGAGAAGAAGAAACACATGACAAATGCAGTGAGAGGAATTTTGTGGCCCCTCTTACATGGGCAATGTGATTTGTTGCTGTTTTATGTGCAGCTAAGAGATCTTGTTCGGCGTAATTCTAAGTAGTGTTCCTTTTCAGGCTATATATATATATATATATATATATATATATATATATATATATATATATATATATATATATATATATATATATTTCTTTGATATCTGCTTAATGTGCTTAGCAGAAACTTTCTCTAACCTCCAGGTCAGACACCTCCCAAGGGGTCCCTCGGATCATGCTCCCCTTATGCTTTCCCTTCTACCTGACATTCACCCACCGTCCAGATTTATTTTTCTTTCTATATGGTGCTCTCATGATTCTTTCAAGGATACTGTCAAAGCAGCTTGGGAAGCTCCCCTTAACTGGCATTATAATCCATTTGTTATACTTCACATGAAGCTTAAAGCTGTCAGATATGCATTGCGGACCTGGAATAAGGTTGTTTTCGGCAACATCAATGACAACCTATTATTTCATGAAGATCAGGCTAAGGTGATGCAGGAGGCTTTTGATGAAAATCCCACTCCTGAACAAAACCGCTCAGCTATGGGTGCCGCCAATGCAAATCTAATAAAGGCTACCAAATGTGTGGAGATGTTCTGGGCTCAAAAAGCTAGAATGGAATGGCTTGATGATGGTGATAAAAACACTACATTTTACCATGCCGTTGTTAAGGGGAAGAGAAAGCGAAACATTATTCAAATGCTTCAGATTTCTGGGTCCTGGACGGAGGACCAAGAAATTCTTAAACAGGAGGCGGTCAATTATTTTGGGTCCCTGCTTCAAACTTCTGATCATATCATTGATAATTCCATTCTCACTATTATTCCATCTCTCATTACGGCTGATCAAAATGGGATTCTTACTGCCATCCCCACTAAGGAAGAAATTAAAACGGCTGTATGGAGCTTGAATGCAAATAGTGCCCCAGGACCAGATGGATTCACAGGGCATTTCTTCACAAGTTGCTGGGATATTATTTAGGAAGATGTTACAGCAGCAATCCTCGATTTCTTTCATGGTTATCCCTTGCCTAGGGGCGTCACCTCTACGTTGGTTGCTTTGATTCTCAAGACTGATAATCCATCCTCCTTTGGTGACTATAGACCGGTTAGCTTGTGTAATTTTTGTCATAAAATTATTTCCAAAATTCTTTGTGAGCGGCTGGTCAGTGTCCTCCCTCAGATCATTTCTCAGGAACAAGGCGTGTTTGTCAAAGGCCGCTTAATCCTTGATAATATTGCCCTGGGCAGACAGTTAGTTCGTGACATGGGCCGTAAAGTCAGAGGATACAATGTTCTGATGAAACTTGATATCAAAAAAGCGTATGACAGTGTGGAGTGGGATTTCCTCTTTGCAGTGCTTAAGAAATTAGGATTTTCTAATACTTTTACCTCATATATTGGCATGCTGATTAGCAATTGTTGGTTCTCTATCCTTTTTAATGGTTCGACTACTGGACACTTTCACTCCACTCGGGGCCTTAGACAAGGCGATCCTATCGCTCCAGCCCTCTTTATTATCATGAAAGAGGCCCTTAGTCGAGGTATTAAAAACATGGTGCAGACGGGTAGACTGCTACCTTATTCTGGACCAAGGACTTGCCCTCCTATATCTCACCTTTTATATGCTGATGACACATTGGTTTTTCTGAATGGAGGTCTTCGCAATATCAAAAGATTGATGGAATTCCTTACTAGCTACTCTACCTCCTCGGGGCAGCACATCAACTCGGCCAAAAGCTCTTTCATGATTTCACCGAAAGCCTCACATCACACTGTAAACAGAATAAGAATGGTTACTTGTTATAAAAGAGAAAAGGGTCCCTTAAGGTATCTTGGAGTCCCTCTTCGTCCTGGTAGAGTTCTGGCAGCTGACTTCTCTCCGCTAATTCAGAAAATCAACAGAAGACTTACTTCCTGGAAACCCAAATTGATATCCCAAACTGGGAGAGTTACTCTTATAAACTTGGTGCTCAATTCCATACCGGTCTACATTGCTACATCCTTATCTATCCCAGTGAGTATTTTGAACTATATTGAAAGAGTCTGTGCGGGTTTTTTCTGGAATAGCACTAACGAGCAGAGGAAACGTCACTGGGTTCATTGGTCTACCATCCAGCGTCCCATTAATGAAGGTGGATTGGGGATTCGTAGCATAAAGTAGGTTCAGCTTTCCTTGGCAGTCAAATCCATCTGGAATATTTACCATGGTGTTTCATTCTGGGCCAGATATGCGAGAAGCCGATTTATGTCTGGTAGAAAATGTTTATTCAAGGGGATGCCCACGAAAACATGGTCTATAGCTCATCAGATTTTTCTTGATAATAACAGGTGGATTCATGGCAATGGTGAAGACATTGAATTTTTAACAGATGTTTGGATGGGTGATAGGCCGTTGAAAAGCTTGTTGACTGCACCGTATGAGGGGGATAGATTAAAACTTAAGGATGTCTTCTAACCATCCTATCAGACAACTTCTCCCTAGTGGCGTGCTTCAAGGTGTGGTTCTTAATGAAGCTAAAGACCACTATGTCTGGCGGCCTGCTAAAGATGGTAATTTCTCTGTCAAATCCACTTATAATCTGGTTCGTTCTGGTGGAATCAGGAGACCAGATATGTCCAAAATTTTGAACCATAAGTATTATAGACGTGCATCCATTTTTTGTTGGAAGTTGTTGTGGAAATGGATTTATTTGAATCCATCACAAATCATTTTTAAATTTCTATTGTTATCATGTTTTCTCATGTTCTCATAGATGCGTATTGCTAATCCAAATCCTGTCGAATGCTACGCGAGCGATAATGACGAGAGATGAATCGGCAATTTGCATAGCGCAGGCGTGCCAGCCACTGAAGTGGCAATAAGTGTTCTGCCTTCGGGAGTCGAAGGACTTTAGGTTTGTTGTGCGCACCGTTTGACTTCGTCAAACGAAAGTAGAGATCGGGTCGGGACCAAGATCCCGCCGTTACCTAGACGCAACGATGTTAATTACATCTCTGAGAGAGAAAACCCTTGATTAATCGCCAGATTAGAAAGTCTCATGGCCTTAAAGCGGAAACATCCGATAAAGGTGCAAAGTGCATGCGAAAGCGAGGCCGAAATGGCAAAGAGATAGATTTCTATTCATGGCATTTCGCTCTTTGTGATCATTATCATCTTCACATACGATTTTGGAGGCTTTTATTCATTTATTCATTTGATATTTGTCAATTAATGCCAATTGTATTCTCTTTGATTTCATTTAAAACATGATAGTTGTAGCTATGCTGGTGAGTCGGCAGGCTGCTGAGTTGGAGGGCTCAACTGAGTAGGCAGAGCCAGTGAGTTGGCAGACTGCCAGGTCAAGTGAGTCGGCAGACTGCTGAGTCAGCAAAGCCAGTGAGTCGGCGGACTGCCAGATCAAATGAGTTGGCAGACTACTGAGTCGGCAAGGCCAGTGAGTCGGCAGAATGCCAGGTCAAGTGAGTTGGAAGACTACTGAGTTGGAAAGGCCAGTGAGTCGGAAGAATGCCAGGTCAAGTGAGTTGGCAGACTGCTGAGTCGGCAAGGCCAGTGAGTCGGCAGACTGCCAGGTCAAGTGAGTTGGCAGACTGCTGAGTCAGCAAGGCCAGTGAGTCGGCAGACTGCCAGGTCAAGTGAGTTTGCAGACTGCTGAGTCGGCAAGGCCAGTGAATCGGCAGACTGCCAGGTCAGGTGAGTTGGCAGACTGCTGAGTCGGCAAGGCCAGTGAGTCGGCAGACTGCCAGGTCAGGTGAGTTGGCAGACTGCTGAGTCGGCAAGGCCAGTGAATCGGCAGACTGCCAGGTCAGGTGAGTTGGCAAACTGCTGAGTCGGCAAAGCCAGTGAGTTGGCAGACTGTCAGGTCAGGTGAGTTGGCAGAATGCTGAGTCGACAAGGCCAGTGAGTCGGCAGACTGCCAGGTCAGGTGAGTTGGCAAAATGCTGAGTCGGCAAGGCCAGTGAGTCGGCAGACTGCCAGGTCAAGTGAGTTGGCAGACTGCTGAGTCGGCAAGGCCAGTGAGTCGGCAGACTACCAGATCAGGTGAGTTGGCACACTGCTGCAGGGCTACCGAATCACCTAGCTAACATGATTTTTGAAGTCTTTTAATCATATAACGTCCTTTGATCTCATGAGAATGCGCGAGAAAATTCGGCAGCACCTCCCCTTACTCATGGCGAAGGAGGAAGGCACAGTACTCGTCCACGATGATGGAGACGGCACCAAAACGAGGTGTTAGCCGCATGCGGCGTCACCCAAACAGCACACGATACCAATTCCCGAGGCTTGCCTACGAGGGAACTGATGAGTACCGGGACTGAAAACAAGTGATCTCATGAATCAAGGCTTGCCGACTCATCATGCATGAGGCTTGCCGACTCACTGGTTCAAATCTCCTCATTGGTTCAGTGAGTCGGGAGCCTGCTGAATCCTTGCCGACTCACTAGTCAGAAATATAGAACGGTTTAAAATTCGCGGGGAAAATTCGACAGCACCTCCCCGGACTCATGAGATGTGGGGGAGGTCGCGGTATCCATCCACCGTAATGGAGATGGTACCAAAAACGGGGTATAGGCCGTATACGGCGCTACCCAAATGGCACATGGTATCGATTCTCGAGGCATGGCTACGAGGGAACCAATGAGTACCAAGACCAAAAATAGTCAAATGTGCGATCCAATGATATTTGAGTCTAGGGACTCGGGCATAGATATCATATTATCTAACCCGAGGCCTCATAGAGTCTCATTTCTATGTGAGTCGGCGGCAAACAGTTCTGCCCCCTGTGAGTCGGCAGCCCTCATTTGCAGCGGAATGACACCCAAATCACGGTGGAACGGCGTGAAACTTTTATGGGAGTGACTGAGACATACTTTGATCAATTCCAATCTTTTACATGCGCGAAAAGTCATGTCAATCAGTCTCAAACCGCCAAAAACATCCATTTTGCCTGGTGAGTCGACAGCCAGCAAGAACTGAGTCGGCAACGCCCATTTATAAAGGGACGGCCACCCAAATCACACTGGAATGACGCGAAATTTTTAGGGTAGGGACTGATATATATATTGATCGATTTCACCCATTCGCATCCGCGAGAAGTCACGTCAATCGGTCCAGAAATGCCAGAAACCCCCGTTCTGCCTAGTGAGTCGGCAACCAGACAGAAACGTCTATTAGCAATCGGACGGCCATTGAAATTGAGTCAAAATGACACGAAATTTTTTATGGGGGGAATGAGGTGCATATTGATCGACTCCAATCTTTTAAATGGCCAAAACGCTGCACCAATCGATCCCGAAATTCCGAAAAACTCACTGCCCAGGTGAGTCGGCAGCAAACATTCAACATGGATCTCTTCACTTATGCAATTTTTGACTCCAGAAAACAGGGTAGATGCAACATGGAAATGATGTTCGGGCCGAATACCTCCCGTTCACGTCCCAAGCAAGGCATGAGTATCAAATTACCCAACCTTTTTGTGCTCGAACTCCGAGTCGGGGTGATTCGGCAGGGAACATTCAAGAGAGAAAATCATAAAACGCAGCAGTGAGGAGGGGGTCTCTTGTTGAATGACAGGGTTCCCCTTAAGACCCATTGAATCGGACATAAGGGAAGAACCCATTACATATGGTGTTATTTAAATCCCTCTCACATTAGAATGGGCACATGAAGCCACAATCCATTGGTTAGAAGAGTTTATCTCGGTTTCCCATATGAATAAAGTAAAGGAACATACAAATACCCAGAGGAAACATGAAGAACACAAAAAAGATGGCATGCCATGGCTCCTCCTTTGTACCGATGGATGCATAAGCATAAAGGCACAAAGAAGGAGGGGGGCGGCCCATTATCCAAAGGAGGAAGGGAAGTAACAAGCATTAAAATAGGGCAAAGAAGAGATGAACAACGTGGGATCTCCCTTCTCAAAGGGCCATCGGTACAAACTCATAAATGCATACATGAAAGAAACATTAAACAAAGATGGGGGTGGAAATAACAACACACACTATTCAAGATCTCATGGAGGAAACATTTAATAAGCTCATAGAAGGAGGAAAGAATACATAAAGAGAAGAAATGAGGGGGAAGACCACATGAAGGACCGGTCTCTCTCCTCTCTTGCTCACTCCATTACCCTTTAGATCATGGAGCTCACCCTCTCTTTTCTCTCTTTTTCTTGGAAGATCCCCCAAGCTCCCAGCCGCAGAGAAGCCTCTTCCTCTCCTCAACTTGGCCTCTTCTTTTACTCTTCTTATCCTTTTCTTACGCAGGAAGAAGCAGCAGCCCCCTCCTTCCTTTTGGCCTCTCTTCCTCTCTTTTTCTTCTTCTCTTCTTGACTCTTGCTGCTGGGAACGAACCAGGCCCCCCTCCTTTTTTTCTTCTTCTCCTCTAATCTGCCTTCCTCTCCAAGCAGCAGCCCTCCAAAGGTCTGGTACGCACCCCCTCCTTTTCTTGCTCTCCAAGTAGCCAGCCCCCTCTTCTCCAAAAAAAAAAGGGTTGCAATGGGTCTGCAAGCTTCTTTTTTGGCAGGAGACTTTTTGTAGTAGGGGGTGAGAGGTCTCTTAAAATGACCTCTTGTATGGGGGTGCTTGGGCCACTAGATAATGGGCCAATAAATGGGCCTATATTGCTCTGTTTTTGCTTCTTCTTTTTTTTATGTCCACAGTTGCTTAACAGGGCAGTGGCAGTGGATCAGAGGATTGCAGAAACAGGAGTAGCCATGGTATCCTGTTGCTCTTGCTGTACATCTCCTAATATTGAGGACTACAATCACATTTTTATCAAAGGCGATCTGGCCACTGCTTTATGGAACTGGTTCCTCCCTCTCGTTGATCCTAAAGTGCACCTACATCATCAAATTATCTCTAGAATATGGAGCTTCATTTCTGTTACCAGTACATCTTCTGCTTTGGGGTTTGTCTCTCTTCACTGCCTAATCCTCATGCTATGGGAGATTTGGAAGGGGAGATGTGGGAGGAGATTTGAAAACAAGGTGACTTCTGCAAGTGCTGTGATTAGAACTATTAAAGGCATGGTAACCAATTCCCTGGATTCAATCCAGTTCAAAGGGGTGCCTTCAAATCATGAAATGCAGATACTTATGGCCTTCGGATTCCATGCAAAGTTCTCTAAAAAGAAGCTAAAACTCATTCGCCGGATCCCTCCAATAAGTCATTATTGTTTGAATGTTGATGGAGCAAGTAAAGGAAACCCAGGCATGTGTGGGGGAGGTGGATGCATTCGGGATAAGCAAGGTATCATGACGGCGGCTTTCTCTCACTATTATGGTCATGGTAACAGCAGTATTGCTGAGGTGAGAGCTCTCTGTGATGGTATCTATCTTGTACACTCCCTGGGACTTAGGATCTCTATCATATATACGGATTCTCTGGTTTTGGTGAAGTCTATGGAAGTTGGGAAATGTCCATCTTGGCAAGATCTCATTTGGTGGCGGGAAGCTTACTCTTTTATTCAAAAGAACGGCCTCAAAATCACTCATATTTATCGGGAGGCAAACCAAGTGGCCGATAGGCTAGCTAACTTCGGATGTCTCACTATGAGGAACACGATGTATTGGGGCTCTAGAAATATTCCTTCTCAATGCAAAGGCCCTTTACTGCTGGACAAGACTGGTTTGCCCCATATCAGGATGGTTTAGCTGAGATTTCTGATTTTTTTTTTTCCCCTAGAACTACTAGGGCTTGTCCGATTGTTGATTGTAATGTCCTTTTTCTTATATATATATTCAGGCCCAAACTTCTCGCTGGTGGAGTGGGAACATTCTCCTCCTCTGGGGGAGGGTGCGCTCTCCTAGCTTTTGAGTTTGAGGACCTATTTTGATTAAAAAAAAAAGTGCTTAGCAGAAAGAAGGAAGAGATTCTTCACTTTTTTCTTAGCAATGAAATATGCACTCTACAGAACGAAGAAAAAAATATCAGCAATGAAATTTACTTTAGGATGGAACAATATTGAGATTTCTAATTTATATCCCATATATTCTTTTGTATTTAGCTTCTCTGCTTCTATTATTTATTTATTAACCTCTACGGTTATACGTTTACTTGGTAAGCACAGCAGAGTATCAGGAATAGGCCCTTCAAATCTCCACAAAGTTTTAAGAGAAAGGTCATCTGCGGAGTAAATTTGTAAGCGTAGGTGTTTATAAATCTACATCTAGATTGGAAGGGCTAATATCAAAATATGATGGGCCATAGGACCTTTAACATGAAATTTCTATTATTATTCTAGAAAGGAAAAATAGTTTTTTGAAACGTATATATTTTATTTTTCCAATATATTATTTAATGTTTAAATGTTATATCTCATTCCCAGCTATCAGTACATTTCATGCTTAATATGTATCATTCTTCTAAAAATAAATATTTCTTGCATATAAAAATTTGTTTTGGCCCACTTTGGTTTATCATAAATATAAACGTTAATTTGAAAGATTCATGTCTTACCAAAATGTGAATAGGTTTATGTCACTACAAGAAAACTGACTTATACCTACACTATATACCTATGCGTTGGATAGTTGTAGGTATTAGAAGGATATACCTACGCCAGATAAAAAGTATACCTACACAATAAATATTATAGTAGGTATAAATCACTTTTTTTCAATTTTTTATTCTTTTCCCTCCCGAAGTGCTTTTACCCTTTTCCCTTTTCCCCCCTTTCTGTCTCGAAACCCCCAGCGCGCCTTCGCTTTCTCCCCCCTTTCTGCCCTATTCCGCCAACGGCTGTGCCTCACCATCGCTGAGGAAGAGGGAGGTCCTTACGGGGACGGCGGCGTTGTGGTTTGCAGGGGAAGCGACGCAACAAGATGATCCGGAGGAAGACGACCGTGAAGGCGATCCGGTGGAAGAAGGCGGCCTGGCCATTTCCGGCAAGTGATCAAACCCCCCTCCACTTCGCCCCTCTCCCTTTCCTGACCCTCTCCTTCCTCCTCTCTCGCTCGCCACTCTCTCTCTCTCTCTCTCTCTCTCTCTCTCTCTCTCTCTCTCTCTCTCTCTCTCTCTCTCTCTCTCTCTCTCTCTCTCTCTCTCTCTCTCTCTCTCTCTCTCTCTCTCTCACTGGGTTTCACCGCCACAGGCAACCTTTGGTGGAGTTGGTGCCGCCGCCCTGATTCTTCCTCCCTTGTTCTGTGTTGTGGAGCAGGTCGCCACCGTCGTGATCGCCGCTGCCACCGCCCTGTGCTGCCGCACTGCTGTTGTCTCCATCGTGTCGCCGCCGCTCCCAGGAAGCAGTCCGCGGCCAGTGTGTGATGGGTAGACTAAGCAGACTTCGGTATTTTGCTGTCTTTTTTTTTGCTTCATTAATGTGATTTCTGGGATTGTATGGTCCTATTGTGATGGTAATTTGAATGAAGGATGCTGTGATTTTCTACTCTATGAATTTAGTATTTGAGTTTAGAGTAGTTCTTTTATAGCCATCAATGTTCACCTTTTGTGTTGTTTATTACCATCCTCCTATCAGTGCACTATTTTTTGGTTATTAGCATGTGAGGTTTTCCATGTTTAAATTAGCATGTCTTGGTTATAATCTTGCTCTACTTGTCAGTGCCTATGTTGGTTCAAGTTAATGCCAGGTTAATATAACAATGATCTTGGTTTTTAATAATCATCAGGTTAATAAATTTAGTGTCTCGCTTTTTTATTAAAAAAAAGATTTTGAATGATGTATGTACCAATGGATAAAGCATACCCCATGTAGCATCCTAAAATTTGCTTCATTTTCAGCGGTAACTAACTTTGCATCCTAAAATGTTCACCACATTCCTGAAGTAAGAGTCCAAATGCCCTTAGTCATGTTTGTCTTCAGAATAAAATTAAAGAAAGAAGATAGTTATTGTTTACTCTTTGGGTGGGTGGAGGGTTGCTCTGGGTATGATACTGAGTGTTGATAATGGTTAATTGGGAGTGCTTAAATCATGTAACAGTGAATACTACACTTTATTTTGGACTAGCTATTTCCGTTTTTACTTCTCTTCCTCCATTTTAGTACCCATTGGTGCAGCTTCATGCATACATCCTCTGAACTTTGAATTGTTTGCTATTAGACTTGTTATCATGTTTTTCAGATTTATCCCTTTGAATTTTGGTTGATACATAAACTCTAAATTTGCTTTATGTGCATAAAGATGTGAAACTTTGTATTTACATTCATTCTTTATTTAATTTTATATTTTCTTGGGAGCATTGGAGGAAAAAAAGTTGGGACTAATGGGCAAACCGTTGTCATGTTGGCAGTTCAATGAGTTTCTTCTTCATGATAAAGTATTTCTTTGTCATGAATTTTATAGATAATTATGTGGGCAGAACTTTTATCATGTAAATTTTAGGTTTGTTTGGAAATTTAAATCCCGATATGTCAAAATGTGTACCTATGTCAATGGCTGCCTTAAAATTATTTGTCTTACTGGTCTTTATTTTTATCCCAAATTGATCTTGTGTTAGCAACCCTATGACCACCCATGTTTTGGTTGAACAACTGGAAAAAAAAAAGAAAAAACATCATATGTCATGCAATTTTCCCATGACCACCCAAGTTTGCTATCTGTTCTTTGCTGGATATCATATTTTTGTCCTGCTGTCATCATGCAATTTAAGTTTGAATTTCAACTAATTTGGTGGGGGAGGGGGGGAGGGGGCAATGGGGGGTCTGAGAGTGTGTATGTGTCTACCTTCTTGTCTTCAATATTTTTACAGTGGTGCCAATTGCTTTCCGTTCGGCCATCGATCGACTGCAGTGCTAGCGACAGTAAGAGCGTACTGTGAAGTAGTACTTCACAAAGTATGCGGTAAGTTTATCAATATATTATCATTTGCTCATCCCATCTGAACTTTATTTCCTAGTTTCTTACATATTGTACTTGTTTGTTCATGTTTTATAGAGATATGGATTGGAGTTGGATGGATTTGCCAAGAAATGTTGTGGGTTATTATGATGGTGTAGATGCATTCATCAAATTTGCTTATAGACATTTACCACCAGATAAAAAAATTAGATGCCCTTGTGTCAATTGCACTTGTCTGAAAAAGTGGCAAAAAGAGATATTTAAAGAGCACTTGTATTTGGATGGTGTTATAAAAGATAAAGACTTTTGGAAATTTTATGGTGAAGGATCATCATATGAGATGTCAGAAAATTTTGGTGGGAACACATCTATGCATCAAATGTTGGATGATGTCTTTCAAATATCTTCCCACAAAAGAAAAGAAATCCAGCTTGATAAGGATTCCAAGTTCTTTTATGATTTATTGGAAGATGCTGCAAAACCAGTCTATCCAGGATGCAAAAAATTTAGCAATCTTTCATTTTTGGTTAGATTGATGAACATTAAATGCTTAGGAGGATGGAGTAACAAGCATTTTGACATGTTGTTAATGTTGTTGAAGGAGTTGCTTCCAGAAGGTGAGTCATTACCTTCATCATTTTATGAAGTTAAGAAGATGCTTGATAAATTGGGCTATGGTTATCGAAAAATTGACGCATGTCCAAATGATTGCATCTTATATTGGAAAGAGAATGGGAATTTTGATTGTTGTCCTAAGTGTGGAGAGTCCAGAAGGAAAAGTGTTAAGTCTTATAAAGTGGAAAGTAAAAAGAAAAGAGTACCTCAAAAGATTCTTCGTCATTTTCCACTTATTATAAGACTACAGAGATTATTCATGTCTTCTAAAACTTCTACAAGTATGACTTGGCATGAAACTTAACGTCAAGAGGATGGTGTGTTAAGGCATCCTGTTGATTCTCCTTGTTGGAAAGCTTTAGATGCCATCAATGAATTTGGGTTAGATTGTCGAAATGTACGCCTTGGTTTGGCAAGTGATGGTTTTAACCCCTTTGGGACGATGAACATCACTCATAGTACTTGGCCTGTTTTGGTGGTTCCATATAACTTACCACCTTAGGAGTGCATGAAAAGCACAAATATGATACTTTGCATACTCATATCTGACCCAAAAGGTCCTGATAATAATATTGATGTGTATCTACAACCACTTATAGAAGAGTTGCAAATTCTTTGGCATGGTGTCGACACATTTGATGCAGCTAAAAATTAGATTTTTTGTATGCGAGCAGCATTATTATGGACTATTAATGATTTTCCAGCATACGCCTACATGTCAGGTTGGAGTACTAAAGGTCGATTAGCTTGTCCTACTTGCAATAAAAATACTTGTTCAAAGTGGTTGAATGCTAGTGGTAAATTTTTTTACACAGGACATCGCAGATGGTTAAGAAATGATCATAAATTTCGGAAAATGAGTCAACAATTTGATGGACATGGTGATAGACCCATGCCATTATCTGGGGATGAAGTATTGTTACAACTACAAGACCTAACTTTCAGGCATGGGAAAAAAACAATCAAGAAGAAACGTAAGAGAAAAAAGATTGTGGAAAAAGTTGATCCTAATAAATATTTGGGTTGGAAAAAACATAGTATTTTCTTCTCTTTATCATATTGGAAATTTGTGTTACTCCGCCACAATCTAGATGTGATGCACATTGAGAATAATGTATGTGAGTGTATTATTAGAACTTTATTAGCAATTGAAAGGAAGACTAAATATGGTGCAAAAGCTCGTCAAGACTTGCAAATTTTGGGTATAAGGACATCTCTTCATCCACGAGAGGTTGGTTCAAACAAGACCATTTTGCCAGCAGCACAATTCACATGTAGCAAGAAAGAGAAAGAAACTATATTCAAGTTTTTTCAAACTGTGAAGGTTCCAGATGGTTATTCTTCTAACATTGCAAAACGGTTTTGCAACAAAGATAAGAACTTTTGGGGATTGAAAAGTCATGACTATCATGTTATTATGCAGCAACTATTCCCAATATCTATTCGAGCACTACCGAATAAACAAGTATCTGATGTTATAAGCGACATATGCCATTTATTTTTGAACTTGTGTTCAAAAATTGGTTCAGCTGATGACTTCTATCAACTTGGAAACCGAGTTGCCTTCATTTTGTGTCGGTGTGAGATGATCTTCCCTCCTAGTTTCTTCGATATCATGGTACACTTGATCATTCATTTGGCAGATGAAGCTAGAGTTGCTGGACCAGTTCATTATAGGTGGATGTATCCATTTGAGAGGTACTTTTCAAAATTTTATTGTGATGAACATGATTATTGACTTATACTATTGAATGACCTATTCATATTGTAGGTATTTAGTAAAGTTGAAATCTTTTGTGCGAAATAAAGCATGCCCAGAAGGGTCAATTGCAGAGGGTTATATCATATCGGAGGCACTCATATTTGCATCTAGATATTTGGATGATGAAGTGGAGACATGGTTGAATAGGCCGCCAAGATAGGTAGAATGTCATCCTATTGTGGTTAAGAAAGGATGGGAGATTTTTTCACAAACATGTCGCCTAATTGGAGCAACCACTAGCGATAGATTAAGTGCTAATGAGTTATTTCAAGCTCATAGATATGTGTTATTTAATTGCAAGGCTTTTGAGCAATACGTAAAGTAAGTTTTTCAATAATGTGTTAATCTTTAATTGCATTCTTTAATTGAGCACAAAGATGAACTTTTTTATTTCATGCAGTGATCATCTTTTTGAGGTCAAGGACATGTATCATGGATTGCAAGAGATGGAAATAGAGCGTATCCATACATCTGAATTTCCAACATGGCTAAAAACTCAAGTATATTCATTTCTACACCATGTTTTTTTTTGTTTAAACAATTTGAAAACAATCCAAGCTTTTTTCTTTCTTAATTTTAAGGTGCACAAACTACAAGAGACAAGGCATGGGTCAATTTCAGCAATGCTTCGGTGGATTAAAGATGGTCCACTTGAAGTGGTTAAAAAGTATGAAGCATGTATAGTCAATGGTTTTCGATTTCATACAAGAAATCTTGAACGTCGCCGAGTTACTCAAAACTCTGGTGTTATAATGTCTGCAATCATATCATGTTTCTCAAGTTCAAAGGATAGACAACTCATCCAGGGAAATGTCACATATTATGGTGTACTTGATGATATCGTGTAAGTTGATTATTATGGGGAGATGAAAATTGTTCTCTTTAAGTGTAATTGGATTGATGGCAATCAGGGGGTCAAAAAAGAAGGCAATATCACCATTGTCAATACTTTGTGTAAATTAAGAACTAATGAACCTTATGTGTTGGCATCACAAGTAGGGCAAGTTTGGTACGTTGAAGATCTTCGTAATATTGGTTGGTATGTTGTTCGGAAGACACTGCCACGTGAATTCTTTGACATGGAAAAAGGAGAACATGATAATGAAGGAGATTTTCTGGACATTAAGCCAACAAATTCGGTCCTCTGTCTTGACTGTGATAAGAATGGTGAAGATGTTGATGAATTAAGTCTAAATTGCAAAAGAAATGATGTTGAGGGAATAGAGATCTAAGATGTTCAAGAATTAAGTATGTATATATCTGAATTTCATATTTTCAATGATGTTAGCCTGCTTAGCATATTGCATATCTCTGACTTTCATATCTTACTTTTAATACTTTTTTTACAGGGGTAAAAAGATCATGGAAAATTTATCATACACCCATACGCACACGACTTCAGTTGAGAAAGGCATGTGGGGCCCTGGATCATCTTCACATCCCCTACCACCAAAAAGAGTGATAAACATTGAAGATATTTATGATGTCTCCAGACTGCAGCAATATGATGTCTCACAACCGCAGCAAAGAAAATTAGATACCAGCAGTTTTCAACAATATTTGGAGTGAGTCAATTGATTTTTTTTTCATATAAGTTATTTCATACTAATTACACTACTATAATATGTTTAGGCATATGTTGGGGACATTGGGAGAAGAACGGCTTGTAGATGTAACAATTTTAGATTGTTTCTGGTATCATATGTATTTGAATGGTTCTCCAAAAGTCATGGAGTGGATTAAAGAAAAAGGCATCTTGTCAAAGACATATACATTTGTGCCTATTGTGGATGGGTGAGTTAAAGTAGTAATCTTGTTTCCTAACCTCTTTAAAAACGGATGCATGTACTAAAGGTTACCTATTGTAGGGGGCACTGGAACCTTCTTATTATGTGCAACTTGGGAAATTCATTCAACAATAATTACAGTCCGTGCATGATCCTTCTAGATTCTCTTATAATTTCAGAACCATTGAAAGCAGAGCCAACAATTAGAAGGTATTAGTAATAGTTTTTACTGTAGATGCATTCTTAATTCTGACATTTATTTTAACCAAGTTCATTATGTGGTTCTTATTGTAGATTTATAAAGGAGTTGTATTATACACAGGGCAAGATGGCTAGTTCTTGTAGCATTGCTTCTATTCCACTTTTACTTCCAAAGGTATCCAAGATATTTAAAATATTGATAATTATTATATTGTGCTCTAGAATGCATTTGAATGGTGTTTTAAATTGTTACAGGTACCACGACAAAGGGATGGAGAGGAGTGTGGTGTATTCACGCTCTATTACATATATCTCTTTCTAAAAAGTGCTCCAGCCACTTTTTCATTTACGTCATATCCATATTTTGTATAAGTTCTAAACTCAAACTTTCTAATTATTATTGTTTAGTAGTGTCTTCAAACTTTTTTTAACCTATTTTTTTTTAAAATGTAAATTGAATTTCTACAGATGACTACCACTTGGTTTTCATATTCAGAAATTGATGCATTTGAGCACAAGATCAGGAAGTTTGCAGATCTATCCATAAATGATTCACCTGTGATATCGATGCTATGTGAAGAGTTGTAAGATGAAGGTGATAGCACAGTGAAGGATCATGATGTGGGGATGAAGAGGAAAGGATGAGGACCTACAATGTGTCATGACGTGCATGCTTTGGAAGATGGGAAAAAATTTTGTGTGGAGTGGGATGATCTTGGTCAACCAGTGGGGAAGGGTGGTAAATCATTGAGGACATTTTTGGTAACAGTGGCAAGAAATGCAGAAAAGTGTCCTATTAACATTCAAAGTTTGAATAAAATGCCACAAAATTGTATTGAAGATGTGTGGTTGTTTATTCGGGTAATTATATTTCTTTTGAACCTTATATATGCTGAATTCATGATCTTGTACATGATATTCCTAATAAAACATTTCTCTTTTCTTTGTAGAGAAAGTATGATGTTCCTAATGAAGACTTGTATAGGAATTGGGTTATGAAAGATCTATCATTTAAGTTGAAGTTTCACAAGTATGATCTACGAAGGAAATATTTGAAGTAGGATAAAAAAGGTGTTCAAATACAACCATCAAGCAGGTATCATATTAATGAAGACATGTGGAGAGAAGCGGTTAAATTATGGACATCTTCTGCATTTCGGGTAAGTTGTTTTACATATGAAAATTATAAGTATGAACATCATGTGTGACTAAAAATTTTTGTTGTGCAGAGAAAAAGTGAAATCAATACGAAAAATAAAAGCGTCCAAACCATGTTCTATTGTGCAGGGACTCGATCATATGCAGACATCCGACAATTTGAGGTGAACACCTATAAAATTAAGTACTCTCACAGTTTTTACATATATATATATATATATATATATATATATATATATATATATATATATATATATATATTCACACTTGAATTATCTGTACATTTCCTATCCAATTTTTTTGGTGTCCACTGTTTGTGTCTTGTCCTCTGTCTCTTTTATTAATGAGCAAATGTATAAATTTTGTCATGATAGTGATGTATTTTTATATAGTTCTGTATGAATGATATAATAAAGATGAAGATGTGCATTTTTTTTTTTCAGAAGGAGAAAACTGGGACTAATCCAGATCCAGCTGAGGTTTTCATTATCACACACATGCACTAGAAAAGATGGCAGGCCCATAAATGAGGAATGTGCAATTGCCATTGTAAGTCTTCTTTAATTATATGTCTATGTGTAATGCTTATGCCATTGTAAGTCTTCTTTAATATCTCTTTGTTTAATGCTTATGCCATTGTAAATCTTCTTTAATATCTTTCATATGTCATATATCCCAATATTTAAACAGGAAAAGCGTAAAGCTTTGAAACAGACTCAACCTTCAGCCAACTCTTTAAATCTAGTGGTAGGGAAAGATGATGCCTTTTCTAAGGTGTTCGAAGAAGAAAAATCTGGTAGAATACGATGAGTAGGCACTGGGCCAACACCCGTTACTTTGTGGGGAAGAAAAAATGAAATGTTAAAGACTGAAAATAAGACATTGCATCAACGAATCAAAGTTCTTGAGGAGAAATTTGCTAAACTTAAGAACAAGGAATTGGAAGAGGTATATATTTATTTGCATAATACTGCATAAATTTGATTCACTTATTAATATTAACTGGTTGCTTATTGTTTCATGTAAAAAAGAATGAGTCACAAGTACATAGAGACTCACCGGGGCTTTTCGCCTCATCTATGGCAAGTAAGGAGTGTTCATCGAGTAAGGACCCGGTGAGTGATAATTTTTTGTAACTCACTTTAATTTGATAGTGCCAATGTGTGGAATGTGTGCATAATTTTTTACCTTTAAATGCAGTACTCAATTGACAAAACAGTTCATAATTATCTTCTGGAGTTTACATTTCCTGTAGTTTACATTTCTTACCTTGTCCATGCAACAGTTGATCCTGTAGTTTACATTTCTAAAGTTGAGTGCAGACTTCGCAGGAGGATCTGGAAATGGGAACTGAAAATGGTGCATGGTTTGTTAAAAGAAAAAAGGATTCTCCTTTACTCATTCAGTCTTTCTCTGTTTTCTCCCTTAAGTACGGTTATCTGTAGGAATTGATGAAAGTACGTAACTAATCCATGATGATTTCAATGTCAAATTGACCTACTATAATGACTTAACATGTTTGAAATGTTTTGGGTGAAGCAATTAAGTGGTTGCATCTACAGTAATACAACAATGGCGAGGAGTTTATCATCCCTTTATCTAGGTGAGTTGATGTAATTATAATGACTGGTAGAAGAATCTGAGATTCCTAAACAAATTTTGAACTAGGTGGTTTTCCTATGGTCACAAACACATGCAATGGGCATAGTTGGTAATCCCTCGAAATACTGCATTTTTTTAGCTGTAATTGTATGGTTTGGAAGAAAGTATAAATGGAACCAGTAGGAAGTGGTCCTCATCATACATCAAGTGACTTCATAATGGATACACATTCTCAAATAAGACTATGCTTGTCAGTTGATAGTTTATGTTCTCCATTTTTGCATCTCAGAATGTGGTTAGTGGTACAAGGAACAACAAAGTAAGTAACCCTTTTCCAAAAATCTGGTCGACAATGGTTTATTTTTGTTCAACATGAGCTAGTTATAATATTTTTATATATTTTTTCCATTATAATTAATGACTAACTTTTATGTAATTTCAGATGACAGGGAAGAAGGTGAAATTGCTGGATTTGGAGAATGAACAAGTGGCAAAAGGAATTGTTATGAGTATGGATCCAGCAAAAATTATTATGGGGAGACCAATTGGAACTGTGTACTGTGAAGTCTCAATTCATTATGCAAACAAACCTGATGCTCCCTTGTTTGTTAAAGATGACCATAGATTTCGAATCAAAGATGCCATTGGAAGTCATATTCTATGGTTTCGAGATTATGTAAGTTTTTTGTTTATTGAAAATTTATACTAACTAACAAATCATCTAGCACTTTTGTTAACTTCTTTTATTGTTTTCTTTCTATGTAGGTGTTGGTGGATGAGGCAAAACGAACACTATTTAGTGGTTAGCACTTTGTAAACACTTTGAAACAATTTGGTATAATTTTAGACAAATAGATGTTGTGTATGTATATATTTGCAAACACTTTCTGAACACAATATTTGATGAATGTGGTTATGTGTTGACTGAATGAATGAATGTGACAATGTTGAATGAGATAATGTGAATGTGAAGTATGGATCTCATAAGAATGAAGTTGGCAGGCTGATGTGTTGTCCTAAGTTGAGTTGGCCAACACTCACATTGCTTAGCCGACTGCATAGGCAGTGGAGGCAAGCAGTTGGTTCCTTATGTGCAAGTTTTTTCTTTAGGTAGTATTTACATTCTATTGCTTTCACAGGTTTTAAATTTTACTAAGAACTGTACACGTGCTGCTTCAGGTATGTTGCCTTTTTTCTTTTGTTATGTCACACAGGTTTTCTTCTTCCACTTGTCCAGTATATATTCTAAGATATTTTATAGTTCTTTTGTTCTCTGCTCATGTTTTCTTCCCCCACGTGATGTGTTTTTTTTTTTGGAAGGGGGGGGGGTCAGTGAATGTGTGAAAGTTGGTCTGCTAGCATTTCATTCCATTTCATTGCAGGAGGCTTCATCATTCCATTTCCTTTTCAATGTTTATTCGAAAGCTCATTGGATCAGGTAGTGTACAGTCAATGTTTCTTGAAGACTAGCTTGCCACTGTCTTACCTGCAGCAATCATTGAGCTGCAATACGAACTTGATAGTACATTATACACATACTATTGATTTGTGTTTTGTTTGCTGACAAGTTATTGGAAACATTTTTCAGGATGCTATTCTTACTTCTGGATATCTTTTCTTCACTTCATTGTGAGTATAACATGGCAAATGGATTCATGCTGCCCAGTTTCTCTAGCTTGACCAGAACATATCAACTTTTGTTTAGGACTATATATCACTTTGTAAAGACTTTGGAAACACTTTGGCATAATTTTGGACAAATAGATGTTGTGAATGTATATTTGACATTAATATGAAAAGTGTTGTGAATGACCACAATATTTGTTTGAATGAATGAATGTGGCTATGTTGATGAAATGTATAAATGAATGTGGCTATGTTGATGAAGTGTATGAATGAATGTGGCTTTATTGATGAAGTGTATGAATGAATAAGATGATGTGAATGTGTGAATGTTGCATTGTGATTCTTATGAATGTATATGTAGGAATACGAGGAGGAAAGACAGGTGAATGAATAATGTATATGTAAGAATATGGGGCAGAAAAGTAGGTGATATATTCTTTTAAATGTACAAAATCCTACGACATTTAACATTGTAGGTATAAATAACCTACGATATTTCATTCGATAGGTAAACAAAACCAACAACATTAAAAGTTGTAGGTAAAGTACATGTACTTTACCTAGGACTCTATCGTAGGTAATAGTATTACCAACATGTACTTTACCTACGACCGAAGCCGTAGGAAATGTCGTAGGTATACATATATACCTACGATATTTGCCGCATTACTGACGTTTTTGGTCGTAGGTACAACTGTGTTTTCTAGTAGTGTGTACTCAAGGAGTGCTTTAATGATAGTCCTCCATGTATACAAAAAAGATGAAGTTTCAACTCTCATCAACAGTAGATTTATAAAAAAAATTCAAAAAAAAATAAAAGATGATGTTAAAGTTTTCAATTTTTACCGGATGATATCATAGACTAGTATTTTAATAAAAATTTTAAAAAATGTGGATATGTCAGCCACTTTTCCTTTTTAAAAAAGGAATAGGTTAAATATATTAACAATAAACTTGTTTGTCTACTAACATTTACTGTTAATTCATGTTTAGATTGATGTTGTATATATGGAAAACACAACACATAATATTTTGATCCCTCGTTGATTTTGATGATAACAAAAGTCCTTTCTTAATAGACTAACCAAATGTTCAAGAACGTCTACAGGAAAAAGCATGTTGCTGAAAATCTGGTTTTTGTTCAAATGATGACAAGCAGATCTTCAATGGTACTTCAAATTAGATTAAAGTTCGAATCAGGGCTGGTCGTTGAATATCTTTTGTCAGGTGCATTAAACTCTTTTCAACGAGCCAAAGAACGTAAATCTTGGAGTTGTGTAATGAAAGATACAATTATTTAAACTTGGGTCTCTTAAGCAATTCCATAGGTACACATCATAGTGTACAAACATTTTCTAAAACTGATGTTTTGAGAAACTAATAAAAATTTGGCCAAGTGTTGGATCTCTGTAAACACATAAGTGTACAACGGATTTTTAGAACTGAAGGTTTTAGAAGCCTGGCACAATTTTTTCAAGTGTTGAACCGCAACGTTGGAAGGGATCTAAACCCCAACATACCTTATGAATCTTGAAGGATTTAATGAAATCTGGTATCCAGTCCATGTTAAATTGCCTTTGTTTTGATCACTTTTGAAGTTGGAGCCTTGTATGCACAACCTAAGACATCTATTGAAGCCCTAATTAGGGAAGAAAAAAAAACACACATCTTCAAGAAGAGAAGGGACTTTCAGATGCC
This sequence comes from Colocasia esculenta, assembly GCA_014218235.1. NCBI lineage: Eukaryota > Viridiplantae > Streptophyta > Magnoliopsida > Alismatales > Araceae > Colocasia > Colocasia esculenta. The sequence goes on along the minus strand of CM024759.1, from coordinate 5,914,773 downwards.
AATATTGGATCTGATGCTTTTTTTGGTAGTAGGATGGAGTCTTTCGACTTCCAGAATAAGGTAAAGCAAAAAGTACCTAGAAAAAGTGTCAAGCTAGAATGAATGGCTCCAATTACACATTACAGCCACTCCAAAAAATCTAAATTGACCTAAAGGGTGCCATGTTTAAGGTGGTTTCCTCTCAATAAAGTGTGCCCTTTGATGAACAGTCTATCTCCATCTATATATTTTGGTGGTAAACAAAACCATGGAAAATACTTGACTAACATATTTGTCTAAAGTTTGTCAACAGGTATCAAATGAAATAAATTTTGTAAGTTGGATACACTCACTTTAAATTAGAAGGAAATTGCATATGATTACCTAAGTCCACATTGATTACTATTGTAAGTTCACATCGACTATTGTTTCAATATCACAACGATTATGCTTCAACATCGATTTCATTTAAACATCGATTACATTTCAACATCGATTTCTCTTAAACATCGATTACATTTCAAACATCAATTTCATTTAAACATCGACTACATTTCAACATCGATTATGTTTAAATATCGATTACGTTTCAACATTAATTACGCTTACATCAACTTCATCTAAAACATCTACTCTTTTTGAACATCGATTATGTTTGAACATCGACTACTACGTTCACATCGATTATAGTCAGACATCGATTATGTTCACATAGATTATGATTGAACATGGAATATGATAAAACACATATTATGTTCACATCGATTACCCTTTGGACATTGACTGTCTTTGAACATCAACTATCCTTTAGTCTTCTAATCCTTGAACATCGACTACATTGCTTAGAAAATATCTTTTTCAATAATCATATTGATTATGGTTATAACTAAAGTTTTATTGAACATAATAAATTAGTCTTAATCTTATTTTGCCTCACAGTTCCTTTCAAATTAATTTTGAAATGTTATGTGTTTCAAACTTTTTCGTAAAATGTTGTGTATCCTTTTCACTAAGGCATTTACTGTTCTATCTTGGGTACAAACTCTATGCACATCATCTTTTACTGTTACCACTTTCATGACAAATCAGCTACACATTAAAGGATGACAGAATGGTGTTTCCTCTTTAGTATATCCTCCTGCAGTATGGCTAGTGACATTGATTGACAGTTTAGATATAAATGAGTTGTCTATCTTCTAGCATTTATTGTCTACAGGTTTCCGGTAGTCACACACGTTTACAACATTGGGCATATCATGTTGACCGAAGTAAAGAAGATATCTATATGATCTCTCTCTCACCATGTCTCTATCCAAGTATTTATTATTTGCAGGATTTCTGGGTTTCTTACGATTGGACCTGCTCCAACTATCAGGAGACACGTTTCAAGATGAGAGACAAGGGACACTTCAACAGATATTTTTTTTAAGAGAAAATAAATAGAAGTGTGTTGGCGAATGAAAGATCATTTTTTTTTAACAGAAAGAAAGAAGAGCTCACTCATTCATTCAGAAAAAGACTCTTGCTCTTAGCTCTCCACAAAGCATTGTTCTTCCATTCCTTCTAGAGTGTGAGATCTTGTTTTAGATCTGAGAGATTCTCTTCTTAGTGTAATTCTTTTAGTCTCTCAGATTCTGCCTCATATCAAGCACTGTATTGTTGCTATTAGCTTGGTCTAGGGGTCGTCACTTCTTTACTCTTCTTTGAGTGCTCCTCGTCTTAAGTGAAGAGAAGACCTGTTGTGTAGTAGGTGGGTGGATCTCTTGTGTAGAAAGGAAGACATGTTGTAACAGGTGGCGTATTGCCTCTTTGTGGAGTGAAGAGAAGGCCAGCTGGTGTTGGATGATTAAGTGTCCTTGAGGGGGACTGTACCTTTGATTAGTGGAAACCCAAGTTATTGCTTAGGGACTAGACGTAGGACTCCTTGTGATAGGAGATCTGAACCAGTATAAAATTTATGTTGTTCATGTGATTGTTTTTATATCATTATTTGCTGCTCATTAACTGTAATATCATCAATGTTCGAATTGTGGTTTACCGGGTTTCGGGGCTAGTGTGTAGCTCATTAGCTGAATATGTGTGTGTGTGTGCATGAGTTTTACAGGTTTGTGTAGCAGATGGGAGGGTGGAGGGTTGGAGATCCCAGCCCAAACAGACCTCTGGCGAGTTCATTAAGAATGTGACCAACACAGTCGTCGCATTTCTTAATGAAACGTGACAACCTGCTACGTCGCGTTTTAGTACCACTTTAGGTGGGCGCCACTGCATGCGCGCCGGGTGGCACATGCAGGAGTGTCGGGGTTTAATTGCGATAGTGAGGTACGTCGAATTTTGAAACGCGACGGCCCGCTACGTCGCAATTTAACTCTTGTGTATTTTGGGCCTCTGCCCTTGGCCTGAATAGTGCAGTTGCACTGTTCAGCTAAGGGGGAGTGTTGTAGAGACTGTTGCGAGATCTTGAGGTGATTTCGAGGTTTTCGCTGTATGTTCGGTGTGGTTCCAGCGTGAGGAGGTGCTTCGGAGCGCGGGAATGTCTGGATGGCGTCGGTCTAGTGCTTATTGTGTTGGTAGGGGAAATTTCCCACGTTTTAGCTTCTATGGCATGTGAGGATTAGGGTTTATGAGATTTGGCTTGAGAATCATGTGAACATGATAGGAAGCATGCTTAGGGTTTTATTTATAAGCTTATTTCCTACTTTATCTGCATGTGTAGCAATTTATGGTGATTTTCGGAATGAGGTTTTAGGTCTTTGTTCTGTCGTCTGAAAGGCGACGGAACCAGACGTTGCGATTCAGATGGAAAGGCATCGGGTTGGTCCATCGCGACTCAGCTGTTGATTGGCGTCGCCTGTGTTGGACGCAATTTATATTATGGCAACACCAGCTCTGGGGTTCTGTGGCCAGTCTGTCTGGTTCTTGAAGTACACTGCTTGGGCAGTGATGGCTTAGCAATGTATAGTCTGAATAATGTGTATCGGCTTGTACCATGATTGGAAACAATGGGTTTTGTTTGGTTAAGTGTGCACAGAGGGTTGGCTTATTCACGCCTTCCGAGGTTACCTCTCCAGTCAGGTCCCCAGCAACGGGTGCTTAGGGTTTGTCCCGGTACGATGAGTACTGACAAGGTCTGTGTCGTCTTCCTAAACACCCTCACTTCTGAGTTTGAGTTGTACGTCCGGCTGAGGGACCAATGGCAAGGAGTAGCGACTCGTGTTTGTGGGTGTGCAGTCGCTTGTAGCGTGCTTGTGGTTGGGGGACAGACACCAGTAGACGTACTGGTCCCCAGCTAGTCATGTTTCCAGTGCCTCACTTTAGGGAGCTCGGGCCGGAGTCCCTAAAGGTGTTAGGCTTGGGCATGCAACTATGAGGTCTGCAGGAGTGGTGTTAGTTGTCTCCACAGTTTTTTGGCTTTGTTGAGGTGGAGCGGCAGCTGAACCTTTCGTCCGTGGCTGCGAGACTGAGATGTGGACTTGTGTTGTTTGTCCGGGTCTATGGCTGGTGTCGCGAACCAGTCCTTGTTACTCGTGTGCGGCGTGCCCTCCTTAGCTTGTACACGTGTGTGTGGTTTGTCGTTTATTTAATTTACAGCTGTAGTATCATGTGTAGGCTGAGTTACTTCTAAATGCTTATTAGCCATGTTCATATTATTTGTTGTACTTTGTTCTCTCATCTTTGGGGGAGTTGCCCTACTGAGCTAGTGACTTGTGAGGCTCACCCCTTCTTCTTCCAAGTGAAGGAGAGCAGGAGGGTTCTCGTCCCTCTTCTAGTTCGGGACAACATCGTAGTGGGGTCGGGCCTTCGCCACCAGCATAGCAATATTTCCTCTTGTTGAGCGTTGGGGGTTTGTCCCAGGCTGTTGTATCTTATAGTGTGACTTATGTTCAGAACTGAATATTTACACTTCATATGGATATGTGTAAGGAAAGGAAACTTATATGTGTTCATCATGTTCTTTTATATTTCCACTGTCACGTCCCAAGAATTACCCAGCGGATAATAATTCAGATAATTCGAGTCGATATTCCGAGATGTGAACAGTTAGCAAATAAGTCTCTAGCTAGCAAGCACTAATTTCATATCAACACAACATCAAAATAGGGCCCAAATATTGAACTCAATTGAGAATGTATTCAAATCTCATTTCATTGTATCAAAGATAACTAATACAACTCTTTAACTATTGGATAACAGGACTAGACCCAATAAAAGAAAAAGTACATAGATTCCTCACTTCCTACTACATGAATCTAACACTCTAGATAAACTAACTAAAGATAGACTCAAGAGTTGGGACGCTCATCACTCGAATGCATTCCCATCCTCGACTTGCTCCTCCTCTTGAATGTCATAATCTCCTAGAATGGTTAAAAGTAGGGAATGAGCAAACTAGCCCATTATCTCAATGTGCGGACAATGATATAAGTGATTACCAATTTAGAACATGGTAAGCACGATAAATGTCATGATATGCAAGTACGAATAAAACTCATTAAAACATGATACATGAAACAAACTAGATAGAGTGATCATGATAGAGCAAGATCTAGAACGATATAACGAGCAAGATATTATCAATAGTGAGGCATGTAACAGTACGCAAGATGTCACTTAAATTGCAATAGATGTAGGATGGCCATATCACGCAAGAAAGCAAGCACGAGCATGAAATTTTAACACGATTCACTTAATCAGGCACGTAGACACTAGTGTACACCAAGGAAAGATCCACCTTGAAATGCACACTAGGACACTTGTATGTGGTTATTGTATCTATCATTCAACACGCAAGTACTCCCAGCGCAGATGCAATGCCAATAATCATTATACCCTATGGTTAACCGTATATTTATGACTCTCCATCATTGGGGCTAGAATGGAGCCCTTGGACACTCGTCATGCCCGGTCATCATCTCATTTCATTTTAAATGTAGATACCCATAGTCATTAATAATGGCCAATGAGAGTTTCAAGATGTAAGCATGTGTAATGTCATGTTTATGATGATGATGAGAACAAGTAATAAGTAAATGTGAACATGATTTCATGATACCATAGTCAAGAGATAATTTCGACAGCATAACAATGCAATTTATACTTTAGTTCACTCTTTACATTAACGGCTTAAGTCTAGATTATACATCACACTCACGAGAACAAGAGAAGAAATGAAGTGCATGCTATCTTCAGGGAACTTCAATGGTACAACCAACTCGGTCTCCATGAGGGAATCCACGGAGTACGGAGATTTACGGAGGTCTTAGAGAAAAGGTCGTTTGTCTACCGATACGGAATGACCGATAGAGAGCTTCCAAATCTCCAAGAAAGGGCTGCCTAGATGTGCAAGTGTGTAGTGATGTACGTATCTCAATCCACATCCATCGGTTTCAAGCTTGCAGAAAACAATTAACACGCTAACATGAGATGAGACTATACAATTAACTAAACATGGTTTGCAATATTTTAATATAACAATTCTCATTTTTGCAAGATAGAATAGTAGGAAGAGTAAATCAATAGTTGCATGAATGGTCACATCATTAACGAACAATTAGAATAACATTCATGAAATTATAGCTTTTAATGGGTTAATTACTTTTAAGCCATTAAACAGACTTCATGTAATGATTAGAGCCGAGACATGCAAATCATGCACTTAATACCATGTAAAACAAGGCTCGGGTAGGCTTGGAAATCCGCGTCGGCTATAGTCAACGCATTTACTATCGCTGTGTACAGTCGGAACAACGTTCACATGTACAGGTGTAAATTGCGTCGGCCTATGGCGACGCCTTAATGTTTGAATCGCGACAGGATACCCCTTCGCGTTCATGAAGCGTGTTTAAAATAGCAATATAAAAATTGGTGGAAAATCCTGGGTGGGAAAACGGGCTGAATTGCGGCGGCCTTCACGGTCGCGGTTCAGAGGTCTTCTGACAAGTCAACAGCACAACGTTTGAGGAACGGGATGCACCTAAATCGTGTCACCCTTGGTGGACGCCTTTAAGGTAATCGTGGCGGCAGAATCCGATGCGATACCAATCACCTGAATCGCGTTATCTGAACAGGACGCGATTCAATACTCAAACCGAAAATGTAGGAAATCGTAGGAACATGTAGCGAACATCATGCAACGCTTATATCTTCTAATCTAGGGCTCTTGGGACAAACGTGTCAACATGAAACTTGTTGGAAACATGCAATAGGTGAGAACTATGTTTTAGAATCATTCCAAATGGCCTCGGAATGTGCGAGAAAACCACACAAACATAAAACACGATTACCATGCGTGACTTTGGAAAAATGCTTATAACTCAAGATGTACTTAATGAAATTCGATGAAACCACTTGGACATGAATGTAGACTCGATGCTCTACATATTGATATATGAGTTATTAAGATTTGGCCCAAAATCACCTACCTTTTGGGTTGAAGAAGTCATGTTTGTCTAGAAAACCTGTGTTCAGTCCACTTGCAGGAGGACGCTTACTGCACCCGATCTACTCAATGAAAAATAGTGAAACCAGTGGGATTAGGAACTAGACTCGACCCTCTTTCTAGAGGTATAAGCCTTGCATGATGTGGTTTAGGTTTGGCCTATCTTTGGTCGACTCCAAGTTGACTGTTTGCACAGGTCAAAGCAGACGCAATGGGGAAGAAGAAGGGGTTGGTGTGCTCGATCTCCTGCTCCCCAGCCATCAACAACTCCTCCACATGACCCCAACAAGATGTAAAACTCGTCCCCTAGGGTTTGGTGGAGAGTATTTGTCATGCCTCGCTAATTTAGCAGTGGAATAAATCAGGGAGGCATAAACAACGTGTATTGTAACGTCAACTGCACATACAGTCGCAAATATCAGATCATCTAATGAACAATAATTACAATAAACTCCTTATTTTATTGATAAATCACCTAACTATTTCAACCACTAATTCTGAGCCAAAACATAGGGCTCAATAACATCATTTCATTTGAAAAGGATAACTAAGCAAATAGCTAACTAAACTCTAAGGTACTGAAGACCTTCCATCGCTATGACTCCTGGTCGCTCATCACTCTAGTACATTCCCGTTGGTGAGTGAAGGGTCATCATCTGATTTACCTGAAACACAATACAACAATAGCGCAGGGTGAGCGATAACGCTCAGTAGGATTTAATATCTCATGTAAACAAGTAGATTTTAAATGATTACTGTCTTGTAAAGCAGGTTAACTAGAGAGATCGATCAAGTATAGTTGAGAGAGTAATAGCACGTGATAACGAGAGAATGATAGCACACGAGAGAATGATAGCACATTCAAAAGTAATTGCAACTAGCATATAGGATTGTCCATATAGTGAACGAATATGTAACGTCTTCACCAAGGTGCAATAGCACTTCCCCGGTCGAGCATCATGTCAACCTAGAGATATAGTAAAACGATTGTTTGATTGTCATAAATTGAATTGTGTTTGTTGTTAAATGGCGCTGGATGCATGTCGTACACATCCTGATCATGTTATCCTCATGAGGAAATAGCACTCTTCGGGCTCTCCTCCCAGGACCAGACCAGGCCCTATTGCTTTGGCATTATAGCACTGTTTTTGTTATTTTCTTTAGACAATCAATTGTATGGCCAAATAGAGTACCAAGAAGAGATAAGAGTAATAGATGAAATAGATGAGAGTATAGAGTGAAAGTGAATAGATGAGAGTAACAAGATAGTAGACGAGATAGGGGTATAACGAGACCTTCCTGGTTCATCACTTGTTACACCCGTATCGAATCGTGCTAGAGCCACCACGAGCCCCTGGCATGGTCGACACACCTCCAATGACCGCCCACACCTATTTCCCCATCCTCCCCCACCTCTGACGACCCCCACCCCCATTTCCCCTCCTCCCCCACTTCCGGCACCCCTCTCCCATGCTTCCCCTCCCCCCCCCCCCCACCACCCCGTTTCCCCCTTCACCCCCACCTCATGTAACCTCACCCCCATTTCCCCCTCCCCAGCAGCCTGTTTCCTGCTTCCCTCCCCCACCTTAGGTATTTCTTCCTCCCTCCTAGAGGTGAGGTTCAACTCTGAACAATCGAGTCCAATGAGTCAGCCAACCGTGATCCGGATCCACATACATAACTCTCTTCTAATCTTTTTTTTTTAAATCGTTTGTATCTTACTATGAATACTATATTAGCCATTGGCCTCATTTAGTTTTGACGGTGTTGTACTATATATATATATTTATTTATTTATTTATTTATTTATTTAATATACGTGACGGACAGAGAGATTATACTCTTCAATTCCACTACAAGAAAAAGCGGACATAGCGACCGAATTTGCGACCGAATATTTCGGTCGCAAATTTGTCTCAAATAGCGACCAAATAGCGACCAATAAAATCGGTCGCATGTTTGAGACCGATATTGCGACCGATTTTAGTGCGGTCTCAAATCGGTCTCTGATGCCCTACTTTTAGCCCGCGTCCCACCAATTGACCCCCCCCTGACCAACTCTTTCCCCCTCCGTCTTTCCCATCTCTGCTTGTGCCGTCGCCGCTGCGTGCTGCCATCGCCGTGGGCGCCCCCCGCCCGCTCGCCGTGGACGCCCCGCCCGCTCGCCGCCGCTGCGCCTGCTCGCCGCCGCCTGCTCCGTCCTCCCCGCCGAGAGAGTGGCGCCCCACGCCCTCCCGCCGACTTCACCGGTAAGCCTCTCTCTCTCTCTCTCTCTCTCTCTCTCTCTCTCTCTCTCTCTCTCTCTCTCTCTCTCTTCTATCTCCTCATCTCTCTCTGTAGGCCCCTTTACCCAGCTACCTAGCTCCCCAGCCCCCCCCTCCCCCTTACCCAGCTCCCCCCCCCCCCCCATCCCTCTACTGTGCTCCCCCCCCCTCCTTACATAGCTCCCTGCCTCCCCCCCCCAACCCCACTGCACAGCCCCCCCCCCCCACTCGCCGCCCCTCCCCCCTGGGTAGCACCCCCCTCCCCCTGCATCCCTTCCCCCACCCCTCCACTGCACAGCACCCCCCCCACTCGCCGCCCCTCCCCCCTGGGCAGCACCCCCCTCCCCTGCTTCCCTTCCCCCACCCCTCCACTGCACAGCACCCCCCCCACTCGCCGCCCCTCCCCCCTGGGCAGCACCCCCCTCTCCCTGCTTCCCTTCCCCCACCCCTCCACTGCACAGCACCCCCTTGGGAGAAACATGTTAGGAAGATGAAATTAAAACATGTTAGAAGACTACTATTCTGTCTACAAGTGGCATTATGTTGTTGATCAAAAATAATATTTGGATCATATTCAGAAGATCTGAATTTTCAAATTCCTTGCAAGACTTAACTCTAAGTTTGATACACATTGAGGCCAAATTCTAAGTTCTGATCCATAACCGTCTATTAAGCAACTCTATTTCAAAATTCTGGAGGGGCATAAGAATGCTATGATTGGAGGACCTCACCTCTATGGTTTGTGAGAGGTGAGTGAATTCTTTGACTTGGTCACTACCTCTAGAAGAAAATGCAATCCGACACAAGATTATTGTTGAAATCCAAGTGAGCATATGATGCATCTTCTTCTCACAATCATCAATATAGCTAGAGTTGCTGCGACCTCCAAGAAAGATTAGAACAAAAACAAATCAAAGGTGGGAATTATCCTTTGTCAACTTAACATAGGTCACCTACAAGAAAAAAATCTCCATCGCAGTCGGAGATGTGATCTCCATGAGGGTCGACGTAGCCAATTGACAAAATAGATGAAGGAATTGTCCCACCTCTTGAATGTGTATTCTCACTGCTAGTTGATGAAGGGATGATGCAACACAAGGAGGAGGAGGTGCCTCTCTACTCGTCAGACGAAGAGGGGACCCAAAACATGCATGCACCCAACAATATGGGAAGACAGCAGCGGCCCAAGAGAGGAGCCTCAATCATCGTGACTCTCCTTCATAGCATCCACGTCCCCTCCAACTGTAGGACCGCACTACAGTAATCATGGTGTTAACAGTGTAGTGCTGACTTGAAGAGGAGCGAGGTGGATCCCAGCCTTGATGGCATGTGAGAAAACACAGGAACAAGAGGGAGAAGAAGAGCAACAGAGTTTGAGAAACATGTTAGGAACAAGAGGGAGAAACAAGAGGGAGAAACATGTTAGGAACTGTGTTGCTAAATGACAAAGAAACCAATGATAGACTTGCTATATTCCCAACTTTATTCATCTACCTCAACTTCCCCTTTCAAGTCATGTGCATATACCCTTGTTAAGCTAAAGCACAATCACATGGAAGTTGCTCACTCTTAGTTGCTAAGCAAAGACCAGAGAGAGAGAGAGAAATGGGATCTGTCAAGTTCAAGGAAGGTGAGAAGAAGGGAAATGGGAACAATGTTTTCCAATACTTAAAACTTTTAATGTTTTATACTTCTTCACCTCCCCATTTTCTTCATTAGTGCAGATCCTACTAACTTGCAAAGCACCTGCACATTAAAAATGACATTTTTTTGTTCTTATACACTAATGGCATGTGTAGTTGGTTTTTTATTAATTCCTGAGGATGTTGCTGTCTATTCTTTTCTTATGATGAAGGACTGCCCAACTAAAAAGATGCACTCTTAGAACTGGATCTTCTACTGCAATACCTTATGATAGGAGTTGGCAGGACTTGGGTGCAGATCTTGGTGAAATTCTCTCTCCCTATGAGGTTACTAATCACCTCCCAATGGAAAGGATACTTTTTAATTTCATATTCCATCATTAGTTCATTACATATATTAGCTGGGATTTTCTTTTTCATTCTAGATCATGTTTAGAGTCACCTTTGAAGAACTATCATTTCTCACTTGCCTTCCCCTTTTTCCTCTTTTTCATCTACATGATGACAAACATGTGAAAAGTAAATAGTTAGTATTACTCCATTAAGTGCCAAAAAAAAAGGATTTTGTATACATTAAACCTTGCATATTAATGTACAATGAATAAGAAAAAATGTAGGCACATTTTAGCACTTGTACTAATGCATAATGTTGATGGGGATTGTTAGAACTTATTGCTGAGGCCACCATGTTAGAACAAGAGGTGGAGATGGTGGGCAGGGTATGGAGATCTAGATCAGTATCAATAACACATTTTACACTTCTTGTCTGAAAGGGAGATCTTGCATTCTAGATCGGTTCTTGTCCAATGCCTTAAAAACAATGATGGGAGTTCACCTCCATATATGTAGAGGATTCCCTCTACTCAATGCCTAGGTCTTGAGTTAGAGTTTGGGCCTTCAAAATTTCCTTTTGTGAAGTCAGTCTTAAGTCCAGCCTCCCCTCAAGAAAAGAAAAGAAAAGGTAAACAAACAGAATGCATGAAGCCTGTCTTAAGATGGTCAAACAAAAATGGTAGGAGTGTTTGCACAAGCAATCCCCATATATGTGGCATTTCCTCTGCACAGATCATAAATAGTTCAGCTAAATAGCATCTTGCTGTCTTTCATTTTTGCTCTTATAAATGTGCCGGATGTTTTGTAAATTTGATTTCTAGTTTTGTAAATTTACTTTTTAGCTTTCTTGTTGAATATGCTTTGTAGCTTTCTTATTAAATGGTCATCACCACAAAGTCAATCTTACTTGTTTTATGTGCTTCCTAATATTTTTTGTATGTATAAAGTTTCTTAGAATACTTATTTTTGTGTTTTTAGAATGTGTTATTATCTTGTCAATAATTAATTAGTTGGGTGTTGTATGTGAGCTGAGATGCGTGGGTGCAACCTAACATTGCACGCATCTTAGGAGAGCGTGTTAAGCCCGTGTCAATCAACCTACCCGTTCAAGACTTTGGGATTGATGTGCACGTTCTCATTTTGAATGATGAGAACGTGTATATCTGACTCAAAGTCTTGAATTGTCCCGTTTGGGTTTGAGGGTCCGAAATTGAAAATAGAGGTCAAATCAATCTATCGATTGTTCCAACACGACATGGGAGGTGAAAGTAACCCGTAGAAATTGACAGAGTTCAAATTGGACTCCAAATTTGAACTTCATACACAAATTTACATTTCTTAAGAAGAACTAATTTAATCGGGTTTAAGGGGGTCAGAAATATAAAAATAGGTCCGATTAATTTGTCAATGACTCCAACACGACCGGAAAGGTGAGAATGACTTGTAGAAACTGACGGAGTCCAAATTGGACTCCCGATATGGCATGGACAAACAATTTTGCATTTTCTTAACTACTTTAGTTTCAAATCTATGAACTTGAGTTTGAGAGTCCGAAATTGAAAAGAAATGTCCAATCAATCTATCGATTGTTTAAACACGATATGGGGGGTGAAAGTAACACGTAAAAACTGACGGAGTTCAAATTGGACTACTGATTTGAGCAAAACGTTTAAAACTATCATTCGTCAATTTCAGTTAAATGAAAAATATCTTGCTTTTAATTTTCAAGAATAATTGATTTCTTTATTAAGTATTTAATTTTAATTTTTTTTAAATAATATGCAGGATTATCCGTCGCGAGATGTTGGACGAGACGACGACCAGGATGAGGATGACACATATGCGGAGGATTTGTGATTTCATTTTAGTTATGTGCATGTTGTCATTTTATTATGGATGTATGATGTTTGTGTGTTTGTATTTTATGTGATGAATTTGAGGTTTGTTATGGATGTATGATTAGTTTGTGTGTTTGTATTTTATGTGATGAATTTGAGGTTTGTTATGGATGTATGATTAGTTTGTGTGTTTGTATTTTATGTGATGAATTTGAACTTTGTGGAGATTGTGATTTGTGTAGTTGATTTATTGTGGTTTTGTGGTATTATTATTTATCAGGTGATATTGTTATTTATCAGGTGATTTATTGTTGTTTATGTAAATTTCTAAAAAAAAAATATTGTCAAATTAGCGACCGAATAGCGACCGATAGAATTCCGACGCTGATCGGTCGCTAAAATTGGTCGCTTCATCGATAGCGACGGACAATATTTGGTCGCTAATTCGGTCTCTAACTTAGCGACCGCCTTAGCGACCATAAATATCGGTCGCTGTTAGCGACCGTAACAGCGACCAACTATCGGTCGCTGTGGGCGACCAATCTGCGACCGAAAAGGGCGGTCTCTATTTGCGACGAACTTTGCGACCGATATATTTCGGTCGCTATCAGAGACAGATTTTGCGACCGATATCAATCGGTCGCTGTATAGCGACCGGTATATAACGACCGATTTGATCGGTCTCACTTCGGTGGTTAGTCGGTCGCTGATCGGTACAGCGACCGAACAAAGACCGAATAGCGACCGAACCTGTCGGTCGCTATTTCCGCTTTTTCTTGTAGTGTCCTTTTGTGTATCAGGGCATACAAGATACATATATTTCAGAAATTTTCCAAAATATTGAAGACTTTTGCTTAAATATTATTTTTTATGGTGCCAAGTTGTTGTTCGTCTATTGGCGGCAAAGCAATTCTTGATGCAAACTTTGTAGCTTGTCGTGAAATGAAGGTGGATAAAAAATAAACTTAGAAGAAATCAACCTAGGGGGGGGTGTTTGAATTAAGTTGATACCAAAAATAAAACTCATTTTGTCAAGCACAAAAGTTGTGATAAAGTTCCATCAAATATGCAGGAGAAGTGAGAAAGGGACTAAGGAAATAATCACGCAGAAGGAGATAAACAATTTTTTAAGTGGCTCGAATAGCCCAACGCAAATCTTCGTTCTCTCCCCAAGAATGTCTTGGATGTTCTCACTACTAGTCACTAGACACGCACAGTATTAGCCCACCTATTACATTCACTCTTTATCAATTAGGTGCAAGCTCACCTAACAATGCTAGACACACAGGTATTAGCACACCGATTTTTTTTTATTGGTCGATCGATTTTAAACTCTGATCTGTTAGGTGTCTAGGTGTGCTCACGATAAGAATCGGTCGACCGATAGGAAGAAATCGGTCGGCCAATTTTACCATACCGTGCTGACCATATCAGAACTCGTAAACTCCCATGTATGGTATGGTGTATCACAACGACATGACAAACTATGGCTCTAAGAAAGCAAATTAATCTGAGAGTGTGGCTGATGGTGAAACTTCCAATGCATTTTTCCTGATGTAGCTCAGTGGAGGATTTAAAACTTAAGATCTAGCCGATGTAGAGGCTCTCTGACCATCCTTCAAGTTGTAGCACATAAAAGAATCCTTCCAAGTCCAAAGATCTCATTCGAGGGAAGACTCAAACAAAGGCACCAGCAGCATCAGATCCAATAATGGCCAGGCAACAGAGCTTCTTACAAATACCAAAGCGGCCAGGGTGTGTGTAGAGGTTGATCTTCTCCAATCACGTCCGGATAGAATCTGGATTGGTATGGGCGAATATGGAGGTTACTGGCAAGACGTCGTCTATTTAAATATTCCTACGTATTGCACTGCTTGCCGGTGTTTGGGGCATGATCAAGGAAAAAGGCGATCTGGTAAGAATCTGGACAATAGTCGAGTTCCTCCTGCGCCTAAGGAGTGTCTGCCCAAAGTATGGGTTCCGGTGGTAGAGCAAAATAATCCTCCGGTGCTAGTCGTTCCCTTGCAGGAGATGCATACATGTGACCCGGGGGAGTCTGCCACTCAGCCAGGTTCGGGAGATGACCGCCTTTGTTCTCAAGTGCGTAATACTTGTATTGTTCCGGTAAGCGTTCCAAATATCGTGAGTGCTTCTCCTGCTGATATGTCTGTTCGTGCTCCTTTGAGTAATGATGGCGATATTTTATCTGATGATGTTCCACAAGATGAAAGCCAGCAGGCCATCGTTGTGGAGATTGTTAACAATTCTACAAGTGGTGTAGTTGATTCATTCGTTAAGTCGGCTGCAATCGCGTCTATTGCTTTACCCAGGAAGGAATCCGATCTTGATCAAGAAGCTTCTCTTTTGCCTAAGGAGAACCCGCCTTCTGCCAAGGAGGGAACGACTATGGAGGAGCTTCTTTCTTGTCCTTCGTCTGTGGAAATTCTAATTATTTCCCAAGAGGAGTTGCTTTCTCCTCCTGTGGAGCAGGGGTGTTATGCGGAGCCTGTGATCTCCCCAGAAGCTATGCATGTCCTAGAGGCCCAAGGCCAGTCGGGCTCACCTGATAATCTAAGGAAGAATTGCAGGTAAATCTTCTCAAAACGTTTGCGCAAGTTGTTTGCCAGTCCCCAACTCAGGGGAATTCTCCTTCGGCTGGGTCATCTTCTGCTCGTCGGATTTCACGTCCATCTCGCAAGGGGGGTGTTAGGATTTGTCTCCCGCGCACCAGAGCACGTTCTCCGAGTCCATTGCATGAGGTAGATCACACGCCTATGCCCTCTCCAACTATTGATATGCGTATGCAGGCTTTCGTCGATGTTGTTCAAGCGGAGAATATCTTCATGCCTGACTATCGTGTTATTCAAGGACAAGACCTTTCTGAGATAGAATCGGATGAAGAAATTTTTGAGCGTTGTTCGCGACGGCCAGGCTTACGTCCTCGGGCTGCTCTCCGACGTACTCGCTCTTGGGATAGATCTTCTGTAGAGTTTTAGATTGGTTTTATATTGATATGGGCTCGGCTTTTTTGTTAGACTTGGTCTTTTGGACTGTGGTGGTTTCTTCATGGAGTCGGGTGTAGTGTTTCACCTTTACTGATTAATAAAAACTATTAAACTTTGATAAAATAAAAAATAAAAAAAAGATCCAATAATGGCTTCTAGCAGTCCCTTCTCTTCTTGAAGATGTGTGTTTTTTTCCCTAATTAAGGCTTCAATATATAGATGTCTTAGGTTGTGCATACAAGGCTCCAATTTAAAAAGTGATCAAAACAAAGGCAATTCAACCTGGACTGGATACCAAATTTCATTAAATCCTTCAAGATTCAGAAGGTATGTTGGGGTTTAGATCCCTTCCAATGTTTCGGTTCAACAGTTGAAAAAAATTGTGCCAGGATTCCCAAACCTTCAGTTCTAAAAAACGGTTGTACACTTACGTGTTTACAGAGATCCAACACTTGGCCAAATTTTTATTAGTTTATCAAAACATCAGTTTTAGAAAATGGTGGCCAGAGTTGTGGCATTCACCATAACGAGCTTCTGTTAAAATTATTATTATTTAGACATGATTGAGGTGAGCACAAAACGCAAACCTGAATAAAATATGAGAAATATTAGTTGTTCGGCTAACCGAGTAAATGATTAACTTGACTCCAAACACGAGATTGGTCGATTAGCTACCCGAACCCCACAACTCAAAAGTACATGACTGCAAATGATCAAGACACAGTTTATCTTGGTTGTGTGCATTTTTTTGGTTGGAAAATTAGCCAGTTACAATATCCTTAAAATTTTATTTAATCAATAATAACCCACTCCTTAACTAGCGTACGTCCGACTGTGTGCATGATAAGAAAGCTACCCCACATTTCTTAAGACTCATCACATATATATGTTTGCTAACTTAAAACTCTATGCATGCACATATGTGTTCCTCTCAAATTGATCACCATATATATGATAGGTTGCAGGCTTCGATGGCTCAATAGACTACGAGCAGTGGCGTTCTATATGAGCACAATGATCTCTCCTTTGGAGGCATTAATGTTGTCTAACGATCTCAAGAGCTGGCCCTCGAAGCTACTTCTAGGGAAGCTGTCCACAGCCATCTCCAAGGGGCCAACATCAATGTCAGATTCCTAACTATTAATTAGAGCCAACGCCAGTACTACATATAAAAAACTATTAATCAGATTCCTAACTATTAAGTACTGCAGATGCTGAGGGATGGGGGAGAGGAGCAACTTCTCTTCATTCAATTTATACTTTCTTATATTTGCCATGACCATCACAATTACTACTTTTAAAATTATCACCAACTTGTCCCCGTTCTCAAACTTGATTCTTCCTTGGTATGTACGTACGTAGTAAAACATTTTCCCTCATTTCTTGCATTCAACGTACGTGGAATAAAATGTTTCAGGTTTTTTATTTTATTTTTGGGTATCCGCTTAAGCTAGTGATAATCTATATCTCTACTAAATATACATGATCCAACCTGTATAACATTCAACAATGTTTTCCAGATTTATCAGAGATAATAAACTCTAGCTTTGTCAACACATTGTCATTTGTTGATCTTATTTGTGAAAAATAGATGACATGTTATTCCATTTGTGTGGAGTTTAATATCTACATGCATGAACAACCATATAATTGAAATAATATGTCACAGAGGGTTCTATTGTGATTCTTTGTTGTTGTAGACAACAAGCATGACAAATAAAAAAATGAGAAAAAGAAATAGACAACTTTGGATCGATCGATCGGAATTGTTGCTCCACTTTAGCATATATGAACATCTCAGAGTTTTGCAGCGACTTGGCCAGTGGCATCCTTAAGGGAAGGGATGCATTGGGATAGCGCAACTACCAGTCTTTTGATGTCTTCCGATGTATGTGCAGCATTCAAGGTCACTCGCAACCTATATAAAAGTAACAAGAGTATATGTGTCTAGTGAGTTGCCAATACTGGAAAGATGCATGAAATTAATATAAAGTTTGAATGTACATATATAGATGTAACAAGTGATGAACCAGGAAGATCTGCTCACCGGCATGCATTTGCAGGAACCGCTGGCGGTCTAATAGCGGTGACATGGAAACCACTCTCCAGCATGTGTTTGCTCCCGTCGAGAGCTTCTTGCTCTGTGCCGACTACGAGAGAGATGATGGGGCTGGTGGCTGGGTACTTGGTTAAGGCCGCGAACTCTTGCACTCTGCTCCAGATAGCTTGTCTACGCCAAGACTCCTTCTGGGCCACCGTCACAGCAACTGCACACACACGATTAATCAAAGAAGAAGCCATGAGCGATGATTGATATAACCTTGTGAATATCTTATAAGTTGCATGCACAATTAAACTAGCTAGCGCGTCTTTATAATTTGTGTTAATTGTGGATGAGAAAAAGGCATAAATTAATATCAATGAAGGAATGCAGTAGTACCATAGGCAGCAGCGATGACGGGCAAGGGACTAGCAGTGGTGAAGATGAAAGGCCTTCCCCTCCCTTGGATGAGCTTCTTCCACTTCTTGCTGCAGGTAATAAAACCGCCTAGGCATCCGACGCCCTTGCTCAAAGTCCCAACACATATGTCAATCTGATCTTCGATTCCATACACCTCCGCAATGCCACCCCCGTTCTTGCCACAGACAAGGGTTGTGTGTGCCTGCGTTTATGACATATATGGACATAATTAACATGGCAATGCCCACCACATTTTTTTTTGCCTCAGACAAGCTTAGTTGTATGTACATTAATTTGTCGTTTAATTAGCTATATTGCTTAACTTACATCATCAATGATGAATAGGAAGCCATGCTTCTTTCGAAGCTCCACAAGCTCAAGCATCGGGGCAAAGTCTCCTTCCATACTGAACAAGCTGCATGGTCGAGAGAAAAGAGTATTAAACATAACGTTTAATTTGTTCCGATGATGCATATACATACATGATCTCATGAAATATCAATACTTGACAGATCGGAAGGAGCTACTGCTGGGAGATAGAAAGGCCTTGAGCAAATTAGTAAGTCACCTGTCAGTGAAGACGACCTTCTTCTGGACTTGGCAATTCGAGAGGAGTTCATCGAGGTGCTTCATGTCGTTGTGCCTGTACACGAACACATCGGCCTCTTGGTGACGCTCTGCCATGCGGAGACCGTCGATAATGGAGGCATGGTTCAGCGCGTCAGAGAAGATGGCGATCTTCTCATGTTTGGCCGGCCTCCTGCCAGCACAGGTGAGGGAGGCGATGTTTCCCAACGCCGCAAGGAGCGCGGTGTTGGCAGCGAAGCCAGTGGGGGTGATCAGGCAGGCCTCCTTCTTGGTTAAGTCCGCCAAGGCTTGCTCGAGCAGGCGATGGTAGTCGGTGTGACCGCTCACCATGGAAGACGATCTGGGACCCATCCCATAAACCAGGGAAGCCTGTTCCATATGTGTATGTATATCGATAATTAGAGGGCCACCATCGGATTAAGATCGATTGCTCACTCAAATTTGCTGCAAACTAGAATCAACGTCCATCAAGGTTTGCATGTGCTTTGTTCCTCACCTTTGCAGAAGCCTGGCGAACGGCAGGGTGGGTGCTCAAGTTGAGGTAGTCGTTCCCGGAGAAGAGGACCACCTTCTTGCGAGCCGGCTCACGGCCCTCCACGACGCCGGCCCTGGGGTTCTCCACCTCCAGCTCCAACATGGTCCGGTCCCAGGGGCCGGGGCGGTCGAACGTCTCGATGGCGGCGAGGGGATCCTCGGCCGGGCTGGCCACCTTCGGGACGCAGACGTTGGGCAGATAACGCAAGAAGTCGTTCTTGTCGACTTTGGCTGTGGCCTTCACGACCAGCTCCTCCCACATGGCGGCGATGGGATCCATTTCTGCACCGTCCTGTCTGGGCCGAAAACACAGAGAGGTGACCGGAGTAGGTGTCGTAGCTAGACAGAGGCAGGCTGGGGGTAAGTATCAAGAGAAAGCTTAATTAGAAGCGCTCGACTTGAGAGTTGAGTCGTGTGTGTTCCTCTCAGCTCCCTTCGGCGAGCTACTTATATAAGGGAGGCTGTCGGAGTGTTCACGCATGTAGCTAGCGACCGGACTTTTGTCCTCTCCCTCGTCGTAAAAGTTTCTGTTCTTACTTGGAGTTCTCCTTATTGCGTCAATCCGGGTGTGCGCGCCTATGCAATATAATAAGGAAAATACTTGTTCCGCTCGCCGGTGGGTCTGGCAGAGTCCTCGCAGGCTGTTGACCATGTGCCATACTGAATAGTTTATTTGTGTATAAATTATTGGTAAATTACCATATGTAGTCTTATTCCATCTCATTTTGATAAAGTGGATATATAATATGCATTATAATGCACAAATTTCTGATAAAGTACTGATAAATAATCAGAGCTCAAACCCTCTGATAGTAATTGATCGGAGTTTTCTTGGTTAAAACTTGTTTTACTTATCTGGGAAAAGGAAAATGGCCATGCTTGTTGGGTCAATTAGCATTCCCAGTCTTCCCAACGTTCTTTATTTTTCTTCTTTAACCGGAGGGTTTTGAAAGGGGGAGACGGGGAAGGTGGAGAGATGCTTCCCTCTGAGGATCCGAAGTCCAACGTTTTACATATGGGAAAGTCTCGCTGTGCAGCAAACTCAGCCGGTCCATGGGCTGAGGTGATGGGGGGTGAACGAGAGGGTATATATAGACGAACTCTTTATATGTTTATATATTAGACAGAGGGTGAAGTCAACGAATATCTACTTTTCATTTTTTTTTAACTGTTCTAACAATTTTTATAAAAAGACTTTACGATACTTTAGAAAAAAATTGAAATATATATTAAGTACTTTATAAGTTTAAGAGATTTGGAGAATAGATTCGAAATAAGATTTAAAACATAAGAATTAAATCACTGTTTTGTATTAGGATAAAGATGATATCCTAAACCTATCCCTAAACCTGTATTTGGTATCACCAAATTATGGTGATATCTCGGTGATCGGTGGACCCGGGATATCCCTAAAAACAGGGATATCATCGGGGATAAATCATTTCCAATTTTTGTGGGAATGATCTATGTCATGCCCCGCCAATTTAGCAGCGGAATAAATCGGAGAGACATAAACAACAAATATGGTAATGTAAATTGCGCATACATTCGCAAATATCAGAGCAACTAATGAACAATAATTACAATAAAACTCATTATTTTATTGATAACTCATCTAAACTATTACAACCACTAATTCAGAGCCAAAACATAGGACTCAATGACATTATTACATTGGAAAAGAAATCTAAAGCAAATATCAAACTAGACTCTAAGGTACTAAGGACATTCCATCGCTATGACTTCAGGACGCTCATCACTCCAGTCCAATCCCATTGTTGTATGTAAGGTCGTCACTTGACTTACCTGAAAACATAATAACAAATAACGAAGGGTGAGCGATAACGCTCAGTAGGACTTAATATCTCGTGTAAACAAACATGTTTTAAGTGATTAATGTCTTGTAACGCAGGTTAACTAGAGAGAACGATCATGTATAGTCAAGAGAGTAATAGTACAAGATAACAAGTGAACGATAATATATTTCTCAAGAGTATTGCAAAATTAGGATGACAACATAACGAGATAGCGTGTAACAAGATAGTGTATAACAAGATAGCGTGTATCAAAATGACATGTAATAGGATAGCTTGTATCAAGGTGGCGTGTAACGAGATAGCTTGTATATCAAGATAGCGTGTAACGAGATTGCATGTAAAGAGATAGCGTGTAAAGAGATAACATGTATGGTTGCACCACGGTGCACTAGTCGAGTACAGCGATAGTCACTTTGGGACAGTAGCCGTTTAACGATAGTATATTTCGTCTGAACTCCTCAGACTAATGTTATAACAGTCAATGCTAGCACAATAATAGCACCGAAATGGTACAGTACGTCTGAACTCCTCAGACTAATAGTATAACAGTTAGGTGTCTAGCCAATGTCGAGATAGTCAGAACCGGTGCAATGCAGAACACCGTCAATAGCCCCTACAGGTATTTTCGAGTGGCTCTCTGCCCCCAGGACTAGATTGGAGCCCCTCGGACACTCTCTGTGCCCTGCACAGTATGCATTCAAGTCAGTAGGGTCACCAGACCCATATTATGGCGCTAGACAGTCATGTATAGTACAAGCAATGGCAGCCACAACAGCTCAAGAGTCTCAAGAGAGTACTAGATGAATAGACGAGATAGTAGAGTGAACGTGAATAGATGAGAGTACAAGGATAGTAGATGAGATAGGGGTATAATCGTAAAACAACGATAAACCACGATAGTAACGGTTGCACAGCACTAGGTCGGGTACCGGCAGTCTGGTAGAAGAAGTCACCACCGCCCACTAGCCGTACTAAGATCACTGGCCAGGTGGTCCGGCGTGATCACAAGATAAGAGAGATCTTACTAAGGCCGTTTGGATCGTACTGATCCCTAAGAGTGTAACAGGATTTAAAGGTACAACCAACTCGTCGGCTAAGGACGTGCGCCAAAGCCAAGAAGACTTACGGAGGCCTTGACAAGGAGTCCCTGGCCCAGTCGAGAGTATTCCCGATGGAGAGGTGGTCCAAGTCAAGAGAAAGTGTGTAATGAAACGTTGTTCGTCTTGTCTCGAGTGCTCGAAGGCAGAGGGACGCGATAACGGTGTACAATTCACGCGAATAAAATGAAGACATGTGTCATTTAAATAATAGGAAAATTAGGTAATTAATTTCACTTAATTACCAGATATATTATTGAGTAATTTAATAGGGTCAAATGGCAATGAACAATGTTTAGTGTGCAAGTGTAGAGAGATAATGAGAATATGACAAGTCGTGCTCACGGCTTTTAAATTATCAATAATTATTTAAGTATTATTAAATAAAAATATTCAGGTCGATTATTAAGCTTAACAGTACATGGTTTAACTTGTATAAGGGTTATATGGCAAATAAAGCAGGGGTATATGCATAATATAAGGTTCTGGCCGAAATTGTAAAGAGGCGACAAGGTGACGCGTCGCGATCAAGTCGCGACGGGTCGCTCAGGCGCATTCAAGAGAGAATCGCGACGGGGGTTCCCGTCGCGGTCCAGGTCGCGACGGGGCGGCCTGGCGCGACGGGCGAACCGGCCGGCCTGGCCCGGTTCGGGGGTTGGGAACGCGACGGGTTAGGCCGCCGCGTTCTCAACGCAACATGAAGAGAGGGCGCGACCCGAATGGTATCGCGGCGGGTCGCGCCGTTGCGATACCAGAAGGGTCCGACCCTTTTTCCCTTTTTCCCAGGGCAGTTCCTGTGTGATATAGGGTACTTGTAAATTCCATATAAAATCACACGGTCATCCAAAATCACGAATGCTTCAAATGAAATTAGACACATATATCTATCAGCATGTACGATTAATTTGAAATTAGACAAGATTTAACCATGCTTTGAACACGTTACATTCTGACGACCTAAACAGGCACAGTCAGGGTTCAATGAATTAATCAGAGATGAATACATAATGAAAAATTACG
Source organism: Colocasia esculenta (assembly GCA_014218235.1). NCBI lineage: Eukaryota > Viridiplantae > Streptophyta > Magnoliopsida > Alismatales > Araceae > Colocasia > Colocasia esculenta. Next base: position 5,891,758 of record CM024759.1, on the reverse strand, counting down.
AAACCATGGGCGTTCAAAAGCTAACACGAAGTCGTATTTTAGAGAATTTTCGCATGGTATGGGATCAAGTATACACGGAGTTTATCGGTAAACTTGAAGAGTCGGGTACAAGCAACAGATAGGGATTAAAAGATTTAATTCTCCCTCATGGGAGATCGAAATCAAGCAAGACCAGGGGCGTTTGAAAGATAATAAGATGCAGTATATACGCGAATTTTATCATGGCATGAGAACAAGTACATGTTGGGAATTAGAGAAAACATAAGATTTCGGTTCATGGTAACAGCAGCGTTTCACGAATTAAATTCGCCCAAATGGATGAGCGGAATACAACGAAACCATAGGGCTTTTGAAGAGGTACATGAAGGCTACCTAGGATAATTTTTACACGATTTTTTGCTTGAGAGATTGCCTACCTTTTTCGTGGAGTAAAAAAACCCTAGTTTGATGACGAAAATATGAAGAAGTCCAAATTCCAGCCCTTCTCCTCCAAGCTCCTCGTCCAAAAATCGCCTCCTCTTCGTCTCCCAATGCTCAACCACGTTCTATGGGTTGCTAGGGTCGAATGGGGGGGGGTGTTTTGATGGCTTGTAGAGTTATAAATCACCTAAAACTCTTTCCTCCTCATTTAATTACGAATTTCCATAATTATCACCTATTTTTCTTGCTATATCTATCTAATTGGGTAAGGGAGAGACCTAATTTCGTGGCCAATGGGGTTAGGATGGGTTAGGGACTCTTATTTGAGATAAACATGACTTATTTAGTGTTTATCTTAGCCTTTTACTATTTACTAATTAATTAGATACAAATTTCACTTAATTACATCTCCTCCCAAGATGGGCTTCATCCTATTGGGCCCAATTTATTTTGTGTGGACCATTTATTTAACGCACTTTTAATTTAGCTTAATGGGTTATTCATTAATTTTTTTTTATTTCATTCAATTTCTATTTATTCTCCCTTTATTCTAATTAAGTCTATTTATCACAGTTATTCAAGTAATTTCAAATTCTTAATTCAATTCAATATTATTTATGCCAGTATTTTTAATCTTCTTCATTTGGGCTCTTACTCTTGGCCCAATAACTCGTGTGAGCTTATTTGTACAACTCATGTACTTACTTTACTTATTGGATTTTTAATTATTCTTTTATTAGAGAATTTATTCATGGGCCAAGATTGTCCATTGGTCCAAATATCATAATGGGCTATCATCCCATATTATTTAAAGTCTACCCACATGTTTATTTTTATTTATAATCCACTTTGGGTCATAAAATAATGAGTTCTTCGACTTATTCCTTAATTGTGCTAATAAGTCGCATAAATTCTTAAACTAAGTCCCAACGATTTTTCTATGCCCAAATTTCATGGTGGGTCATTAGAGAACATTATTTAAAGTATAACTACTATTTTTACGAAATTTTTATAGGGGTTTATACGCATGCAATAATGATGCGTACCATTTTAACTGGTTGAATTTATTAATCGATAAAATTTCAATTTATCCATAATTTTTAATTAATAAATTTTCTGGGGTACTACATCCTCCCCCACTTAAAAAGAATTTGGTCCCCAAATTCCACGTCTCCTTCAATTAAATATGAATTATCTCTCCATGCTTAAAAGGTATTAATCATCATAAGTTCAGGGTTACCTTCCACGATGCCCACTTCATGATTTTGAGGGAGTTGCACCACAGCTTCCAGTGTGGCTGGTTGTTTTGATTCTTCCTGACATTGATTCTTTAATTGTGGACAGTCTCTAATCTTGTGGTCTGGGCTGCCACATCGTAAGCATTTTCCTTGCTTCCTCCAGCATTCCTCCAATATGTGGCCTATCCTATTGTAGTGTTCGCATCGCCCTTTTTGAATAGGAGCTAGTTGTATACCATTTGGCTGGTTCTCTTTGGTCATAAAGTTGAGATCTTCAGTGTTAGTGGATGGTTCCTTTAGGAGAGAGCAGTCTTGCATCCGATGCTCCAAACTGCCACAACGTAAACATGCACCGACTCTTCTCCAGCACTCCATTGCCTTATGTCCCGGCTTACTACAATGGCGGTAGATGGGCTTGTAAAAGTTCTTGCTACGTTCCTTCCGTGTGTTTGTCTTGTTTCCCTGTTGGTGTCTTCCCTTCTTGTTCTTTTTTGTCACTTTTCCAATCTTCTTGGTCGTCCTTAAGGCTCCTTCCATCAGTTGGGCGGCTTTCCGACATGCCCGAGCTAGCTCTTGAGTTAACTCTATTTCGTCTTGCAGTGACGTATGTTTGGCATCCATTTAAGAGTTCCTTCAAGAATAAGGCTGGCATTAGGATGCTAAGGAAATATTTAGTTGATACATATATATAGATAAATATATTTAGATCTTAACCATGGTTCTACCCAATCCTCACATAGGTATGGTAGTTGACTTAGACATATGTCAGGGCAGTTCACCTAGAACATCCTAAGACCAAAAATATCCTAATAAGGACATCCTAGGCTCTGATACCAACTGTCATGCCCCGCCAATTTAGCAGCGGAATAAATCGGGGAGGCATGAACAACGAGTATGGTAATGTAAATTGAGCATACATTCGCAAATATTAGAGCAACTAATGAATAATAATTGCAATAAACTCATCATTTTATTGATAATTCATCTAAACTATTACAACCACTAATTTAGAGCCAAAACATAGGGCTCAATGACATTATTACATTGGAAAAGAAATCTAAAGCAAATATCAAACTAGACTCTAAGGTACTAAGGACATTCCATTGCTATGACTCCAGGACGCGCATCACTCCAGTCCAATCCCATTGTTGTATGTAAGGTCGTCACTTGACTTACCTGAAAACATAATAACAAATAACGAAGGGTGAGCGATAACGCTCAGTAGGACTTAATATCTCGTGTAAACAAACATGTTTTAAGTGATTAATGTCTTGTAACGCAGGTTAACTAGAGAGAACGATCATGTATAGTCAAGAGAGTAATAGTACAAGATAACAAGTGAACGATAATACATTTCTCAAGAGTATTGCAAAATTAGGATGACAACATAACGAGATAGCGTGTAACAAGATAGTGTATAACAAGATAGCGTGTATCAAAATGACATGTAATAGGATAGCTTGTATCAAGGTGGCGTGTAACGAGATAGCTTGTATATCAAGATAGCGTGTAACGAGATTGCATGTAAAGAGATAGCGTGTAAAGAGATAACATGTATGGTTGCACCACGGTGCACTAGTCGAGTACGGCGATAGTCACTTTGGGACAGTGTGGAGATGGGAAATTTAACCTCTTAAAATCTCTATTAAGAAGATCTATTTATCATGTTTCTCATTTTCTCATGGGTACACGCGTATTGCTAATCCAGATCCCGTCGAGCGCCACTCGGGCAAAATTGACGTGAGATGAATCGGCAATTCGCGCAGCGCGGGCGTGCCAGTCACCGGAGTGACAACCAAATGGTTTGCCTCCGAGAGTCGGAGGGCTTTAGGTCTATTGTGCGCACCGTTTGACTTCGTCAAACGAAAGTGAGTGGTCGGGTCCTGGACCAAAATCCCGCCGTTGCCTGAGCGCAACGACGTTAATTACATCTCTTTTAGAAAGAGAAAACCCTTGATTAATCGCCAGATTAGAAAGCCTCGTGACCTTAAAACGGGACATCCGATAAAGGGTGCGAAACACAATTAAACTGAAATATTAGGTAGCAAGACGAACGCCTAATCGGACCCATTAGACCTTTCGCTCAGCCCGCTGTCTAATTCCTTTGTCTATTTATCTATTGGTCCCCTTTATCATGAAAAGGTTCAATTTGGTCTTTTAAGTCTATTTGAGAAAGACAATTTTGAAAAGAGTGGTCTCTTTTACTTTTTGTTGAAAATAGACACAATTTGGTCTTTTGTTGAAAGTCATTTCAATTTGATCTTTTCTTTGATTGCAAAACATGTGATGATCATTTATTTGTTAGGAAAAGTTTGGTTTGACTCTTTTGTACATGGTGATGCAATCTTTTATGTCTTGAGAGAAAGTCTAATTTGATCTTTTGCTCTTTTGAATATAGTTCAAATTGGTCCTTTGTTCTTTTGCAAAATATGAGACGGTCTTTTGCTCTTTCAAAAGAAGGTTTGATTTGACCCTTTGATCTTTTGTAAAAATCCGAGGTGATTTTGTCATTTGAAAAGGGTTGAACTTAGCCACTTAACAACATGGGATGGCCTTTTACTTTCTTCTTCTATTTTTTTTGCTTGAAAAGAAGGTCATTTGCTTTCACGATCCCCTTTTTTATTATTAAACAGTTTTAATTTGCCGTTTGGGTCCCTTGAGCCTTTGAAGCGGGGCTCTATTCGTTCGGCGGAGCTCGATGGCTCAACGCGCTTCGCAAACGTCCTCGAATCGGCGCAGCTGACGAGATAAGGCGAATCGGCGCAGCCCGGCTGAAATCATAGACATCATCGAATTGGCTTCCGTTTGCAACGTTGCCAACTCAATTAGAAGCTAATGACCTCTTTTAGGAGTTTTGAGCCAACTCGACCCTCGCGGGGGAAATTCGGCAGCATTTCCCCTCATCGCGGTGATAGAGGGGAAAGCGCGATGCTCATCCACCACAAGCGGAGATGGCACCAAAAGGGAGAGTATACGTCGTAAAACGCCGTAACTCCGACGGCCTAAGACCCCGATCCCCCAGGCATGCCTACGGAGATTCGGGCAATGCTATGGCCAAACAACCCACGGGACGATGAATCACATGTGAACCCACCCGTTCGAACACGAACATTATGTTGTCCGATCCGAGGATGTGGATGGGTCTCATATTATGTCTTTTGACTGTTTATCAGCCGGTATCACATAGAGCAATGGTTTTGCTCACGTGATTTCGGCCAACGTGATGGCCAGCGTCGAATCGGCGCAGCTCTGTTCTGGTTTTACATGACTGCCAGAAACCAGAACCAGGCTGAATTGGCGCAGCCAGTCACCTGTGCAAAGGGGTGGCCATGCCTCTCTCCAAGAACGCCCTTGCTCATGGCCGGGGTGATTTTGGATATTGAGATGGCATTGCAACCCATTGCTAGATGGGCTAAACAAAGGGATTTAGGCATTATTTGCCCAACCCCCTTTGAATAGCGAAATGGGACTATGTGGAGACTATTCGGTGTTGGTTTGAAACACACGTCAAGGGGAGGCTGAAAACCGCCATGGGATGGTCTATTGAGAAGGGCGAACAATGCTTGATGATTTCTTTTGAAAGGGTCTTTTGAAAATGGCATTTGAGCAAAAGGATATGAGCATTGTTTGCTCAATCCCCTTGGCCATGGCCATGGGTGCACAATGGGCACAATGGGGATCTCTTAGGGGGCGGCCAAGGCAGCAGAAAACTGGTTTTTGCAGGTTCTAAACAGTAGAAAACATGGCCTATTTGGAGGAGAGAAAGGTATGCCATGCATGCATTGAATGTAGCATGAAGTCCCATGCTCCCATGACCTCATTTATTGAGGTATGGGAGGCCTTTTGACCCCATATGGAGTGTTAGGAGGGAGAGAGATGTACCTCTATAGAGAGGCCATCCCATCCCGTAACCCCATGGTGAAGAGAAGAGATGCATAGAAAACCCAAAATGAAATGAGGGAGAACAAGCATTAAATGCACAAAGGCATAGCCTTTTCCATTAAAGAAATGCAAGGGAGTACAAAGTTTGCAAAGCAAGAGGAAAGGAGGGGGAGAAAACCAACGTGGAAGCCCTCTTTCTCTCTTCCTCTCTTGCTCTCTTGATGTGACAAGACAAGAAAACTCCCCCCCAAAGAAGGACTCCTCTCTCTCTTGCTTTCCTTCTCACCTTTCTCTTCTCTCTCTTTTCCTCTTTCTTCTTCCTCACGGGTGGAGCCTCCTTGAGCAGAAACGCAGGCCTCCTTCTTTTCTCCTTGCTGGTTGCCTCTTGGTGAAAAGCCTCTTCTCCTTGTGCAGAAAACTCACCCCCCAAAAAACCTCTCTTGCGTATCCCCTTGCCCAAGCCTTCTAGAAGAGAAGGAAGGCCAAAACAGGCCCAAAACAGGTTCCTGCGCAGCAGAAATGACAGGCTTGCTTTTACCATTTGTGGCACTCCCTTTTGGGAGGTGTCACAAATGCTTACTCTCACCCCCTACTTTATGGATGGGATGAGGGTTGATTTCAGATGGGCCTTGGTGGCCTTTTGAGTGGGCCTTTTGGCCCTTTTTTTTTTGCACAGCCCATGAGGGGCTAAAATCGGCGCTGGCGGGCTGAGGCTTGGGGCGATGGCTTTGGGCAGTGGGCCGGCGGTCTTCGGCCCATTAGCGAAAAGGGGTGCCCACAAATGCCCCCCACCCGTGGGTGGTGCGAAGAGGCACGCAGAGCAACATCCGCGGGTGAATTTCAGTTCTTCGACTGTTAACACTAGTGCCGACAGGTCTTTGACTTGTTGTCGGGCTAATGGTCAAGTGGTCTATTCATAGCCTTTTGCTTCTTTTGGTGATGTGATCCGCGGATGACGGCTGCATGTTGCTCTGTACGGGCAATTCGGGGATGGCTCCCCCTACTTTCATTTCTCTTGGGCCGCCGGGGCTTGGGCTCGCTCAGGCAATTTGGAGCAGAGTCTGTTGACCCCGCCGAATCGGCGCAGGGTCGAATTGGCGCGGGTCGCGCCTGGTGAGCTGGCGCGTGGCGGGCCGGCTCGGTCTGGGCGGTCTTGGACCGCGGGCCGCTTGGGGGCGCGAACCGGCGGTTCGCGTCTCTCGAGGGGGGGGGTCACTTCACCGCCCCTTTTCAAACCGCGCCTCAAAAGGCGCGCGGGGGGGGGGGGGGGAGGCGTCTCTCTCTCCCCCCTTCTCTTTTCTCTCCTCTTTCTCCCTCCGCGACTCGTCTCCCTCTTCTCCCTCCTTCGCTTCGTCTCCCCCTGTTCGCCTCTCCCTCTCCTCCTTCGGCAGCAGGACGAGGTGCAGCGGCGACGGCGAGGCGGTGGTCGCGGCACGGCGGGCAAGCGCAGCGACGAGGTGTGGCGGCGCGAGGAGCGGCAGGCAGCGGGGAGGTTCGACGGCGCGGTGCGACGGCGAGGGCTCCCTCTTGGGGTCCTTTGGCCCTGGAGCGGCGGTCCTAGGGTTCCGCAGCGGCGAAGGCGAAGCGCGTCCGCGAGGGTCGGCGGCAGTGCTAGGGCGCGGCGGCGGCTCGCTCTGACCGCGGCGAGGAGTGCAGCGGCGACCGGCAAGCAGATCGGCGGGTTCCCTGGAGCACAGAGGCGTGCGCGGCGGCGTCTCGGCGGTAGGGCACCGGCGACGGTTTTGGAGAACCCCCTCCCCCCTTTGTTCCTTTTGTGTGTGTCTGTTTGTAAGGCCGTCCCGGTGCTCGGCGGCAATGGGCCGGAAGTCGGCCGGCCATGTGCGGCTCCTTTTCTTCTTTTTTTGGTGCTCTGGGGGCGGCGGTGCTGGAGGGTGCTCCAGCCGCACCGAGGGTCTTCACGGCCGGGAACCAGGGAGACACAGGGGGCTTGGCGGGCTTGCATGCCCCTTTTTGTTTGCATGGGTGAACAGGGCCGAGAGAGGCGCCTGGGGATTTGGGTAGGCAAAGGGAATGTGCCTGGGCCATGGGGCCTTTTGTACCGAACACCAACACATGTGTCCGGGTCCGTTGGGATCTCCCCCTCCTTAAACAAAACAAAGGGGAGATTCGGTAGGTCCCAGGGCTTCTAACCGCTAGGGGGACCGCGGGGGAACATCCCGCGTCCGAGGTTTCGCCTTTTCGTCCCTTTGTTCGTGGGGCCCATTTTGAGTCGGCGGGGCTTCCACCAGTGCGGTCCTCGTCCGCCCGTTACCGCCCCGAATGGCGGGTCCGATTAGGTCTAGCTTCCACTTCGCGCGCCACGAGAGAGTAGCGGCGGCCGTCGATGGCTTTTAGTGGGCCCCGGAGCCCCTTAGGAGGCGGTGAGGACGCGCCAGGTCCCAGGTCATTTACTTTTCAGCTTCGTTTGGCGGGGGCCCATTTTAGATCAGGGGGGCTCCCGTCGGTCCGCCTATCTCTTGCATATCGCATTAAATGGCGGGTCTTTTGACTGCAGCCAGGCACTGGGCCGCTTCACTCCCCATCGGCTTGTCCTCGGGGTAACAGTGGTTCCCGGAGAGCTTTTAGACATGCTTGCATGTCTCTGTTTTGGGGCCGTCTCGCCCTTGTGCGTGGACGAGTACCCGCTGAAACCCCCACTTGCACGCGCAATAAGGGGAGATGCTGCCGAAATTTCGTCAGATTTAAGCGTTCATTTGGCCTGCTGACGTGGCTTTAATTTCCTTTACAGGAACCATGGCTTCCAAATCTTCCCCCAGCAACACAGGCCTTCGGAAGGATGTACCGCTTCTTTCGTGGGCCGATTTCCCACGGTTGACTCTTGGCTACGACCAGGTTGCCGTGCTGGCCGACTCTTCAGATGATGAGGCCGACACCATGGACGTATCGAGGCTCGATGTTGGCGCAACACCACCCACTTTTGAGCGTGATGAAGACTACCGGGTGGATTACCCCAAAGACAGCACCTGCTGCGGTTTCTCCATTCATATGCTCCGAGAGGCAAGAAGAACTTTTTTCTGACCCAGGAGGTGGAGGCGGCCATTTTGATTGGAAGGGACAGTTTGGCTGCTTGTGTTCCTCGTGCCGAGCCCCTCTATCGAATTGGCGGGCAGCGGTGTCGTGCTCCAGTTCTGGGCCTGGGAGATTTGGTCCCAGCGAACAACAAGTTGACTCGGGCTCCCACCTTCGTCCCTGCAAGGTGGGACAACTCATCCGGCCGCGTTCACAAGGAGCGGTCGTCATTTGGACTGTTCCTCTGCCCGACACAGTGGGGGTACAGAGATGAGCCTTTTCTTTTGGACTGTCTAGCAATCCGATTCAAGCACCAGTTGGCAGCAGGCTGGTTCGGAGATTTGCGGGCGACAGATGCCCATCATTTTCGCACTTTTGTAGTGGAAGCAGCTGATTTCGTACTCCACAACTATGCACCTCTTTTGGTGACCGCCGGGGTCTACCACAGTGTCTTCGCGGCCCGGTACCGGTATCATTTGTCCAGAGGTCTCTGTTGCGGCCTGGCGGAGGTCTTCGTCCCCGAGTACAATACATTCTATACTGCTGAGGGGGAGACGTCTCTTGACCTTTGGAGTCTGCATCAGCTGTCTGGCCTGCCGATCGACGGGGAACCCTATGAAGAGGTGTGTCTCCCGGACATCATCAAGGATAGGACCGGCGGAGGGCAAGAATATTGCATGGGGTACTCGTACAGGTACCTCATGAAAGTTTACCGCCAGCTCAGCCTTGCTCGCGGTACCGGCCGCTCCAGAGACAAGAGGGAGAGAAGCAAGGTTAGCCTGCACATGTGGTTGGCGTACTTCTTTTCCCATGAGCGGCGCTATGAGGATTTTGTTAGCGCCGGCGGGATCGCCGCGAAGAAGAACTCTGGTCGTCAGAAGGTGACCATTCCGGATTCTCTGTTAAAGGGCCGACTTTCTGGTCCGAACCCTGTTGGAGCCGACCCGCACACCCATTGTGCGGCGTATCTGGCTTATTGGATCTGTTCGTTTGCTTTACCGGTGGGCGATGACTCCCTCCTCCGCCCAGATGTTATCTACCCAGCCTGTCAAATGGCTTGGGGTATCAAGCTGTCTTTGTGCCCTGCGGCACTTTGTCTGATTTATCGGTCTCTTGGCGATCTGTGTCGCCGTTCAGCCCCGAGGCAGCATCGGGTAATTGGGCCCTGGCATTTCCTGAGTGTCTGGGCATGCGGTCTTTTCCCAGAATTTGCCCCTAGATCTCTTCAATCGGCCCGGCTCTTTCCAAGAATGCTGGAATTCGCCAGTGTAGAGCCACGTCCTCTTTCAAAGCAGCTATTTGAGATTCGGGGTAAGCTGACAAGCATCCCGACTGATTCTCCGGGCACCATCTACTTTTGGCACCTGGCCAGCCACAGCAGTCCACTAGCCAATCGCCATCGGGAATGCCGCGACGACGTAGTTGAAGATTTTGTGCACCCGACAAGCCACCAAAGATTGACGAGGTCTGTGCTGGAGTCGGAGTTGAGAGATTGGGCTTTATCCATTCGGCCCAGTGTGTTGACGTTCCGACGAGGGAGCGTCGCTTATTTTGAACCCTACTACCCTTTCAGATTTGCCCGGAATTTCGGGTATGATCACATATCCCGCCGTCATCGGCGAATTTCAATTTGACTAACCGGGCGGTGGGAGGAGGGCAGCTGCTGGACCAGGCTCGGAAGTGGTGGGATTTCTTCCACCGATTTGATTCATGCACCTTCCGGGTGCCTATGCCTGGCCGCACACCACGGGTTACACCCGAATACATCAAATGGTGGAACGCCCGGACCAGCTTTTACAGAGAGTTCAAGACAGATTGCTGGGATGCTGCTGAGCGCAAACTTCTACAACTGCAACCACAGCCTGTTCTTGACATTGATTCGGAGCATCTGCTGCGCCTGAAGTCTGGTGACCGGCGGGCTGTTGACCGATATTTAAAGGCGAGAGAGGCCGCCAAGAAGCAGAACCCCCCTCCCACTTTGGTCTTGTCCAAGGCAGAAGAAGACACTTTCCCGGCGACTCTTGAGCACCTTTGCAACATTAGCTCAGATCGGCTGGCCGTCGCACAGCCGTGGCCTATTGAGGAGGAAGCTCCTACTATTATATTGCAACGCGGGGAGGTGGACAAAAAAATACCCATACCGGGCATTATCAGCACAGGGAGATCCAGGTCGAAGCTGCTATGCCTACACCTCTTGGCTGTTCGTGCTGCTGCACATCCATAACCTGACCGTGGAGGCAGATTATGAGTCAATTCTGGCGCATGAGCTTCATGTGTCCTTTCAGTATGCAGATGGCTGGGGCATGGACTCCCTCAGCCTCTATTATTTTCTGTCTTCCATCGGTCAGTCAGACTTGGCCATCTTTGCAGAGGATTGCTGCCACATAAATGACGTATGCTGGCTGATCCGAGAGGCGGCATCCCGGGCCAAGCAGAACGTACACACCTTTTGGCCTCTCAGTCGCTTTTATACAGGCATAGCAGGTTTGTTTCTTTTCTTGGGGAGTGTTGCTTGTGCACTTCTTTTACTTTTCTATTACTTTATGCTTCTTTAACTCTCTTCTGCTCTTCTCCTTTTCAGACCCTTCAGCAAAGGACCGGCGGCGGAGATATCATGGACTTATCATGAAGGTGAAGAGGCCGTCGTATTTTGCTGAAGAGAAATCCTTTATAAGCCTTTGACCGAGAAGTTGTCAGCCAAAAAGTCGAGCATGGCCAGCAGCATAGCAAGAGCCCAGAGGGCTTCTAAGAGGAAGAGGGAGGCCTCCCCCTCGCCATCAATCTCCGCTGAGGGTCCCTCGATCCCCTCGTTCGAAGAATTCTGCAGTCAGCGCGAAGACGCTGCCCGTACAGGTGCTTAGTGGCGTCTCTTTGCTTGCATGTCTATTCTATTCCTGAGGTTGCCTGCTGACTTTGTCTATTTTGCCGATGGAGCACAGATGACATACCATCAACAGTTGATACCCCAGCTGCGGAGCAAAGCCAGTCGACGCCAACCGTCGCACCATCTGACGCAGCTTCTCCCCACCAGCAGGTGAGGATTGCATCATGGCTTCATTTGTACATCAGCTTCTAAGATGTGTCTTTTGGGTTCTCTTCTTTTGGTGTTTACTTGTTGATCTTTTGCCAGACATGGCTACGGACTCCCCCGTTGCTCGGACCGCAGACGAACGTCCGACCAAGAAAGCCGCAACTCGGAGAGTGAAGAGAGCTCCCGTCCCTTTCAGGACGAGTCAGCGAGCCGCAGGTAGGGCAGCCCTGTTAAAGATCCGCCAAGGCGGTCGGGCTATTACACCGGAGGAACTACGAAAGCCCGTCGCCATCTCTTCGGATGAATCTTCAGATGCCGAGACAGTCTACGGCTCCCCCTCATCAAGCGGAAGCTTATCTGACGATGGGAGCCTCTTTAGGGAACGGAAGAGAGAGAGAATCCCCGCTCTCGATGGAATTATAGGGGATTCCTCCAGCAGTGGGGAGAAGTCTCCTGCAGTCATTTCGAGGCCGGAGGCCACTATTTCTCCAGAGCACGTGGTTGTGAGTGTTTGCTCTCATGCCTGTAGGCTTTTGTTGACGCAAGGCTTAAAGCGTCTGCTTCTAATTTTCCTCTTTCTCTTTACAGGATTTTGAGGAAGTCCAGGACACCAACACCCCCGAGTCTTCGCCGACAGTTGGCGTCGACTTACCAGATATCGGGGATCCCACATTGAATCCATTATCAGCAGACGGAATGCAGGGCATGGCTGAAGATCCCGCCCCTGAGGTTGAAGTGAGTCCACCAACGGCCCTTCCTGGTGACAGCACAAGTACCCTCCAAGCGTCGGCTACCAACCTTGTCAAGGACATTTCCGGCAAGGAGGTAGTTTTTTCTGAAGCAGCAGCAACTCCTGCTACCTCCGGTGGGGCTCTTAACGTCTCTTCGGCCGGAACCAGCCTCTCTTCAGCGGGGCTCGCCTCATGCTCTACCGTGGTGGACGCCAGCCTATGGGCGGAGGTGGACGCCCAGGTAGAATTTCAGGTTCCGGCTGTTAGATCATCCGGAGATTTTTGCTCTTCAGACGCCATGGTCCACGGACAGTTATCCTCTTTGCGCACACTGGTGCGCCAGAACCCTGCCATTCCCTACGAGAGGGTGAAAGCTGCCGCCGACCAAATGACAGGGGTCCTAGTCATCATGGGTTGCTCATTGGATGATTGGGCGAACAGAGTCACTCTGTTGCTCAAACTCTTAAAGCGCCGCGACTACCTCCAACGCGAATTGTCCGACCAAATGAATGCTTTGGAAATCCAACAGTCGGACTGTAAAGCGGTGTTGAACCCATTGGCCGACGACCTGGAGCATCGCCGGTCTCTTATCAGAGGATATGATGAGGAGTCAACGGCCTTAGACTCCAAGATACATCTTTTGGAGGCTGAATTGCACACCGCCAAGGCCAGACGAGGCACCCTTGCCGACTTGAAAGCTGAACAGGAGCTGGCCATTGCGGTGGATGAAGACCGGTTGATTTTGGCGAAGCAGACGCTGTCGGAGGTTCAATCCAGGAAGGCGAGCCTGAAAGAGAGAATATGCTCCCCTCATGTGGGTATCTTGTCGCTTGAGGAGCTGTTCCGGGACTTGCCATGAGGCATTGGGCCCGCTCTATTTCTATGCTTTTTATATCCCCTCCTTTTATTCCTGAGGCCTTGCCTCTATGCCTTTGTAGCTCCATGTCACTTATTAATGAAAGGCATTTTATTTTGGACACAGATGTTCCTTCTTGATGCCTTGCTATGGTGTGCATATCTTTATTTGTTGTCTCTCTTTTTTTCTCTTTTTTTTTGGTTCACATTATCGAGCTGAGCGCCCTTTCGGGTTTTCGCCCAACGCGACCCCCTCTTGCTTTTGCCTACACGCCCTTTCGGGTTTTCGTGTAGCGGGGTACCCTATTTTGCCCATGGCGCCCTTTCGGGTTTTCACCATGGCCGGGTTTTAGTTCTTTTTACCCTCACTCGACAGGTGGTTCGAGTGAGTCCAACGAGGCATCTCTATTTTTTTAACCTCTCTTTTTTTCTTTTTTTTTTGAGGTGACGGGATCCTTTGCCGTCTATCGGCCGTTAGCTCGACAGGGACTTTTGCTGTCAGAAGTAACGACCTTCCATTTCACCGTCGGAGACGACGGCCTTCTATTCCACCGTCAGAGTGACGGCCTTCTATTCCACCGTCGAGATGACGGCCTTCTATTCCACCGTCGGAGTGACGGCCTTCTATTCCACCGTCGGAGCGACGGCCTTCTATTCCACCGTCGGAGTGACGGCCTTCTATTCCACCGTCGGAGTGACGGCCTTCTATTCACCGTCGGAGTGACGGCCTTCTATTCCACCGTCGGGATGACGGCCTTCTATTCCACCGTCGGAGTGACGGCCTTCTATTCCACCGTCGGGATGACGGCCTTCTATTTCACCGTCGGGATGACGGCCTTCTATTTCACCGTCGGAGTGACGGCCTTCTATTCCACCGTCGGAGTGACGGCCTTCTATTCCACCGTCGGGATGACGGCCTTCTATTTGACTTTTACCGTCAGGGCGACGGCCTTCTATTTGACTTTTACCGTCAGGGCGACGGCCTTCTATTTGGCTTTTACCGTCAGGGCGACGGCCTTCTATTTGACTTTTACCGTCAGGGCGACGGCCTTCTATTTGACTTTTACCGTCAGGATGACGGCCTTCTATTTGACTTTTGCCGTCAGGGTGACGGCCTTCTATTTGGCTTTTACCGTCAAGGCGACGGCCTTCTATTTGGCTTTTACCGTCAGGGCGACGGCCTTCTATTTGACTTTTACCGTCAGGGCGACGGCCTTCTATTTGACTTTTACCGTCAGGATGACGGCCTTCTATTTGACTTTTGCCGTCAGGGTGACGGCCTTCTATTTGGCTTTTACCGTCAGGGCGACGGCCTTCTATTTGGCTTTTACCGTCAGGGCGACGGCCTTCTATTTGACTTTTACCGTCAGGGCGACGGCCTTCTATTTGACTTTTACCGTCAGGGATGACGGCCTTCTATTTGACTTTTACCGTCAGGGCGACGGCCTTCTATTTGGCTTTTACCGTCAGGGCGACGGCCTTCTATTTGACTTTTGCCGTCAGGGCGACGGCCTTCTATTTGACTTGTGCATCTACTGGAATTCGATGTTTGTCGTCATCCCTTTCTTTTTTTTTTTTTTTTTTCTTTTTTTTTTTTTTTTCTCCTTATCGAGTTGGCGCCCTTTCGGGTTTTCACGTAGCGGAGTACCCAATTTTGCCCATGGCGCCCTTTACGGGTTTTACCATAGCCGGGTCTTAGTCCTTTTTGCCCTTGCCCAGCGGACAAGTCTGACGGGCATCTCTATTTTTAGCCCCCCCCTTTTTTTTCTTTTTTTAATAAGGCGGGGATGGTGGCGTAGTCTGCCAACGTCTTAGCCAACGTCGGCCGCTCGAGCTTGTTGACGCTTTTCCTCTTTGCAACCCGATTGCCGATGTGGCTTCGTGCTGCTGCGACGTGCCTGCCGGTGGGACTTGATCGTCTGAATGACGCCAATCTCTTAGATTCGTCGCCGTCGTCGGCTTTTGTCGTGGCTTCGGCGCCAACCGTACAGGTTTCCTGCCCACAAAAGACGGTAGGGGTTAGGCCAGTTGGATAGCAATTGCTTATGCATGCTAAAGCACAAAGTTCTCATTTAAGTCTTTTATTACTCTTTCATATATATGTATGTCTCTTTTTTATATTCAAGGAAACATGCACTTCTTGTCTTTTAGGAAATCTTTTCATGCGAGGAAAGGCACGGAAAACTCGAACTATCCTCACATAACTCATTAAAAGGCATGATGCCAATTATAGATGGGGGACTCTTTTCATTGTCCACCCCCTAGAATCAGCGAAGGTCTCATAAATTTTGTTGGGACATTCGTCGCCTCAGAGCCATGGTCCGGCTAGCGGTATGGCTGCCTCCTTTCTATTTTTGCCATGCATTGCATGCCATTTTTTTACATTTTCTTTTTTTTTGGCTCTTCGTCATCGGCGACTAATGTCCCGGGGGTTTGAGAACTTAATGTCTTATTTTTTGCTGTTTTGTTTTGTTTCGTTTTTTTGCTGTTTTTTTTTGCTATTTGTCCTTTGTCTATTTCTTATACATATGGGGGAGTAGAGGGTAGAAACTCCCTGCTGTTGCGGATGCAACAGTTCTTTTGTGGCAGCCGAAACTCTTCGCTGTTGCGGATACAACAGTTCTTTTGTGGCAGCCGAGCTCCTCATTCGTCGAACAAGTCGATCAGATCCACTTCTTGTTCAGCCTCTTGTTGCTCACGACTCTGACCATTGAAGTCTGGATGGCAGGCGTGATACAGCTTCAGATGTCTTCCATTGAGGGGTGGGAATTGTATTTCACCCCGATGGTTGACCAGGACGTAGGCGCCGCCTTCATAGACTCTTTGGACCACGTATGGCCCAGTCCAATTCACGTTCAACTTCCCTTTTGGGTTGCCGGCCATGACTTCTCTTTTCTTGACCATTACCAGGTCTCCTTTCTTGAACTCACGACCCTTGACGAGCTTGTCGAAGGCACGTGCTATGCGGGCCTGGTACACTTGAATGTTCTGTTGGGCTCGTAATCTTTTCCCTTCCAAATCGGAGAGTTCTTCGAGCCTCCTTTCGACATTGGTTTGATTTTCAGGAGCTAGTCCATGCTGCATGGCCACCCTGAGGGATGGCACTTCCAGTTCTACCGGAACCACGGCTTCTGAACCGTATACCAGGGAGAAAGGTGAGCAGCCTGTTGGTGTTTTGTAGATGGTCCGGTAGGCCCATAAGGTTTCGTACATCCGGTCCTCCCAATCTCTTTTGTTGGCACTGACGGTTTTGGCCAATAGTGTGCACAATGTCTTATTGAAGGCTTCCGCCAGGCCATTGGCTTGCGGATTGTAGGGAGTGGAAGTCCTCCAGTCTATTCTGTATTTTGCGGCCATTCTGAACACCTTCTGGTTCTTGAAGTGTGTTCCATTGTCTGATATGATTCGGTCCGGACTGCCGAATCTGAAGATGATGTTTCGCTGGATGAAGCGTGCCACCAACTCCCCCGTTACTTCTCTTAATGCCACAGCCTCGGCCCACCTTGAGAAGTAATCGGTGATAGCCAGGATGTATTTACACCCCGATGAGGAAGGTGGCAGAGGGCCCACAACATCTGTTCCCCATTGTGCAAACGGCCAACTTGGAACGGTCGGATGCAGATGTATGGGAGGTCTCCTTGGGATGACCGCATGCTCTTGACATTTTTGACATGTCTTGGCAAAATTGCCACAGTCTTCAAACATGGTTGGCCAGTAATAGCCGAGCTTTTTGATTTCTATTTTCATCTTCGGCCCGGCCTGATGGGCGCCAGCGATCCCGGCGTGCACCTCTTTCATGACCTTCCCGGCCTCTTCAGGTGACAGGCACCTTAGCAAGATCTTTTTCTTGGAGTCCGCCATGATTCTGAACAGGACTCCACCTCTTAACTCGTATGAGTCTTTTATTCTGACCAGTTTGATCCTTTCTTCTCTTTGGGAGGGCAATTGCTGGTGTCCGAACCATTGCAGCAAGGGCTCTCTCCAGTCTTTTTGCACGATCTCTTCGGCCGCAGACACTTCTTCTTGGCCGCTCTCTTCATTTTCAAACTCTTCTTCTATCATGCTGGGGACTTGCCGCCGATTCATGACAATGACTTCTAGCTTCTCATTTGGTGGCACCGCCAGAGAGCTAGCCAGTTTTGCTAGGGCGTCAGCTTGTGCATTCCTGCTTCTGCCGATATGCTCTATTTCTATTCGATAGAATTTTGACAGGAGTCTTTTCACCTTTCGGTGGTATGGCAGCAACTCTGGCTTTTTGACATCAAACTCCCCTTGCACTTGTTTGACGATTAGCATTGAGTCGCCGAAGACTTGCAACACCTTTATATTCATGAAGAGAGCCACTTGCAAGCCGATAATCAAGGCCTCATATTCAGCCTCATTGTTAGTGCATGGCTTGTTAATTGAGCAGGAGGTGTGTGACTTCTCCTTCAGGCGACTTCAGGACGATACCTGCCCCCGCTCGGACTCTGGCACTGCCATATGCGGTTGGTTCTATTCTTGACGCTCCATCGAAGTAGAGTTGCCAGGTGGCTGTTTGCAGTTGGTTTACTTCGAGGGTCTCATCTTCTGGTAGCTCCGTAACGAGCGGAGAATTTTCTGGTACAGGGTGAGCTGCAAAGAAGTCAGCTACCGCCTGTCCTTTGATTGCCTTTTGAGGGATGTATTTGATGTCAAATTCCATCAAGATGACAGCCCATTTGCCTATTCTTCCCTTCAACGCTGGTTGGGAGAGTATGTATTTGACGGGGTCGGCCCTGGAGATCAGCCTAACCTCGTGTGACAGCATATAATGTCTCATCTTCTTGGCTGCGAACACCAAGGCTAGGCATACTCTCTCAATTGGAGAATATCTCTCTTCTGCCCCCACTAACCTTCGACTGAGGTAGTAGAGTGCTTGCTCTTTTCCTTCCTCATTTTCTTGTGCTAGCATAGCCCCCAGGGAGTGCTCTGTAGTTGCTATGTACAGGATGAGAGGACGGCCTTTTGCAGGAGCACCTAACACGGGTGGAGTGTTCAGGTATGCTTTCAATTGATCCAGAGCGTCTTGGCACTCCTGATTCCATTTGAAAGGGACGTCTTTCCCCATCAATTTGTGGAAGGGATGACATCGTCCCGACAAATTTGAGACAAACCTACGAATGTAGGCCAGTCGTCCTTGTAGTGACCTGAGCTCGGTCAGATTCTTTGGTGGCGGCAGCTCTTGGATGGCTTTGATTTTGACAGGGTCTATTTCTATTCCCCTGTATCGGACGATGAAGCCCAGGAATTTGCCGCTGGATACCCCGAAGGCACACTTCATCGGGTTCATTTTCAGCTCATACCGCCTCAGCCTTTCAAAAACGGCCCTGAGGTCGGCCAAATGATCTTCTCTTCTTCTTGTTTTGACCACGAGGTCATCGATGTAGCACTCTACCTTTTTATAGAGCAGCTCATCAAAGATTTTCGTCATGGCTCTTTGGTAGGTTGCCCCGGCATTTCTGAGGCCGAAGGGCATTCTCTTGTAGTGGAAGATCCCCTTGGGTGACCTAAAGGCGGTATGCACCCTGTCTTGTTCGGCTATCCATATCTGGTTGTAGCCAGACGATCCGTCCATAAATGACAAGGCTTCATGTCCGGTGGTGGCGTCTATCATCACTTCAGTGATTGGCACCGGAAAATCATCTTTTGGGCATGCCTTGTTCAGATCTCGAAAATCTACGCAGATCCGGATCTGTCCATTCTTCTTTTTGACAGGGACGATGTTTGCCAACCAGGTAGTATACTGGTTCTCTCCAACGAAGTCCACGTCTATCAATTTGTCCACTTCAGCACACACTTTGTTGATCAATTCCGGCCTCATTCTCCTTGGAGCTTGTTTGACCGGTTCTATTTTCGGGTCAATTGCCAGGATGTGCTGTGCCACATCGGGGCTGAGTCCCGGCATCTCCTTGTAATTCCAGGCAAAGCAGTCCCGGAACTCTTTTAACAGCATGATGTATCGCCGCTTCTCTTCCTCTGGGATGAGGGCGCTTAGGAAGGTTGGCCGGTAGTCACCTTCCGTGCCGAGGTTCACTTCCACTAGCTCATCCACTGTGGCCTGGCCACCATCTTCAAGCTCTTCTGGTGCTGGCTGGAGGTCTACGAAGCCTTCTTCATCGGCTACTGCCTCTAGCACCTCCACATATTCTCTTTGTAGGACTGCAACTGGTGCATCTCTTTCCGTCGCTTCTGTCCCTTGGGCCTCTCGGCTTAGATTCAACGGAACATCCATTATCACTTCTTTCTCTCTTATCTCTTGTGAGCTTGCAGGGCCCAACAGTGCTGCTTCATTGTGTCTGTTTTCCCTAGCTGTCGGGAGTACTCGGGCGGCAAGAGACTCCACGGGAGTGCAGGCGAGGAACGCCGCTGCCTCCTGGGGAGACTTATCGCATGCACTCGCAGCCATTTCCACCATGCCTCTTTCTTCAGGGTAGTCGTCATAGACTACTCCCGAAGGGTTTTCTTCTGTTTGATTGGCTATGCTGATCATGCCAACCGTATATCTTTCTCCCAGTGACAAGCCGAGTCCTGGGTGCTGGGTGATTTTTAACAGGTCCCTGTCCATATTCGGCGGGTACCATAGCTTTCTGAACATCTCCCTCTGACTGAGGCGTTGCCGAAGAGGGATTTGTTGACTTTCGGCCAGCCTGGCGACTGCATCGGACATGTCTGGGAGTCCTATGATCGGAACCAAGGGGTCTCCAGTCTCTTCAGGGATTTTGCAATCATCATCCCTTCTCATTGGTTGCTCCTCCGCTGCGTAGAAGACCGTGAAGCGACCTCCCGGGTGAGCTATCACCATGGTCTTCAATGCCCTTACTATTTGACAGTCTATTTCGGCGGCTGGCTTGGTAAGGCCCTCTGGGACCAGAATAAATTCTGGCTCTTTTTCGTTTATTTGTGGAGTAGAACCACACCTGTGCTCTGGGGCATCACATGATTGCACCTCCCCCTCTTCTGTTGATATGGGCTCTTCAGCAGTGGTCCCCGGCGGTGGTGGCGGGAACCACTCATCATCAGGGATGACTTCTGTTGCTTTACCCTCTTGAGGGGCTTTGGTTTCTGAGTGTTCCGGTGGAAACCACTCATGAGCAATGATGCTTTCTTTTTTGTCGCCCTTCTGGGAGATTTGGCTTTCTGAGCGCCCCTGATACAGATCAGCATCGAGGAGGTGACACTCATACACTTCGAATGGGTGAGCATCGGCAAAGACCCTTTGCTCCTCCCCTCCTTTCACATATTTGATACACTGGTGCAGCGTTGACGGGATTACTCCGTTTTGATGGAGCCAGGGCCGACCCAGCAAAGCCTTGTAGGACGTGCTTGCATTGATCACATGGAACTGCACCTTTGTTGTGAAGTCCCCCAGGACCAAGTCGAGTTCTACGACTCCCAGAGGTACCTCGAACTTTTGGTTGAACCCGGCTATTCTCACGTCGTGCACTGAGGCCAGGTGCACATTAAAGTGATATTTCTGGTAGATCTTGTACGGCAGGATGTTTACCGCTGCTCCGGGATCCACCAGGATTCTGCTTAGGGGTTGTCCATTCAACTGCCCCCTCATGTACAGAGGTCTGTTATGAGTGGCCATAGGGAGGAGCATGTCCTCCGGGGTGAATGTGATAGACGCCGAGTTGATGGCGGCGGCCTCCACCTGAACTTCAGCCAGACAAGTCTCATATTGCGCTGGAGTCTGCAGGGCTGCGATCAACGCCTTTCTAGTCTCTTCACTTAATGAGAGGATTTCCCAAACACTGAATCGTGTGGGAATCTTCTTCAGCAGCTTGATGATTCGGTCTTCCGCCCCGACATCGTCTAGCTTTGACTTTCCTTTGTCATTTTCACTATTCTTGGCTTGAGGTTTGATGACCGGGCTGTCTTCCTCACCATCGGCCTTCTTTTGCAATGCTGGGGGTTTGGGGAGTGCCCTGGTCTTCTCTTCTGCTGCCAGAAACTCAGCAAAGGACGGGACCGTGCCCCCAGTCTGCTCATTGGGATAAAACCCCGGAGGAGGCGGAATTTCCGCCCTTCGAACTTCAGGCTCCGGGATCTTATAAGAGGGTTCACCTCGGAAGACGATATTTTGATTGGCCGGAGGCACTCGTCCCCATTTCCTTCCGGACCTCGTTGTGAATTCTTGATCCGAAGCCCCGACCTGATTGACATCATTCGGGGAAGGGTAGAACTCCTCTTCTTCATAGTGCTCCCCCAAATTTAGCAGGGAGGAGATAGTATTGCATGAGAGGGTTGCCACCACCTTCTTTTTCTTGGATCTTCTCTTTTTCTTTTTCTTCATCGGCTCTTGCCCCCAGAATAGATCTTCTTGAGGTTGAGGGGTCTCTTGCTCGGCGAGTGCCTCCAGGGTCAACTTCTCGAGTTCTTCCCACGGGACAAACTCTTGCAACTGAACAGGGTATCTGTTCGGTTGCTCATATTCGTCTAATTCATCAATTAGCGCCTGCAGACGCTCGAGTGAAGGGCTGCCCCCTCTGTATAATGGAAGAGGCGTTTGACGCCTTCTGTTGCCGGGATTCCTCTGAATGACGACCCGGGGCTCTATTGGGTGCCACACCGGGGTGACCACTGGTGCCGGCGGCTGAGGTGTCACACCCCGGATATGTACTTTTGGAGCTGATTTCTTTTCTGGCTGCTTCTTTGCTTTAGTGGGCACCTTTTGCCACTCCTCCTGCTCTCTGCTTGGGGCGAGGATAAGATTCTTATAGGTGTTCTCCGTGCTGGCCTCGGAGATCTCTTCTGGTAGCTGTTGATATATAGAGATCATGTTAGCTCCAGCTTGCCGGGCAGGCAACTCATGTGGCTGCGGAGGATCAACCCTGTAATCCCCCATCTGCAGTTCTCCTTTCTTGATCAGAGACTCTGCGATGTCTTTGAACACATAGCAGTCCTCTAGAGGGTGCCCTAGGATCTGGTGGTACAGACAGTACCGGGGATCATCTTTCTTTGCAGCTTGATCTGGTCTTTTTGGTGTTGGGAGGGTGATCTTGTTATATCTGATCCCCCAGTCAAATAGCACCTTAGTCTTTTCCCTGGGGAAGGAGTATGGCTTCCTCATTTTGTCTTGGAAAGGAATGACCTTTCTCTTTGGTTCAGTTTTGTTGCTGGAGGTTCCGGCCGCCGCCTCGCCTCCGTCTCTTTGCTTTTCAAATGTTTTGAGATCCACTGTGTGGACCTCCTTCCCCGCAGGCTTCTTGTCGGCCGGCTTGGTCTTTTGACTGGCGAACGAGTTGGTGGGATACTTGACCAGAAAGGCCTCTATTTCCGCCACCATGTTGTTCAGCCTGTCAAATGACCGGATCTCTACTCCGATCATCCTTTCAAGCAGCTCTCTTTTCAAATTTTGCTTGCAGATCTGAACTGCATCTTCTTGGTGAGGAGGGCGCTTGCATCTCATGCTAAGGTTCCTCCACCTTTGGATATAGTCCAGTGCGGACTCATCACTCTTTTGCTTGGTTGCATAGAGTTCGGCAACTGTCACCTCCCTCTCAGCAATATAGAACCTTTCTCTGAATTTCTTTTGCATGTCGGTCCAATCGGATATGGACCCTGCTGGCAGACTGGAATACCATTCGAACGCCAGGCTTGTCAGGGAGGAGCCGAAAACTTCAACAAGTATGATTCATCGGCCGCTAAATCTCCCATCACATTGATGTAATAAGCAATGTGTTCTTTTGGAGATCCTCGCCCATTGAACTTGTCAAATTTTGGGGGCTTGGTGACACCTGGAGGCAATTTCTTCACGGCATGGTATGCAGGGTAAGGTACCCTATATGCATCAAAAGCCATTTGCTCTCCGTCTCCCCGTTCGGCGAGCTTCATGTCAATTAGCTGTTCCACCATGAGCTTGTTGATAACGGCTGGGTCCACTTGCTGAGGATAGAAGTGGGCCGGCTGATTGCTCGGGGTATTGATAATGGCCGCCGGTGGCACCGGAGGCGGCTCTTGGTCGTCTAATCGCTGCTCAGGATCGTGAGCGGGCAATGACTGCTGTTGCGCAGAATAAGCTTGCTGCGACTGGTGGGGTTGCTGCTGCTGCTGGAAGAACTGCGGCTGCAACAGCTGGTGTTGAGCCTGTGAGCGTGGCTGCTGAGCCGTAGCCGCAGGGGATTGTTGTGGTCGCTCATTCGCTGTCCGTACGACAGCACGCTGGGCCGAAGCTTCAATTGACCCCGCGGTCCCTTGGGGAGTCTCTCCTGAGCCCTCCGCTGCTCGGGATGCATGTCCCTCAGTCTCTTTTCCTTTGATCTGGCGCTTGAGATCTGCGATCTCGGCTTGATATTGCTGCAACAGTTCCATAATAGCTGGATCTATGGGTGCAGGAAAAGGAATCTGTTGCGAAGTGCCCCCAGAAGCTTCTGGTGGCGGTGGCGGTGGAGGAATATCATCACTGCCCCCACTACCCTGGGCGGTGACCACATTGGCACTGACCGCCGTCATTTGTGCTGTTGGCAGTTCTTCGAGCCCATATGCGGCCGCCAAGGCTGCTGCCGCTGCTCTTCTTCTGGTGAGGGCACCAGGCCTTTCTGCCAATTCTGCTAGCTCTTCATCATTGGCTGGCAGTGCTCCATATCGGCCCCATATGCCGGCCATGTGGCAGGAAAAGATTGTGAGGTTCCCATACCGACCTCTTTCAACCCTCCGAGAAGGGAAGGTCAATCTCTTGAAAACTGATAGTCGGGGTTTAGGACCCCCAGACTGCTCATGGCCAGTTTCGCAAGGGACGTCATTTTCGCCCGAACTGCTTTCAGCTTCAGCTCGTGGATCCTTTCTGGCTCTTGGTGGTCTCGCCCTCTGTAGAGGAGAGGTGGTGAGACCGAGTATGTGGTCATCTGACCCATGGCTCTTTTCTCGGCGGCACTGGCGCGCGGCCAGAACAGCAGGCGTCGGTCGACCACCCCGGGCAGTTGGGATGTGGGCAGACCGTCGCAGCTCCCTTCTCTTGTCATGAAAGTGGGCATAAGCACATGCCCCCCCTTGTTGAACCCCAGCCCTGAAGCCTCCGAGCGGCCGGCGGTAGCCGTGGATCTTTTTATCAGCTACATTTGTTGGGAATTGCTCTTTTGATACAGGCTCTTCCGTCCTGGGCTTTTGCACTCTCTTAGGCCGCCAGACCTGCTTGAATTTGATTGGCTTTGGGGGCAGCTCGCCCTTAAATGTGTTGCACATCTCTTCTCTATTCGACAAAGCTTGGAAAGGGTTTCCTACGGGTACTGTCGGCACGACCCGCTTGGCTATAGCTTCAGTTTTCTTCTCTTGCAGATGGATTCTTAGGTCTCCGATCCGCACAGTTTTGCCCGAAGCAGACACCCGCGCACGACAGGTGACGACATTTTCAGCTTCAGTGATCTGTTGGTTGCAGGTCTCTTTTCCCTTGAGTTTGTTGTTGTTGCCGCGCTCCATGTGGTGCACGTGGCAGCTTAGCTCTTTAATGGTCCCTTTGAGCTCAGCTTCATGATTGGCTTCAGCTCCATCTTGCCTTTTGGTCTCTGGGTGGAGGATGTCGACAAAGGCAACCCCCAGAAAGTTGGGGAACTCCACAACAGGAGGGAAGCTCCCAAAGCGGGTGGGCACAGCGAGGTACCCATGCCGAGCATGGTCTTGAACTACGAGAGGCCCAAAACGTACTCCCGCCATCAGTCAATTAGTACCTGTTAGTCAATTCAAAAGATAATCAGTATCAATTACATAGGGCCACATGGCTTTCTATTCTGGCGAAGAGATGAAGGGAAGCTTGGTCCCACCGGGCGTGCCACGCTGTGGAGATGGGAAATTTAACCTCTTAAAATCTCTATTAAGAAGATCTATTTATCATGTTTCTCATTTTCTCATGGGTACACGCGTATTGCTAATCCAGATCCCGTCGAGCGCCACTCGGGCAAAATTGACGTGAGATGAATCGGCAATTCGCGCAGCGCGGGCGTGCCAGTCACCGGAGTGACAACCAAATGGTTTGCCTCCGAGAGTCGGAGGGCTTTAGGTCTATTGTGCGCACCGTTTGACTTCGTCAAACGAAAGTGAGTGGTCGGGTCCTGGACCAAAATCCCGCCGTTGCCTGAGCGCAACGACGTTAATTACATCTCTTTTAGAAAGAGAAAACCCTTGATTAATCGCCAGATTAGAAAGCCTCGTGACCTTAAAACGGGACATCCGATAAAGGGTGCGAAACACAATTAAACTGAAATATTAGGTAGCAAGACGAACGCCTAATCGGACCCATTAGACCTTTCGCTCAGCCCGCTGTCTAATTCCTTTGTCTATTTATCTATTGGTCCCCTTTATCATGAAAAGGTTCAATTTGGTCTTTTAAGTCTATTTGAGAAAGACAATTTTGAAAAGAGTGGTCTCTTTTACTTTTTGTTGAAAATAGACACAATTTGGTCTTTTGTTGAAAGTCATTTCAATTTGATCTTTTCTTTGATTGCAAAACATGTGATGATCATTTATTTGTTAGGAAAAGTTTGGTTTGACTCTTTTGTACACGGTGATGCAATCTTTTATGTCTTGAGAGAAAGTCTAATTTGATCTTTTGCTCTTTTGAATATAGTTCAAATTGGTCCTTTGTTCTTTTGCAAAATATGAGACGGTCTTTTGCTCTTTCAAAAGAAGGTTTGATTTGACCCTTTGATCTTTTGTAAAATCCGAGGTGATTTTGTCATTTGAAAAGGGTTGAACTTAGCCACTTAACAACATGGGATGGCCTTTTACTTTCTTCTTCTATTTTTTTTGCTTGAAAAGAAGGTCATTTGCTTTCACGATCCCCTTTTTTATTATTAAACAGTTTTAATTTGCCGTTTGGGTCCCTTGAGCTTTGAAGCGGGGCTCTATTCGTTCGGCGGAGCTCGATGGCTCAACGCGCTTCGCAAACGTCCTCGAATCGGCGCAGCTGACGAGATAAGGCGAATCGGCGCAGCCCGGCTGAAATCATAGACATCATCGAATTGGCTTCCGTTTGCAACGTTGCCAACTCAATTAGAAGCTAATGACCTCTTTTAGGAGTTTTGAGCCAACTCGACCCTCGCGGGGGAAATTCGGCAGCATTTCCCCTCATCGCGGTGATAGAGGGGAAAGCGCGATGCTCATCCACCACAAGCGGAGATGGCACCAAAAGGGAGAGTATACGTCGTAAAACGCCGTAACTCCGACGGCCTAAGACCCCGATCCCCCAGGCATGCCTACGGAGATTCGGGCAATGCTATGGCCAAACAACCCACGGGACGATGAATCACATGTGAACCCACCCGTTCGAACACGAACATTATGTTGTCCGATCCGAGGATGTGGATGGGTCTCATATTATGTCTTTTGACTGTTTATCAGCCGGTATCACATAGAGCAATGGTTTTGCTCACGTGATTTCGGCCAACGTGATGGCCAGCGTCGAATCGGCGCAGCTCTGTTCTGGTTTTACATGACTGCCAGAAACCAGAACCAGGCTGAATTGGCGCAGCCAGTCACCTGTGCAAAGGGGTGGCCATGCCTCTCTCCAAGAACGCCCTTGCTCATGGCCGGGGTGATTTTGGGATATTGAGATGGCATTGCAACCCATTGCTAGATGGGCTAAACAAAGGGATTTAGGCATTATTTGCCCAACCCCCTTTGAATAGCGAAATGGGACTATGTGGAGACTATTCGGTGTTGGTTTGAAACACACGTCAAGGGGAGGCTGAAAACCGCCATGGGATGGTCTATTGAGAAGGGCGAACAATGCTTGATGATTTCTTTTGAAAGGGTCTTTTGAAAATGGCATTTGAGCAAAAGGATATGAGCATTGTTTGCTCAATCCCCTTGGCCATGGCCATGGGTGCACAATGGGCACAATGGGGATCTCTTAGGGGGCGGCCAAGGCAGCAGAAAACTGGTTTTTGCAGGTTCTAAACAGTAGAAAACATGGCCTATTTGGAGGAGAGAAAGGTATGCCATGCATGCATTGAATGTAGCATGAAGTCCCATGCTCCCATGACCTCATTTATTGAGGTATGGGAGGCCTTTTGACCCCATATGGAGTGTTAGGAGGGAGAGAGATGTACCTCTATAGAGAGGCCATCCCATCCCGTAACCCCATGGTGAAGAGAAGAGATGCATAGAAAACCCAAAATGAAATGAGGGAGAACAAGCATTAAATGCACAAAGGCATAGCCTTTTCCATTAAAGAAATGCAAGGGAGTACAAAGTTTGCAAAGCAAGAGGAAAGGAGGGGGAGAAAACCAACGTGGAAGCCCTCTTTCTCTCTTCCTCTCTTGCTCTCTTGATGTGACAAGACAAGAAAACTCCCCCCCAAAGAAGGACTCCTCTCTCTCTTGCTTTCCCTTCTCACCTTTCTCTTCTCTCTCTTTTCCTCTTTCTTCTTCCTCACGGGTGGAGCCTCCTTGAGCAGAAACGCAGGCCTCCTTCTTTTCTCCTTGCTGGTTGCCTCTTGGTGAAAAGCCTCTTCTCCTTGTGCAGAAAACTCACCCCCCAAAAAACCTCTCTTGCGTATCCCCTTGCCCAAGCCTTCTAGAAGAGAAGGAAGGCCAAAACAGGCCCAAAAACAGGTTCCTGCGCAGCAGAAATGACAGGCTTGCTTTTACCATTTGTGGCACTCCCTTTTGGGAGGTGTCACAAATGCTTACTCTCACCCCCTACTTTATGGGATGGGATGAGGGTTGATTTCAGATGGGCCTTGGTGGCCTTTTGAGTGGGCCTTTTGGCCCTTTTTTTTTTGCACAGCCCATGAGGGGCTAAAATCGGCGCTGGCGGGCTGAGGCTTGGGGCGGTGGCTTTGGGCAGTGGGCCGGCGGTCTTCGGCCCATTAGCGAAAAGGGGTGCCCACAGACAGTAGCCGTTTAACGATAGTACATTTCGTCTGAACTCCTCAGACTAATGTTATAACAGTCAGTGCTAGCACAATAATAGCACCGAAATGGTACAGTACGTCTGAACTCCTCAGACTAATAGTATAATAGTTAGGTGTCTTGCCAATGTCGAGATAGTCAGAACCGGTGCAATGCAGAACACCGTCAATAGCCCCTGCAGGTATTTTCGGGTGGCTCTCTGCCCCCAGGACTAGATTGGAGCCCCTCGGACACTCTCCGTGCCCTACTGTAGTACCCCGGAAATTCATTAATTCAAAAATAAAGATAAATTGAAAAAAAAATAATTAATAAACTTAAACTAGTTAAAAGGTATGTATCATTATCGCATGCGTAAAACCCCTATAAAAATGTTGTAAAAATAGTGGTTATGTTTTAAATAATGTTCCCTAATGACCCATCATGAAATTTAGGCACAGAAAAATCATTTAGATCAAGTTTACGAAATTATGCGACTTATTATCATAATTAAGGGACAAGTGGGAAAACCCATTATCATATGGGCCAAAGTGGATAAAGAATTAAAATAAACATGTTGGTAGACTTTAAATAATATGGGTTGATAGCCCATTAGGATAATTGGTCCACCAAACAATCTTGGCCCGTGAGTATATTCTATAATAAAAGGATAATTAAAACATATTAAGTAAATTAAATACATAAATTGTACAATAAAGTCCGCATAAGTTATTGGGCCAAGAGTAAGAGCCCAAGAGATGAATGAAGGTCAGAAATATTTTGGCTAAATAATATTGAATTGAATTAAAATAAGAAATCAATGGAATAAATATGATAAATAGATTTAAATTAGAATAAAGGGTGAATAATTCGAAGTAATTAAAAATCTATTAAGACAAAATTAAGTATGGGTTGCATAAGTGGTCCAAGCATGGAATGATGGGCCCAAATAGGGATAGCCCATTATGAGAGGAGAAGTAATTAAGAGAAATGCGTATCTAAATAATTAATAAATGGAAAAAGGTCAAATTAACTATTAAAATAAGTCATATCTATCCTAAAAAGAGTCTTACACTTACCCTAAACTTTTACCCACGAAATTGGATCCCTTCCCAACTCTATTAGGTGGATAAATAAGAGAAAGTGGGAGATAAATGCCAATTTTCGGAGTTGGATGAGAAAGAAAGAGTTTTAGGTGACTTAGAACTCTATAGGCTATAAAAACACCCACAATCTCTTCCCTACCACCCATAGAATGTGGCTGGAGTCTTGGGAGACAAAGGAGAGGTGTTCTGGATGAAGGATCTTGGAGGAGAAGGCTGGAGCAAGGAGCTTTCTTCTTCCCGTTTTCGTCATCAAACCCTAGCATTTCTTGTCAACACCAAAAGGTAGGCAATCTCTCAAGAAACAATCGTGAAATAATTACCCTATGTATCCTTCATGTACCTCTTCAAAAGACCTCTGGTTTCGTTGTATTCCTTTCATCCATTTGGGCGCATTTAATTCGTGAAATCCTGCTGTCACCATAAACCCGAATTTCATGTTTTCTCTAATACCTTGCATATACTTGTTCCCATGCTATGAGAAAATTCTCATTGATACTACCATGTAATATATTTCAAACGCCTTTGGTTTCGTTCTATTTCGATCTCCCATGAGGGAGAATTAATTCTTTGAATCTCTGATAGATACATGCACCCGACCCTTCATGATTGCTTGTGAACCCTATTTATACTCGATTTCAGATCATGATAAAATTATCATAAATACTACATCTTGTTATCTTTTACATGCCCCTGGTTTCGTAATTTTTCATCATGTGTACGTCTCTAATTAATTCATTGAACCCTAACTGCGCCTGTTTAGGTCACCGAAAAGTAACATGATCAATGCATATCTAAACCTTGTCTATTTTCAAATTAATCGTGCATGTTGATAGATATACATGTCTACTTTCGTTTAGAACTGATTTCATGCTTTTTGGATATGTATACGATTTATTATTGAATGTTTAGTGACTATGTGTCAGACAGACCCACCTAGAAAAAAGGCAAAAACCATTTTTCTGGGCTCAGGCCACCTCCTGAGGTCGCAACGGCGCGATACGCCGCGATCTCAGAGGTCGCGACCCCGGGGTCCGACGCGTTATGAATGCGGCGGTCCGACGCGTCGCGACCTGGTCCCGGTTCATCCCGCCGGCCGGTTCAGCATAACACGACCGTGCCTTGCGTCGCGACTTGAAGGCGACCACCAATCCTGTCGCGACTTAAGCCGAGTGAAATTTTTACAATAAAACCCTATGTTTACACCATTCCAACCTTCATCAACCCTAATTGACTAATGTTATGAATAACTTGATAGTATTAACAATTGACGATAAATGATACATGAAATCAATCTATGTAAAAGCCATGTGCACAATCAACGATGATCTCTTGATTTCTTACACAAGCACACACTTAATGATCATATTGGCCCTTATACCCTCGTGAATTATTTAATAATGTATCTGGTAATTTATTGAAGCAAATGTCTAACTTATTTAAATATACATGTCTTCATTTTATTAGCAAGTTTTGTGCACCGTTACCGTTTTCCCTCGGCCTTCGAGCACTCGAGGCACGACGGACCTGTTTTTACACACTTTCCCTTGACTTGGACCACCTCTCCACTGGGAATACTCTCGACTGGACCAGGGACTCCTTGTCAAGACCTCCGTAAGTCTTCTTGGCTTTGGCACACGTCCTTAGTCAACGAGCTGGTTGTACCTCAAAACTCGTTACACCTTAGGGATCAGTACGATCCAAACCTTAGTATATTCCTTCTCGTCTTGAGTTCACACTGGACCACCTGACCCGTGTACACAGCACGGCTAAGGGGCAGTTGTGATTTCTACCAGACTGCCGGTACCCGACCTGGTGCTGTGCAACCGTTACTATCGTGTTTATCGTCGTTTTACGATTGTACCCCTCTCATCTACAGTCTCTTTACTCTCATCTGTTCACGTTCTCTCTACACTCTCGTCTATCTTGTCTAGTACTCTCTTATCTCTTCTTGGTACTCTCTTGGCCATACAATTGATTGTCTAAATTAAACAAGCAAGTACTATATGCCAAAGCAATGGGGCCCGGTCTGGTCCTGGGAGGAGCTCCCGAAGAGTGCTATTTCCTTGCAAGGGTAACATGATCAGGATGTGTACGGCATGCATCCAGCGCCATTCAACAACAAATACAATTTAATTTCTGACAATCAAACAATCGCTTTACTATATCTCTGGGTTGACATGATGCTCGACCGGGGAAGTGCTAGTGCACCTTGGTGCAGACGTTACATATTCTTTCACTATATGGCCAATCCTCTATCATACTAGTTGCAATTACTTTTGAATATGCTATCATCCTCTCGTTTACCATCGTTCTCTCGTAGTCAATGTGCTATTACTCTCTTGACTTTACTTGATCGATCTCACTAGTTAACCTGCTATACAAGACATTAATCATTTAAAGCCTGCTTGTTTACATGAGATATTAAGTCCTACTGAGCGTTATCGCTCACCCTTCGTTATTTGTCATTGTGTTTTCAGGTAAGTCAGGTGATGACCTTACACACAACAACGGGATTAAACTGGAGTGATGAACGTCCTGAAGTCATAGCGATGGAATGTCCTTAGTACCTTAGAGTCTAGTTAGATATTTGCTTTAGATTTCTTTTCCAATGTAATAATGTCATTGAGCCCTATGTTTTGGCTCTGAATTAGTGGTTGTAATAGTTTAGATGAACTATCAATAAAATGATGAGTTTTAATACAATTATTGTTCATTAGTTGCTCTGATATTTGCGAATGTATGCGCAATTTACGTTACCATACTCGTTGTTCATGCCTCCCCGATTTATTCTGCTGTTAAATTGGCGGAGCATGACACCTGCACAGTATGCATTCAAGTCAGTAGGGTCACCGGACCCATATTATGGCGCTAGACAGTCATGTATAGTACAAGTAATGGGAGCCACAACAGCTCAAGAGTCTCAAGAGAGTACTAGATGAACAGACGAGATAGTAGAGTGAACGTGAATAGATGAGAGTACAAGGATAGTAGATGAGATAGGGGTATAATCGTAAAACAACGATAAACCACGATAGTAACGGTTGCACAGCACTAGGTCGAGTATCGGCAGTCTGGTAGAAGAAGTCACCACCGCCCACTAGCCGTGCTAAGATCACTGGCCAGGTGGTCCGGCGTGATCACAAGATAAGAGAGATCTTACTAAGGCCATTTGGATCGTACTGATCCCTAAGAGTGTAACAGGATTTAAAGGTACAACCAACTCGTCGGCTAAGGACGTGCGCCAAAGCCAAGAAGACTTACGGAGGCCTTGACAAGGAGTCCCTAGCCCAGTCGAGAGTATTCCCGATGGAGAGGTGGTCCAAGTCAAGAGAAAGTGTGTAATGAAATGTTGTTCGTCTTGTCTCGAGTGCTCGAAGGCAGAGGGACGCGATAACAGTGTACAATTCACGCGAATAAAATGAAGACATGTGTCATTTAAATAATAGGAAAATTAGGTAATTAATTTCACTTAATTACCAGATATATTATTGAGTAATTTAATAGGGTCAAATGGCAATGAACAATGTTTAGTGTGCAAGTGTAGAGAGATCATGAGAATATGACAAGTCGTGCTCACGGCTTTTAAATTATCAATAATTATTTAAGTATTATTAAATAAAAATATTCAGGTCGATTATTAAACTTAACAGTACATGGTTTAACTTGTATAAGGGTTATATGGCAAATAAAGTAGGGGTATATGCATAATATAAGGTTCTGGCCGAAATTGTAAAGAGGCGACAAGGTGACGCGACGTGATCAAGTCGCGACGGGTCGCTCAGGCGCGTTCAAGAGAGAATCGCGACGGGGGTTCCCGTCGCGGTCCAGGTCGCGACGGGGCGGCCTGGTGCGACGAGCGAACCGGCCGGCCTGGCCCGGTTCGGGGATTGGGAACGCGACGGGTTAGGCCGCCGCGTTCTCAACGCGACATGAAGAGAGGGCGCGACCCGAAGGTTATCGCGGCGGGTCGCGCCGTCGCGATACCAGAAGGGTCCAACCCTTTTTCCCTTTTTCCCAGGGCAGTTCCTGTGTGATACATGGTACTTGTAAATTCCATATAAAATCACACGGTCATCCAAAAATCACGAAACCAGCTTCAAATGAAATTAGACACATATATCTATCAGCATGCACGATTAATTTGAAATTAGACAAGATTTAGCCATGCTTTGGACACGTTACATTCTGACGACCTAAACAGGCACAGTCAGGGTTCAATGAATTAGTCAGAGATGAATACATAATGAAAAATTACAAAACTAAAGGCGTTCAAAATCTAACAAGAAGAAGTATTTTAGAGAATTTTCTCATGGTATGGGATCAAGTATACACGGAGTTTATAGGTAAACTTGAAGAGTCGGGTACAAGCAATAGACAGGGATTCAAAGATTTAATTCTCCCTCATGAGAGATCAAAATCAAGCAAGAATAGGGGCGTTTGAAAGATAATAAGATGCAGTATATACGAGAATTTTATCATGGCATGAGAGCAAGTACATGTTGGGAATTAGAGAAAACATAAGATTTCGGTTCATGGTAACAGCAGTGTTTCACGAATTAAATTCGCCCAAATGGATGAGTGGAATACAACGAAACTATAGGGCTTTTGAAGAGGTACCTGAAGGCTACCTAGGATAATTTTTACACGATTTTTTGCTTGAGAGATTGCCTACCTTTTTCGTGGAGTAAGAAAACCCTAGTTTGATGACGAAAATATGAAGAAGTCCGAATTCCAGCCCTTCTCCTCCAAGCTCCTCGTCCAAAAATCATCTCCTCTTCGTCTCCCAATGCTCAACCACGTTCTATGGGTTGCTACGGTCGAATGGGGGGTGTTTTGATGGCTTGTAGAGTTATAAATCACCTAAAACTCTTTCCTCCTCATTTAATTACGAATTTCCATAATTATCACCTATTTTTCTTGCTATATCTATCTAATTGGGTAAGGGAGAGACCTAATTTCGTGGCCAATGGGGTTAGGATGGGTTATGGACTCTTATTTGAGATAAACATGACTTATTTAGTGTTTATCTTAGCATTTTACTATTTACTAATTAATTAGATACAAATTTCACTTAATTACATCTCCTCCCAAGATGGGCTTCATCTTATTGGGCCCAATTTATTTTGTTTGGACCATTTATTTAACCCACTACTAATTTAGCTTAATGGGTTATTCATTAAATTTCTTTTATTTCATTCAATTTCTATTTATTCTCCTTTTATTCTAATTAAGTCTATTTATCACAGTTATTCAAGTAATTTCAAATTCTTAATTCAATTCAATATTATTTATGCCAGTATTTCTAATCTTCTTCATTTGGGCTCTTACTCTTGGCCCAATAACTCGTGTGAGCTTATTTGTACAACTCATGTACTTACTTTACTTATTGGATTTTTAATTATCCTTTTATTAGAGAATTTATTCATGGGCCAAGATTGTCCATTGGTCCAAATATCATAATGGGCTATCATCCCATATTATTTAAAGTCTACCCACATGTTTATTTTTATTTATAATCCACTTTGGGTCATAAAATAATGAGTTCTTCGACTTATTCCTTAATTATGCTAATAAGTCGCATAAATTCTTAAACTAAGTCCAAACGATTTTTCTATGCCCAAATTTCATGGTGGGTCATTCGACTTCCAGAATAAGGTAAAGCAAAAAGTACCTAGAAAAGTGTCAAGCTAGAATGAATGGCTCCAATTACACATTACAGCCACTCCAAAAAATCTAAATTGACCTAAAGGGCGCCATGTTTAAGGTGGTTTCCTCTGAGTAAAGTGTGCCATTTGATGAATAGCCTATCTCCATCTATATATTTTGGTGATAAACAAAATCATGGAAAATACTTGACTAACATATTTGTCTAAAGTTTGTCAATAGGTATCAAATGAAATAAATTTTGTAAGTTGGATACACTCACTTTAAATTAGAAGGAAATTGCATATGATTACCAAAGTCCACATTGATTACTATATATTGTATGTTCACATCGACTATTGTTTCAATATCACAATGATTATGCCTCAACATCGATTTCATTTAAACATCGATTACATTTCAACATCGATTTCTCTTAAACATCGATTCCATTTCAAACATCAATTTCATTTAAACATCGACTACATTTCAACATCGATTATGTTTAAATATCGATTACGTTTCAACATCGATTACGCTTACAACAACTTCATCTAAAACATCTACTCTCTTTGAACATCAATTATGTTTGAACATCGACTACTACGTTCACATCGATTATAGTCAGACATCGATTATGTTCACATAGATTATGATTGAACATCGAATATGATAAAACACATATTATGTTCACATCGATTACCCTTTGGACATTGACTATCTTTGAACATCAACTATCCTTTAGTCTTCTAATCCTTGAACATCGACTACATTGCTTAGAAAATATCTTTTACAATAATCATATTGATTATGGTTATAACTAAAGTTTTATTGAACATAATAAATTAGTCTTAATCTTATTTTGCCTCACAGTTCCTTTCAAATTAATTTTTAAATGTTATGGGTTTCAAACTTTTTCGTAAAATGTTGCGTATCCTTTTCACTAAGGCATTTATTGTTCTATCTTGGGTACAGACTCTATGCACATCATCTTTTACTATTACCACTTTCATGACATATCAGCTACACTTTAAAGGATGACAGAATGGTGTTTCCTCTTTAGTATATCCTCCTGCAGTATGGCTAGTGACATTGATTGACAGTTTAGATATAAATGAGTTGTCTATTTTCCAGCATTTATTGTCTACAGGTTTCCGGTAGTCACACACGTTTACAACATTGGGCATATCATGTTGACCGAAGTAAAGAAGATATCCATATGATCTCTCTCTCACCATGTCTCTATCCAAGTATTTATTATTTGCAGGATTTCCGAGTTTCTTACGATTGGACCTGCTACAACTATCAGTAGACATGTTTCAAGATGAGAGACAAGGGACACTTCAACAGATATTTTTTTTAAGAGAAGATAAATAGAAGTGTGTTGGCGAATGAAAGATCAATTTTTTTTACAGAAAGAAAGAAGATGTGACGGAACGCCTCGGTCAAGCCCGTTAAACCAATAACGCACTTGATCCGAGTCCGCCTCCCGCGAACGGGCCGAAGCCTCGCAAGGGAAACCAAACCACAGTCCGTGTAAACATAAAGGAACACACCACATTTCATATATAATTTTTCACAATTCACATAGCCGTATTTCATTAAAACTGTAAAGATGTACAAGAGTCTGGGGCATACCCCGAGATACAACAAAAGAAAGTAAACAACTACAAAACTACACTGCTGGAACTACTCTGCTGGAGGTACTGACCCTGCACCGCTACGACGCGGCCCTGAGCTGGACGTCGGACGAGAAACGTCCTCCTCACTCTCACCTGTGGGGGTAGGGGGGTGAGCCTCTCTAGTCACTGGCTCAGTAGGGAACTCCCCCAAAGCCGAACAAACCACAAACCACAGGTACGAAATAGTAAACAGTACTAACAATATATATATATAACAGC
This sequence comes from Colocasia esculenta, assembly GCA_014218235.1. Lineage (NCBI taxonomy): Eukaryota > Viridiplantae > Streptophyta > Magnoliopsida > Alismatales > Araceae > Colocasia > Colocasia esculenta. The sequence goes on along the minus strand of CM024759.1, from coordinate 5,855,075 downwards.
TAAGCAGGTAAGTAAAGCTGTAAAACTACTCACTGTCTGCCCACTACAAGAAACAGCTGTAATAATTAAACGGCAAACCCAAACAGGTGTACAAGCTAGAGTAGAGACAGCCAACACGAGCCACGTGAACTGGTTCGCGACACCAGAAACTGACTCGGACAAACTAACACAGGTCTACCTCTCAGTCTCGCAGCCACGGACGAAAGGTCCAGCTGCCGCTCCACGAGAAAAGACAAGCAACTGTGGAGACCAACTAAACACCACCACCTGTAAACCACACGGTCACAGGCCCATGCCTGGCACCTCCAGAGACCCTGGCCTGGGCTCGCTAGAGTGAGGCACTGGAAAAAGGACTAGCTGGGGTCCAGTGTCGACTACTGGTGTCCGTACCCCCAACTACGAGCGCGCTACAAGTGACTAAAAACAACCACAACTGTCACTGTCCCACTGTCGTCTTTCCCTCAGCCAGACGTGCAACTCAACACAAGAGTGAGGGTGTCCAGGTCAGACGACTCAGACCTCGACGGTACAGCACAAGTACCGGGACAAGGCCCCGAGCTAACAGCCTGGCTCACAAAGAACCTGGGGCACCCAACTGGAGAGGTAACCACGGTAGGCGTCGTACTACTCGCCACGTACACAGAACCACGTGCACGTCACACACAAACCACGTGAAACCTCACGTAAACCACAAGTAACCACTGGTCCACTACACGTGAACCCAACTGACTTGCGTATACAACGCGCAGTCACCGAAGTAAACAATTAACAGCATACCTTGTATGCTAAACACGTAAACCAAGTGCACTCAGTGCACTTCATGTGTTAACAACATGCATTATCAATAATTATTGTACTTAGTCATTTCTGCTTATATAGAAGTAGGCGGCCACATCGACTACCGTTTACAGGGAGTAGACGGCAAGGTCCCTGGCCGTCAACCTCTTGGCTGAGGATCTTGGCGGCAAGCGATGTTGACGCCAAGTTCTCCGACCATAAACCCTGCAGAAACCCTAATCCGGCCCTGCGGGTTTTCTAACTGTTCTAATTACTGAAAAACATGCAAATGCATACCCTTTAACATATCATAACCCAATGCAACCCACTAAAACATGCTCTGAACATTAAATAACTCAAACCACCCTTTATCCCGCATGGTGTAACTCTATCCAAACATGGATTATCATGCTGATTCAGGTGATTACGATGTATTTTAATGTTTCTACGGAGTTTAACGGGTTCGTCCCCTACCTCAGAACGCGTTAGAATCTCCCGCAATCCCCCGGTTCACGCCGAGCCCTCCGCGAGCTCCCACGCAAATTGCACCACGCCGCGACGTTTCCTTGCGTAATTCGGCGACGCCGCGCGTTCTACAATCGTCCAACTACTCCTCGGAACCTGTTAGAAGCTTCAAAGACTCGGGGGCAGCAAGCTGGGGCAAGAGGGAATGAGTGAGAGCTGAGAGAACTGCCCTCGGGTGAGCCTATAACCTGCACCATTCTCAGGTTGGCGTCAACCCCCATGCTTCTAATAACCACCGCCAGTCTAAACGTCCACATCTACTGCCGCCAAGTTCATGCAGTAAACGTCCATGAATCTGGACGCCAACAGTCAACGGCCACCCCTTGGCCGCCAACTTCAACAGAACAGCAGCATGTCCTGTTTCAATTCAGGACCAACCCTGCTCTTCACCTGCTCAAGCCACGCATTCACATTACACATTCTACACAACTGACCCACATTGGCCTCACAATGGCCGCCACATTCACAACACACACGATCCGCATGGATCCGAAAAGCACGCGACGTTACATTACTATCATCTAAAAAGAAAATTTCGACCTCGAAATTCATAACACAACACAGAGTCAAACAACTTAAACATACACAACTTTACAAACACTATCATCTAAAAAGATAATACATAAACTTACATAAACAAATAGGGATACCCTTTATCCATTTCTGTGGCCAACTCCCAGGTATCCTCACCTCCCAATCTATTCTCCCATCTCACTTTTACTAGCTCAATTTCTTTATTTCTTAACTTCTTCATTTTTCGATCTGTGATCTGCACCGGATATTCTGGCAATGTCATGTCCGGCCTCAGGTCACCACCTTGATATCTAATTATTTGCGCTGGATCTTCAATACATTTTCTCAACATAGAAACATGGAAAATATCATGCACATCTGCAAAATCTGCTGGCAAATCCAGCCTATAAGCGGTTTCCCCAATTCTTTCAATCACCTGGAAAGGTCCCACATATCTTGGACTCAACTTTCCGGACTTACCAAACCTCATAATTCCCTTACTTGGAGAAACTCTCAGAAAAACAAAATCTCCCACCTCAAACTGAAGTGGTCTCCTCCGCACATCTGCATAACTTTTCTGCCTACTTTGGGCTGCTTGCAATTTCTCTTTGATAAGCTTTACCACTTCCGTGGTTTGCTGAATCAATTCAGGGCCTACTAATTGCCTTTCTCCCACTTCATGCCAGTTCAATGGAGTTCTACATGGCCTTCCATACAAAGCTTCATACGGTGCCATTCCAAGACTAGTATGATAACTATTATTGTAGGCAAACTCAACCATACCCAAATGATGCTCCCAACTGCCTCCCCAAACTAAACAACAAGCTCGCAACATATCTTCAATTGTCTGAATGGTCCTTTCTGTCTGACCATCTGTCTAGGGATGATAAGCGGAGCTATACCTCAACTCAGAACCAATTACCTTCTGCAAACTTCTCCAAAAACCAGAAGTAAATCTTGGATCTCTATCAGATACAATGGTCTTCGGAATACCATGTAGTGGAACAATTCTTTCAACATAAATATTTGCCAATCTGTCCACTATCCAAGACATACTTACTGCCACTAATCTGCAGACCTTGGTCAATCTGTCAACAAACACCCATATTCCATTATGTCCTGAACTCGTCCTTGGTAAACCTGCCACAAAATCCATTGCAATATCATCCCACTTCCACTGTGGAATGGGTAACGGTTGCAACAGACCTCCATGCTTCTGATGCTCTGCTTTAATTTGCTGACAAACAGCACACCTTGCCACAAATTCTGCTATTTCTTTCTTCATATGAGGCCACCAAAAATGTTTTCTTAAATCATGGTACATTTTGGTACTACCTAGATGGATAGTGTACCTTGATTTATGAGCCTCTTCTAAAACTCGCTGATTCACCTCTCTTTCTGCAGGAACAAACAACCTGCCTCGGAGCCTAACTACAAAATTATCATCAATAGAAACCCCTTCCATTTTTACAATTTCAGGTAAACTTGCATCTTCTCTCTGAGCTTCAATGATCTGCCAATATAAAGACGGCTCTACTGCACTGGCAGCTAAAATCGCCCGACGCTGACTGCTGGGCACATACAAGGAATTCTCCGCTACTTCTTCATACAATTTCCATTCTTTAATCATCATCAAATTCATATATGCTTTTCTACTCAAAGCATCAGCTACAACATTGGTCTTACCCAGATGGTAAGCCAAACTGAAATCATAATCCTTCAAATATTCAACCCATCTGCGCTGGCGAAGATTCAAATCTTTCTGCGAGAAAATATACTTCAAGCTTTTATGATCGGTAAAAATCTCAAATCTCTCGCCATACAGATAATGCCTCCACATTTTTAAAGCAAAAACAACTGCTGCCAACTCTAAATCATGAGTGGGGTAATTTTCTTCTGCTGGCTTCAATTGCCTGGATGCATAGGCTATTACTTTACCATGCTGCATAAGCACTGCTCCAAGACCTCTCCTTGAAGCATCAGTATACAGCACAAAACCACCACTCCCTGCCGGTAATGTCAAGATAGGAGCTGATATAAGTCTTTTCTTCAATTCCGCAAAACTTCTTTGACATTCACCGGACCACACAAAAGGCACACCCTTTCTGGTCAATCTAGTCATAGGTGCTGCAATCTTGGAAAAATCTTGAATAAAGCGCCTATAATAACCTGCCAACCCCAGAAAACTTCTAATCTCGGTTATTGACTTAGGCACTTCCCACCTAGACACAGCTTCCACTTTACTCGGGTCTACTGCTACTCCTTTAGCTGAGATAACATGACCCAAAAACTGAATTTCCTTTAACCAGAATTCACACTTACTAAATTTAGCAAACAGCTGGTTATCTCTTAACAACTGCAAGGTAAACCTCAAATGAGCTGCATGCTCTTCTTCAGACGCTGAATAAATTAGAATATCATCAATAAAGACCACAATAAATTGATCTAAATATGGATGAAATATTCTATTCATCAGGTCCATAAAGCCTGCAGGAGCATTAGTCAACCCAAAAGGCATTACCACAAACTCAAAGTGACCATATCTAGTCCTGAATGTTGTCTTGTGTATATCCTCTTCTCTGATTCTCAGCTGATGGTACCCGGACCTCAAATCAATTTTAGAGAACACTTTGGCTGACTGCAACTGATCAAACAAATCATCTATTCTTGGTAACGGGTACTTATTCTTAATGGTCACATCATTCAGCTTTCTATAATCTATGCACATCCGGAAACTCCCATCTTTCTTTTTCACAAATAAAACCGGCGCTCCCCACGAGGGAATGACTCGGTCTAATAAAACCTTTTTGCAGCAATTCTTCTAATTGCTTTTTCAACTCTTTGAGTTCTGCTGGTGCCATCCGATATGGAGCTTTAGAGATTGGCATGGTACCTGGCAGCAACTCGATGGTGAAGTTCACCTCTCTATGTGGAGCTAAACCAGGCAAATCCTCAGGAAAAACATCAGCAAATTCCCTAACCACGGGAACTGCTTCTACTGACTGGCTGGCCTCTACCAAGCTTACTGCGGCTAAATAAGCCACACACCCATCATTTATCAACTTTCTAGCTTTAATTGCAGAAATTAGAAACTTGGAGGTATAAAAAGGCATACCTTGGTATTCAAACACTGCACCATTAGGATGACAAAATCTAATCCTTTTCTTTCTGCAATCAAGCATTGCTCCGTACATCTCAAGCCAGTCCATACCCAAAATAATATCATAATCTGACAATTGCAGGGCATACAACCGACCCGGCATCTGGTTCCCTTCAATTATAACTGGAGCTTCATCTATATAACTCGAAGTGAGCAAAAACTCACCTGAAGGAACCTCTACCACTAATTCACAAGACTTTTCTTCCAATGGACAAGCTATGCAATCCAGAAATTCTTCGGAAATAAAAGAATGAGAGGCACCCGAATCAAATAATACTCTTGCTGAATATTCATAAAGAGGTAAAGTACCTTCTATCATATTTGATGCCTCTGCCTGGGCTCGGGTGATAGCCATAACCCGGCCTCTCCCCTGCTGCTGCGGTACTCCTCTGCCACGACCTGCCTGTGGCTGCTGGAACTGCTGAGGCTGCTGCTGCTGCTGCACACCTCTGCCATACCCATATTCTCTTGCATAGGGACAATTGCGGATCAAATGTCCCGGCTGATTACAATTATAACACTTGTACCCTGGAGGAACCATAGGCTGTCTGGCAGTGCTCTGCTGAGACTCCTCCACCTCAGGCTTACCATGACCCTGTTGGTACTGCGGACGACCTCCCCATCCTCTTCCTTTTCCCTTAAGTGCTTGCTTTAATTTCTGACTCCACTTCCCAAAACCAGATGAAGAAGGTCTTGCTGGTGCCTTGCCCTTGCTCGCACCTGCTGACTGCTGCGGTAGCCGGAAACTACCTGAGCCTGACTCACCCATCTGACGAGTCCAGATAGACCTCTCTAAAGTGGCTGCCCTCTGCGCTGCCTCTTCCATTGTCTTGCACATTAGAGGTACTATCGCATCCTGTAATTCCACTCTCAATCCTCTGATAAAATACTCAACCATCATATTATTATCAGAAACCACATATGGCGCATAACGGCTAAGTGCCATGAATCTCATCTGGTACTCTAAGACTGAAGAGTTACTTTGCTGGAGAGTTCGGAATTGCTCTCTTTTCACTTGCTGCACTTGGATCGGAAAGAACGTATCGTTAAATACGTCAAGAAACTCCGACCAAGTGATGGCTTCCTCTGTCCTACCTGCGAAGGTGGTTTGCATCTTCAATCGCCACCATTCCAAGGCAAAACCCCTCAACTGGTAAGCAGCCAATACCACTCTGTCCACTGCCGGACATCTCATAGTCGCAAAAACTCTCTCAATTTCATGAACCCAGTGCTCAGTTGTATCTGGATTCGGCCCTCCCGAATAAGTAGGCGGCTGCAATCTCAGAAACTTTTCAACCTGCAACACTGGTTCTTCCGCTAACAACACTGGTGGTGGCACATGAGCTACAAAAGGCACCTCCACTCTCGGCGGAACTGGAGCAACATGTACTGCCTCTCCTTCCCCAGGTGGCACTGCAACTGGCGGTACTGGCGCCTGCTGGTCCATTCTTGCTCGAATATCCGTGAGGCTCTCCCAAATTCTCTCTATCATCCGCTGGGTACTCTCCTCTGGATCATCTCCTCCACCACCCCAATCTCTTCTATCTGCCATTCCAGAGATTTCTACATACACAAAATACCAAACAAAAATCAAAACCACTATTTATCGAAAACCAGGGTCCCTACCAGCAGTGTAATATGACCAAAATAAGGCTATGCATCTTTTTAATTCCCTTATATTAACACGGACCTTGCTCTGATACCAACTGTGACTGAACGCCTCGGTCAAGCCCGTTAAACCAATAACGCACTTGATCCGAGTCCGCCTCCCGCGAACGGGCCGAAGCCTCGCAAGGGAAACCAAACCACAGTCCGTGTAAACATAAAGGAACACACCACATTTCATATATAATTTTTCACAATTCACATAGCCGTATTCCATTAAAACTGTAAAGATGTACAAGAGTCTGGGGCATACCCCGAGATACAACAAAAGAAAGTAAACAACTACAAAACTACACTGCTGGAACTACTCTGCTGGAGGTACTGACCCTGCACCGCTACGACGCGGCCCTGAACTGGACGTCGGACGAGAAACGTCCTCCTCACTCTCACCTGTGGGGGTAGGGGGGTGAGCCTCTCTAGTCACTGGCTCAGTAGGGAACTCCCCCAAAGCCGAACAAACCACAAACCACAGGTACGAAACAGTAAACAGTACCAACAATATATATATAAAACAGCTAAGCAGGTAAGTAAAGCTGTAAAACTACTCACCGTCTACCGACTACAAGAAACAGCTGTAATAATTAAACGGCAAACCCAAACAGGTGTACAAGCTAGAGTAGAGATAGCCAACACGAGCCACGTGAACTGGTTCGCGACACCAGAAACTGACTCGGACAAACTAACACAGGTCTACCTCTCAGTCTCGCAGCCACGAACGAAAGGTCCAGCTGCCGCTCCATGAGAAAAGACAAGCAACTGTGGAGACCAACTAAACACCACCACCTGTAAACCACACGGTCACAGGCCCATGCCTGGCACCTCCAGAGACCCTGGCCTGGGCTCGCTAGAGTGAGGCACTGGAAAAAGGACTAGCTGGGGTCCAGTGTCGACTACTGGTGTCCGTACCCCCAACTACGAGCGCGCTACAAGTGACTAAAAACAACCACAACTGTCACTGTCCCACTGTCGTCTTTCCCTCAGCCAGACGTGCAACTCAACACAAGAGTGAGGGTGTCCAGGTCAGACGACTCAGACCTCGACGGTACAGCACAAGTACCGGGACAAGGCCCCGAGCTAACAGCCTGGCTCACAAAGAACCTGGGGCACCCAACTGGAGAGGTAACCACGGTAGGCGTCGTACTACTCGCCACGTACACAGAACCACGTGCACGTCACACACAAACCACGTGAAACCTCACGTAAACCACAAGTAACCACTGGTCCACTACACGTGAACCCAACTGACTTGCGTACACAACGCGCAGTCACCGAAGTAAACAATTAACAGCATACCTTGTATGCTAAACACGTAAACCAAGTGCACTCAGTGCACTTCATGTGTTAACACACATGCATTATCAATAATTATTGTACTTAGTCATTTCTGCTTATATAGAAGTAGGCGGCCACATCGACTGCCGTTTACAGGGAGTAGACGGCAAGGTCCCTGGCCGTCAACCTCTTGGCTGAGGATCTTGGCGGCAAGCGATGTTGACGCCAAGTTCTCCGACCATAAACCCTGCAGAAACCCTAATCCGGCCCTGCGGGTTTTCTAACTGTTCTAATTACTGAAAAACATGCAAATGCATACCCTTTAACATATCATAACCCAATGCAACCCACTAAAACATGCTCTGAACATTAAATAACTCAAACCACCCTTTATCCCGCATGGTGTAACTCTATCCAAACATGGATTATCATGCTGATTCAGGTGATTACGATGTATTTTAATGTTTCTACGGAGTTTAACGGGTTCGTCCCCTACCTCAGAACGCGTTAGAATCTCCCGCAATCCCCCGGTTCACGCCGAGCCCTCCGCGAGCTCCCGCGCGAATTGCACCATGCCGCGACGTTTCCTTGCGTAATTCGGCGACGCCGCGCGTTCTACAATCGTCCAACTACTCCTCGGAACCTGTTAGAAGCTTCAAAGACTCGGGGGCAGCAAGCTGGGGCAAGAGGGAATGAGTGAGAGCTGAGAGAACTGCCCTCGGGTGAGCCTATAACCTGCACCATTCTCAGGTTGGCGTCAACCCCCATGCCGCTAATAACCACCGCCAGTCTAAACGTCCACATCTACTGCCGCCAAGTTCATGCAGTAAACGTCCATGAATCTGGACGCCAACAGTCAACGGCCACCCCTTGGCCGCCAACTTCAACAGAACAGCAGCATGTCCTGTTTCAATTCAGGACCAACCCTGCTCTTCACCTGCTCAAGGCACGCATTCACATTACACATTCTACACAACTGACCCACAATGGCCTCACAATGGCCGCCACATTCACAACACACACGATCCGCATGGATCCGAAAAGCACGCGACGTTACAGAAGAGCTCGCTCATTCATTCATAAAAAGACTCTTGCTCTTAGCTCTCCACAAAGTACTGTTCTTCCATTCCTTCTAGAGTGTGAGATCTTGTTTTAGATCTAAGAGATTCTCTTCTTAGTGTAGTTCTTTTAGTCTCTCAGATTCTGCCTCAGATCAAGCACTGTATTGTTGCTATTAGCTTGGTCTAGGGGTCGTCACTTCTTTACTCTTCTTTGAGTGCTCCTCGTCTTACGTGAAGAGAAGACATGTTGTGTAGTTGGTGGGTGGATCTCTTGTGTAGAAAGGAAGACATGTTGTAACAGGTGGTGTATTGCCTCTTCGTGGAGTGAAGAGAAGGCCAGCTGGTGTTGGATGATTAAGCGTCCTTGAGGGGGACTGTACCTTTGATTAGTGGAATCCCAAGTTGTTGCTTAGGGACTAGACGTAGGACTCCTTGTGATAGGAGATATGAACCAGGATAAAATTTATGTTGTTCATGTGATTGTTTTTATATCATTATCTGCTGCTCATTAACTGTAATATCTTGAATGTTCGAATTGTGGTTTACCGGGTTTCGGGGCTAGTGTGTAGCCCATTAGCTGAGTATGTGTGTGTGTGTGCATGAGTTTTACAGGTTTGTGTAGCAGATGGGAGGGTGGAGGGTTGGAGATCCCAGCCCAAACAGACCTCTGGCGGGTTCATTAAGAACGCGACCAACACAGTCGTCACGTTTCTTAATGAAACGTGACAACCTGCTACATCGCATTTTAGTACCACTTTACGTGGGCGCCATTGCATGCGTGCTGTATGGCGCATGCAGGAGTGTCGGTGTTTAATTACGACAGTGAGGTACGTTGCATTTTGAAACGCAACGGCCCGCTACGTCGTGATTTAACTCTTGTGTATTTTGGGCCTCTGCCCTTGGGCGAACAGTGCAGTTGCACTGTTCAGCTAAGGGGGAGTGTTATAGAGACTTCTGTGAGATCTTAAGGTGATTTCGGGGTTTTTGCTTTCTGTTCCGTGTGGTTCCACCGTGAGGAGGTGCTTCGGAGCGCGGGGAATGTCTAGACAGCGTCGGTTTAGCATTTATTGTGTTGGTAGGGGAACTTTCCCACGTTTTAGCTTGTATGGCATGTGCGGATTAGGGTTTATGAGATTTAGCTTGAGAATCATTTGAACATGATAGGAAGCATGCTTAGGGTTTTATTTATAAGCTTATTTCCTACTTTATCTGCATGTGTAGCAATTTATGGTGATTTCCGGAATGAGGTTTTAGGTCTTTGTTCTGTCGTCTGAAAGGCGATGGAACCAGATGTCGCGATTCAGAAGGAAAGGCAATGGGTTGGTCCATCGCGACTCTGGTGTTGATTGGCGTCGCCTGTGTTGGACACAATTTATATTATGACCACCCCAACTCTGGGGTTCTGTGGCCAGTCTGTCTGGTTCTTGAAGTACACTGCTTGGGCAGTGATGGCTTAGCAATGTATAGTCTGAATAAGGTGTATCAGCTCGTACCATGATTGGAAACAACGGGTTTTGTTTGGTTAAGTGTGCACAGCAGGTTGGGTAATTCACGCCTTTCGAGGTTACCACTCTAGTCAGGTCCCCAGCAATGGGTGCTCTGGGTTTGTCCCGGTACGATGAGTACCGACAAGGTCTGTGTCGTCTTCCTGGACACCGTCACTTCTGAGTTTGAGTTGTACGTCCGGCTGAGGGAAAAATGGCAAGGAGCAGTGACTCATGTTTGTGGGTGTGCAGTCGCTTATAGCGTGCCCGTGGTTGGAGGACAGACACCAGTAGATGTACTGGTCCCTAGCTAGTCATGTTTCCAGTGCCTCACTTTAGGGAGCTCGGGCCGGAATCCCTAAAGGTGTTAGGCTTGGGCATGCAACTATGAGGTCTGCAGGAGTGGTGTTAGTTGTCTCCACAGTTTCTTGGCTTTGTTGAGGTGGAGCGGCAGCTGGACCATTCGTCCATGGCTGCGAGACTGAGATGTGGACTAGTGTTGTTTGTCCGGGTCTATGACTGGTGTGGCGAACCAGTCCTCGTTACTCGTGTGCGGCGTGCCCTCCTTAGCTTGTACACGTGTGTGTGGTTTGTCATTTATTTAATTTACAGCTATAGTATCATGTGTAGGCTGAGTTACTCCTAAATGCTTATTAGCCATGTTCATATTACTTGTTGTACTTTGTTCTCTCGGCTTTGGGGGACTTGCCCTACTGAGCTAGTGACTTGTGAGGCTCACCCCTTCTTCTTCCAGGTGAAGGAGAGCAGGAGGGTTCTCGTCCCTCTTCTAGTTCGGGACAGCACCGTAGTGGAGTCAGGCCTTCGCCACCAGCAGAGTAATATTTCCTCTTGTTGAGCGTTGGGGGTTTGTCCCAGGCTGTTGTATCTTATAGTGTGACTTATGTTCAGAACTGAATATGTACACTTCATGTGGATATGTGTAAGGAAAAGAAACTTATATGTGTTCAGCGTGTTATTTTATATTTCCACTGTCACGTCCCGAGAATTACGCAGCGGATAATAATTCGGATAATTCGAGTCGATATTTCGAGACGTGAACAGTTAGCAAATAAGCCTCTAGCTAGCAAGCACTAATTACGTATCAACACAACATCAGAATAGGGCCCAAATATTAAACTCGATTGAGAATGTATTCAAATCTCATTTCATTGTATCAAAGGTAACTAATACAACTCTTTAACTATTGGATAACAGGACTAGACTCAATAAAAGAAAAAGTACATAGATTCCTCACTTCCTACTACATGAATCTAACACTCCATATAAACTAACTAAAGATAGACTCAAGAGTTGGGACGCTCATCACTCGAATGCATTCCCATCCTCGACTTGCTCCTCCTCTTCAATGTCATAATCTCCTAGAATGGCTAAAAGTAGGGAATGAGCAAACTAGCCCAGCATGATTTATATCTCAATGTGCGGGCAATGATATAAGTGATTAGCAATTTAGAACTTGGTAAGCACGATGAATGTCATGATATGCAAGTACGAATAAAACTCATTAAAACATGATACATGAAACAAGCTAGATAGAGTGATCATGATAGAGCAAGATCTAAAACGATATAACGAGCAAGATATTATCAATAGTGAGGCATGTAACAAGTACGCAAGATGTCACTTAAATTGCAATAGATGCAGGATGGCCATATCACGCAAGCAAGCAAGCACGAGCACAAACTTTTAACACGATTCATTTAATCAGGCACGTAGACACTAGTGTACACCAAGGAAGATCCACCTTGAAATGCACACTGGGACACGTGTATGTGGTTATTGTATCTATCATTCATCACGCAAGTACTTCCAGCGCAGATGCAACGCCAGTAATCATTATACCCCATGGTTAACAGTATATTTATGACTCTCCATCATTGGGGCTAGACTCGAGCCCGTGGACACTCGCCGTGCCCGGTCAGCATCTCATTTCATTTTAAATGTAGATACCCATAGTCATTAACAATGGCCAATGAGAGTTTCAAGATGTAAGAATGTGTAATGTCATGTTCATGATGATGATGAGAACAAGTAATAAGTAAATGTGAACATGATTTCATGATACCATAGTCAAGAGATAATTTCGGCAGCATAACAGTGCAATTTATACTTTAGTTCACTCTTTACATTAATGGCTTAAGTTTAGATTATACATCACACTCACAAGAACAAGAGAAGAAATGAAGTGCACGCTATCTCTAGGGAACTTCAATGGTACAACCAACTCGGTCTCCATGAGGGAATCCACAGAGTACGGAGATTTACGGAGGTCTTAGAGAAAAGGTCGTTTGTCTACTAATACGGAATGACCGATAGAGAGCTTCCAAATCTCCAAGAAAGGGCTGCCTAGATGAGCAAGTGTGTAGTGATGTACGTATCTCAATCCACATCCATCAATTTCAAGCTTGCAGATAACAATTAACACGCTAACATGAGATGAGACTATACAATTAACTAAACATGGTTTGTAATATTTTATTATAACAATTCTCATTTTTGCAAGATAGAATAGTAGGAAGAGTAAATCAATAGTTGCATGAATGGTCACATCATTAACGAGCAATTAGAATAACAGTCATGTAATTATAGCTTTTAATGGGTTAATTACTTTTAAGCCATTAAACAGACTTCATGTAATGATTAGAGCCGAGACATGCAAATCATGCACTTAATACCATGTAAAACAAGGGTCGGGTAGGCTTGGAAATCCGCATCGGCTACAGTCAACGCATTTACTACGCTGTGTACAATCGGAACAACGTTCACATGTACAAGTGTAAATCGCGTCGGCCTATGGCGACGCCTTAATGTTTAAATCGCGTCGGGCATGAAGCGTGTTTAAAATAGCAATATAAAAATTGGTGGAAAATCTTGGGCGAGAAAACGGGCTGAATCGCGGCGGCCTTCGCGGTCACGGTTCAGAGGTCTTCTGACAAGTCAACGACACACCGTTTGAGGCACGGGACGCGCCTAAATCATGTCACCCTTGGAGAACGCCTTTAAGGTAATCGTGGCGGCAGAAGCCGACGGGATACTAGTCACCTGAATCGCATCGTCTGAACAGGACGCGATTCAAAACTCAAACCGAAAACATAGGAAATCGTAGGAACATGTAGCCAACGTCATGCAACGCTTATATCTTCTAATCTAGGGCTCTTGGGACAAATGTGTCATCATGAAACATGCTGGGAACATGGAATAGGTGAGAACTATGATTTTGGAATCATTCCAAACGGCCTCGGAATGTGCAAGACAACCACACGAACATAAAACACAATTACCATGCGTGACTTTGGCAAAACGCTTATAACTCAAGATGTACTCAATGAAATTCAATGAAACCACTTGGACATGAACGTAGACTCGCTTCTCTACACATTGGTATATGAGTTATTAATATTTGGCCCAAGATCACCTACCTTTTGGGTTGAAGAAGTCACATTTGTCTAGAAAAAACATGTTCAGGCCACTTGCAGGAGAACGCTTACTGCACCCCATCTACTAAATAAAAAATAGTGAAACCAGTGGGATTAGGAACTAGACTTGACCCTCCTTCTAGGAGTATAAGCCTTGCACGATGTGGTTTAGGTTTGGCCTATCTTTGGTCGACTCCAAGTTGACAGTTTGCACAGGTCGAAGCAGACGCAATGGGGAAGAAGAAGGGCTTGGTGTGCTCGATCTCCTGCTCCCCAGCCGCCAACAACTCCTCCACATGACCCCAACAAGATGTAAAACTCATCCCCTAAGGTTTGGTGGAGAGTATTTGTCATGTCCCGCTAATTTAGTAGCAGAATAAATCAGGGAGGCGTGAACAACGTGTATGGTAACGTCAAGTGCGCATACAGTCGCAAATATCATAGCATCTAATGAACAATAATTACAATAAACTCCTTATTTTATTGATAAATCACCTAACTATTACAACCACTAATTCTGAGCCAAAACATAGGGCTCAATACCATCATTTCATTTGAAAAGGATAACTAAGCAAATAGCTAACTAAACTCTAAGGTACTGAAAACCTTCCATCGCTATGACTCCTGGTCGCTCATCACTCTAGTCCATTCCCGTTGGTGAGTGAAGGGTCATCATCTGACTTACCTGAAACATAATACAACAATAGTGCAGGGTGAGCGATAACGCTCAGTAGGACTTAATATCTCATGTAAATAAGCAGACTTTAAATGATTAATATCTTGCAAAGCAGGTTAACTTGAGAGATCGATCAAGTATAGTTGAGAGAGTAATAGCACGTGATAACGAGAGAATGATAGCACACGAGATAATGATAGCACATTCAAAAGTAATTGCAACTAGCATGATATAGGATTGGCCATATAGTGAAAGAATATGTAACGTCTTCACCAAGGTGCAATAGCACTTCCCCGGTCGAGCATCATGTCAACCCAGAGATATAGTAAAACGATTGTTTGATTGTCATAGATTGAATTGTGTTTATTGTTAAATGGCACTGGATGCATGCCGTACACATCCTGATCATGTTACCCTCACAAGGAAATAGCACTCTTCAGGCGCTCCTCCCAGGACCAAACCGGGCCATATTGCTTTGGCATTATAGCACTGTTTTGTTATTTTGTTTAGACAATCAATTGTA
The DNA here is from genome assembly GCA_014218235.1 of Colocasia esculenta. Lineage (NCBI taxonomy): Eukaryota > Viridiplantae > Streptophyta > Magnoliopsida > Alismatales > Araceae > Colocasia > Colocasia esculenta. The sequence goes on along the minus strand of CM024759.1, from coordinate 5,839,985 downwards.
TGGCCAAATAGAGTACCAAGAAGAGATAAGAGTAATAGATGAAATAGATGAGAGTATAGAGTGAAAGTGAATAGATGAGAGTAACGAGATAGTAGATGAGATAGGGGTATAATCGTAAAACAACGTTAAACCACGATAGGAACAATTGCACAGCACTAGGTCGGGTGCTGACAGTCTGGTAGAAGTCACAACCGCCCACTAGCATTGATATGAACACAAGCTAAATGGTCCGGGGTGATCACAAGGTAAGAGAGAAAACACACTAAGGCCGTTTGGATCGTACTGATCCCTAGGGGTGTATCAGGTTTTAAGGGTACAACCAGCTCGTCGGAAATGAACGTGTGCCAAAGCCAAGAAGACTTACGGAGGCCTTGACAAGGAGTCTCTGGCCCAGTCGAGAGTATTCTCGATGGAGAGGTGGTCTATGTCAAGAGAAAGTGTGTAGAAACTGGTCTGTCGTGCCTCGAGTGCTCGAAGGCCGAGGGAAACGGTAGCGGTATTCAAAACGCGCGTATAAAATGAAGAAAAGTGTATTTAATTAAATAGGGAATTTAGTCATTTATTTCGCTAATTTACCAGATATATTATTGAATAATTTATTAGGGTCCAATGGCAAATGCTAATGTTATGTGTCTGTAAGTGTAAAGAAATCATGAGAATATGATAGATCGTGCAATTGGCTTTTAGATAATATGAATTATTTAATTAATGTCAATTAATATCATTCTGGTAAATGATAGTCTTAATAGTGTATGATTTAGCTTAAACAAGGGTTAAATGGTAATTAGAATAGGGGTATAAATGCAATTATCAAGTTCTGGCCGAAATCTGTAAATCGCGGCGGGGGAGCCTGTCGCGATTCAGGATTCAGATCGTGATGGGGCGGCCGGGCGCATCAGGTGAACCAGCCGGTCTGGGCTGGTCCGGGGTGGAAAGTGCGGCAGCTTAGGCCGCCGTGTTCTTAACGCGACGTGCCTGAAGGGCGCGACCCGGTTGATATCGCGGCGGGTCGTGCCGTCGCGATATCAGAAGGGTTCGGCCCTTTTTTCCCTTTTTTCCAGGGCGGTTCCTGTTTGATACAGGGTACTTGTAAATTCCATATAAAATCATACGAAGATCCAAAAATCACGAAACTAGTTTTAAACGAAAGTAGAGACATAGATCTATCAACATTCGATTAATTTGAAAATAAGGTTTAGGCATGCTTTAATCAAGTGACATTTTAGTGACCTAAACATGTGCAGATAGGGTTCAACAAATTAATTCACAATGGATACATGATGAAAATTAGGCAAACCAGGGGCGTTTGAAAGCTAACATGACGTAGTATTTATGAGAATTTTCTCATGGCATGGGATCGAGTATGCACGAGGGTTGAAAGCAAACATGAAGGGTCAGGTACATAGATCTGGTAGAGCTTCAAGGAATTAATTCTCCCTTATGGGAGATCGAAATTGAGCAAAACCAAAGGGCTTTTGCAAGGGATCATGAAATCTACCTGTGGTAATTTTTACACGAATTTGGCTTGAGAGATTGCCTACCGTTTTGCGCTGTAAAGATCCCTAGGGTTGAAAAATGAAGAAGATGGAGCTCCCCCTTGTTCCTAGCCTCCTTCTCCTTGCTCCTTAGGTCCAATAGCTCCTTCTCCTCAAGCTCTAGTGCTCCAGCAATGCAATAGAGCTTGGTCGACACGAATTAGAGGTCTATTAGGTTGTTTAATAGTCCAATCTCTCTCCAACTCTTCCTTCTCCTCTTAGCTACGAATTTCCACATTTAGCACCCTATTTTCTTGCATTTATCCACCTAATATGATAGGGAGAGGTCTAATTTCGTGGGTAATGGGTTAGGATGGGATGAGGACTCCTTTTTAAATAATTACCATCTATTTAGGCATTATCTCACTCTTATTTAATTTATTAATCAATTAACTCCGAATTTCTTATTTTTCTCCCCCTTTTCTATCACTTATCCACCCATTTAGCTAGAGGAGAACTCCAATTTCGTGGCTAAGGGATTTGGGTAGGTCTACGATTCTTTTTAAGATAATTAAGAGTCATATTAGTGCTTTAGTGACCCCTTTTTAATTAAGAGATAATATAATTACGAATTTCCTTATTTAATATGAGTCTCCTATATTTTATCCATATTTCATCTTATCTAAACTCCCTTTTAGATTAGGATAGAGTCCTTTTGTGTTAGACTAGGATTAGGACTCTTTTTAAGATAATTATGAGTTAAAATAATCATTATCTTAATCCTTTTCCATTTATTATTAATTTAAGTGTGAATTTAGCTTAATTAATTCTCATCCCAAGATGGGCTCTTCTCATTTGTTCTCATTCTTTTATACTTGGACCATTAATACAACTCATTTCTAATTTAGCTTAATGGGTTTTAGTTTAATTCTACTTATTCACCCTTTATTCTAATTTAAATCTATTTAACATGTTTATTCAATTGGTTTCTCTCTTCATTTTAATTTAATATTATTTATCCTAATATTTCTAAACTTTATCCACTAATTGGTCTCTTGCTCTTGGCTCAATACTTAAATATGGCTCAATTGTACAACCCATTTACTTAATGGGTCTAAATTATCTTTTTATTAAAGAATTTATTCATGGGCCAAGATTGTCTATTGGTCTAATTATCATAATGGGCTATCAACCCTCATTATTTAAAGTCTACCCATATGTTTATTTTAATTTGATAATCCACTTTGGCTCTTATAATAATGGGTTCTCCGACTTATTCCTTAATTACGACAATAAGTCGCATAAATTCTTAAACTAGTCCAAATGATTTTTTCTATACCCAAATTTCTTAATGGGTCATTAGAGAACATTATTTAAGGTGTAATTATTATTTTTATGAAATTTTTGTATGAGTTTTTATGTATGTGATAATGACGCGTACCTCTTTTAACTAGTTTGGATTTATTAATTACTAAATTTCAATTTATCTTTACTTTCGGATTAATGAATTTTTCGGGGTACTACATCCTCCCCCTCTTAAAAAGAATTTGGTCCCCAAATTCTATGACTACTTCGGTTCCATATAAATCATCATTTCGTGCTAAATACATATTAATTGTTGTAAGTTTAGAGTTACCTTCCACGACTCCACCCTCGTTGGTGGTCTCAACTTCCTGCACAGCTTGTAGTCTGCCAGGCTCCTTTTACTCAGTCGGGCGTTTCTCTTTCTCCTGCTCCTCAAGTATAGGGCACTCGGAAATGCGATGATTGCGATTTCCGCAGCGTAAACAAGCACATGCTTTCCTCCAGCATTCCTCCATTATGTGACCTTTCTTATTGTAGTGCTTCCATCGTCCTTTACGAATAAGGGCTAATTATATGGCATTCTTCTTATTCTTCTTTATCGTCCTCTTATCATTGTTTGGCTGATGCTCTACTGTCATAGAGTTGAGATCTTTGGTGTTAGTGGGTGGTTCTTTTAGAACAGGGCAGTCTTGTATCCGATGCTCCAAACTGCCACAACAAGCACCCACTCTTCGCCAGCACTCGTTAGCCACATGTCCCGATTTACTACAATGAAGGCAGACGATCTTGCTTTGTTTCTTTTGGGTGTTTTCTTTCTTGTCTTGATTGTGTCTTCTCTTCTTGTTCTTTTTGGTCACTTTTCTAGTCTCTTTAGTTGTCCTCAAGGCTCCTTCCAGTAGTTGGGCAGCTTGTTGACATGCCACAACTAACCTCTGGATTGATCTCATGTCGGCGTCCATTTAATGTTCCTTCAAGAATAAGGTTGACATTAAGATGCTAAAGTAATATTAAGTTGATACACATATATATAGATATATGTATTCAAATATTAACCATGGTTCTACCCAATCCTCACATAGGTATGGTGGTTGACTAAGACACGTGTCAGGGCAGTTCACCTAGAACATCCTAGACTTAAAATATCTTAATAAGGACATCCTAGGCTCTGATACCAACTGTCATGCCTCACTAATTTAGCAGCGGAATAAATCAGGGAGGCATGAACAACGTGTATGGTAACGTCAAGTGTGCATACAGTCGCAAATATCATAGCATCTAATGAACAATAATTACAATAAACTCCTTATTTTATTGATAAATCACCTAACTATTACAACCACTAATTCTGAGCCAAAACATAGGGCTAAATAACATCATTTCATTTGAAAAGGATAACTAAGCAAATAGCTAACTAAACTCTAAGGTACAGAAGACCTTCCATCTCTATGACTCTTGGTCGCTCATCACTCTAGTCCATTCCCGTTGGTGAGTGAAGGGTCATCATCTGACTTACCTGAAACACAATACAACAATAGCGCAGGGTGAGCGATAACGCTCAGTAGGACTTAATATCTCATGTAAACAAGCAGACTTTAAATGATTAATGTCTTGTAAAGCAGGTTAACTTGAGAGATCGATCAAGTATAGTTGAGAGAGTAATAGCACGTGATAACGAGAGAATGATAGCACACGAGAGAATGATAGCACATTCAAAAGTAATTGCAACTAGTATGATATAGGATTGGCCATATAGTGAAAGAATATGTAACGTCTGCAACAAGGTGCAATAGCACTTCCCCGGTCGAGCATCATGTCAACCCAGAGATATAGTAAAACGATTGTTTGATTGTCAAAGATTGAATTGTGTTTGTTGTTAAATGGCGCTGGATACATGTCGTACTCGAGATCCCCTAAATTTCAAGGTATGTCATTTTATACCCCAAAGTTTATCATTTCTGCCCTTAAGGGTAGGAAATTGATCAATGCGGGATGTGTAGCATATTTGGCATCGATTAGTTTGGTTGAGGCAAGTAAGACAGTGGATATGGTACCAGTGGTTAGGGAATTTGTAGATGTGTTTTCAGAAGAGTTACCAGGTTTGGCACCACATAGAGAGGTGAATTTTACAGTAGAGTTGCAGTCGGGCAGCATGCCGATTTCTAAGGCACCCTACAGGATGGCACCTGCAGAGTTGAAAAACAGTTGCAAGAATTGCTCGAGAAAGGTTTTATTCGGCCTAGTCACTCACCATGGGGAGCACCGGTTTTATTTGTTAGAAAGAAAGATGGTAGTCTCAGAATGTGTATTGATTACCACCAGTTGAATCAGGTCACAATAAAGAACAGGTATCCACTTCCCTGAATTGATGACTTGTTTGATCAATTGCAGTCGGCAAAGGTGTTCTCCAAGATAGATTTGAGATCGGGGTACCATCAGTTGAAGATTTGGGAAGAAGACATTGATAAGACGGCATTCAGAACAAGGTATGGGTACTATGAGTTTGTGGTTATGCCATTTGGGCTAACCAATGCACCTACAGCTTTTATGAATTTGATGAACAGGATCTTCCATCCATATCTAGATCAGTTCATTGTGGTGTTTATAGATGATATATTAGTATACTCAGCTTCAGAGGAGGAACATGCAGCACATTTGAGAGTTACATTGCAGACATCGAGGGAGCACCAATTAAATGCTAAATTCAGCATGTGTGAATTTTGGTTAAAGGAAGTGCAGTTTTTGGGACATGTGATTTCAGGTGAAGGTGTTGCAGTTGATCCAGCTAAGGTGGAAGTAGTTATGAAATGGGAGGAACCAAAGTTAGTGCCCGAGATTAGGAGTTTTCTTGGTTTGGCAGGTTACTACAGGCGGTTTATCGAAGACATTTCAAAGATTGCAGCACCAATGTCAAGACTTACCAAGAAGGGAGTGCCTTTTGTATAGTCATCTGATTGCAGGTGCAGTTTTATGGAATTAAAGAAGCGGATCACTTCAGCACCAATATTGGAAATACCGTCAGGCCGAGGTGGTTTTGTACTGTACACAGATGCATCCAGGAGAGGACTTGGTGCAGTGTTAATGCAACATGAAAAAGTAGTGGCTTATGCATCCAGGCAATTGAAGCGGCATGAAGAGAATTACCCCACACATAACTTAGAGTTGGCAGCAGTAGTATTTGCATTAAAGATATAGAGGCACTACTTGTATGGTGAAAGATTTGAGATTCACGGATCACAAGAGTTTAAAGTATATCTTCTCACAGAAATATTTGAATTTGAGGCAGCGCAAATGGATGGAGTATTTGAAAGATTATGATTTCAGCTTAACATTCCATCTGGGCAAGGCCATTGTCATTGCAGATGCATTGAGTAGAAAGGCAGTAATGAGTTACATGATGATGAGAGAATGGAAGCTGTATGAAAATGTGGTAGAAAATTCTTTGATTGTTCCAAGTAGTCAGCGAAGAGCAGTGTTAGCTAGCATCACAGTGGAACCATCCTTGTATTGGCAGATCATAGAAGCCCAGAAAATAGATGAGAATTTGGCTGAAATTGTGAAGATTGAGGATGTAACGTCGCGCGTTTTTCGGATCCTTATGGATCGTCTTTCGGATCCTTGTGGATCCCTCGTTTGGTAGTTGTGGTGGCCAGTGTGTGGCCAATGCGGCGCATTTAGGTGTGTGTGTGAAGGTTTTGGGGTGGTGTTTGTGGGCTGTTAGGATGAGCCCAAAACACTTGCCCGTTCACTGTCTGTGAACGCGACAGTGAGGACCGTCCTCACTGTCGCATTCTGAACGTGACGGTCCTACATGTCACGTTCCTGTTGCCACTATTGAGTTGTCGTTGCCTGCATGTGCGCCGCATGTCGCGCGCTGGGCGACATGTAGACGTCAGCCCTGGGAAGGCGACGCTCAACCCCGCCGCGTTCAGGTCACGACGGAGGGGTCTGTCGCGTTCCCAACCACTGAGTGTTTTTAAATTACCCTGACCAAGCAAAGCTGTAAACAGTTCTGCTCGGCCAGGGGGAAGAAGCTGCGGCGATTTGTTGGGCGATTTGGCGGATTTGAGGTGTTTTTGGCGTGTTCTCGCCGCGAGGACTTTGCGTGGAGCAGAGGAAACGTCGGGTGTTCGTTGTTCTTCGCGTTCTTCACGAAGGTAGGGGAATTCTGCCCATTTTACACTGTTTAATTGCATGAGATGCATGTGTGATTGGTTTTTAGTGTTGAGAACAGTAGATACCATGCTAGGGTATCCATTAAAGCATGAAAAATGAGAATTAAAAAGGGTTTGCATGGTTTGGGGTGGTAATCCGGAGAGGGTTCCCCGGATTAGGGTTTCGCCTGTGAAGGCGACAGAGCCCCCTATCGCGTTCTGAACACGACAGGCCAACCTGTCGCGTTCATGTTGTGAAGGCGACATATCGGGGTGTTGTGTTCTGAAGTCAACGTTACCCTATGTCGCGACCTCAGCCGAGAGGTCCTGTTGTGCATGGTTTTAATGGTGAAATTATCTTGTTATTGTTATTTCGTGTGCATGGTGAGTATATGCGGTGCACTGGCACCTGTTGCACTCTGGGAGCGTGTTTTTGAGGTTAGCAAGTGGTTCACGTGACTGGCATGTTGTTCACATGGTCAGTGTGTTGTGTTCACGTGGTTGACGTAAGGTTTCACGTGGTTTGTGCTGTGTGCACGTGGTTTGTGTGTACATGGCGAGTAGTACGATGCCTACCGTGGTTACCTCTTCAGTTGGGTGCCCCAGGTTCTATGTGAGCCAAACTTGTGCTCGAGGCCTGTCCCGATACTTGTGTTGTACCGTCGAGGTCTGTGTCATCTGTCCTGGACACCCTCACTCCTTTGCTTGAGTTGTACGTCTGGATGAGGGAAAGACGACAGTGGGACAGCGACTTGTGAGAGTTTGTTGTTTTGTCACTTGTAGCTCGCTCGTTGTTGGGGGTACGGACACTAGTAGACATCACTGGTCCCAAACTAGTCTTGTTACCAGTGCCTCACTCTAGGGAGCTCAGGCCAGAGTCCCTAAAGGTGCCAGGCATGGGCCCATGGCAGTGTGGTCCGTGGTTGTGGTGTTGGTTGGTCTCCACAGTTCTTTGGCTTGTTCTCGTGGAGCAGCAGCTAGACCTTTCGTCTGTGGCTGCGAGGCTGAGAGGTAGACCTGTGTGGTTTGTCCGAGTCAGTTACTGGTGTCGCGAACCAGTCTACGTGGCTTGAGTGTGGCGGTCTCTACTTTAGCCGTACACTGAGTTCTGGTTTTTCCGTTTATTTATTTAAGTTGGTTGGTGTTGATGGCAAGTGGTAAGTGGTATTTACAGTTTTAATATCCTGCTTAGCTTACTCTATAAATTGCTAGCGTAGCTTCTAGCTTTTGTACTTGAGTTCGTTTGCTCGGTTTTTGGGGGAGTTTCCCTACTGAGCCAGTGACTTGCGAGGCTCACCCCTACTCCCTACAAGTGAAGGAGAGCAGGAGGTTTCTCTATCGTCTTCCAGTTCAGAGCCGCATCGCAGCGGTGTTAGGTCGACGCCTCCAGCAGTGTAGACTTTCTTCTGTTGTACCTCGAGGTATGCCCCCGGCTTGTGTACTTTCTTTTGACTTTTGTTGAAATTTGGTTGTGTAAATCTAATGTAAATATGTGTGAGATTGTGAATCCCATATATATGTCAGTGTGTTCTTTTATGTTTTCACGGACATGAGTGTGATATCCCTTGCGAGGCTACGGCTCGATCGCGGGAGGCGAAGTCGAGTCAAGCTTGTTAGTGGGCTAACGGGTTTGAACGACGTGGTCCATCACAGTTGGTATCATAGAAAGGTATGTGTAAATATAAAGGAACTGGGAAATTAATTAGCCTTATTCTACACTAGTCCACTACTGGTAGTTGGCCTTGGTTTTGTAATGATTTGTTTTCGTGTATGTGGTTTGGAATGCATTTGTGCAGGAATTTGAGATGGCTGATAGGAGGGATTGGGGTGGTGGAGGAGATGAGCCTGAGGAGTCTACTCAGCGCATGATAGAAAGGATATAGGAGAGTCTTACGGAGATTCGGATGAGAATAGACCAGCAGGCACCAGTACAGCCAATAGCAAAACCACCTGTTGCAGGAGAAGCTGTACCAATGGCACCAGTTCCACCACCACCCGGTGTGGAGGTACCTTTTGTAGTACCTACACCACCGCCACCACTAGTGAGGGCAGCAGAGGAACCAATTATGCAGGTTGAAAATTTTTTAAGGTTGCAGCCGCCAACTTATATAGGAGGACTGAATCCAGATATAGCGGAGCACTGGATTCATGAAGTTGAAAGAGTATTTGTGATGATGAGGTGTCCACCAGCAGATAGAGTGGTTTTAGCTGCATATCAATTGAGAGGTTTTGCTCAAGAATGGTGGAGGTTAAAGATGCAGACTACTTTTGCGGGCAGGACAGAAGAGACCATCACCTGGCCGGAATTTCTCGAGGTATTTAATGACACATTCTTCCCAGTGCAAGTACATCAGGCAAAAAGGGTGCAATTCTTGACACTTCAGCAAGGGAATTCTTCTATTTTGGAATACCATATATGAGGTTTATGGCACTCAGTCGATATGCACCCTATGTTGTATCAGATAATGCTATGATGGTCGAGTATTTTATTTAAGGCTTGAGAGCAGAGTTGGAGAATGCGGTGATATCTCAGATGTGCAAGACTGTAGAAGAGGCAGCCCAGAGAGTAGCTACACTAGAGAGGTCTGTTCGGACTCAGCAGGCAGGAGAGTCAGGTTCAGGTAGTTTTCGGCTACCGCAGCAGTCTACGGGGATTAGCAAAGGAAATGCGCCAGTGGGAGCATCTTCCTCAGGTTTCAGCAAGTGGGGACAAAAGTTGAAGAAGGTATTTCAAGGTCGAGGAGGAAGAGGAGGTCACCAGGAAATGTTTCAGCAGGGGTGTGGCTACAGGCCAGAGGTGGAGGAATCATAGCAGAGTACCACCAGGCAGCCTACTCTTCCATTAGGGTACAGGTTTTATAATTGTAATCAGCCGGGACATTTAATCCGCAATTGCCCCTATCCTCGAGAATATGGATATGAAAGAGGAGTTCAGCAGCAGTAGCCGCAGCACTAGTAGCCACCAGCAGAACGTGGTAGGGGAGCACCACACCAGCGAGGTAGAGGTCAGGTTATGGCTATCACTGAGCCTAGACAGAGGCGTCAAATCTAATAGAAGGTATATTACCTATCTATGATTTTTCAGCAAGAGTTTTATTTGATCTGGGTGCTTCACATTCTTTTATTTATGAAGAGTTTTTGGATTGTATGGTGCATCCACTAGAAGATAAATTATGTGAGTTGGTAGTAGAGGTTCCCTCGGGTGAGTTTATGCTCACCTCCTGTTATGTAGATGAAGCTCCTATTGTGATTCAAGGAAATCAGATGCCAGGTGGATTATATGCTTTGCAATTGAAAGATTAAGATATTATCCTGGGTATGGATTCGCTTGAGGCCTATGGAGCTATGGTAGATTGCAGAAAGAAGAGAATCAGGTTTTGTCATCCCGGTAGAGTAGTGTTTGAATTTCAAGGTATGTCTTTCTATACCTCCAAGATTATAATTTCAGCAATTAGAGCTAGAAAATTATTAAATGCGGGATGTGTAGCTTATTTAGCTTCTGTGAGCTTGGTTGAGACTGGTAAATCAGTAGAGGCAGTTCCAGTAGTTAGGAAATTACGGATGTGTTTCCAGATGATTTACCAGGTTTAGCTCCACAAAGAGAGGTGGACTTTACGATTGAATTGCAACCAGGAACTATGCCAATTTCTAAGGCCCCATATAGAATGGCCCCGGTAGAATTGAAAGAGTTAAAGAAATAGTTGCAAGAATTGTTGGAAAAAGGGTTTATTCAGGCCAAGTCATTCTCCATGGGGAGCTCCAGTGTTATTTGTAAGGAAGAAGGATGGCAATTTTAGAATGTGTATTGATTACAAAAAATTGAATGATGTCACTATAAAGAATAAGTATCCATTGCTGAGAATTGATGATCTATTTGATCAGCTCCAATCAGCTAAAGTGTTCTCCAAAATTGACTTGAGGTCGGGCTACCATCAGCCAAGAATAAGAGAGGAAGATATTGATAAGACGGCATTTAGAACCAGGTATGGGCATTACGAGTTTGTGGTTATGTCATTTGGGCTAACCAATGCACCAGAAGCATTTATGAATTTGATTAACAGAATTTTTCACCCTTATCTGGATCAGTTCATAGTGGTTTTCATAGATGATATCTTGATTTATTCAGCATCGGAAAAGGAACATGCAGCACATCTGAGATTGGCATTGCAGCTTTTATGGGTTAATTAATTATATGCCAAGTTTAGTAAATGTGAATTCTGGTTAAAGGAAATTCAATTTCTGGGTCATGTTATTTCAACAGAAGGAGTTGCAGTAGATCCAGCTAAGGTAGAAGCAGTTATGAAGTGGGAAGCACCGAAGACAATCACAGAAATCAGAAGTTTTCTAGGATTAGCAGGTTATTATAGGCGTTTTATACTGGATTTCTCCAGAATTGCAGCACCCATGACTAGGTTAACCAGAAAAGATGTGTCGTTTGTATGGTCAAATGAATGTCAGAAACGTTTTATGGAACTGAAGAAGAGGCTTACAGCAGCTCCAATATTGACATTACCAGTAGGCAGTGGTGGTTTTGTAATCTATACAGATGCATCGAGAAGAGGGCTTGGAGCAGTATTAATGCAACATGGTAAAGTGATAGCTTATGCATCCAGGCAATTAAAGCCAGCAGAGGAGAACTACCCAACGCATGATTTGGAATTAACAGCAGTTGTTTTTGCTTTAAAAATGTGGAGGCATTACCTTTATGGTGAGAGATTTGAAATATTTACAGATCACAAAAACTTGAAGTACATTTTTTCTCAGAAAGATTTGAATCTCCGTCAGCGTAGATGGGTAGAATATCTAAAAGAATAAGAGAGGAAGATATATCGAGATGGGTAGAATATCGAGAAGATGGTACTTGAGGTCGGGGTACCATCAGCCAAGAATAAGAGAGGAAGATATTGATAAGACGGCATTTAGAACCAGGTATGGGCATTACGAATTTGTGGTTATGTCATTTGGGCTAACCAATGCACCAGCAGCATTTATGAATTTGATGAACAAAATTTTTCACCCTTATCTGGATCAGTTCATAGTGGTTTTCATAGATGATATCTTGATTTATTCAGCATCGAAAAAGGAACATGCAGCACATCTGAGATTGGCATTGCAGCTTTTACGGGTTAATTAATTATATGCCAAGTTTAGTAAATGTGAATTCTAGTTAAAGGAAATTCAATTTCTAGGTCATGTTATTTCAGCAGAAGGAGTTGCAGTAGATCCAGCTAAGGTAGAAGCAGTTATGAAGTGGGAAGCACCAAAGACAATCACATAAATCAGAAGTTTTCTAGGATTAGCAGGTTATTATAGGCGTTTTATACTGGATTTCTCCAGAATTGCAGCACCCATGACTAGGTTAACCAGAAAAGATGTGTCGTTTGTATGGTCAAATGAATGTCAGAAACGTTTTATGGAACTGAAGAAGAGGCTTACAACAGCTCCAATATTGACATTACCAGTAGGCAGTGGTGGTTTTGTAATCTATACAGATGCATCGAGAAGAGGGCTTGGAGCAGTATTAATGCAACATGGTAAAGTGATAGCTTATGCATCCAGGCAATTAAAGCCAGCAGAGGAGAACTACCCAACGCATGATTTGGAATTAACAGCAGTTGTTTTTGCTTTAAAAATGTGGAGGCATTACCTTTATGGTGAGAGATTTGAAATATTTACAGATCACAAAAACTTGAAGTACATTTTTTCTTAGAAAGATTTGAATCTCCGTCAGCGTAGATGGGTAGAATATCTAAAAGATTATGATTTTAGTTTGGCTTACCATCCCGGTAAGGCCAATGTAGTAGCTGATGCACTGAGCAGAAAAGCATATTTGAGCCACATGATGATTAAAGAATGGAAATTATATAAAGAAATAGCAAAAACTTCATTGTATGTTCCAAGCAGTCAGCAGCGAGCAGTACTAGCCAGTAGTGCTGTAGAGCCATCTTTGTTTTGGCAGATTGTTGATGCCCAAAGAACAGATGGGAATTTAGCAGAAATTGTAAAATTAGAAGGTGTCACCATTGATGATAATTGTGTAGTCAGGCTTAGAGACAGGTTGTACGTGCCAGCAGAAAGAGAGGTAAAGCAAAGAGTACTGGAAGAAGCTCATAAATCAAGATATACAATTCATCTAGGCAGCACTAAAATGTATCAAGATCTGAAAAGTATTTTTGCTAGCCACACATGAAAAGAGAAATAGCAGAATTCATTGCAAGATGTATAGTTTGTCAACAAATAAAGGCAAAGCATCAGAAGCCTGGAGGTCTACTACAGCCGTTACCCATTCCACAATGGAAATGGGATGACATTGCTATGGATTTTGTGACAGGGCTACCAAGAACAGCTACAGGGCACAATGGAATATGGGTGTTCGTTGACAGATTAACTAAAGTATGCAGATTAATAGCAGTGAGTATGTCTTGGACAGTAGATAGATTAGCAAGGATTTATGTTGACAGAATTGTTCTGTTGCATGGCATCCCGAAGACAATTGTTTCTGATAGGGATCCAAGGTTTACTTCTGGTTTCTGGAGAAGCTTATAAAGAGTAATTGGTACGGAATTGAGATACAGTTCAGCCTATCACCCACAAACAGATGGTCAGACAGAAAGAACAATACAGATAATTGAAGACATGTTACGAGCTTGTTGCTTAGTGTGGGGAGGTTGTTGGGAGCACCATTTGGGCATGGTCGAGTTTGCTTATAACAACAGTTATCATACCAGTATTGGAATGGCACTATATGAAGCATTATATGGCCGGCCGTGCAAAACTCCATTAAATTGGCATGAAGTGGGAGAGAGGCAAGTAATGGGTCTTGAATTGATTCAACAAATAACAGAAATGGTCAGATTTATCAAAGAAAAATTGCAGACAGCTCAGAGCCAGCAGAAAAGCTATGCAGATAATCGTCGCAGACCACTTCAGTTTGAAGTTGGAGATTTTGTTTTTCTGAGGGTTTCTCCTACTAAAGGTATTTTAAGATTCAGTAAGAAAGGAAAGTTAAGCCCAAGGTATGTAGGGCCCTTCAAGGTATTAGAAAGAATTGGGGAGACTGCCTATAGAATTGATTTGCCAACTGATTTTACTGACGCTCATGATGTTTTTCATGTTTCCATGTTGAGAAAATGTATTGAAGATCCAGCACAGATAGTTAGTTATCAGCGAGATGATTTGAAACCAGATATGTCCATGCCAGAATACCCAGTGCAGATCACAGGTCGCAGAACATAGAAGCTAAGGAATAAAGAAATTGAACTGGTAAAGGTCAGATGGGAAAATAGGCAGGGACAAGAGGATACTTGGGAATTAGCCGAGGAAATGGTTAAGGCCTATCCTTATTTGTTTGAGTAAGTTTTAAAATCTTTTTAAATGATAGTATTTATTGTGGTGTTTAAGCTTTAAATTCATAAATTGTGTTCTGAATTTCGAGGTCGAAATTTCTTTTTAGATGATCGTAATGTAACGTCGCGCGTTTTTTAGATCCTTGTGGATCGTCTTTCGGACCCTTGTGGATCCCTCGTTTGGTAGTTGTGGTGGCCAGTGTGTGGCCAATGTGGCGCATTTAGGTGTGTGTGCAGGTTTTGGGGTGTTTGTGGGCCATTAGGCTGGACCCAAAACACCTGCCCGTTCACTATCTGTGAACGCGACGGTCCTGTATGTCGCGTTCCTGTTACCGCTATTGAGTTGTCGCCATATGTATGCACGCCGTGTGTCGCGTGCTGGGCGACATGCAGACATCAACCCTGGGAAGGCGACACTCAACCCCGCCACGTTCAGGTCGCGACGGAGGGGTCCGTCACATTCCCAACCACTGAGCGTTTTTAAATTGCCCTGACCAAGCAGAGATGTAAACAGTTCTGCTCGGCCAGGGGGAAGAAGCTGCGGTGATTTCTTGGGCAATTTGGCAGATTTGAGGTGTTTTTATCATGTTCTCGCCTCGAGGACCTTGTGTGGAGTGGGGGAAACGTCGGGTGTTCATTGTTCTTTACGTTCTCCGAGAAGGTAAGGGAATTCTGCCCGTTTTACACCGTTTAATTGCATGAGATGCATGTGTGATTGGTTTTTGGTGTTGAGAACAGTAGATACCATGCTAGGGTATCCATTAAAGCATGAAAAATGAGAATTAAAAAGGGTTTGCATGGTTTGGGGTGGTAATCCAGAGAGGGTTCTCCGGATTAGGGTTTCACCTGTGAAGGCGACAGAGCCCCCTGTCGCGTTCAGAACGCGACAGGCCGACCCGTCGCGTTCATGTTGTGAAGGCGACATATCGGGGTGTCGCGTTCTGAAGTAGACATTACCCTATGTCGCGACCTCAGCCGAGAGGTCCTGTTGTGCATGGTTTTAATGGTGAAATTATCTTGTTATTGTTATTTTGTGTGCATGGTGAGTATATGCAGTGCACTGGCACCTGTTACGCTCTGGGAGCGTGTTTTCGAGGATAGCAAGTGGTTCACGTGACTGGCATGTTGTTCACGCGGTCAGTGTGCTATGTTCACGTGGTTGACGTAAGGTTTCACGTGGTTTGTGCGGTGTGCACGTGGTTTGTGTGTACGTGGCGAGTAGTACGACGCCTACTGTGGTTACCTCTTCAGTTGGGTGCCCCAGGTTCTGTATGAGCCAGGCTTGTGCTCATGGCCTATCCCGGTACTTGTGTTGTACCATCGAGGTCTGTGTCGTCTATCTTGGACACCCTCACTCCTTTACTTGAGTTGTACGTCTGACTGAGAGAAAGACGACAGTGGTATAGCGACTTGTTAGAGTTTGTTGTTTTGTCGCTTGTAGCGCGCTCGTTGTTGGGGGTACGGACACCAGTAGATGTCACTGGTCCCCAACTAGTCTTGTTACCAGTGCCTCACTCTAGGGAGCTCAGGCCAGAGTCCCTAAAGGTTCCAGGCATGGGCCCGTGGCAGTGTGGTCCGCGGTTGTGGTTAGGGTTGTTCATAATATGGTCCAACCCGAACCGAACCGAACAGGCCAGTTCAGGTCGGTTCGGTTCGAGTTGAGATGTCCCATGGTTCAGTTCGGTTTTGCACAGTGAAATTGAATGAACTGAAATATATATTAAATATATTTAAATAATAAATAATAACATGAAAGAATGCCTAGCCCAGTGGGCTAGCACGTTGCTTTCTGTTGGGCGGTCCTGGGTTCGAAACCCAGGACCGTACATCCGCCTTTATTCTAGGTTTTTTTTTTGTTTTCAGTTCAAACCGAATTGAACCGGTTCGGTTCGGTTCGGTTTGAATATAATTTCGGTTCGGTTCGGTTCGGTTCCCCAAAAAAAGGTCTAAACCAGACCGAACTGAACTGTGAACAGCCCTAGTTGTGGTGTTGGTTGGTCTCTACAGTTGTTTGGCTTGTTCTCGTAGAGCGGCAGCTGGACCTTTCATTCGTGGCTGCGAGGCTGAGAGGTAGACCTGTGTGGTTTGTCTGAGTCAGTTACTGGTGTCGCGAACCAATCTACGTGGCTTGAGTGTGGCGGTCTATACTTTAGCCGTACACCGAGTTCTGGTTTTGTCGTTTATTTATTTAAGTTGGTTGGTGTTGATGGCAAGTGGTAAGTGGTATTTATAGTTTTAATATCCTGCTTAACTTACCCTATAAATTGCTAGCGTAGCTTCCAGCTTTTGTACTTGAGTTCGTTTGCTCAGTTTTGGGGGGAGTTTCCCTACTGAGCCAGTGACTTGCGAGGCTCACCCCTACTCCCTACAGGTGAAGGAGAGCAGGAGGTTTCTCTACCGTCTTCCAGTTCAGAGCCACATCGTAGCGGTGTTAGGCCGACGCCTCCAGCAGTGTAGACTTTCTTCTGTTGTACCTCGGGGTATGCCCCAGGCTTGTGTACTTTCTTTTGACTTTTGTTGAAATTTGGCTGTGTAAATCTAATGTAAATATGTGTGATATTGTGAATCCCATATATATGTCAGTGTGCTCTTTTATGTTTTCACAGACATGAGTGTGATATTCCTTGTGAGTCTACGGCTCGATCGCGGGAGGCGGAGTCGAGTCAAACTCGTTAGTGGGTTAACGGGTTTGAACGACGTGGTCTGTCACAGAGGATGTCACTATTGATGATGATTGTGTGGTCTGATTCAGACATAGGTTATATGTCCCAAGTGAAGCTGGGGTGAAGCAAAAAGTGTTAGAAGAAGCACACCGGTCCAGATATACCATTCACCCGAGAAGCACAAAAATGTATCAAGATTTGAAGAAATATTTCTGGTGGCCGAGCATGAAAAAGGAGATAGCAGAATTCATAACAAGATGTGTGGTATTTCAACAGGTTAAAGTAGAGCATCAAAGGCCAGGTGATTTGTTGCAACCATTACCTATACCGCAGTGGAAGTGGGATGACATAGTAATGGATTTTGTTGCAAGTTTGCCCAGGACAGCGTCAGGACACAATGGTATATGGGTCTTTGTTGACAGATTGACAAAGGTATGCGGATTATTAGCTGTAAGCATGTCATGGGTAGTGGACAAATTGGCCAGATTATATGTGGATAGAATTATGCCGTTGCATGGAATTCCAGTCACTATTGTTTCAGAAAAGGATAGCAGGTTTACTTTCAATTTTTGGAGGAGTTTGCAAGGGGTTGTTGGCACACAGTTGAGGTATAGTTCAGCATATCACCCCCAAACAAATGGTCAGACAGAAAGGACAATCCAAACTATTGAAGATATGTTACGGGCTTGTTGTTTAGTTTAGGGAGGCGGATGGGAGCAGCATTTAGGTATGGTTTAATTTGCCTACAATAACAATTATCACACAAGTATCGAGATGGCACCATATGAAGCTCTTTATGGAAGACCTTGCAGAACACCGTTGAATTGGCATGAGATAGGTGAAAGGCAAGTAATGGGACCGGAATTGGTGCAGCAAAGTGCAGAAATGGTCAAGTTTATCAAGGAGAAGCTTCAAACAGCCCGAAGTAGACAAAAGAGTTATGCGGATATACGACGCAAACCCCTACATTTTGAAGTTGGTGATTATGTGTTCTTGAGAGTTTCTCCAACTAAAGGTGTTTTGAGGTTCAGCAGGAAGGGCAAGTTGAGCCTCAGGTATGTAGGTCCCTTTCAAATTTTGGAAAGGATTGGTGAGACGACGTATAAATTGGAGCTTCCAACAGATTTCACCGATGCTCATGATGTGTTCCATGTCTCAATGCTGAGGAGATACATCCAAGATTCTTCACAGATTGTCAGCTACACCCGAGATGATTTAAAACTGGATATGTCCATGCCAGAGTATCCAGTGATGATCACAGGCTGCCGAACACATAAATTAAGAAATAAGGACATTGAATTAGTAAAGATCAGATGGGAAAATAGGCAGGGTGGAGAAGATACTTGGGAATTGGCCGATGAGATGTACAAAATGTATCTATACTTGTTTGAGTAAGCATTAAATTCTTTTAGGTGATAGTCTTATATGTTTTAGGTGATAGTAATGTAATATCTTGAATGTTTAGATTGTGGTTTACCAAATTTCGGGGCTAGTGTGTATCCCATTAGCTGAGTATGTGTGTGTGTGCATGAGTTTTACAGGTTTGTGTAGCAGGTGGGAGGGTGGAGGGTTGGAGATCCTAGCCCAAACAGACCTCTGGCGGGTTCATTAAGAATGTGACCAACACAGTTGTCGCGTTTCTTAATGAAACGCGACAACCTACTACGTCGCATTTTAGTACCACTTTATGTGGGCGCCACTGCATGTGCACGCGTGGCGCATGCAGGAGCGTCGGGGTTATTTGCGATGGCGGGGTACGTCGCATTTTGAAACGCGACGGCCCGCTACGTCGCGATTTAACTCCAGTGTATTTTGGGCCTCTGCCCTTGGCCGAACAGTGTAGTTTCCCTGTTCAGCTAAGGGGAAGTGCTATAGAGACTTCTGCAGGATCTTGAGGTGATTTTGGGGTTTTTGTTGTCCGTTCGGCATGGTTCCTGTGCGAGGAGGTGCTTCGGAGCGCGGGGAATGTCTGGACGGCGTCAGTTTAGCATTTTTTGTGTTGGTAGGGGAACGTTCCCACGTTTTAGCTTGTATGGCATGTGAAGATTAGGGTTTATGAGATTTGGCTTGAGAATCATGTGAACATGATAGGAAGCATGCTTAGGGTTTTATTTATAAGCTTAATTCGTGCTTTATCTGCATGTGTAGCAATGTATGGTGATTTTCGGAATGAGGTTTTAGGTCTTGGTTCTGTCGTCTGAAAGGCGACGGAACCAGATGTCGCGATTCAGATGAAAAGGCGATGGATTGGTCCGTCGCGATTCAGGCGTTGATTGGCGTCGCCTATGTTGGACGCGATTTATATTGTGGCCACCCAAGCTCTGGGGTTCTGTGGCCAGTCTATAATGGCCCCAATGCCCGGACCCCCGACTTTCACCAAGGATCCGACCATCGGCACCGTCACCCACGAGTCCGGAGACCCAGAAGGGCTAATGGACCAGTCTAACAAGATATGTAACGGAGGTAAGTAACAACTAAACACACTAAAAAGTATCAACAAGTGAAGGAAAAGAGTCCAACACAGTGTACAAGTCTAGTACAGTCCCAAAGTAGTAAAGTACAAGTGCCTAAAGTAAAAGGGATAACAGGTCCCTTAGGGGCATACCTGGAGGGTGAAGTACACAAATCTTGGGAACACTACTCATGGAAGATGCAGTCTACTATGGCCCCATCTCCTTAGCCCTCCGCAGAGGGTGTTGCTGTGAAGTCTCACCTGTAAAAGAGGGAATGAACTTCACGAGGAAGCCCAGTAGGGTCTACCAATCTCCCACTGGTTCTAACAGCATAATAGATCTATATGTGCAATAAATAAATAAGTAGTAAATCTATCCTACTAACAGAGTAAATGCGAAAGCATAAAGAAAACTCCACAGTCTATGGCCTACGCTAAGCGTCGGGACTGGAAAACACGTGTAAACCACGACACTGGGAAGAACCCAAGGCTATAACACAGACAGTAAACAACTACCTGGACAAAGACACTAGCCACAGAAACACTACACTAGTCAACCGGTCAGGTGCGCCATGCACCTTACCCTCAGCCGACAGTCCATGTCTAACACCTCCCGTCGGAGTGAGACGCAGAACTAAGTAACCACAACTGTCGTAGTCTTGCAGGACTACAGTCCCATGCCTGGCCCCTCTAAATTGGTTCCAGAACCACGTAGAGTGAGGCAGTGAGAGAAGGACTAGCTGGTCTACGCCGGAAGAGCACCAAACCACCTCGGCGTCCCAGACTCAGCCAAGGGAGCTCTACAAATAACTCTACGCTGTTGTCCCCACCGTTTTCCCCTCTACTACCAGAGTCCATGATTCAAGATCGCCCGCTACCCAGAGAACTCTCTCAAACAGGTGTGCAGGGATCGGGGGTCCAGGTAACAGTAACAACCTGTCTCGCAAACAAGCCCTCAAGTGCCTAGCACCGAGCGAAAGACTAGGGTAGTATCGTGCTAGGAATAGTACGGGTGCCAAGAAAAACAGAGTCGCAGAAGAAAGAAAACTTCGAACAGGTCTCCAAGTCCCTTCTCTGTCTGAGAAGGCGACACACAGGTTGTCGCCACCTGAAGGTGACACCCTGCCCGTCGCGACCTGGGTCAGAAGGCGAAAGGGAAACTGTCGCTATCAGGTCACAACAAGGTCATTATCGCGACCACAGACAGAGGTCCAGGTTACCACCTGGGACCTCCCACAACGCACGGTGGGAACCTGATGAGAAAGCGACAGGCACCCTGTCACGATCAGAACGCGACAGGGTGGGCGTCGCTTCCTCAAACCAGAAGGCAACACATTGGGCTGTCACGATCTTGGTCACGACACCAAGCGTGTCGAAACCACAGACTTACACACCCGAGAGCACACCTTTTGTGCCATACACCACAAATCCGAGAAGTACACGGGGAGGGGAGCATGTAGGACGATGAAAATGGATTAATTAAGCTCAAACCACCCTTGTAACCACCCATGCATGCCAAGAACATGAATCTACACTTAATAATCTCACATGCAAGCATGGAAACCTCAACAATCAAACCCCATCCCAAGCACAAATCAAACACCACAAGAACCATCCAAGCAATCCACATGACCCATAGCATACATGTACAACCTAGCATGGTCTCTAGGCTTAGAGAAAGGGGTTTGGAGTCCTAATTTGATAGAACTGGGGGGAGGTTAAGGCATCCCTACCTCAAAATGAAGAGCCAACCCGTTGGGGTCTTCTTGTGTGCATGGCCACCTCCTCCTCGCTTCAAGCTCCACGAAGACTCCGTCCACGAGCATGGGTCATCCTCCTACAAGCTGATGGAGAGGAACATCACGAGGATGAACACCACCGTCGGAGAAGAGCACCACCGAGAAGAGAAACCCCAACCCAAACACAAGGCAACACAGACACACCTCACAAGCCACCTAACTCTCCCCCAAGCTCACCACGGAGCAACTGAAAGCAAAGGGATCGGAGGAGAAGAGAACCAGTCAGAGGGAGGAGAAGAAGGGGCTGTTCTGTGGCCTGTGCCCATTTAAGCCTCGAAGTTGAGAACACGACAGCTTGCTTATCACGTTCACTATCTCAAGTCTTGGTCAAATCTGACCAACAGAAATGCCACGTGTCAACCTCGCAGACCTGACACCCAGAACGCGACATCTGACCTGTCGCCTTTCTATTGTTAGGGGTTGACACTTGTCCCAACTGTCCCGATAGCAAAATGACAAACTACATGCTGCGGTCAGAGGGATGAACGGGACAACATGCCTGTTGCGTACATAACCAGAGTGCGGCAGCCACCTTGTTGCCTTCATAGAGTGACGTCCCGATGCATCGCAACCTTCAACAGAAGGTGGCTGACCCACAAGAGGCCCACAAGAGAGGGGGATGTTACAATCTAACCAACAAAAAAAAAAAACAATTTCATCCTCGAAATTGAGGACGAAACCCAGGGAAAAGAAGGCAAGCAAACATACCAGTCACTCAAACAAGTAAGGAAAATGTTCCTGCATCTCGTCCTCGCGCTCCCACGTGGCCTCGCCACCGACGGGATTCTCCCAAACTACCTTGACGAGTGGAATCTACCTCCTGCGCAGCTGCTACACTCTGTGGTCCACAACGCTGGCCGAATACTCTGGAACTGATAGATCTACGGCGACCTCTATCTGTGAGTAGTCCAACACGTGTGACGGATCTGGCATGTACCTCCTCAGCTGCAAGACGTGGAAGATGTCGTGAACACCTGCCAACTCAGATGGAAGAGCTAACCTATAAGCGACCTCGCCAACTCGCTCCAGGATGGGAAAGGGGCCAACAAACCTAGGGCTAAGCTTGCCCCTCTTCCCAAACCTGAGAGAACGCCTTGGTGGGTGAGATCCGAAGAAACACGTTGTCGCCTGCCTCGAACTAAAGTGGCCTCCGGTGAACGTCCGCGTAACTCTTCTGTCTACTCTGTGCTATCTACAGTCTCTGTCTGATCAGCCTCTGCAGCAACTTGGATTTTTTGAAAAATAAAAATTTAATAATAAAAAAATAAAAGCAATTAGAAAATCAAATAAAAGAGAATTAAAAAAACTCATTAAATGAAAAGAAGTAATGGGCTTTATTAAATGGACCCATTAGAAATTTGTGGGCCAAAATAAGAATTTTTAAAAGAGGAATAATAGGAAAATACCCTAAATTCGTAACTTAATTATTACTTAAATAGAAAATAGGTATTTAATACATTAAATAGCTAATTTGAGTTAGATTTGGATTCCTAACCCTACCCAATTAGATTGGCCACGAAATTACCTCTATCCTAACCCAATTGGGAGGTTGCAAGCATGGAAGGGTGGAATTAAATAGGGAATCTCATAATTTAATATGAGTTAGAGTCCTATTAGGAATTAGAAACATAAGAGACTTAAATACTCTCCTAAACCCCCATGGCCGGCCCTAGCTCATTGCCAAGAGTTGCTGGACCAGGAGAAGAAGCCAAGGAGGAGGAGAATTCGTGGGGAGAAGAACCTCTCAAGCTCTCATCCCCGTTCTTCAAGTTCTAGCCCTAGAGAAGGAAAACGACCAAAGGTAGGCATTCTCATGAGCAAAACTAAATCAAGTTCATCTGTAGGTTGATCTAGCCCTCAGGATTCAAAACCATCTTGTCTCATATTTTTCCATCGAGCAAATCTTTTGTTCTTAATATTTAAAGTTCTGTAAACTCCATGACCCCGAACCCTCTTTTTAAATCTTGATCTCTATGCATACTAACCCCCATGCTACGAAATTTTTATGGGAAATACTGATGACAGTTAGGCTTCTTTTGCCCCTAAAAGCCCTAATTTTCATCCATCCTATCTTGCAAATTAAATCATTGATCTCAACTATATACTGTTTCATGTTCATCATGAATATCCGTGATTAAAGCATGTCTAAACCATGTCTATTTTCAAATTCCTAATTACTGTAAGTACCCATGTGAGTCTAGATCATTTCGCAACTAGTTTCATGATTTTTCATCGACTATACAATTAGTTATGATTTTCTGAACCACCCTCTGTCAAAAGATAGAAAGTTTGGACTGCAATCCAAGAACATGTCCTATCCCTGTCGGACTCAAGTACAGGACCTGAGAATGTGACGGCTTGATAGGCCACATTCTCAGGGCCATCGTGACAGCACCTTCCATCACGATCTGATCACGACAGGATCTGTCGTCGCGTTCTGTCTGCCTGAATTGACGAGCCCGTCGTGATCTGTACAAGAGCCTGTCGCGTTCTGCTTGCCCCGTCGTGACCCTCATTAGGGTACATCGCAATCTGGGCTTTTTGCATGAAACCCTCTATCTCTGCAAGTCTTGACTTTCTACAGTGTTTGTACCCTCTCTTAACAGTCATATACGCAGTAAATATGCTTGTTATAAACTGAACATTATTGTGTGATTTTAAAAGACATGCACATGACTTATTTCTAGCTATGATTTCATGATACATGCACACACTTTGAACCATCCAATTATGGCTTAACTTGACATGTAATTAACTCATAATACATCGGGGAATTTATGTAATTAAATTGCCATATTTTAAATAGACTTGTCTATATTTTCTTGCGATGTTTTGGGAATACCGTTATCGACGCTCCACTGTTCTAGAAATCCTCTAGAACGTCGAGCACTTGTTTCTATATACACACTCTCTCTTGACTTGGAAGAACTCTCCGTCAGATACTCCTTCTGCCGAACTAGTGAATCCTTGTTCAAGGCCTCCATAAGTCTCCTCTGTCCATGGATTCCCACATGGTCGACGAGCTAGTTGTACCCTAACATCTATGATACCCTTTAGGGATCAACATGATCCAAACGGCTATTAGAAGTTCGCTCTTATCTTTAATCACGCCGGACCTCTGGACCTGTGCATAACAAGGCCAGCGGAAGGGTTGTGTATTCCACCAGACTTCCAACACCAAACGCGTGTGTTGTGCAACTGTTACTATCGCTCATTACTCAACGTTCCATATGCAATGTCCCCTAGCTCTCATCTATACTCTACTCGCTCATCTATTCATGTTCTCTCTACTATCTTGTCTATTCATCTAGTACTCTCATCTATTTTCTTGGTACTCTATATTGGCCATTGACTGATTGTCTAAAGATAAACAATATAACCAATGCCTGGCAATATATAAAGGGCCCAGTCTGGTCCTGGGATGTGCGTCCGAATGTGCTATTTGCCCATGGGAGTTAAATGATTAGAGTGTTTGGCATTACACTCGAGTGCTATCTATCTCAACTATCTAAATGACAATCAAAAGTGTTATATTCTCTCGTTGTCCGTTGACAACAAAGTGCTATACTATACTCGTTGTGCTATTACTATACTTTGTGCTATTTGTGCTATGGCCATCCTGCTTTTTTGTGCTATACTCGACACTTGTGCTATATTTGGAAAGTTGTGCTATTTCGTTCACGTGCTATCATGCTATCTCTCACGTTACTTGACTCTCTCACTCTATCATTAGTTACTTTGTCTTTTAATACATTAATCATTTAAAGCCTTCTTGACTATTGAGATTTAAGTCCTACTAGGCGTTATCACTCACCCTGCATTATTTGTCATTGTGTTCTCAGGTGAGACCGAGGATGAACCATACACTCAAGAGGACGGGAATGACCAAAAGTGATGTTATGAGCACCCTAGTGTCTTAGTACTATGTTAGACTTATAGTAGTTATGTTAGAAGTTTGAGTTTTGTCTTTTTCTTATTACAATGTAATTGGGCCCTATAAAATGGCTCTGATATTAGTGGTCGTAACTAGTCATTAGAAAGTTATTAATGAGAAGAATTTTCTTTCGTATTATTCATTGTGTAATGGTTTGATGTCTAGTATACTTGCTCTGTACCCGTTTACTTGCAACTGCCTCGCGTTCCGATATTCCGTGTCGGGGTGTGACAGTTTTGTGGTATTAGAGCCTAGGTTATTCTTAAGTATTGGATGATCTAGGTTGACCATCCTCGACTAGAGTCAATTATCCTACCTATGTGAGATGTGGTTAGAACCGTGGGTAACTAGCTAAAATAAACTCACACACGCACGAATTAAATTTCACATCAATATCATGACAATAAGCACTACAGGAAATCTTGTTATTTACGGCGGCATTTATTGCCGTACAAACGTATATTATCGCTAGCAATAAGATTTTACGGCGACAATTGTGTCGTCATTAGTCGCCGCTAAATGTCTTGTCGCAGTTGAAAGTTTACGACGACTTTTTTATGTCACCGTATATGGTTTCATACGGCGACATTTTGAGTCGCAGTTTAAACCCTTTTACGGCGACAAACGTCACCTTACGGTTGCGCTGGTGGCCAGGCCCTTGGTCGCCGTAAATAATATATTACAGCAATAAAAGTCGCTATAATTATTATCTAAAAAATTAATATATAACCGTAAATTCTCATTATACAACCTGTACAATTTACAATTGTCATGTTCTTTCATACAAACAACAATGGCATCACAAATATAAAAATGAAATTCACATAAGTACTTAGAATCCAACATTTACATAGACTTCAACACTTACATCTTAAAAGTCATCATCAAAGTACATGACATTACATTGAAACAAAAAACATAATGTACTACATAAAGATCAATGTCCTGTTCCTAAATCTCTATGAAATTGAAACATCATATCCATGAACTTCTTGTTCACCAACTCATTCAATTGAGATGACATATCACTTTGTAGACGAGCAGTCACCTCGGCAGTCACCTCTTCCTTTTGTTTGAAGATTTTTTCTTGGATCTGAGCCACCTCTTCTCTTTGTTTGGAAATTAACTCCTCCATTTGTGATATTCTCTCATCTTTGTCCTTCACTTGGGCTTGAAGTCCAGCAATGGTGGCTGTTGTAACAGCGGACTTGGAAGGTGGCTTTGGACCACAACCTCGTCCTCTAACATAGCCAGATCTCTGTCCAACCACCAAGCTAACCTCCTCTGGAGTTGATGCAACTGGAGAGTCACATGGTTGTGAAGCAAGCTCTTATAATTTATCTTTAACACTTTCCTATATTGAGAGAGAGAGAGAGAGAGAGAGAGAGAAAGAGGGCAAAAGATTAATGTGAATAATGAACACAAATTATATTAAAAATAAATAAATAAACAAAAAATAGACAAAAAATACATAAACATGTCTTGATTGTTCACTTCCCCAAGAGCCATCCTTTTTTTGATGTGTTAGTCTCCAGAGTTCATGTGCTGGAGGCTCTCCTCCTTCATTACGTTATTAAAAAAAATGGTTAACCCACTATAAAAAATTATATATAATTAATATCAATAAAAATTAAACTCAGCATACGTCTGCCCAACTAACTTGCTTGAATGATCTTCACCCTGTGATATGACTAATCACCTGTTTAGAACGATTAACTTTGTTTCTTTCACTCATTGCCTATATCATAAATCAAGAAAAATATTATGATTGAAGAAAATTTTCTAATATTTAAATAAGAGTTATTATCAATACCTTAAATTTTTGAGATCCAAAATAGTTGACCAACCATGCCCACTCATTGGCATTTATATCCTCTGGAGAGTTTTGGAGACGATCCTCGTCAGTTGCATAAGATTGATAATGAGGATACAATGTGCTTTGAACATCTCGATATATCCAACCAGCTATCTCATAGATAATTTTCCTGATGTGGATATCATTGCAAACTTCATCTCCTACTCTAAGCTCAAATTTGTCCTACACATATTTAGCCAAATAAATTACAAAATATGAATTGAGAATTCTAATAAATTATAGCTAATTCATATGTGAATAAATACTTACCAACAGTTTTTCATAAATCTTGATCTTTCTATCTTCAGGAACATCACGCCAATAAGACACATCAAAAGAAGCACATAGTGTTACCAACCGAGCTATCTCACCAACTAGATCATCTGTATTTTCACCAAATGGTCTTCTGAATTCCATATCAATCTGAACAGGCAACTTTGCATTGTTATATCCTCTCATTTTTTTTAATGTTTCAAGTCCTTTAAACTTCCCCATGCTTTTTCTAATCTTGCTACTTGAAGGATCAGATGCATTATTAGAACCTGCTCAAAATGAAGACAATTATGTACTATCAATTACATATATGCTAATAATATCATGTAAACTTCAAATAATAATTTCACCTTGAGACAATGCTATCCGACTAATTTGGCGGTCAGTTTCTTGTGAACTTGCCATGTTCTAACCAAAAGAAGATAACCTACTCAGGTAGGCCTTGGATACACTGCAGGCAAATAGACAATCTCAAATGGTTGCTGATAAAATGATGATAAATTAGTCCAAAGTAGATGAAAACGAAAATGACATACAAATTAACAATCCACCCACATGAAGAATCCTTCTGTAACTGTCACAAGAAGGGGAACCTGCCCAATAAAAATAAAATTGAAATGGGTAACAAAATTATGCACATACACAAGACACCAGCCTTCTATCACCCGACCTTTAATTAACCAGCTTCTAGATGAAAATCCATGTGGAACACATCAACAGAAGGGTGAAGGACAAGTATTATCTTTTCAGTAGAAAGTCTGCATATCTGACGACCTGAGAAAATTCTTCATGGACCTCATACAAAGGATCCACTCTAAACAGAACACAGGAGGTACATTATGGCTTTCTTTGTCTTATTCTTTTGTAGGGGCATACAAATTAACAATCCACCCACATGAAGAATCCTTCTGTAATTGTCACAAAATAATCTTTAGACTATGAATGGAGAGTAATATTATAAAGCAAAAAAATAAGGATAATTGACATATATATATATGTACTGAAAACACCTGAAACTGAAAACACCTGCCATCAGAATAAAAACATCTCTCTTGTTTGTATCACCTAGATTATCTGGGAGGAAAAGACCATACATGTAATGGCAGCCAAAGTGCACCGATTCAGGGACTTAAAATAAGACTTCTACATCCTTCCAAGTACTTATTTTGAACAGACCTCATGTATACTTGTCGCCAAGTTTTACTCTATCCTGTTATGAAACATCACTTGCAAGAAATTAAAAACAAAACTCCTAGAAAGCATACAAGTTAAATAGATCCTGTCTCCCTCAGAGTTGCCTTCAAGTAAAAAGAGAAGGGGGCTTTATATGGCAATAAAACCCAGTACACGACATACATCAGGTGCTACAACAAGTGCAGAGAGAAGCTATTCAACTACAATGCCTACAACAAGTGCAGCTGATTATTACATTTCAGTTTTCTGAGATGTCCTATTATGTACATTTTTCAACCTATAGTACAGAGAGAAGCTATTCATTTACCCATCGGGAGAGAACAAGTAATCCTATTAGTGTAAAGCATGTTCCAGCCACAATGCCTACCACAAGTGCAGCTGATTATTGCAGCTGATTAACTGCTTTTCCATTTGCAGATCCATACTACAATTGTATGGTTAATGCAGTGGTGTACATGAATAGGAATCTCCTTTTCTGAAAGTATCCAATCCCTTCCTCCAAACAGATCAAATTCTCAAATACATACATAAATATGTGAAGCCCAACCGAGGTGGGTACCTCTAGGCTTTCTGTTTTGCAATTTTCTTTTTGTCTCTTCTAGGCTTCCTGTTTTGCAAGTATTATTGCTAACATCACTTGGAGGAACAGCTTGCACGAGGGAGGGGGATAGATAGAAAAGGCAAATACATAGATAAATATTGCTGAGAAAATCCTCTATGTCATTGACTGTGATCCATAGTCTTTCATGCATAGCCACCTTGACTCACCAGCAGTTGGTTGGCCCTGATCCTCAGAGAGAATGGAAGGGGTGGGAAACACAGACACGGTGAAAAGATCATCAATACGGTAATACTAAGGCAGCCTCCATTCATGAACCTTTCAACTGAATCAGAAACATCATCAATGATACAACATCTTGCAATATCATATATCTAGTGGTTTAAATGGAATCAAAAAATTATTCAACATAATAATTACAAGGTCTCCCAGCAATCTATGAAAAGAAAATAGGTATTGAATATAAACCACAATGTTTCCCACATAATTGCCATTAGAATAAAAACATAAATAAACCCCTGAGAATTGGAAATATCACTGTCCACAAACAAATGATTTATATCTTCAATATGGCATCACTACAAAAAAAAGAGCATGTAAACATTAAAGGATCCCACTGTCCATAGTATTGGCCTCCACTGAAATAGCTCTGTTCCAAACCTTCTAGCATAGGAAAACCAGCAAACAAGAAAACCTACTTTAAATAATCAATCATCATCTACAATTTCCTCATCAATTTCATTATTATCACTATCAAAATCCAGTTCATTTTCAGTCAACAAGTCATCATCTTCATAAATGGCTTCTTTGTCCTCTTGTACTACACCAAGTAGTGTAGTATCCAACCGTACACCATCAATATCAGTTCGGTTCATTGGCACCAATTCATCAATGTCCTCACTCATTAATGTGGAGAATTGAGTACTAGCTCCAACCTCATTAGCTTGGTAGGGGTCATTTTCTTCAGTAGCTCCAACCTCAATAGCTTCCTCATTTTCTTCAGTAGGATAAGGCACATCATAAACATGTCTTGGGGTAACCTTAACAACTATATGCCAATTGGGATCCTTGCTATCTTTAGTAAAGTACACTTGTGCTGCTTGACATGCAAGAATGTACGGTTCATTTGTCTTCAGACGTCGACCAAAGTTAAGACTAATAAATCCATATCTATCTTCTCTATATCCTCGAGCTTGAGAGGACACTTCAAACCAATCACATTTAAATAAAGTCACGTGTCTTCACCCTATTTATTGAAGCACGGTAATATTAGTGAGTTGTCTATGATATGTGATATTACCAGTTTCCTCATCCCCTTGAACAACAACTCCACTATTTTGAGTCTTCAAATGTCTTTCAACTTATAGTGTGCAGAATAGAAAGTCATTTATGCACCATACATTATGAGTCAACACTTGTTTATCTGGACCTCTAGCCAATGCGTACAGCTCTTCACAGACTTCTCCTCTTTTATGTAAATCACACACCTATGATCAAAATAATAGTATTAAATTATATTGTAGCATAGACTATTACAGTGTAAAGATATTAAAACTTACTTTTGCTTCAAACCAATCTGAAAATTCATCATTATGTTTTCTTTCCACATTTCGAAGTCCTTGACTCTTTAGTTCATCCAAATGCTCACTATATAAAAAATATACAAAATTATGAACAATTTGAGGACATGCATTGAAGATATAAACACATAGAAATAGATAGAATAGTCTTACTTAATGAAAGGTTGAACTTCTTCACAATTCTTCAAAACATATAACCTTGTTTGTTTTAAGTCAAGTAAGGATAACTCATGAAGCTTCCCATTTTTAGTGCTTCGCCCATTTTCTTTGAATATGTTCATAGAATATGTTGGCCCCTCTCTAACATCCATAATTCGATTAGGCCGATTTAACTTGGATTCAACATTTTGTAAATATCTAGCACAAAATATCAAACACTCTTCCGAGAGATACCCTTCTGCAATAGAACCCTTTGGACGAGTCTTATTGCACACATAACCCTTTAACGTACGCAAGTACCTAAACAATGAATATAATTGTAAAAACTATTCAATGTGGAAAAAAAAGTAATATCCAAGAAATATAAAATGTTTCATACCTCTCAATAGGATACATCCAATGAAATTGTACTGGATAAGCAATGATAGCCTATTGTGCTAAATGAATCACTAAGTGCACCATCACATCAAAAAAATTAGGTGGAAAAACCCTTTCCAACTTGCATAGGGTCAATGGTATTTGAGAGTCTAGATGTTTCAACAAATCAACTCTCAAAACTTTTTCACATATCTCTGAGAAAAACTTAACTCCACCAGTGGATCACATACATCAATGTCTAATGTTTTGTGTAAGACAAGTGGTAATAATCGTTCAATCAGAACATGACAATCATGGCTTTTTAATCCCCTCAATTCACATTCCTTAACATGCACACAACGAGATATGTTTGAAGCATGACCATCAGGAACTTTCACATCTTTCAAAATTTGACATATAATCCTCTTCTCATCTGTGGACAATGTATGTTTTGCAGGCAGCAATTCAACTCTGTCCCCTACCTTGACAACATGCAATTCCTTTCTAATCCCCATCTCTTGCATATCAAGACGGGCTTTGATATTGTCTTTAGTTTTGCCCTCACTATTCATCAAGGTCCCAACAATATAATCACAAACATTTTTCTCTATATGCATTACATCAAGGTTATGTCTTATTAACAATTTACTCCAATAAGGCAATTCAAAGAAAATGCTATTCTTCTTCCAATTGTATAACAATTCACCTCGCTTCCTCTTCCTAGTAAGCTTTCCAAATATCACTTGTGAGAAATGTGCGTACTCAGTTAAGATTTCATCTCCAATCATTGGCTTGGGTGCCACTCTCTGCTCTCTTTTACCATCAAAAGCCTTCTTGTTTTTTCTCCATGCATGGTCAATGACTAACCAACGACGATGGCCAAGATAGCAAAATTTCTTTCCATACTTCAATCTCGTTGCACAAGTATGCTTATGACATTCTGGACAAGCCAATGCTCCTTTTGTGCTCTAACCAGATAGATTTGCATATGTTGGAAAGTCATTGATTGTCCATAATAATGTTGCATGCATATTAAAATTTTGTTTTTTATAAGCATCATATGTTTCAAATCCAACATCCCACAGTTCTTTCAACTCTTCTAACAATGGTTGGAGATACACATCAATGTCATTTTTAGGAGATTTAGGACCAAATATTAACAATGACATAATAAAGAATGATTATTTCATACACAACCAAGGTGGAAGATTATACACAATGAGCACAACTGGCCATGTACTATATGCAGAACTCATTGTACTGAACGGATTGAACCCATCACTTGCTAACCTAAGTCTAACATTTCGACAATCACGAGCAAATGATGGATGATGCATGTCAAATGTCTTCCATGCAGGAGAATCAGCAGGATGTCGTAAAAAATCATCATCAACATGTTTTTCCTTATGCCACCTCATGTCCTTTGCTAATTCAGTAGTCATAAACATCCTTTGTAGTCGTGGAACTAATGGGAAGTGCCGCAAGATTTTACGTGGTATTCTTGTCTTCCCTTCCTGTTGAACATCTATTTCCCCACTTTTACTCGACATCCATCTAGAAGTTCCACATATTAGACAACAATCATAATCAGCATAGAGACCACGATAAAGTATGCAATCATTAAGACATGCATCAATCTTATGATATCCAAGACCCAAATCTCGAATATTTTTCTTTATCTCATACATAGAATCTGGCAAAGTATTACCTTCAGGGAGAAGTTTCTTAAGAAATTTGAGCAATGCATCAAATGAAGTATTACTCCAACCATAAGTGCATATGAAATAGTTCCACTATACATGACAATCTAGAAAACCCCTTACATTCTGGATATAACTTTACTTTAGCATCTTCAACCAATTTAAAAAAATTTTGGGCTCCCAAGTTTGGCTCTTCAGACATAGGAGGAACATCAGATGAAGTCTCTCCTGGAACCTGCTCATTCATCAGACCCTCTGCAGTCATCATGTCATGTAACATTGCTAAAGTTGCCTCGTCATTCCTCGCCTGACTTATCCCTTCATCATCAGATGTGCCCCCTCTGACGAATCAGAACTTTCGCCATGGAAGTCCCATTTTGTGTATCTCTGATCAATTCCATATTTAAAGACATGGAGTTTTACATCATTCCTCACATGTCTCACAGAATTTTGACATCGCATACAAGGACAAAGAATCTTATCACGCATCGCTGATCTTGCAAAAGCAAAATCTAAAAACTCATCTAGTCTTTTCTCAAATTCGCATGTATTCCTCAAAAGTGACATCCAACTCTTATCTATTGACATTCTACCAATATGCCCCTATAAAATAAAATTAAAAAATGAAGTTGGAATCAGGCACAAAAAAGATAAAATGCATCAAAAGTCTAAAAAATGAGTACTGATATGTTTTGCCAAAACAATCCAGGTCGACTTGCCCAAAGATTATATAGGCACTGGAAGCAGGAAGATGCCTTAATAAAAATACAAAAAAATAAAGAATTATCCATTTAAATAATAATATAAACATATGGGTGAAAAAGTTGACATATAATCAGTCTCCAAGTTGATAAGGATAAAACAAAAGACATACCCAAACTGGTAAAGAGTAAGCATTTACTAATTAATTAAGTTGTATCAGCCAATGATAGTCTACAATATTCCAACTCTAGTTAAAGTTGATCAATGTAACTCATCATCTAAATGGCGTTAGGATTGTTGAACATCAAAAAACACAAATCACACTCTTGCTGATGAAAACAACTAGAAACAAATGGGGATTAGCTATCTTTGCTCCAAAGAATGTGAAAGAAAAGACTTGATATCCTGCTTTATGAGATGAAAGGGAGAAAAAAAAACGAGAGAATCATCTCCACTGAAAAAACACTTCAGAATTCAAAACATCTGAAAAGAAACTAGCATAGCATGTTAAAGAAAAAGGATGTGTATCCTACCTGAACTTGTAGTGGCAATGGGTAAGATTTCCCAATTTGTTAATCAAATTTTCTTAGGCAGAAGTTACCGCTTAAAGAAAGTGGATGTTGTGCTGCAATAGAACAAATATTTAACAAAGGTACCATATAAATGTTTTGGTAAATGCCGATAGATAAACTTAACAATATAACATCTACTTCCAACAATCGATTATTGATTTGCCATTTTAATGCAAAAATAGGAATTACTGAAACCCAAATAAAATAAATATTAGTAGATATAAGATTCATGATGCTCACCTCTGTCAATGGACCCCTCACTCTCTCTCTTCTCCGGGGCTGTCAGACTCTCCTGTCTTCTAGTAGTAACCCAGAAGCTGTATTTCCTTTGTCTTCAGTGTTCATTAAAACCTTCCACGGATCCTGTGAGCTCACAACAAATGATTAAATAAAGGGGAAAGGAAGGATCTTTTCCTTCTTCGATGGACTACACAAACACCGCACAGCTCCGAGCACTGCTCTTATTATTATATTGCTTCCTCGAGCACAGTACAAAACGATCAACGCAAAGACGATACGGGGATTTCGTTGGGTCGGTGGGAGTTAGAAGAGAGTCATAGAGCGTGCTTGCGTGTGTGGGTGAAGAGGTAAGGGGGAGACGGGAGAAGAGGAAGGCTACCTTGTTGGTGTCGTCGGCGTCGGAGGGGGAGACTGGGGGCTATCAGTGAGCGAGAGAAGACCTGAGGTCCGCGGCGACACCTCCTGCTGCAACGGGAAGCACACCCCACGGGTGAGATCTAAAAATTAACAAAAAAGAGAAGGAAAAAAACACAGATGAACAAACCATGGAGGAAGATCCGTACCAACCAAAGGCATGTTCTCCTTGATGATTCGGTATAGCTCGCCAGAGATGGAGACGGCTTCCTCCCGCGGCACCTTGGGGTTTATCCACCTCAGATCACGGTAGCACTTCCAGGCGATGGAAGAGGAAGAGGTGCTCGCTGCTCCGCCCATGCCAAGCAATGGAAGAGGTGCTCGCTGCTCCGCCAGCACCAAGTAATGGAAGAGGAAGAGCTGCTCGCTGCTCCGCCTGCGCCAAGCAATGGAAGAGGTGCTCGCTGCTCCGCCGGCGCCAAGCAATGGAAGAGGTGCTCGCCTCCGCTCGTGCTCGCTGCTCCGCAAAGAGGGAAGAGGGAAAAGGGGCCGCAAATGTGGAGGGGTTGGGGGAAATTTTTGGGGATTCCATGGAGATAAGAGTCGCTGCAAAATCTTTAAAGGGGTTATTCACGGCGACCATTTATTTCGCTGTAAAAATTTTCAATAAAAACCCTCCCCCCCCAGGCGTATGTCTCTATCAGGACAATTAGTTTTTACAGCAACATATCCAGTCGCCGTAAACGTAATCTTTTATGGCAACTTTTTCTAGTCGTTGTAAATGATTTGCCGCAAAAACCCTCCCTCCTAGTAGTGAAGTATTTTTTTGTAGGAATTAAGCAATCAAGATGACTGCTAAACGCGCTCAAATGAGGGGGATGCAACAGACCATCCAAGAACTTACTTGCGCGATTATGCAAGCTACCCAAGGAGGTGGTAATTGTGGCGGTGCAGGCGACCTGCATCGTAACTTCAGGAGTCTGAACCCACCTAGGTTCAGTGGATCCACGGATCCGGATAAAGCCGAACACTGGCTGAAGGAAACTTAAAGAATCCTCCGTGTTATGCAATGTGCAGCAGGGGATAAGTTGCTACTGGCTACATTCCAACTAGAGAAGGACGCCCACGCTTGGTGGGAGTCAGTGGAAGCGACCGGAGATAATGGTCAGTTCACCTGGAACGAATTCAAGGAAGCTTTCAACTCCAAGTACTTCTCCGAGCGTGTCCAAGAAAGGAAGGTTGCGGAATTTGCTGCTCTTAAACAGAGGAGCCTGACTGTAGTGC
This sequence comes from Colocasia esculenta, assembly GCA_014218235.1. Lineage (NCBI taxonomy): Eukaryota > Viridiplantae > Streptophyta > Magnoliopsida > Alismatales > Araceae > Colocasia > Colocasia esculenta. The sequence continues at coordinate 5,804,031 of CM024759.1, read as the reverse complement.
AGTATGAAGCCCAGTTTTCAAGACTGGCATGCTATGCGGCACACCTGGTAAATACTGAAAGGATGAAGGCTAAGCGCTTTCTCAACAGCCTTAAGCCACACTACATCACTCAACTAGCCCCTCTCGACATCCAAACCTATGCCGAGATGGTAAAGAAAGCCCAACTGCTAGAAGATACTACGGACTTCACTGTCCGTATCAAAGGGAAGTTTGTAAAGAAGGAAATAACCTCTGGTCAATCATCTGCTAAACCAAACAATGGCAAGAAGCGTCCCTTCAACATCACGGAGGGACCCAGCCAAGAAAGGAAACCTAAAGCTATTGTCCCCAACACTCCAACAAAAAGTAACTGCAAGCACTGTGACAAGCCAGGTCACACCACTGACAAGTGCTGGAGGAAAGCCGATGGATGTTTGTATTGTGGAAGCCACACGCACCGCATCCCCGAGTGCCCGCTATTGAAAGAGAATGAAAGGCACCCTAATGCGCCTAAGAAACAGGGAAGACTGCAAGCCCTGCATGATGAAGGTCCCATTATGGAAGGTGGCGTGGTAGAAGGTACCCTTCAAGTTTTCTCTCTATCTGCATTTTCCTTATTTGATATTGGAGCAACTCATTCATTTATATCTCAAAACTTTGCCGACACTCTTAATACCAACCCTATATCCATGGGTTGTGAGTTCTCTGTCACAAGACCACTAGGAGAAAAGGAGAAATTGAACAAATACTTTCCATCTGCCAATGTAATGATCGGAGACCATAACCTAAAAGCCGACCTGGTGTGTATGGAAGGCTATGATGTCATTTTAGGAGCCGACTGGTTGTCCACTTATGGGGCAAGTGTCGATTGTAAAAAAGGGAAAGTTACCTTTAGTGATTTCCCTAAGTTGACCTTCACTGGGATTCGACATAAGAGACGGGTGTCTCTAGTCTCTGCCATAAAAGCCCACAACATGATAATGAAAGGTTGCATTGCCTTCCTTGCGGCCGTAGTAGTGGAAAAGAAGGGTTCTAAGATAGAAGACATCCACATAGTCCAAGATTACCCCAATGTGTTTCCTGAAGATCTGCCAGGGATTCCCCTAGAACATGATGTCAACTTCGTCATTGAGCTGATCCCAGGAGCTGCCCCGGTATCACGACAACCGTATCGGATGTCACCTGCCGAGCTCAAAGAATTGAAGGCACAACTGATGGAGCTATTAGAAAAGGGGTTCATCAGACCAAGTACCTCCCCATGGGGAGCACCTGTACTGTTCGTCAAGAAGAAGGATGGATCGATGAGGCTGTGCATCGACTATGGTCAACTCAATCAGCTCACCATCAAGAACAAGTATCCACTGCCCAGGGTCGATGAACTTTTCGACCAGATATCTGGAGCTCAATATTTCTCAAAGATCGATCTTCGATCTGGCTATCACCAAATGAGGATCAAGGATGACGATATCTTCAAAACGGATTTCAAGAGCAGGTATGGACACTATGAATTCGTCGTTATACCTTTGGTCTAACCAATGCTCCTGCAGCCTTTATGCAACTCATGAACAGCATATATCGGCCATACCTTGACAAGTTCGTGGTCGTGTTTATCGACGATATCCTCATATACTCTAAGACCAAGGAAGAGCACGAAGAACACCTAAATATTGTATTGCAAGTCTTGCGAGACAACAAACTGTACGCAAAGCTTAGCAAGTGTGAATTCTGGCTCGAAGAAGTGTCCTTCTTGGGCCATGTCATCTCAAAGGACGACATCTCCGTTGATCCCTCCAAAGTCAAAGTTGTACTCAATTGGGAGAGACCAACCAACATCACCGAAATCAAAAGCTTCCTAGGACTGGCTGGCTACTATAGGCGGTTCATCAAGGACTTCTCCAAGATCACCTTTCCTCTCACGCGTCTGACATGAAAGGAGAATCCATACTCCTGGAGTAAAGAGTGTGAGAAAAGTTTCCAAACTCTTAAAGATTGTCTTACCTCAGCACCTGTTCTCGCTCTGCCAATAGAGGGAGAAGGGTTCTCTGTCTGCACTGATGCCTCGGGAATTGGGCTAGGGTGTGTATTGATGCAAAAGGAGAAAGTCATCACCTACTCTTCCCGACAACTGAAGACTCATGAAACTACCCTGTGCATGATCTTGAGTTGGCTGTCGTGGTCTTCGTCTTAAAGATCTGGAGGCATTACTTATATGGTGAAAAGTTCACTGTCTACTCAGACCATAAAAGCATGAAGTACTTATTCTCCTAGAAGGAACTCAACATGAGACAGAGAAGATGGCTAGAATACCTAAAAGATTTCGACTTCAACATCCAATACCATCCAGGAAAGGGAAACGACATGGCTGATACTCTTAGTAGAAATCCGATGGCATCTATTTCAAGTCTAGTCCTTGGCGAGATGCAAGTACTAGAACAATTCGCAAGGTTAGACTTAACGATCGAACATAGGGATGATCGAGTCTTGGTTGCCAATATCAAGATTCAATCCGACTTGATGGAAGAGATCAAAGCTCAACAAGATAGTGATCCATTCTTGGTTCGCATCAAGGAAACCTTAGCCAAAAGACCAGACTTTGCTATGACCGAAGATGGAAGGCTAGTATTTCAAGGAAGGATATGCGTCCCCGACAATGAAGAACTGAACAGAAGGTTAATGGATGAAGCTCACAAGACAAAGTACACTATTCATCCTGGAGGTACCAAAATGTATCATGACATGAAAAGAACGTTTTGGTGGCCGAACATGAAGAGAGAGGTAGCCGAGCATGCTGCTCACTGCCTTACTTGCCAACAAGTAAAAGCGGAACACATGCGCCCTGCTGGTGTACTCAGACAGCTAGATATTCCGGAATGGAAATGGGAAAGCATTGGCATGGACTTCATCATGGGTTTACCCAAGACTCGTGGTGGACTCAACACCATATGGGTCATTGTGGACCGACTAACCAAATCCGCCCACTTTCTGCCTATAAAGAGTAAGTGGTCAGTGGAGGTACTAGCTGCCCTATATGTCAAGGAGATAGTAAGACTGCACGGAGTTCCATCATCTATTGTCTCAGATCAAGATCTGAGATTCACATCTCATTTTTGGAAAGGACTGCAAGGTGCACTGGGTACTAAACTCAATTTTAGTATCGCATTCCACCCACAAACTGATGGGCAAACTAAAAGAACCAACCAGATAGTGGAAGACATGTTGAGAGCTTGCACTATAGACTTCCAAGGATATTGGAACGAGCACCTATCCCTTATTGAGTTCGCCTATAACAACAGTTACCATGGGAGTATTAAGATGGCACCATTCGAAGCACTCTACGGAAGAAATTGTAGATCTCCTGCATGCTGGAATGAGGTGGGAGAACAGCAATGGCTAGGCCCGGATATGGTACAACGAACAACAAAGGACATTCAGGTGATTAGAGACCGGCTTAAGACTGCTCAGTCTAGACAAAAGAGCTATGCCGACAAAAGAAGGCGAGACTTAGAATTCCAAGTCGGTGATCATGTATTCTTAAAGGTGTCACCTACTCGTGGCATCTAGAGGTTTGGTGTAAAAGGAAAGCTTAGTCCTAGATTCATCGGTCCTTTCGAGGTACTCGAAAGGGTTGGTGAGGTTGCGTACCGACTGGCGTTGCCACCGGATTTGGCATGTGTACACAATGTGTTCAATGTCTCTATGCTCAGGAAATATGTATATGATCCTACACACATCATTCGCCATGAGAAGCTGGTGTTGAACAAGGATGTGACATATGAAGAGAAGCCAGTCAAGATACTAGAACGGAAGGTACAATAGCTCAGGAACCATCCCATCCATGTGGTTAAAGTCTTATGAAATAACCGCGGAGTGGAAGAAGCCACATGGGAACCGGAAGGAACCATCAGACAGAACTACCTCGATCTTTTCGGTAAGACAATCTCTCCTGGATGATCATATGAATTTGGGACCAAATTCTTTTTAAGAGAGGAAGGATGTAGCAACCTGGATTTTTCAAAAAATAAAAATTTAATAATAAAAAATAAAAGTAATTAGAAAATCAAATAAAAGATAATTAAATAAAACTCATTAAATGAAAAGAAGTAATGGCTTTGTTAAATGGACCCATTAGAAATTTGTAGGCCAAAATAGGAATTTTTAAAAGGGGAATAATAGGAAAATACCCTAAATTCGTAACTTAATTATTACTTAAATAGAAAAGAAGTATTTAATGCATTAAATAGCTAATTTGAGTTAGATTTAAATTCCTAACCTTACCCAATTAGATTGGCCATAAAATTACCTCTCTCCTAACCAAATTGGGAGGTTGTAAGCATGGAAGGGTGGAATTAAATAGGGAACCTCGAAATTTAATAGGAGTTAGAGTCCTATTAGGAATTAGAAACATAAGAGACTCAAATACTCTCCTAAACCCCTATGGCCGGCCCTAGCTCGTTGTCAAGAGTTACTGGACCAGGAGGAGAGGCCAAGGAGGAGGAGAATTCATGGGGAGAAGAACCTCTCAAGCTCTCATCCCCGTTCCTCAAGTTCTAGCCCTAGAGAAGGAAAACGACCAAAGTTAGGCATTCTCACGAGCAAAACTAAATCAAGTTCGTCTGTAAGTTGATCTAACCCTTAGGATTCAAAGCCCTCTTGTCTCATATTTTCCATCGAGCAAATCTTTTGTTCTTAATTTTTGAAGTTCTGTAAACTCCATGACCCTGAACCCTCTTTTTAAATCTTGATCTCTATGCATACTAACCCCCATGCTACAAAATGTTTATGGGAAATACTGATGATAGTTAGGCTTCTTTTGCCCCTGAAAGCCCTAATTTTCATCCATCCAATCTTGTGAATTAAATCGTTGATCTCAACTATATATTGTTTCATGTTCATCATGAATACCCGTAATTAAAGCATGTCTAAACCCTGTTCGTTTTCAAATTCCTAATTACTGTAAGTACCTATGTGAGCTAGATCATTTCGCAACTAGTTTCATGATTTTTCATCGACTATACAATTAGTTATGATTTTCTGAACCACCCTCTATCAAAAGATAGAAAGTTTGGACCGCAATCCAAGAACATGTCCTATCTCTGTCGGACTCAGGTACAGGACCTGAGAACGCGACGGCCCGATAGTCTGCGTTCTCAGGGCCGTCGCGACAGCACCTTCCGTCGCGATCTGATCGTGACAGGATTTGTCGTCGCGTTCTGTCTGCCTGAACCGACAAGCCCGTCGTGATCTGTACAAGAGCCTGTCGCGTTCTGCTTGACCCCGTCGTGACCCTCATTAGGGTACGTCGCGATCTGGGCTTTTTGCATGAAACCCCCTATCTCTGTAAGTCTTGACTTTCTACAGTGTTTGTACCCTCTCTTAACAGTCATATACGCAGAAAATATACTTGTTATAAACTGAACATTATTGTGTGATTTTAAAAGACATGCACATGACTTATTTCTAGCTATGATTTCATGATACATGCACACACTTTGAACCATCCAATTATGGCTTAACTTGGCATGTAATTAACTCATAATACATCGGGTAATTTATATAATTAAATTGCCATATTTAAAATAGACTTGTCTACGTTTTCTCACGATGTTTTGGGAATACCGTTATCGACATTCCACTATTCTAGAAATCCTCTAGAACGTCGAGCACTTGTTTCTATATACACACTGTATCTTGACTTGGATGAACTCTCCGTCAGATACTCCTTCTGCTAGACTAGTAAATCCTTATTCAAGGCCTCCGTAAGTCTCCTCTGTCCATGGATTCCCACATGGTCGACGAGTTGGTTGTACCCTAACACCTATGATACCCTTTAGGGATCAACATGATCCAAACGGCTATTAGAAGTTCGCTCTTATCTTTAATCACGCCGGACCTCTGGACCTGTGCATAAAAAGGCCAGCGGAAGGGTTGTGTATTCCACCAGACTGCCAACACCAAACGTGTGTGTTGTGCAACTGTTACTATCGTTCGTTACTCGACGTTCCATATGCAATGTCCCCTAGCTCTCATCTATACTCTACTCGCTCATCTATTCATGTTCTCTCTACTATCTCGTCTATTCATCTAGTACTCTCATCTATTTTCATGGTACTCTATATTGGCCATTGACTGATTGTCTAAAGATAAACAATATAACCAATGTCTGGCAATATATAAAGGGCCCAGTCTGGTCCTGGGATGTGCGCCTAAAAGTGCTATTTGCCCATGGGAGTTAAATGACTAGAGTGTTTGGCATTACACTCGAGTGCTGTCTATCTCGACTATCTAAATGACAATCAAAAGTGCTATATTCTCTCGTTGTTCGTTGACAACAAAATGCTATGCTATACTCGTTGTGCTATTACTATACTCTGTGCTATTTGTTCTATGGCCATCTTGCTATTTTGTGCTATACTCGACACTTGTGCTATATTTGGAAGGTTGTGCTATTTCTTTCATGTGCTATCATGCTATCTCTCACGTTACTTGACTCTCTCGCTCTATCATTAGTTACTCTGCCTTTTAATACCTTAATCATTTAAAGCCTGCTTGACTATTGAGATTTAAGTCCTACTGGGCGTTATCGCTCACCCTGCGTTATTTGTCATTGTGTTCTCAGGTGAGACCGAGGATGAACCATACACTCAAGAGGACGGGAATGACCAGGAGTGATGTTATGAGCACCCTAGTGTCTTAGTACTATGTTAGAGTTATAGTAGTTATGTTAGAAGTTTGAGTTTTGTCTTTTGCTTATTACAATGTAATTGGGCCCTATAAAATGGCTCTCATATTAGTGGTTGTAACTAGACATTGGAAAGTTATTAATGAGAAGCATTTTCTTTCCTATTATTCATTGTGCAATGGTTTGATGTCTAGTACTTGCTCTGTACCCGTTTACTTGCAACGGCCTTGCGTTCTGATATTCCGCGTCGGGGTGTGATAGCCTCACTGTGTCTGCACATTGCTGCACCAACTCTTGACCCAGTAGCTACCTCTCGCCAACCTTGTGCCAGTGCAAGGGTGTCCTACACGGTCAGCCATACAGAGCCTCGTAGGGCGCCATCCCGATGCTGGAGTGAAAACTATTATTATAAGCAAACTCCGCCATGGGAAGGTGTGACTCCCAAGTGCTGCCCCAGTCTAGGAAACACGCTCTCAACATGTCCTCGAGGGTCTGTATGGTCCTCTTCGACTACCCGTCTATTTGTGGATGGTAGGCCGAACTCAGCCTCAACTCGGTGCCAAGTGCCCTCTAAAAACTACGCCAAAAACAAGAGGTGAACCTTAGATCTCTATCTGAGACGATATAGACCGGAGTCCCATACAAAAGCACCACTCTGTCCACAAACAGCCTAGCAAGTCTATCCACTAACCACGCTGCTCTGACCGGTAAGAAATAAGTTGTCTTCGTCAGTCGGTCGACGATCACCCAAATACTGTCGTGCGCCTGCGAAGTACAAGGTAAGCTAGAAACAAAGTCCATGGTGATGTGCTCCCACTTCCACACGGGAATGGGTAGCGACTGTAGCTTACCACCAGGATGCTGATGCTCTGCCTTCACCTGCTGACAGGTAAGGCAGCGAGCAACAAACTCAGTAATATCTCTCTTCACCCCAGGCCACTAAAAGAGTCCCCTCAAGTCGTGGTATATCTTGGTGGAAGCAGGATGAACAGAGTACCTTGATCTGTGCGCCTCAGCCAACAACTCCTGCCTGACGTCCTCTGAGACATAGAGTCTACCTCTGAATCTGACCTCGCTGTCCTCGTCCAGCTCAACCTCCGGCATCTGCAATACATCTGCCAAATCTGCATCTGCAATCTGTGCCTCTATCACCTGCTGATATATCACCGGGCGAACTGTCATGCTGGTCAACACTGCTCTCTCCCTAAGTCTCGACGGCATTAACACACCCCGAGTAGCATCCTCCAGGAGCCTCCAGTGTCTAACCAACAAAGAAATCAAGTGGGCTCTCCTGCTCAAAGTGTCTACTACGACATTAACCTTTCCCAGGTGATAGGAAAGAGTAAAGTCGTAGTCCTTCAGGTACTCGATCCACCTACGCTACCTGAGGTTCAGATCTCTCTGCGTGAAGACATACTGTAAGCTCTGGTGGTCCGTGAACACCTTGAACACCTCGTCGTACAAGTAATGTCTCCACAACCTCAAGGGGAACACGACCACTGCTAGCTCCAAGTCGTGCATCGGGTAGTGCTGCTCATGCTTCTTCAGTTGACGAGAAGCATAAGCAACTACCCGCCCGTGCTGCATCAACACGGCACCAAGACCAGTCCCTGAAGCGTCAGTGTAGACAATAAAGCCACCACTACCAGAAGGTAAAATAAGGATCGGAGCTGAAGTCAGCCGGCTCTTCAGCTCCTAGAAGCTCTGCTCGCACTCTACTGTCCACACGAACCTGGTCTCTCACCTGGTCAACCTGGTCAATGGCTCAGCAATCCTGGCGAAGTTCTACACGAACCTCCTGTAGTAGCCTACCAGCCCTAAAAAACTGTGAACATCTGCAACTGTAGTGGGCTGGCCCCACGAAACCGCGGCCTTAACTTTGGCGGGATCCACCGCCACACCTGCACCAGAAACCACGTGACCAAGGAAGTGCACCTCCTTTAGCCAAAATTCACATTTGCTGAATTTGGCATAAAGTTGGTGACTCCTCAGTGCCTGCAACACTAGCCTCATGTGAACCTCGTGCTCCTCTACCGCCGCTGAGTACACCAAAATGTCGTCGACGAACACCACCACGAACCGGTCCAGGTACTCTCGGAACACGCTATGCATCAACTCCATGAAGGTTGTCAGTGCATTCGTGAGCCCAAAATGCATTACGACAAACTCGAAGTGGCCGTAGCGGGTACGGAAGGCTGATCTGGAAATATTTGACTCGCGGATCCTCAACTGGTAGTAGCCTGACCTCAAGTCGATCTTCGAGAATACTGAAGCTGACTGCAACTGGTCAAAAAAATCATCGATCATGGGCAACAGATACTTGTTCTTCACTGTAACTTGATTTAGTTGCCGATAATTGATGCACATCCTGAGGCTGCCATCCTTCTTCCTCACAAACAAGATGGACGCTCCCCACGGCGAACGACTCAGACAAATGAAGCCCAACTCGAGTAGCTCATCGAGTTGATGCTTCAACTCCAACAACTCCACCGGCGCCATTCGATACGGTGCCTTGGACATAGGCATCGTCCCCGGAAGCAACTCAATGGAGAAATCTACCTCCCGCTCCGGCGGCAAACTAGGTAGATCCTCCAGAAACACGCCAACAAACTCACAAACAACAGGCACATCTGAAACAGACAGCTCACCAGAATCTGAGAAACTCACAGAAGCAAGGAAGGCTACACAACCATCTCGGATAAGGCGCCGAGCTCTACAGAAGGAGACAAAGGGTTGGCGGGTAGACTATGTACCTCGGAAATAAAGCACAGATGCTCTAAGTATCTCGAACCGCACAGTCTTCCGCTGACACTCCACTAGCGCAGAATGTGCCTCCAACTAGTCCATGCCAAGAATGGCATCAAAGTCATGGAGCTGCAAGGCAAACAATTTGGCTGGTAGATGGTGGCTCTGTACCTCGGCGGTGACACCCTCTAGATAACCCAGAGTACACACGTAGTCACCCGTCGGAAGCTCAACAGCTATATCACAGGTCCACTCTGGAGTAAACTCAGTCAAAGTAGCAAAGAACTCCTCTGAAGCAAAATAGTGTGTGGCACCTAGATCAATCAAAACACGAGCAACTCTACCAAGGATAAGAACCGTACCGACGACCAGATTAGAGACCTCCGCCTCCTCTCTGGTGATGTTCATCACCTGACCACGACCACATCCTCGCTGAGGCTGCTGCGGCTGCTGGAACTGTCCCTGGTGCTGCTGCTGACGCTGCGCCTGCTAGGATGGAGGGTACTGTGCCTGAGGTGCCTGCTGAGTGTACTAGGTCGGTGCCAACTGCTGCTGCCCCTGCCTCAACGAACAGTCCCACCTGAAGTGACCCTACTACCCACAGTGAAAGCAACTCATGCCCTGCTGGCTCTGCTCTGCTCCCTGCTACACGGACTGCTCCACTGGTGGCTCCAACTAACGCCGCTGCTGCTGTGACTACTGGTATCGCCGCCTACCTCCTCGAGAAAACAACTTCTTCAACTTCGAGGTCAAGCCAACACCACCTATCCCCGAAGAAGAAGAAGAAGAAGACACACTCCCTCGACTGCCCAAAGGGCGCTGGTACGGGGTAGACCTCACCGAGTGTCCTCCCTGCTGTGGCTGGAACCGACACTCCCTCTCCAAGGCAGTAGCCCTCGCCACTGCCGACCCCAAGGTGTCACAGAGGTGACCAGCCATGGCCCACCTCAACTCCGAGCGTAGCCCACTAATGAACCACTCGGTGCAAGCCTGCTAACTAGTGGCCATGTGGGGGATGTGTCGAAGAAGCTGCACAAACCTCTGGTGGTACTGCGCCACGGTCAAATCTCCCTGCGTCAGCTCGTGAAACTGGTCCCTCCTATCACGGCAAGGGTAGTCAGGGAAGTACTCACTGTGAAAGGTCTCTAAGAACTGCTCCTAGGAAATCTGGTCCAACATCCTGCCCTAAAAATTGGTATGCCTCACAGTCCTCCACCACTCGTGGGCCGACCCCTTCAGCTGATATACTGCAAGTCAGACCTGATCTTGATCTGCACAATCCATGGCCTCGAAGGTGTGCTCGAGCTCATGGATCCAACTCTCTGCCTTTTCCGAATCATAGTCACCATAGAACATCAGAGGCCAAAGATGAAGAAACCTCTCCAGAAGCACCGTGTGGTCCTCAGGTGCTGCCGCTGCAACTGGAGTCTGCTGTCATACCACTAGTGGTACCTCTGGCTGAACCGGTGCTGCCTGTGGGGTCAGTGGTGGCTGCTCCTCTGCTGCCATCTCTGCAAACTGCTGACCTCCTACCGGCATCTACTGGTACTGCTGGCCTGGAACATAGCTCTCCACCACTGCTCCATGACGTCTGGCCGGGGTGGAAACCTCTGCTGCTGTTGCTACGCTCCCTACTGCAACGGGACGCCCTACGGCAACAGAACACCAGGCTGCTCGAACTGTTGAGGCTGAGCATCAATCGATATGTGCTCGGTGCAACCGACTCGTCTGGCTCGGTGTCCTGATGCTTCATCAGCTCTCCAACCTGCCTGCATCAACGTGCAGGCATGTCATGTGACACAGACTTACATTCAAGTTAACAGAAAATAATCCGGCGGCTAGCAATGTTACTTGTACTTCCTGAGGGACTTTGCGTTATTACTTTTTTCCATTACAAGTCTTGATAGACCCCTTGCTCTGATACCACTGTAACGGACCCAATGCCCGGACCCCCGACTTTCATCAAGGATCCGACCATCGACACTGCCACCCACAGGCCTGGAGACCCGGAAGGGCTAACGGACCAGTCTAACAAGATATGTAACGGAGGTAAGTAACAACTAAACGCACTAAAACGTACCAACAAGTGAAGGAAAAGAGTCCAACACAGTGTACAAGTCTAGTTCAGTCCCAAAGTAGTAAAGTACAAGTGCTGAAAGTAAAAGGGGATAACATGTCCCATAGGGGCATACCCCGTGGGTGCAGTACACAAATTTGGGGAACACTGCTCAAGGAAGACGTCGTCTACTACGGCCCCGCCTCCTCAGCCCACCGCGGAGGGTGATACTGTGAAGTCTCACCTATAAAAGAGGGAATGAGCGTCACCCGGAAGCCCAGTAGGGACTACCAATCTCCCACTGGTTCTAATAGCAGAATAGATCTATATGTGCAATAAATAAATAAAGTAGTAAATATATCCTACTAACAGAGTAAATGCGGAAGCGTAAAGAAAACTACACGGTCTATGGTCTAAGCTAAGCGTCGGGACCAGAAACCCGTGTAAACCACGGCACTGGGAAGAACCCAAGGCTATAACACAGACAGTAAACAACTACCTGGACAAAGACACTAGCCACAGAAACACTACACTAGTCAACCGGTCAGGTGCGCCATGCGCCTTACCCTCAACCGACAATCCATGTCTAACACCTCTCATCGGAGTGAGACGCGGAACTAAGTAACCACAGCTGCCGTAGTCTGGCCAGACTACAGTTCCATGCCTGGCCCCTCTAAATGGTTCTGGAACCACGTAGAGTGAGGCAGTGAGAAAAGAACTAGCTGATCTGCGCCGGAAGAGCACCAAACCGCCTCGGCATCCCAGACTCAACCAAGAAAGCTCTACAAATGACTCGAGCTCACCCGCCGCCCAGAGAACTCCCTCAAACAGGCGCGCGGGGAGCGGGGTCCAGGTAATGGTAACAACCTATCTCGCGAACAAGCCCTCAAGTGCCTAGCACCGGGCGAAAGACTAGGGTAGTACTGTACAATGAACAACACAAGTGCCAAGAAAAATAGAGTCGCAGCGGAAAGAAAACTCTGAACAGGTCGCCAAGTCCCTTCTCTGTCTGAGAAGGTGACACACAGGTTGTCGCCACCTGAAGGCAACACCCTGCCCGTCACGACCAGGGTTAGAAGGCGACAGGGAAACTGTCGCTATCAGGTCGCGACAAGGTCATTGTCATGACCACAGACAGAGGTCCAGGTTACCACCTGGGACCTCCCACAACGTATGGTGGGAACCTAATAAGAAGGCGACAGGCACCCTATCGCGATCAGAACGCGACAGGGTGGGCGTCGCTTCCTCAAACCAAAAGGTGACATATCGGGTTGTCGTGATCTGGGTCGTGACACCACAGACTTACACACCCGAGAGCACACCTTCTGTGACATACACCACAAATCTGAGAAGTACACGGGGAGGGGAGCATGTAGGATGATGTAAATGGATCAATTAAGCTCAAACCACCCTTGTAACCACCCATGCATGCCAAGAACATGAATTTGCACTCAATAATCTCACATGCAAGCATGGAAACCTCAACAATCAAACCCCATCCCAAGCACAAATCAAACACCACAAGAACCATCCAAGCAATCCACATGACCCATAGCATACATGTACAACCTAGCATGGTCTCTAGGCTAAGAGAAAGGGGTTTGGAGTCCTAATATGATAGAACTAGGGGGAGGTTAAGGCATCCCGACCTCAAAATGAAGAGCCAACCTGTTGGGGTCTTCTCGTGTGCATGGCCACCTCCTCCTCGCTCCAAGCTCCACGAAGACTCCGTCCACGAGCAAGGGTCGTCCTCCTACAAGCCGATGAAGAGGAACATCACGAGGATGAACACCACAGTCAGAGAAGACCACCACCGAGAAGAGAAACCTCAACCCAAACACAAGGCAACACACACACACCTCACAAGCCACCTAACTCTCTCCCAAGCTCTCCACGGAGAACCTGGAAGCAGAGGGATCGGAGGAGAAGAGAACCAGCCGGAGGGAGGAGAAGAAGGGGCTGTTGAGGAGGAGCGGTAGCTGGACCTCTCGTCCATAGCTGCGAGACTGAGAGGTGGACTTGTGTTGTTTGTCCGGGTCTGTGGCTGGTGTCGCGAACCAGTCCTCGTGACTCATGTGCGGCGTGCCCTCCTTAGCTTGTACACGTGTGTGTAGTTTGCTGTTTATTTAATTTATAGCTGTAGTATCATGTGTAGGCTGAGTTACTCCTAAATGCTTATTAGCCATGTTCATATTATTTGTTGTACTTTGTTCTCTCGGCTTTGAGGGAGTTTCCCTACTGAGCCAGTGACTTTTTAAGCTCACCCCTTCTTCTTCCAGGTGAAGGAGAGCAGGAGGGTTCTTGTCCCTCTTCTAGTTCGGGACAGCACCGTAGTGGAGTCGGGCCTTCGCCACCAGTAGAGTAATATTTCATCTTGTTGAGCATTGGGGGTTTGTCCCAGGCTGTTGTATCTTATAGTGTGACTTATGTTCAGAACTGAATATGTAAACTTCATGTGAATATGTGTAAGGAAAGGAAACTTATATGTGTTCAGCGTGTTCTTTTATATTTCCATGGACATGTGTGCGTTGATATCCCTTGCGAGGCTACGGCCCGTTTGCAGGAGACAGAGTCGTCTCAGGCACGTTATCGGGTTAACGGGCCTGAGCGGCGAGGACCGTCACATTAACTCTAACTATTTCGTTTAGTGTTTCGAAAGTTATTTTGTCACAGAATATTTCTAAGATGATTTTTTAGCAATCCATTCACCCGCCCCCCTCTGGGCTTGCAACCTGTTCAACAAGTGGTATCAGAGCCAAGTCTCTTCAAGTAAGTAGATCTCACGATCTAAAGAGCAAAGATAAATGGCAGCCCAAGGTTATGTAGAGGGACAATCTGTCAACAGGCCTCCACTGTTCGATGGAGAGGATTACAACTACTGGAAGACAAGAATAGAATTCTTTCTTCAAGGTCTTGATTTTCAACTATGAACGATAATAGAAGATGGAGATCTGGTAGTCACCAACACCAAAGAAAAGTAGACAGATGATGACAAGAAGAAACTGTCTCAGAATAGCAAGGCCAAAAGCATATTGTGTTGTTCACTAAGCAAGAAGGAATTCAACAGAATATTTGCATGCAAATCGGCTAAAGAAATGTGGGATAAGCTGAAACTCACTCACGAAGGAACATACTAGGTAAAGGAAACAAGAATTGATATATTGGTAGCACAATATGAAAGGTTCCAAATGCATTCAGGAGAATCTATCTCCCAGATGTATAGTCGGTTTATAAATATCACAAATGGCTTGAGTGGGTTAGGCAAAAGATATGAGACAGGAGATATGGTGAGGAAAATACTAAGATCCTTGCCAACTACATGGACTCCCAAGGTTACAGCCATAGAAGAAGCCAATGATCCCATGGCAATGTCTCTCAAAAAACTCATTGGGTCTCTAATGGCTCACGAGATAAATATGGAAAGACTATGAAACACCCCTGACCCGGTTCAGTTAAACCAACTCACATCGGATCAGGTGACATGTCACAGCAGGATAAACCCATCATATACACACATGTTGAGAGTAAGACATTCACGAACTTCATCATTAGGGAACTATAATGAATACAATGTCCATAACTAGAATAGAATTATCAGAGTACGCAGAACTAAAAGAAAAGTAAATCAAGATCGCTAATTGATCTAACAGGATTGAAGAGTCAACCCACACATATAACTTATTAATGAAATAAGAACTAACTAGCCAATGGAATCTACTCCTTACCATCATAGTTTGAAGGCACATCTAACTCTGGCTCCTGATCTCCTGAAAATATGTTAGGCAAGTGTGAGTCTTAATAGACCCAGCAAGCATCTGAAACTCTAACCACAATTTATCATATAAATAAGCAAAAGTGATGCTATCATAATTTATCAATTTCATGTCATAACTACAGTATAGGCTAGTCAACCTACTACAAGATGTCTTTCTTAAATTAGTCTCAAAGATATATCATATATAAGAATATGTCAAATCGAATGTTATATTAAATCAAACCATATATTATCATGTGCTTACACATATTCTTTGTCTTATAAAATTTTAGATACTCATAATTATGTGGACAAAACAAAACAGAGTATATGACATATCAGAATATCAGAGTGAAGTAGAATTCCACATCATCTGAGTAATTAATATATCAAAACATAAAACATATTTCTTAGGTGTGCATATCAGATAAATACCCAAACCACAACATAGAGAGTCATAGGACATATTCTCCACACCTAGGCAAGTAGCATGGAGAAAGAGTAACTGCGCAGTACTCGAGATCATCAAGATCCCACCGTAACTAGTGAGCATTGCCCACCTTCAGGTTTTCAACACCGTTGCCCATGGGTCATCAGAAAGATTCTCATAGGGGTACTTCTATGGTAGGCCTAAAACCTCTCTAAGATGGCATTGTCCATAACACAATCGAACTATCTAACATAATCATTTTTATGTCCTTTTTAATTACATGAGACTATGTGTGTAAGTGAAATAGGATGCAAGTCATGGTAATATCAAATTTACACTGTTAAATCCTACTGTAAAATCTTACTGTCAGACTATTAACATTTTAAGACTTTTAGGATTTTTCATGTGTTAACAGAAATTAATAAATATAATAATTATGCATGCTTTGAAAACATTATCATGATAATTGATTCATATAATGTCCAATTAATCAATTTAAATCACATGTATGACATAACAGTTATGAGAAAACAATATAAATTTTAATGACATATTTCAGGTTAAAACAGATTATCTAGACATTTATATTTTAATTACAAAAATCATATCCCCATCAAATCAATTTATATCGATCTCACATTTTTATTACAGTTTTAAATAATCAAAATGCTATAGAATAATTTTCAACATTTTCTGACAATCATGGAAATTTTCATATTAAAATCAATATCAGGTATTCTAATGATTTAATTATGAAAATAACTTATAATAACAGAAAATTAACAAAAAATGTATTTTAGAGATACTGGAATAAAATCAAAACAGTCACTGCAAAATTAGAATTTTTATAAAAACATATAACTTTTGGAAAAATTTCCAATGAAAATTATAAGCAATGGAAATTCAAGATAATATCAAAATGTTCTAAAAAAAATCCTTGAACAATTTACTCAGAACATCAGAACTTTAATAGTATGTTCTCGACATGCCCATAATTAAATTTTGAAAACTAATTTAAAATAATCATATATATAAGAAAATAATCATGGTAAGAATCTCGTCATCACTTGCCTTTTGGGACAAAAATTTCCCTCTACACGAATTAAGCCAGAAGACGTCTTCCTACGGCTACGTGAAATGCACTCCCAAGTTCTCCACAATATCGACTTCATGTCCTCCCACGTCTACGTCGCGTAGCACCGAAACTAACGCACCCCGTAGAACGTCCAGAAAAACACCCTTCTATAAGAATTATTAGTCTAAACTTCTCCTTTTCTTTTTAACCCTCTTTCTCTTATGTTGGATTTTTAAAAGAACGAGGAAGAAAGGATTTGGGTGATGTAAATTTCCCTCCCTCTCTATCTTTATCTCTTGTACAGTGGAAGAAGGATGGGTTCCTCTCCCTCTCTCCTTTCCTACATTTATAGTTGCCAAGTTACACAACCCCCAAAGCCAATTTAAGCTACCTTACTAAATGCTAAATTAAACTATTTTCTTAAAAGTGAGAACCATCTAGACCATTGACTACCCGCCCAAGCCAAACGGTTTTGTCACAATTCATATGTTACCCAAGGAAAAACTTAACTCACTTTTTATTAGAACCCTATGAGATTAAGCACTTTCTTAAAGGCTTTGGATATCACATTTTCTCTCCCATAAAAGAGTAACACTTGAAACTCTTGAGAAATAACACTTCTAATAAATAACCCACTTGTTGTCTTAAAAGAACGGCTCTTTCTCTCTTCCAAAACTCCAAGAATCGGAAGTCTCATTGGTGGCTAGGGGTTAGATAAAAAGAGTTACTAAAAGAAGCTTTTAACATTCAATTGCTTTGAGATTTTATTTTTCTTAATCTATTCAGTTAGGGTCTAAACCATTTAGTAACCAATATTTATTTATTCTCTATCTTTAATTATTAACAAAACAAAATAAGTACAAATAAGAAACTTAACATGAGTTGTGTCGTAGGTACGCGGCACTCACATATGTATCATGCACATGTGCATAGGAGTATTAAAAGTTCAAACACTCTAACCTTTTATTTTTATATACTATGTTTATATCCTTCTTCTATTTATTATTTTTTTTCTATACTTTACACATTCTTTGAAATTTTCACTTAATTTCTTTCTAAAAATATTCTTCACAAAATTTGTAGGTCCTTATAAGACCTCTCCAATGGTTCAAAATCTAAGCAATAGGAGTTTCCTATAGTAGTTTATAATTATTTATTAAATTTCATATTTTTAGATTATATATATTTATATATATATATATATATAAATTCAACTTACCAATTGGTGTATCAAACTCGACCGGTTCAAGTTTAAAATTTTATTGGTTATTACATCATCTCCCTCTAAAAAAAAATTTCATCGTCGAAATTAAAAATACAATACGTACCAAAAATATGTGGGTGTTTCTTTCTCATGTCAGTTTCTAGCTCCCATGTTGCTTCTTCAGAAGAATAATGTTGCCATATTTCTTTGACCAATGAAATTGACTTCATCCTCAATTATTGCACTTTATGGTCCAAAATACCAATAGGCCTCTCCTCAAATGTGAGATCGGTTGAACTTCAATTGGCTCATGATCAATAATATGAGAGGGATCTGGCACATGCTTTCGAAGCATAGATACATGAAATACATTATGTACATCATCCACTATTGGAGGTAATGCCAATTGATAAGACACACCACCAATCCTGTTCAAAATTTCAAATGGCCTGATGTAACATGGGTTGAGCTTACCACGTTGACAAAATCTTACCACACCCTTCGTAGGAGATACCTTTAAGAAAACATGGTCCCATGTATCAATTTACAAGTCCTTTCTATTATCAGCATAGCTCTTATGTCTGCTTTGTGCTGCCAACAATTTTTGCTTAATTACCTTGACCTTGTTTGTACTATGTTTTACAATATATGGACCTACTAGTTGTCTCTCACCAATCTCTTCCCAACACAAAGGAGACATGCATGGCCTCCCATATAAGGCCTCAAATGGCGCCATGCCAATTCTTGCATGATAATTGTTATTATATACAAACTCCACTAAAGACATTTTCTTGTCCCAATCACCCCTCCAATCCAAATTGCATGAACAAAGCATGTCTTCAAGTGTTTGCATCGTCCTTTTAGATTGTTCATCTATCTGAGGATGAAAAGTAGTGCTAAACTTCAGCTGTGTGCCGAAGGCTTCTTGCAAACCATTTCAAACCTTTAAGGTAAATCTGGAATCTCGATCTGAGATGATAGACCTTGCCACACCATGCAACCTTACAATATTATCAACATATAGTTGGGTTAGACTTTCTATGCTATGTTTCTTCATCATAGCTATGAAATGTGCAGACTTAGCAAATCTATCCACAACAACCCAAATAACACCATTACCTCTTTGGGACTTAGACAAACCTGTAATAAAATCCATAGTGATATGTTCACATTACCACTAAGGGATCTCTATCTTCTGCATGAGCTCTGAAGGTTTTTGATGTTCAGCCTTTACTTGCTGACAAGTCAAACTTCTGATAATAAAGTCAGCAATATCTCTCTTCATTTTTGCCCACCAAAAGTTTCTTTTCACATTCTGGTACATTTTGTTACCACCAGGGTGAATGGTAAACTTAGAGCGATGTGCTTCCTCCAAGAGTTCTTTCTTGAGGTTTACATTATTAGGAACACAGACTCTATGTTGAAATCTCACCACACCATTTTCATCTTTTGCAAATCGAGGCTTTCCAACTAAATCTTGAAACTGAAGATCTCTCTTTTATGCCTCAATGATTCGACTAAGTATGGTTGATCGATTAGTCATCTGAGCAACAAAAGAGTGGCACAGCTGTGGAACAACATCTACCAAGTTATCAACAGCATCACCTAGCATCTTCCAATCCTTCTTCATCATGACTTTCTTTCTACTCAAAGCATCTGCAACAACACTGGCTTTACCCAGATGATAACTGATATCAAAATTAGAGTCTTTCATATACTCAATCCATCGTCTCTCCCTCAAGTTCAAATCCTTCTAGGAGAACATATATTTGAGACTCTTGTGGTCTGTAAATACCTCAAATTGAGCACCATAAAAATAAACCCTCCAAATCTTTAATGCATGAACTATTGAGGTCAATTCTAGATCATGGGTAGGGTAGTTTCTCGCATGATCCTTTAGTAGTTGAGAAGTATAGGCAACTACCTTACCATGTTGCATAAGGACACCACCCAATCCTATTCTAGATGCATCGGTGTAGATGGTAAAACCTTCTAGACCATTGGGCAGTGTTAACATTGGAGTAGTAGTCAATCTCTTTTTTTTTTTAGTTCTTGAAAGCCCTTCTCACAATCCTTAGACTAAATAAATTTGGTTTCTTTCCTAGTCAGCTTAGTTAGACGAGCAGCCAAAGTAGCAAACCCCTCAATAAATCGCCTCTAATAACCTGTTAGACCAAGAAAACTCCTAATTTATGTCGGTGTTCATGGAGCCTCCTAATCAAGTACAGCTTGCACCTTCACAGGATCTACTACAACACCATTCTCTGATACCATATATCCAAGGGACTGTACCTCCTTCATCTATGAGACGGAACGCCTCAGCCAAGCCCGTCAACCGATAACGTACTTGATCCGAGTCCGCCTCCCGCGAACGGGCCAAAGCCTCGCAAGGGATACCAAACCACAGTCCGTGTAAACATAAAGGAACACACCACATTTCAAATATAATTCACAAGTTTACATAGCCAAATTTCCACTAAAACTATAAAGAGGTACAAGAGCCTGGGGCATACCCCGAGGTACAACTGAAGAAAGTAAACAACTACAAAGCTACACTGCTGGAGAACTACACAGCTGGAACTACTCCGCTGGAGGTACTGACCCTGCACCGCTACGGCGCGGCCCGGAACTGGACGTCGGACGAGAAACGTCCTCCTCGCCCTCACCTGTGGGGGGTAGGGGTGAGCCTCTCTAGTCACTGGCTCAGTAGAGAACTCCCCCAAAACCGAGCAAACTAAACACCACAGGTACGAAAGCAGTAAACAATACCAACAATTTATAGAACAGCTAAGCAGTAAGTAAAGCTGTAAAAGTACTCACCGTCTGCCGACTACGAGAAACAACAATAATAATTAAACGGCAAACCAGTACAGGTGTACTAGCTAAAGTAGAGACAGCCAACACGAGCCACGTAAACTGGTTCGCGACACCAGAAACTGACTCGGACAACTAACACAGGTCTACCTCTCAGTCTCGCAACCACGGACGAAAGGTCCAGCTGCTGCTCCACGTAAAAAGGTCAAGCAACTGTGGAAACCAACTAAACACCACCACCTGCAGACCACACGGTCACAGGCCCATGCCTGGCACCTCCAGAGACCCTGGCCTGGGCTCGCTTGAGTGAGGCACTGGAAAAAGGACTAGCTGGGGTCCAGTACGTCTACTGGTGTCCGTACCCCCAACTACGAGCGCGCTACAAGTGACTAAAAACAACCACAACTGTCACTGTCCCCCTGTCGTCTTTCCCTCGACCGGACGTGCAACTCAACACAAGAGTGAGGGTGTCCAGGTCAGACGACACAGACCTCGACGGTACAACACAAGTACCGGGACAAAGCCCCTAGCTAACAGCCTGGCTCACAAAGAACCTGGGGCACCCAACTGGAGAGGTAACCATGGTAGGCGTCATACTACTCGCCACGTACACAAAACCACGTGCACGTCACACACAAACCACGTGAAACCTCACGTAAACCACAAGTAACTACGGTCCACCACACGTGAACCCAACTGACTTGCGTAAACAACGCGCAGTCACTGAAGTAAGCAACTAACTGTACCTTGTATGCTAAACATGGAAAACCATGTGCACTCAGTGCACCTCATGTGTCAACACACATGCAATAACGATAAATATTGTACTTAGTCATTTCTGCTCAGATAGAAGTAGGCAGCCACATCGACTGCCGCTTACAGGGGGTCAATGGCAAGGGACCTGGCCGTTAACCTCCTGGCTGAGGAGCTTGGCGACAAGTGATGTTGACGCCAAGTTCTTCGGCCCTAAACCCTGCAGAAACCCTAATCCGGCTCTGCAAGCTTCCAAACCATTCTAATGACAGAAAAACATATAGAAACGATTCCTTTAACATGCAGGAACCCATTATAACCCGTTACAACATGCTTTACATGCTAAATTACACAAACCACCCATTACCCCCGCATGGTGTAACTTATCCGGAAACACATTATCATGATAGTTCAGGTGGTTATGATGTGTTTTAATGTTTCTACGGAGTTAACCGGGTTCGTCCCCTACCTCAGAACACGTTAGAATCTCCCGCAATCCCCCGGTTCACGCCGAGCTCTCCGCGAGCTCCCACACGAATTGCACCACACCGCGGCGTTTCCTCGCACAATTCAGCGACGCCGCGCGTCCTACGATCGTCCAACCACTTCTCGGAACCTGCCTAAAGCTTTAGAAACACCGGGACGCAAAGCTGGGGCAAGAGGGAGGGAGAGTGAGCTGAGAGAGCTGCCCTCGGGTGAGCCTATAACCTGCAGAACTGACAGGTTGGCGTCAACCCCTATGCCGCCAATAAGCACCGCCAACTTAAACGTCCACAACTACTGCCGCTAAGCTCATGATGTAAACGTCCACTAAGCTGGACGCCTACCAGTAAACGGCCACACCTGGCCGCCAACTCAGACAGAACAGCAGCAGGTCCTATTCCATTTCAGGACCCACCCTGCTCTTCACCTACTCAAACCACGCATGCACATTACACATTCTACACAACTAACTCACACTGGCCTCACAATGGCCGCCACATTCACAACACACACGATCCGCATGGATCCGAAAAGCACGTGACGTTACATTACTATCATCTAAAAAGAAAATTTTGACCTCGAAATTCATAACACAACATAGAGTCAACAACTTAAACATACACAGCTTTACAAGCACTATCATCTAAAAAGAAAATACATAAACTTACACAAACAAATAGGGATACCCTTTAGCCATTTCAGCGGCCAACTCCCAGGTATCCTCACCACCCAATCTATTTTCCCATCTCACTTTAACTAGCTCAATTTCTTTATTCCTCAGCTTCCTTATCTTTCGATCTGTGATCTGCACCGGATACTCTGGCATAGTCATGTCCGGCCTCAGGTCACCACCTTGATATCTAATTATTTGAGCTGGATCTTCAATACACTTTCTCAACATGGAGACATGGAAAATATCATGCACATCTGCAAAATCAGCTGGCAAATCCAGCCTATAAGCTGCTTCCCCAATCCTTTCAATCACCTGGAAAGGTCCCACATACCTTGGACTCAACTTCCCAGACTTGCCAAATCTCATAATACCTTTACTCGGGGAAACTCTCAGAAAAACAAAAATCTCCCACCTCAAACTGAAGTGGTCTCCTCCGCACATCTGCATAACTTTTCTGCCTACTTTGAGCTGCTTGCAATTTTTCTTTAATAAGCTTCACCACTTCCGTGGTTTGCTGAATCAATTCAGGACCCATCAATTGTCTTTCTCCTACTTCATGTCAGTTCAATGGAGTTCTACATGGCCTTCCATACAAGGCTTCATACGGTGCCATTCCAAGACTGGTATGATAGCTATTATTGTAGGCAAATTCAACCATTCCCAAATGATGCTCCCAGCTACCACTCCAAACCAACAACAACCCGCAACATATCTTCAATTGTCTGAATGGTCCTCTCTGTCTGACCATCTGTTTGGGGATGATACGCGGAGCTATACCTCAATTCAGAACCAATTACTTTCTGCAGACTTCTTCAAAACCAGAAGTAAATCTTGGATCTCTATCAGATACAATCTCTTCGGAATACCATGCAGTGGAACAATTCTTTCAACATAAATATTTGCCAATCTGTCCACTGTCCAAGACATACTTACTGCCACTAATCTGCATACCTTAGTCAATCTGTCAACAACCACCCATATTCCATTATGCCCGGAACTCGACCTGGTAAACCTGCCACAAAGTCCATCGCAATATCATCCCACTTCCACTGTGGAATAGGCAACGGTTGCAATAGACCCCAGGCTTCTGATGCTCTACTTTAATCTGTTGACAGATAGCACACCTTGCTACAAATTCTGCTATTTCTTTCTTCATATGAGGCCACCAAAAATACCTTCTTAAATCATGGTACATTTTAGTACTACCCGGATGAATAGTGTACCTAGATTTATGAGCCTCTTCCAGAACTCGCTGCTTCACTTCTCTTTCTGCAGGAACAAACAACCTGCCTCGAAGCCTAACCACACAATTATCATCAATAAAAACTCCTTCCATTTTCACAATTTCAGGTAGACCTGCATCTGTTCTCTGAGCTTCAATGATCTGCCAATACAAAGATGGCTCTACAGCACTAACAGCTAGAATTGCCCGTCGCTGACTGCTGGGCACATACAAGGAATTCTCTGCTACTTCTTCATACACTTCCATTCTTTAATCATCATCATTCATATATGCCTTTCTGCTTAAGGCATCAGCTACAACATTGGCCTTACCCGGATGGTAAGCCAAACTGAAATCATAATCCTTCAATATTCAACCCATCTGCGTTGGCGAAGATTCAAATCTTTCTGCGAGAAGATATACTTCAAGCTTTTATGATCTGTAAAAATCTCAAATCTCTCGCCATACAGATAATGCCTCCACATTTTTAAAGCAAACACAACCGCTGCTAATTCCAAATCATGAGTGGGGTAATTTTCTTCTGTTGGCTTCAATTGCCTGGATGCATAGGCTATCACTTTACCATGCTGCATAAGCACTGCTCCAAGTCCTCTCCTTGAAGCATCAGTATACAACACAAATCCACCACTCCCTGACGGTAATGTCAATATAGGTGCTGATGTGAGTATTTTCTTCAATTCCATGAAACTTCTCTGACATTCACCGGACCACACAAAAGGCACTCCTTTCCTGGTCAATCTAGTCATAGGTGCTGCAATCTTAGAAAAATCTTGAATAAGCGCCTATAATAACCTGCCAACCCCAGAAAACTTCTAATCTCGGTTATTGTCTTAGGCACTCCCCACCTTGACACAGCTTCCACTTTACTCGGGTCCACTGCTATTCCTTTAGCTGAGATAACATGACCCAAAAACTGAATTTCCTTCAACCAGAATTCACACTTACTGAATTTAGCAAACAGCTGGTTATCCCTTAACAACTGCAGGGTAAACCTCAAATAAGATGCATACTCCTCTTCAGATGCTGAATAAATTAGAATATCATCAATAAAGACCACAATAAATTGATCTAAATATGGATGAAAAATTCTATTCATCAGATCCATAAAACCTACAGGAGCATTAGTCAACCCAAAAGGCATTACCACAACTCATAGTGACCATATCTGGTTCTGAACGCTGTCTTATCTATATCCTCCTCCTTGATTCTTAACTGATGGTACCCGGACCTCAATCAATCTTAGAAAACACCTTTGCTGATTGCACTGATCAAATAAATCATCTATCCTCGGCAACGGGTACTTATTCTTGATGGTCACATCATTCAATTTTCTATAATCATACACATCCGAAAACTTCCTTATTTCTTTTCCACAATAAAACCGGCGCTCCCCACGGGGAATAACTCGGTCTAATAAAACCTTTCTGCAATAATCTTCTAATTGCTTTTTCATTCCTTAAGTTCTGCTGGTGCCATCCGATATGGAGCTTTAGAAATCGGCATGGTACCTGGCAGCAACTCATAGAAAAGTCCACTTCTCTATGTGGAGCTAAACCAGGCAAATCTTCCGGAAAACATCAGCAAATTCCCTAACCACGGGAACTGCTCCTATTGGCTGACTGGCCTCTACCAAACTTACCGAGGCTAAATAAGCCACACACCCATCATTTATCAACTTTCTAGCTTTAATTGCAAAAATTAGAAACTTGGAGGTATAAAAGGCATACCTTGATATTCAACACTGCACCATTAGGATGACAAAATCTGATCCTTTTCTTTCTGCAATCTAACATTGCTCCATACATTTCAAGCCATTCATACCCAAAATGATATCATAATCTGACAACTGCAGGGCATACAACCGACCCGGCATCTGGTTCCCTTCAATCATAACTGGAGCTTCATCTATATAGCTCGAAGTGAGCAAGAATTCACCTGAAGGAACCTCTACCACTAACTCACAAGACTTTTCTTCCAATGGACAAGCTATGCAATCCAGAAATTCTTCGGAAATAAAAGAATGGGAGGCACCCGAATCAAATAATACTCTTGCTGAATATTCATAAAGAGGTAAAGTACCTTCTATCATATTTGACACCTCTGCTTGGGCTCGGGTGATAGCCATAACCCGGCCTCTCCCCCGCTGCTGTGGTGCTCCTCTGCCACGACCTGCCTGTGGCTGCTAGAACTGCTGAGGCTACTGCTGCTGCACACCTCTGCCATACCCATATTCTCTTGCATAGGGACAATTGCGGATCAAATGTCCCGGCTGATTACAATTATAACATCTATACCCTGGAGGAACAATAGGCTGCCTGGCAGTGCTCTGCTGCGACTCCTCCACCTCAGGCCTACCACGGCCTTGCTGGAACTGCGGACGACCTCCCCATCCTCTTCCTTTCCTTTAAGTGCTTGCTTTAATTTCTGGCCCCATTTACCAAAGCCTGATGTAGAAGGTCCTGCTGGTGCCTTGCCCTTGCTTGCACCTACTGTCTGCTGCGGTAGCCGAAAACTACCTGAACCTGATTCACCCGCCTGGCGAGTACGGATAGACCTCTCCAAGGTAGCTGCCCTCTGAGCTGCCTCTTCCACTGTCTTGCACATAAGAGGTACTATCGCATCCTGTAATTCCACTCTCAATCCTCTGATAAAGTACTCAACCATCATATTATTATCTGAAACCACATATGGCGCATAACGGCTAAGAGCCATAAATCTCATCTGGTACTCTAGGACTGAAGAGTTACCTTGCTGAAGAGTTCGAAATTTCTCTCTTTTTACTTGCTGCACTTGGATCGGAAAGAATGTATCATTGAACACATCAAGAAACTCCGGCCAAGTGATAGCTTCTTCCGTCCTGCCTGCAAAAGTGGTTTGCATCTTCAATCGCCACCATTCCAAGGCAAAACCTCTCAACTGATAAGCAGCTAATACCACTCTATCCGCTGCCGGACACCTCATAGTCGCAAAGACTCTTTCTATTTCATGAACCCAGTGCTCGGCTGTATCTGGATTCGGCCCTCCTGAATAAGTAGGCGGCTGCAATCTCAGAAATTTCTCCACCTGCATCACTGGTTCCTCGGCTATCAATACTAGTGGCGGTGGTGGCACAGGTGCTACAAAAGGTATCTCCACTCTCGGCGGAACTGGAGCAACAGGTATTGCCTCTCCATCCCCAGGTGGCACTGCAACCGGTGGTACTGGCGCATGCTGATCCATTCTCGCCTGAATTTCCGTGAGGCTCTCCCAAATTCTCTCTATCATCCGCTGGGTACTCTCCTCCAGATCATCTCCTCCACCACCCCAATCTCTCCTATCAGCCATTTCAGAAATTTCTACATACACAAAACACCAGACAAAAATCAAAACCACAAATGATCAAAAACCAGGGTCCCTACCAGCAGTGTATAATGACCGAAATAAGGCTATGTATCTTTCTAATTCCCTTATATTAACACGGACCTTGCTCTGATACCAACTGAGACGGAACGCCTCGGCCAAGCCCGTCAACCCATAACGTACTTGATCCGAGTCCGCCTCTCGCGAACGGGCCAAAGCCTCGCAAGGGATACCAAACCACAGTCCGTGTAAACATAAAGGAACACCACATTTCAAATATATTCACAAGTTTACATAGCCAAATTTCCACTAAAACTATAAAGAGGTACAAGAGCCTGGGGCATACCCCGAGGTACAACTGAAGAAAGTAAACAACTACAAAGCTACACTGCTGGAGAACTACCAGCTGGAACTACTCCGCTGGAGGAACTGACCCTGCACCACTACGGCGCGGCCCGGAACTGGACGTCGGATGAGAAACGTCCTCCTCGCCCTCACCTGTGGGGGGTAGGGGTGAGCCTCTCTAGTCACTGGCTCAGTAGGGAACTCCCCCAAAACCGAGCAAACTAAACACCACAGGTACGAAAGCAGTAAACAATACCAACAATTTATAGAACAGCTAAGCAGGTAAGTAAAGCTGTAAAAGTACTCACCGTCTGCCGACTACGAGAAACAACAATAATAATTAAACGGAAAACCAGTACAGGTGTACTAGCTAAAGTAGAGACAGCCAACACGAGCCACGTAAACTGGTTCGCGACACCAGAAACTGACTCGGACAAACTAACACAGGTCTACCTCTCAGTCTCGCAACCACGGACGAAAGGTCCAGCTGCCGCTCCACGTAAAAAGGTCAAGCAACTGTGGAGACCAACTAAACACCACCACCTGCAGACCACATGGTCACAGGCCCATGCCTGGCACCTCCAGAGACCCTGGCCTGGGCTCGCTAGAGTGAGGCACTGGAAAAAGGACTAGCTGGGTCCAGTACGTCTACTGGTGTCCGTACCCCCAACTACGAGTGCGCTACAAGTGACTAAAAACAACCACAACTGTCATTGTCCCCCTGTCGTCTTTCCTCGCCGGACGTGCAACTCAACACAAGAGTGAGGGTGACCAGGTCAGACGACACAGACCTCGACGGTACAACACAAGTACCGGGACAAAGCCCCGAGCTAACAGCCTGGCTCACAAAGAACCTGGGCACCCAACTGGAGAGGTAACCACGGTAGGCGTCGTACTACTCGCCACGTACACAAACCACGTGCACGTCACACACACAACCACGTAAAACCTCACGTAAACCACAAGTAACTACGGTCCACCACACGTAACCCAACTGACTCGCGTAAACAACGCGCAGTCACTGAAGTAAGCAACTAACTGTACCTTGTATGCTAAACACGGAAAACCATGTGCACTCAGTGCACCTCATGTGTCACACACATGCAATAACGATAATATTGTACTTATCATTTCTGCTCAGATAGAAGTAGGCAGCCACATCGACTGCCGCTTACAAGGGGTCAACGGCAAGGGACCTGGCCGTTAACCTCCTGGCTGAGGAGCTTGGCGACAAGTGATGTTGACGCCAAGTTCTTCGGCCCTAAACCCTGCCGAAACCCTAATCCGACTCTGCAAGCTTCCAAACCATTCTAATGACAGAAAAACATATAGAAACGATTCCTTTAACATGCAGGAACCCATTATAACCCGTTACAACATGCTTTACATGCTAAATTACACAAACCACCCATTACCCCCGCATGGTGTAACTTATCCGGAAACACATTATCATGATAGTTCAGGTGGTTATGATGTGTTTTAATGTTTCTACGGAGTTAACCGGGTTCGTCCCCTACCTCAGAACACGTTAGAATCTCCCGCAATCCCCCGGTTCACGTCGAGCTCTCTGCGAGCTCCAACACGAATTACACCACACCGCGACGTTTCCTCGCGCAATTCAGCGACGCCGCGCGTCCTACGATCGTCCAACCATTTCTCGGAACCTGCCTAAAGCTTTAGAAACACCGGGATGCAAAGCTAGGGCAAGAGGGAGGGAGAGTGAGCTGAGAGAGCTGCCCTCGGGTGAGCCTATAACCTGCAGAACTGACAGGTTGGCGTCAACCCCTATGCCGCCAATAAGCACCGCCAGCTTAAACGTCCACAACTACTGCCGCTAAGCTCATGATGTAAACGTCCACTAAGCTGGACGCCTACCAGTTATAAACGGCCACACCTGGACGCCAACTCAGACAGAACAGTAGCAGGTCCTATTCCATTTCAGGACCCACCCTGCTCTTCACCCACTCAAACCACGCATGCACATTACACATTCTACACAACTAACTCACACTGGCCTCACAATGGCCGCCACATTCACAACACACACGATCTGCATGGATCCGAAAAGCACGTGACGTTACAATCTAGAAGTCACACTTACTGAATTTTGCATATAATTGATGTGACCTTAATGTTTCAAGCACAGTCCGTAAGTGTTCTTTATGTTTCTTCATCAGGAGAATAAATTAACACATCATCTACAAACCCTATAACAAACTGATCTAGAAATGGTTTGAACACTCTATTCATCAAGTCTATAAAAGTAGTAGAGACATTTGCCAGATCAAAGGGCATCATTAAAAATTCATAATGCTCATAACGTGTCCTAAAGGCAGTTTTAGACACATCCTCCTCCTTGATTCTTAGTTGATGGAAGCCTAACCTGAGATCAATCTTTGAAAATACTTTAGCAGACTACAGTTTACTGAATAAGTAATCAATTCTAGGTAGAAGATATTTATTCTTGATAGTGGCCCGATTCAACTCCCTATAATCAATGCATAATTTTAAGGATAGGATCCATATATCTTTCTTCTTCACGAAGAGTACATGTGCTCCCTATGGAGACACTCTAGGTCGAATGAAACCCTTATCTAGTAGCTTCTATAGTTGTTTCTTTAACTCTACCAGCACTTCAGGTGCCATCTTATACGACATCTTTAAAAGATTGCATGAAACTATTGAAGTCTACTGGTGGAGGCGGAGGTGGTGTTGGGATCATCCTCTAACGATCTTCTAGAGTCGACACCATTTGAGTTATAGGGGTACCTTGACATGGTGAGTCTTCCGCAGAAGACTGTGGTGGTGGTGTCACGACACGATTGATCCTTGTCCTTCCAGCCATGTTCTGAAAGGAAAAGGACTATTCAATTAGTGCTATATTAGGTTCAATTTTTAGAGCTAATTCATCCTATGGCTGCCCTTCTAATAATTCTAAGGTATGGACTATAAGAGATGGCCATGAATGCATAGTCTCAACTTTGCTCTGATACCAACTTCTGTAACACCCCTGACCTGGTTCAGTTAAACCAACTCACATCGGATCAGGTGACATGTCACAGCAGGATAAACTCATCATATACACACATGTTGAGAGTAAGACATTCACGAACTTTATCATTATGGAACTATAATGAATATAATGTCCATAACTATAATAGAATTATCAGAGTACATAGAACTAAAAGAAAAGTAAATCAAGATCGCTAATTGATGTAACAAGATTGAAGAGTCAACCCACACATATAATTTAATAATGAAATAAGAACTAACTAGCCGATGGAATCTACTCCTCACCATCATAGTTTGAAGGCACGTCTAACTCTAGCTCCTAATCTCCTGAAAATATGTTAGGCAAGTGTGAGTCTTAATAGACCCAGCAAGCATCTGAAACTCTAACCACAATTTATCATATAAATAAGCAAAAGTGATGCTATCATAATTTATCAGTTTTATGTCATAATTACAATATAGGCTAGTCAACCTACTGCAAGATGTCTTTCTTAAATTAGTCCCAAAGATATGTCATATATAAGAATATGTCAAATTGAATGTTATATTAAATCAAATCATATATTATCATGTGCTTACACATATTCTTTGTCTTATAAAATTTTAGATACTCATGATTATGTGGACAGAACAAACAGAGTATATGACATATCAGAATATCAGAGCGAAGCAGAATTCCACATAATCTGAGCAATTAATATATCAGAACATAAAACATATTTCTTAGGTGTGCATATCAGACAAATACCCAAACCACAACATAAAGAGTCATCGGACAGATTCTTCACACCTAGGCAAGTAGTATGGAGAAAGAATAACTGCGCAATACCCGAGATCATCAAGATCCCACTGTAACTAGTGAGCATTGCCCACCACCAGGTTTCAACCCTGTTGCCCACGGGTCATTAGAAAACTTCCCATAGGGGTACTTCTATGGTAGGCCTAAAACCTCTCTAAGATGGCATTGTCCATAACACAATCGAAATATCTAACATAATCACTTTTATGGCCTTTTTAATTACAAGAGACTATGTGTGTAAGTGAAATAGGATGCAAGAATGTTGAGTTATGATTGCATGACATGATACTTATATGTTTTTGATAATGACATAATTGATGTTGAGACAATGTGACAAAATCACATGACACTATGACAAAATGTATAAGACATATGCCTTCATGATATCTTATTTGAAGCTTCTTTCTTGAAGGAAATCAAGTGCAAATGGAAGTGTACATCATGAAGAAACCTTAAGCAAAAAAGGTTCTGGATAGAAGAAATCAAGTAGCAGTTATTGACAGCACCATTGCACTTGTCGACAGCCACTGAAGTCCTTCCAACATACAGGTTCTGGAAAACCCAAGAAACCAGCAGCTGTCGACAGGCCAGGACACATCTGTCGACAGCCACTGAAGATTTTCATTTGAAAGCTTCTGAAAAACCAAGCTAACCAGCAACTATCGACAACCAGGTCGCATCTATCGATAGCCCAGTCCATTGTTCAGAAATCTGATTCTGGAAGACATATGTGATGTGGTATCTGTCGACAGTCGATGGGCATCTATCGACAGGCGCTTATTAAGTCACAACATGTGAGAGACATGTGATCTCTATTAGGGCGTCCTCTTCTCTCACGAATCCCAAGAGTTGTGTGAGACTAGGACACTCCTATATATAGATCATTTGGACTCCTTTTCATAGCAAGCAGCCTCCACATCAAATCCCAAGCCTCAGAGAGCCAACACAACTCCCAAAATTAAATGCTAGAGGCGGCTGGAAGAGATTTCTCAAGTGCTCTATTCATCTCTAGAAGGTTGCAGACCAAGAATCTCATCTCAGGAGATCGACTGGTGATCAAGCTCTTCATTAAATCAGCAGAAGAAGAAGAAGAGCTACTAAAGGAGAGTCCTAGAAGATCATCATCTGATCAGCAACTCCAAGAAGACCTTGATCCAAAGCAGAGCATCTCCATCGTGAAGAAGAAGAAGAGAAATCCGAACAGCAGTAGTCTCAAGGAAGAAACAATATAGATCTGTGATCGTGGTGATCAGATCAAGAGTTAAAGAGATCTTTCTTCCTTCATTCATATCTTTCTCAATTCAATTCATATATCTGTGTGTGTGTGTGTACTGATTGTAGATTAGTACGTGGATTTTGCGGTCTATGCTGGCTTTTGCATAGATCTGATTTGTGTGTGTGGTGTGTTGATCAGATCAAGGCTAGAGGATCTGATCTTTTGTGGACTTGATCTAGCTCGTGTGTGTGTGGTTGAGCCGTTGTGCTCGTGTGTGTGTGTTATACTCAGTTCTTGAGTAGTGTGTGCCTCACAGTATGAGGGGTGGACATAGGAGTCACTGGATGTGATCTCTGAACCACCTAAAAATCCCTTGTGCACTGTGGTTTGATTTGTGGTTTGCATTGTATTGCGCTAGATGCATGCATAGGGATTTTGCCTACACACTAATTAATTTGTTCACACACATTAATCACATATTTGACGATTACACTGTTTGATAAAGTGTTTCTCACATTTTAATAACACACATTGCATCAGATCAGAGGGGTTTTAATTGAGTAGATCTCTAAATCCGAAGTAATTTTTAAATTGCTTAAGTTTCCGCCGAACATCTATTCAACCCCTCCTTCTAGATTTTGCCATTACCGAATATATGATCCCAGCAATGGTAATATCAAATTTACACTGTTAAATCCTACTGTAAAATCTTACTGTCAGACTATTAACATTTTAAGACTTTTATGATTTTTCAGGAGTTAACAGAAATTAATAAATATCATAATTGTGCATGTTTTGAAAACATTATCATGATAATTGATTCATATGATATCCAATTAATCAATTTAAATCACATGTATGACATAACAGTTATGAGAAAACAATATAAATTTTTATGACAGATTTCAGGTTAAAATAAATTATCTAGACATTTATATTTTAATTACAAAAATCATATCTCCATCAAATCAATTTATATCGATCTCACATTTTTATTACAGTTTTAAATAATCATAATGCTATAGAATAATTTTCAACATTTTCTGACAATCATGGAAAATTTTATATTATAATCAATATCAGGTATTCTAATGATTTAATTATGAAAATAACTTATAATAGCAAAAAATTAACCAAAATTTATTTTGGAGATACTTGAATAAAATCAAAATAGTCACTATAAAATTAGAATTTTTATAAAAACATATAACTTTTGGATAATTTTTCAATGAAAATTATAAACAATGGAAATTCAAGATAATATCAAAATGTTCTAAAAAAATCTTGGAACAGTTTTTTCGTTACTCGGAACATCAGAACTTTAATAGTATGTTCTCGACTTTCCCATAATTAAATTTTGAAAAGTAATTTAAAATAATCATATATATAAGAAAATAATCATGGTAAGAATCTCATCATCACTTGCCTTTTGGGAAAAAATTTCTCCTCTACACGAATTAAGCCTGAAGACGTCTTCCTACGGCTATGTGGAATGCACTCCCAAGTTCTCCACAATATCGACTTCATGTCCTCCCACGTCTACGTCGCGTAGCACCGAAACTAACAGACCACGTAGAACGTCCAGAAGAACACCCTTCTATAAGAATTATTGGTATAAACTTCTCCTTTTTTTACCATCTTTCTTTTATGTTGGATTTTTAAAAGAACGAGGAAGAAAGGATTTGGGTGATTTAAATTTCTCTCCCTCTCTATCTCTATCTCTTGTACCGTGGAAGAAGGATGGGTTTCTCTCCCTCTCTCCTTTCCTACATTTATAGTGGCCAAGTTACATAACCCCCAAAGCCAATTTAAGTTACCTTACTAAATGCTAAATTAAACCATTTTCTTAAAAGTGAGAACCATCTAGACCATTTACTACTCTTCCCAAGCCATATGGTTTTGTCACAATCTATATGTTACCCAAGGAAAAACTTAACTCACTTTTTATTAGAACCCTATACTAAGCACTTTCTTAAAGGCTTTGGATATCACATTTTCTCTCCCATAAAAGAGTAACACTTGAAACTCTTGAGAAATAACACTTCTAATAAATAACCCACTTGTTGTCTTAAAAGAAAGGCTCTTTCTCACTTCCAAAACTCCAAGAATCGGAAGTCTCATTGGTGTCTGAGGGTTAGATAAAAAGAGTTACTAAAAGAAGCTTTTAACATTCAATAAGCTTTGAGATTTTATTTTTCTTAATCTATTCAGTTTGGGTCTAAACTATTTAGTAACCAATATTTATTTAATCTCTATCTTTAATTATTAACAAAACAAAATAAGTACAAATAAGAAACTTAGCATGAGTAGTGTCCTAGGTACGCGGCACTCACATATGTATCATGCACATGTGCATAGGAGTATTAAAAGTTCAAACACTCTAATCTTTTATTTTTATATATTATGTTTATATCTTTCTTCTATTTATTATTATTTTTTCTCTATACTTTAGACATTCTTTGAAATTTTCACTTAATTTCTTTCTAAAAATATTCTTCACAAAATTTGTAGGTCCTTATAAGACCTCTCCAATGGTTCAAAAATCTAGGCCATAGAAGTTTCCTATAGTAGTTTATAATTATTTATTAAATTTCATATTTTTATATTATATATATTTATATTTATATATTTAAATTCAACTTACAAATTGGTGTATCGAACTCGGCCGGTTCAAGTTTAAAATGTTATTGGTTATTACAAATTGGGAGAATCCTCCAACAAGAAAAAGTATAACAATGCCCTCAAAGCAGCAGAAAACTCATCTGAAAGCAATAAGAAGATGAAAAAAGTGAAGAAAACAGTGAAGAAGAAGAAGCCTTCCTCTCCAGACGACTACAAAGAATTCTGGCCTTAGGAAGGAGAAACTTCAAGAAAGGTAAATAATTCAAAAGACCTGAGCCCATCTGCTATGAATGCAAGAAGCCTGGACATCTTAAGGCTGATTGTCCAAAGCTTAAGAATGCAAAGTATAAAAAGAAGAATAATACCAAGAGATTCAAGAAATACAAGAAGAAGGCAATGGCTACTGCATGGAACAATGAAGGTGACTCAAGCAGTGAGTCAAACTCCAGTGAAGAAAAAGAAGAAAAGGCCAACCTAGCCTTTATGGCAAACATTAACGATAAGTTAACCCCAGACTCTTCTTTTACTTCATGTAATGATTCTGACTCTGGCTATGATTGTAAGGTCTCGGGTCTTTAGTGGATCCTTATTGGGTCTGTAGTGGTCCTGTGTGGTTGACGGCCAGGGCTTGCCGTTGAGTCAGAGTCAGCGTCCAGCGATGTGGACGTCTGAGCTTGAACTCAACGACATGAGATCTGGACGTCAGTCTGTAGGCGGTTAAGTTGGCGACCAGAGATGTTGACGTCGACTAACCAGTCCTGTTGAAATAGGGCAGCCCGAGAGCAGAGTTTCTTCTTCTCCTTCCCTCTCCTTTCCTCCACCTTTGCTTTTCTTGATCCCTGCAGCTTCTGTTGAGTGATTTGAGTTCGTGGGAAGCCCCTGGATCGTGTGGCGTTGCTTGATCGGGTGGGAAACGCGAGGTTTCGGTGCGATTCGCGCGGAGTCTTCGTGGGGAATCCGGCGCGATTGGTGGCTGTTTGGGGATTGTTTAAGCGTATTGAGGTAGGGACTTAACCCCTATAACCTTCCCCAGCAAACCAGCATGTCCAATTAAGCAAATTGGTGTGTAATTCATGGTTTAGGGTTTAGGTTATATCATACCGGATTTTGGGTGAATTAGACAATCTAGGCGTTAGACTGTCTATTTTTAGTGTTCTGGTAGTTTGAATTGATGAGAGGAGGTGTTTCCCTCCATCAGTCGGAATTTAGTTAAGTTTTTCTGCCCATTGGAACTGATTCGGTTCAGTTCTGGGTATGGGGGACTGAAGATATCAACGTTCACATCTGTTGACGTTGAGATCTTCAGGGATGATTTAAACGACAAGATCGATTGTCGTTTAGTTCATGTTAACGACATGAGGGTTGCCGTTTACCTCATGTTGGCGGCAATCGATGTGGCCGTTTATATCCTGTCTCCCAGCAGACTTAAGTTGTGTGTTTAGAGGCGATTGACATGTGATGTCCGCCCTAATAGCACAAATGGGCCAGGCTTAGAGTGTGACTCCGCCTGTGCATAAGAGTAGTTGCTTGTGACACGAGGTGTTTACTTATTGTACGGGGTTTCAGACGTTGAGTGTGTTCCGTCTGTTGTACGTGCGTTGCGTTACCGTGTACCCATTTCTGTTGTGTTACCTAGGCGTGGGTGCGACTCCGTCTAGACGACTAGCGTGTGGTAGTCCTCCGCTAGTGAGCCAGGATGTCGAGTGCGACTCTGTCCTGTGCGTACTCCTTGTGGTGGTTTTGAGCCGGTCTCCGTGGAGCCCCTTCTCTACCGCTAGGGTCAAGCGTAGGGGAAAAACCGGTCGTGGACCAGACGCGAGAGAGAGCGTCTGTAGTGTGCACACGTGGCTGGGGTTGAGAGCCTCTGTGGTGACGGGACGCCGAGCCACAGACCCTAGCTGAGTCCTACTTACTGTGTGTGTGTGAGTGTGTGTTACTGAGCCGCGTGGTTTACAGTTTTGTGTGTGGTGCGACGTGTACTTACTTTCAGTTTTACTTTCCGCACTTTAGTTCTGTAGCCGGTGGGGTTACTTTTCCCTACTGGGTCTCTTTCTTAAGACTCACTCCCTTCCCTTTCAGGTGGGTCTTCGTCGACTCCCGTT
Organism: Colocasia esculenta; assembly: GCA_014218235.1. Lineage (NCBI taxonomy): Eukaryota > Viridiplantae > Streptophyta > Magnoliopsida > Alismatales > Araceae > Colocasia > Colocasia esculenta. The sequence goes on along the minus strand of CM024759.1, from coordinate 5,766,708 downwards.
CCAGGCGAGTCTAGCCACTCCGGTGTTGGTGCTCCCTAGCTGCAGTGAGTAGTACCTTTTTGTTGTACTTCTGTACTCTGTACTTTGCTCAGACTCTGAGTTGTATATGTAATGTTCATATAGTGGAATTTTACAGCTTTGCATGGTGTGTATCTTCTTATATTTAGTCTCCTCGGACTTTCACTTCCTACCCATCCGAGCTTGTCTCGTGGGTTAGCGGGTCAGAATTCGGGTTACTGGTTGTTACTGGTAATGCGGATTCTGGGTCGTTACAATGATAGTCTGGAAGAAGCATTCAATGAGTTATCTGATAAGTATAAAGATGTATATAAACAATTAAAATTAATCAAGAAAAAATTTACATGTCTTGAAATAACTAACTCAGATTTAAAATCAAAAACAGAACAACTAGAAAAGCAAATTCTAGAACTAAAAAGGAGAAATGAGTTGTTGTGTGAAGATGTAAAAAAATAAAAATGAAAAGATATTAAGTCTAGAAAGCCATGAAACTATAAGTAAATCCAAAAAGGAAATATAAGTATAAACAAAAGACAACGAGTACTTAACAGCCACAATCGAAAAATTAACCAATGGAAGATCTTCATTAATATTAAAAGGAGTACGAAGATCAGGTAGGAAGAAATATGGAATTGGTTATACTTCACCATAAAATGAAGAAACAATTGTATATCCTAAAATTTATTCGTTGCCAAAATTTGTAGCTGAACAGGAACCTGGTTATAAAACAAAGATAAATAAACATAGTAAAACAAGCAAAACAACAAACGATATTTTCTGTTGCACTCATTGTAATAAACTGGGTCATACGAAAAATACTTGTACAACTAAACACCTAAGGTGGGTTCCAAAAATAGATTATGTAGAAGCTAACAAATCAGGACCCAAAAAAACTTGGGTACCTAAATCTCATTGATTTATTGCAGGAAAGCCTTAGAGCATCAAAATAGTACCTGGATAGCAGGTGCTCAAGGCATATGATAGAAAATAGGAAATTATTTTCATGTATCAAGACTGAAGAAGGAACAATCACATATGGAGACAATGGTAAAGGTACAGTTATCGACTGTGGATCAGTTGGAAGCAAAGATAAGACACTGATAGAAGAAGTTCTCTGTGTTGAAGGTCTCAAACACAACCTGATTAGCATAAGTCAGTTATGCGACAAGGGTCATCAAGTAAAGTTCCAAGAATCCAAGTGTCTAATCATCAAGGAAGGGACAACAATTTTTGAAGCCTATAGGGAAAGAAATCTCTATGTATTACGATTGGAAGATCTGAAAGGTCAAGATATATGCTTGGCTGCAAGCAAAGAGTAAAATACAGAACTATGGCACAGAAGACTAGGACATGCCAACTTGGATGGAATTAGAAAGCTCATCAAGCATGACTTAGTAGAAGGCTTACCTAAGATAAATTCAAGACTGGATAAGATCTGTGAACCATGTGCTAAGGGAAAACATGCAAAATCTTCCTTCAAATCCAAGACAATTGTCACCACCTCCAAGCCTTTAGAACTGCTGCATATGGATTTATTTGGACCTATGAGGACTACAAGTCCAGGTGGAAAGAATTTTGGATTTGTTATTGTTGATGATTTCTTAAGATACACATGGGTCTCTTTTCTTGAACACAAAGATGACACATTTGAAGCATTTGTCAAGTTCAACAAGCTAGTTCAGAAAGATAAGAAGTTTAGTATTATAAGTCTTCGATCAGATCATGGAGGAGAATTTCATAATGACAGGTTTGCAGAATTTTGTGATGATCTAGGGATTGAACACAACTTCTCAGCACCAAGAACACCACAACAGAATGGAGTAGCTGAAAGGAAAAATAAGATTTTATTGGATATGGCAAGAACCATGTTATTTGAATACAACCTTCCAAGATATTTTTGGGTAGAAACAATTAATACAGCCTTCTACATAATCAATAGAGCTATGATTAGGCCAATATTGAAGAAGACAGCATATGAACTGTACAAGCAGAAGAAACCCAAGATCAGTCATCTCAGAACATTTGGATGTCCTTACTTCATTCGCAACAATGGTAAGTCAAATATTGGTAAGTTGGATCCCAAATCCGATGAAGGTATTTTTATGGGGTACACTTCAAAATCCAAAGGATATAGAGTTTTCAATAAAAGAAGTTTATTAATTGAACAAACTGTACATGTTATTTTTTATGAATCTAACCCTTCCATGAGAAATGAAATTGTTAGTGATGATGAAGGCACTAAGAACCAATCCGAGAAATTAAAGGAAGTATACATCAAGGACAATGAAGATCCACCCTTGGAAGAACTATGACAGAAAGATCTAATCTATAAAGATCTTCCTAGGGAATGGAAATACAAAAAGAACCATCCATTAGAAAACATAATTGGAGATCCAAGTGTTGGGGTAAGAACTAGAGGTAACATTATTCCTTGTGATTATTTAGCTTTTGTTTCTCAAATAGAGCTGAAGACAGTCAATGAAGCACTGACTTGTGAATCTTGGATTTTAGCTATGCAAGATGAACTAAATCAGTTCAAAAGAAACCAAGTGTTCCTAGACCATCAAATCATCCTGTGATTGGCACCAAATGGGTGTTCAGAAACAAGTTGGATGAAGCTGGTGCTATTACTAGAAATAAGGCTAGATTGATTGCTCAAGGCTATTCCCAAGAGGAAGGCATAGATTTTGATGAAACCTACGCACCAGTTGCTAGACTTGAGACTATTCGGATTTTATTAGCTTATGCATCTGCATTGGACTTAAAACTTTTTCAAATGGATGTAAAATCAACTTTTTTGAATGGTTTTATCAAGAAGGAAGTCTATGTAGTACAGTCTTCTGGTTTCGATGACTTAGAATATCCTAATCATGTTTTTAAATTACATAAAGCTTTATATGGTCTAAAACAAGCGCCTAGAGCTTGGTATGAAAGACTTAGTGCATTTCTATTAAACCATGATTTCATTAGAGGCAAAGTAGATAGCATTCTATTCATTAAATCCTATGCTAAAAATATATTAATTGTACAAATTTTTGTAGATGACATTATCTTCGGATCTACTAATGAATCTCTGTAGAAGTATTTTGAAAAGTTAATGCAGAGAGAATTTAAAATGAGCATAATGGGAGAGCTCAACTACTTCCTTGGACTACAAATCAAGCAAGGTAAAGAAGGAACTCACATAAGTCAAATCAAATATACCAAGGAGTTATTAAAGAAATTTGGATTAGAAAATGCTAAGCCTCTATCTACTCCTATGAGCACATCAATAAGGTTGGACAACGATCCAAAAGGTAAGAAAGTGGACTAAAAGCTTTACAGAGGCATGATTGGTTCATTGCTTTATTTAACCGCAAGAAGAACTGATATTTTATTTAGTATGTGCATGTGTGCCAGATATCAATCTAATCCTAAGGGATCACATCTAATTTTAGTAAAAAGGATTTTTAGATATTTAGATCATATCATAACATAGGTCTATGCTATCCTAAAACCTGTGAAATAAATTTAATTGGATACTCAAATGCTGACTATGCTAGATGCAAAGTGGATAGAAAAAGCACCAGTGGTTGTTGTCAATTTCTTGCAGAATGTTTAATTTCATGGTCTTCAAATAAATAAAACCCAGTAGCTTTATCAACTGTTGAAACTGAATATGTAGCTACTGGGAGCTGTTGTACACAACTTCTTTAGATCAAACAACAGCTTGAAGATTATGGACTACACATCAAAACTATTCCACTACTATGTGACAACACCAGTGCCAACAATCTCACCAAGAATCTTGTACAGCACTCGAGGACCAAGCATATTGAGGTTAGGTATCATTTTATTAGAGATCATGTGGCAAATGGTAATATTAGTATTTTTTTATAGATACTCTAAATTAGTTAGCAGACATCTTTACAAAAGTCTTACTTGAAAAGAGATTTACCTCTCTGAGATGAGAATTAGGCATTTGCAATTTGTAACAGATTTATCTGCATATGACTGAAATAAATAAATTTATTTCAGAGTAAGATATTACCCCCTTTTCCTCTATTAAAATCAATTATATTCTCTCCTATATTCTATTAATTTTTTTGCTATCAATTACATAGACTTTTTGTCGTCTTGTGCAATTAATGCTCCACCTTTTCACTTTACCTTTCTTTATTATATATCGATGGTAACTCTTTCCCTACCGATTCACTCTCTCTCTCTTCATGCCTATTTGACTCCGTAGTCGGCGAAACCATCCATCGATTCCACAGAGCCCTCTTCCCTCTTCAAGAAATTTTTTATTCTTCCTGCTAAATTTCTTGAGGGGTTTTACTCTTCCTCCTCCTACAACCATTTAGAATCTTCTCTTGTCAATTTCCATGGCCGCTTCTAGAAGTTCTAGCAGTTTGGGTGGCTACAGTGTGGAGTTCCTCACGGCAAAATAGCTCCAGAGGTTTCAAGCAGTCAAGATCAAGGTTTGCGGCAACAAGGCAGTTGATTTGGCAGATTTAGAGAACCATGGAATGGTCAGCGTGATTGAAGCACTTGAGAGGATGAAATGGACATGGTTGTGTACAGTTTCAAAACCTAGCTACCCACATTTGGCGAAGGCGTTCTACACCTGCCTTCAGTCTAAAGATGGAGGAACACTTACTTCTTTTGTTAAAGATAAGAACATTCGAATCACTTTTGACCTGTTAGAAGACTTGTTTGGTTGTTCTAAGGAATGTCACAGTTTGGTAGACACTATGGATATTCATGCCAAGGAACTGGGGATTATCGGAACAAAGTACAATCTTAAGGATGGTAAAATAGATATAAATTAGTTTACAGCTTTCAATAGGCTACTACACTTTTATTGTTTGTCAGATTTTAGTACCTCGCAGTGCCACCTTTTCTCAATGCACAAAAGGGGATGCCGATATCATGTTCTGGGCAGTGCAAAATTAGAAAGTGAATATGGCCCAAATCATGTTTGAAAGAATGATGTCTACAGCTGAACTCATTTGGGATAAGAAGAATAAGTTGGCAATACCTCTTCCTTATGCTTATTTGCTTACCATAATTTTCCAACATTTTGAAGTCCATATGGAAGGGGAGCTATTGGAGAGAATGGGGCAGCCCATCCGAACAAGAAATTTGAAGAAAAGTGGATTCACTTTGTCTTCTAATGTGTGGTCAAAGGTCTCCATGGCTGAAGGAGGCGCCAATATAGGAGACACTCATAGTACAGAAGCTCCATCCATTCAAGAAGTTGAAACTAAAGTTGGGGATATTGAACCAGCTGCATCCATACTTGTTGACCGAAGAATTGAGGACATTGCTCCTGAGCACATTGAACGATTTGAGCCCTCTGAGAAACCAGATGACAGTGTTGTAACTGAGCCAAACTTGGAAACTCCTGTTGTATAGGAGACATTTTCCAGTATCACTGAGGAAGTAGCCCTTGCTGAGGGGGAGCATACAACTATTCCTTTAAAAAATTTGCCAGCAGTACCCCCAGAAACAATTCATGTTGAGGAAGCTCCTGTTGAAGGAGAGGATGAAGAAGGTGTCCCAAATGTTATGCCCATGGGACATTCAGACGAAGTAGTTATGGAAGAAGCTCCAGCTCAGGGGGAGCCTGTTGATGCTACATATGAAGATCCTTTTATGGAAGGTATTGTGGAGGATGCATCTGATGATGATGTCAACAATTATCAACATACAGACATTCCAACCATGCATGAAGAACCAGCTGTGGATGATGCTATCAGAAAGACGGTTGTACATGATAGGATTCCCAGGCTCACTAGAAGAAGTCATAACAAGCCAAAGAAAATGAAAATTTGTGTTCATTTTGAGCCTGTCATTGAAAGATTGAATGTTCAGGGGGAATTGATTTGCTCATTGCAGGCAGATCTTGCACCTATAGCTGAGAGTCAGCAGACATAAGGGAACATTTTGTGTGAAGTAAAGAATGAGCTTTAAAGGATGAAAGCTAAATTCTGCAGCTTGAGAACCATGGTGACTGATCTCACTCAACTTGTGAGAACTCACCTAATCACATCTACCTCTGACCAACCCAAAATGGCTCAAGACCCATCTGTACAAGCTCCTCAAGTTCCTCCAGAAGAAGCTGAACCAGGGCCATCTGTACAAGCAGCAGAAGAAGTAGCTGTGCCATCAAGGCCTTCAGAGCAGGCAGAAGCAGTCTGCGGGCCATCTGGGCCATCTGTGCAAGTAGAAGCCTCCAGGCCATCAGGGCCTTCTATCTCAGTTGATCCACCTGCAGACATGAAGATTGGCACAGAAGCAACTCATGCTGAGATTCCTCTTGAGGATATGAGTGAGCAGACTCCCACCCCCTCTTCTCCTATAGCTCTATCCACTGCTCCTTTTGCTCCTGAGCCATCCAAGAAATCTCTTCCCAAACACATTTCTTCTCCCACTCCTTTCATTGATGAACCACCATCATCTCACCCACTTGTTCCACCACAGCAGTGGGGGGTGGTATCAAACCAATGCTCGATGCCCAGTGGTTTCACATGTTCTTTTCGCTGATGACACCTTGATTTTTTCAAATTCATCAGCTAGGCATCTTCGAAGGCTGATGGGCTTCCTAAAAAGTTATGAAGATGCATCGAGGTAGCTCATCAACAAGCACAAGAGCTCGTACTACACACATACTGATGCACCTGCAGATCTGATTCAGAAGATCAATGGAATCACTAGTTTCAGCAGGAATAAATTGCCTCTCACTTATCTTGGTGTTTCTATCCATCCGAGAAGACAGAAACCAACCCATTTTGCTAACATCATATCCAAGACAACCAGAAAACTCCAAGGGTGGAAAACTGAATTCTTGTCTACGGGGGGAAGGCTGATCTTGATACAACATATATTATCTGCTCTCCCTGTTTACACCATGACCGCCCTCTCCATTCCAGTCACAGTCATGAGAGCATTCCACAGGATATTAGCAAATTTCTTTTAGGGGTCATATGAAGGGTCACCAAAAAGACATTGGCGTAGCTGGGATACTATATCTAAACCAAAGAATTGTGGGGGATTGGGTCTTCCAAACTTACAACACATGCAAGTTGCACTCAGAACAAAGCTTCTATGGAGAGCAATATCCACCAACTCTATATGGGCCAGATTTTTCAGAGGGAAGCATTTGTTCAATTGTCATTATTCTAACGCCCATTTCCCTTTTATGACGGCTAGGGATAGAACCCTGTGGCAGCAGGCCGCCCAGCTAATCCACAGAAACCACAGAGTCATCCCTTCAAAGGAAAATTTTGTAGCCTCCTTTTGGCTTGATACATGGACCGGAACATCTCCACTCAAGACTTACCTCACTGAAGAAGTGTGGCAAAATCTAAATGGCAAGCACTGCTCCATACAATAGGTATTCAGCGATCCAAACAACACTCACTTACTGACTGCTGCCCAGTTTTGCCCCAGGAATATTCTAGCCCAGCATTTGTATACTGATCAGCCAAAAGACATATGGATATGGTGCCCCACTACAAATGGAATTTTCACTACCAAATCTATGCTCCTCTTGCTCCAACCTACTGCATCCCAGAAATGGAATACTGTATGGCAATCCTACATCCCGATAAAATGGTCCGTGTTTATATGGAAACTGATCTCCAATTGCACCCCAGTTGATGAGACTGTAAAAACAAAAGGAATACCTCTATGCTCCAAATGCTCCTATTGCTCCTCCCCTCAGGAAGAGAGTGCCATCCACCTAATTTTCAGAAGTGAGATTGCAAGTAAAGTATGGGCAGAACTCTTTCATCTCCTGCGGTTCCACAATAAAGCGGCCACCACCATGGCAGATGGGCTGCTCACCTTCCTATCATACCAGGCAGCTTCAAGCACAGAGGGATGACTCACACGCTACACCTTCATGTCAGTGGTGTGGGAGATATGGTGCAGCAGAAACCGAGCAAGGTTCCAAGACCAGATCATGTCGGCAAAGCATATTGTCAACAGGGCCATGTTGTCAGTACGTGCTGCGGGCACATTCTTTAAACTTTGGCAGCTACCCCAGCAGTGGCTAAAAGCTCTTAAACAAGTTGGAGACATCCATGGGCACTTAAAAACCGCAAAGCCAAAGGTGGTTAAATGGATGCACCCTCCAACAGGAAGGCTAAAGCTGAGTGTTGATGGGGCTTTCAAAAATGCAGCAGGTAGTGCTGGAGGAGGAGGAATCCTCCGGGATCACCAAGGGACTTGTATTTTCGCCTTTGCTACAAAGTACCACGGGGCTATCTCTGCCCATGATGTAGAAGCTTGTGCTCTCCGGGACGGACTCACAACATGCTGCAACAAGGGGATCTTGGACATTATGGTGGAGACCGATTCCACAACCCTCATGCAGATTGTCACTGGTCAGACCCCACCCCCATGGGAACTAATATGTATCATCCAAGAAATGGCTGTAACCACCAAGAAACTTAAGGCGCAGATCAAGCACGTGCCACGGGAAGCAAACCAAGTGGCCAACTCTTTAGCCGGTTATGGTTGTTCCATCAACCAATTCAGGTTTTGGGATTCTGGGGCTGCATTACCACATGTAGTGAAGGGTTCTTACCGACTGGATAAGATAGGATGCCCCACACTTAGGCCCTAGATCTTGTCACATGTAATCCCCTCTCCCCCCTCTCTATTTCCTTTCTTGCAATCTATAATAGAAATCTCAGCCGCTCGGTGTTGGTAGTGGCCCTCTCACTTTTGTGAGGATGCCCCTACCTTCTCCTTTTGGTACGGCCATATTTAAAAAAAAAAAACCACCATCATCACCTACACCTCCTCCTTCTATTCCACCTCCTCATTCTGAGGCACCTCTAGCCTCTACTTCTGGTACCTCTTCAGCTGGACCATCTACACAACCTCAACCACATTATTTCTCTTCTCTACATCCTCCTACTCCACCATCCTTCATCACTCTCATTCCTAAACGGGCTTACTTGGTTGACATTTGAGTCAGTCACATCAAAGATGAATTTGAAGAAGCCATTATCAGGACAGTTTTATCTGTTTCCTCTCACGTTTATAGGACTACCTCTTCTTCCAATCCTGCTCCAAAAAAGAGGACGATTTCTCAAGAGCTTGCTCTCCACGGCTCTACCCCCTTGTTTTCTCCACTATGGTACTCCTTATCTGCTACACTCCTTGGCAAATCTCTCTACACTGAGTACCTTCAGAAGTGCACCTTTGCTACCGTTTTTGGACTTCCCTATCTCAATCTCTCAGAATACCTTTCTCTTCTCTTGCCTTTGTCTGATGTGCCTAAATCTAAGATCACTAAGATTCTTTCTACTGTTGAATCCAAGATTGAGGATCAGTGGGCCAGATCCCATAGATCTCTTTACATAAAATTTGAAATTTCAAGGGATCGTAGATACCCTCCATCAAATCATCCTCTCTCTTTATCAGAATGGTTTGTGCATCAGCACACCTTATCTTGCGAACCTAAAATTCAGAAAGATGTCAAGTTAGAAAGGCAGTTTCAGATGTACAGTGACTATTGTCATATTAATAATCTCCCTGAGGCTCAACTAGCACAATTCAGGTCTGCTCTAGATGAACTATGGTCCCTACAAAAGGATTGTATAGCTTTCCAAGTTGATTTTGCCACTCTCAAGCTTCCAAAGTTCAAGTTATTACATCAGTTGCACTTCCTTCTCATGGACTCTGATATTGGTCCTATTATTTTTAAAAGATATGCCAGAGTCAAAGCTCGGATTCAGGTCCAAAAAGGAGTTTCCCTAGCTTTTTCTCGCTTTCTTTTTAGAGAGTATCACAGGGTGTTCATCAAATCCTCAGTCTTAGGCCCTCTATTAGCTGAATCAGAAAGATTTTTTCCTACTGAGTGGCGCAAGAAATATCTCCTGGCAGCTCTCCAACTAGATCAGCTCAATGCAACTCAATTCAAATCCAATCAGCCCACCTTATCTTCTGAGCAATTCATGGATCTTAACTCCATCAATTTAGTGACAGATCCTTATTCCATCAAGGTTTACATTGCTCTGAGCCAGGAACTGCTAGCTCACAACATTGCTTATCCTATCTCCATAGATTAGTTTCTGCAACATGCTAGTTTTAGCACCCATAGCCTCTACAGAATGACTCTTAGTAATATAGAATATAATCAATTTCATGAGGATCAGAGGCAGCTCCACCTTCAAAAATTCCAGGCAGATATGGAGCCTTCCTACAATATCAGTTGGGCACTATTTAAGAATTTTTTGAAGAGCAGGAAGTCAAAGCTTGGCCTATCATCACACGCCTTGCTTCTCTATTATCCCCTGCCTTCTATATCTCAAACTCTCACTGATTAATATCATTACTCTTGGCCTCCATTTCTCTTTGTCTCTTTTATTCCCTAACTTTCTTTTTGATTAATGACAAAAAGGGGGAGAAAATACTCTAAAATACATATTCCTAACTTTACTTAAAATCTATTTCAAAATTTTCTTTTTTATACTTTTATTGTTTTGTCATCACCAAAAATGAGGAGATTGATGAACAGTCTATCTCCATGTATATATTTTGGTGATAAACAAAACCATGGAAAATACTTGACTAACATATTTGTCTGAAGTTTGTCAACATGTATCAAATGAAATAAATTCTGTAAAATGGATACACTCACTTTAAATTAGAAGGAAATTGCATATGATTACCTAAGTCCACATCGATTACTATTGTAAGTTCACATCGACTACTGTTTCAATATCACATCAATTATGCTTCAACATCATTTTCACTTAAACATCGATTTCATTTAAACATCGATTACATTTCAACATCGATTTCACTTAAACATAGATTACAGTTCAACATTACTTTCACTTAAACATCGATTACATTTCAACATCGATTTCACTTAAACATCAATTACATTTCAACATCGATTTCATTTAAACATCGATTTCATTTCAACATAGATTTCATTTAAACATCGATTACATTTCAACATCGATTTCACTTAAACATCGATTACATTTCAAACATCAATTTCATTTAAACATCGACTACATTTCAACATCGATTATGTTTCAACATCGATTACACTCACATCGACTTCATCTAAAACATTGACTCTCTTTGAACATCAATTATGTTTGAACATCGACTCTCTTTGAACTTCGATTATGTTTGAACATCGACTCTCATTGAACATCGATTATGTTTGAACATCGACTACTACGTTCACATCGATTATGGTCAAACATCAATTACGTTCACATAGATTCTGATTGAACATCGATTATGATAAAACACGGATGATGTTCACATCGATTACCCTTTGGACATCGACTGTCTTTGAACATCGACTATCCTTTAGTCTTCTAATCCTTGAACATCGACTACATTGCTTAGAAAATATCTTTTACGATAATCATATTGATTATGGCTATAACTAAAGTTTTATTGAACATAATAAATTAGCCTTAATCTTATTTTGCCTCACAATTCCTTTCAAATTAATTTTGAAATGTTGTGTTTCAAACTTTCCCACAAAATGTTGCATATCCTTTTCACTAAGGCATTTATTATTTTATCATGGGTACAGACTCTATGCACATCATCTTTTACTATTACCACTTTCATGGCATATCAGCTAGACTTTAAATGATGACAAAATGGTGTTTTCTCTTTAGTATACTCCTGCAATATGGTCAGTGACATTGACTGACAGTTTTGATACAATTGAGTTGTCTATCTTCTAGCATTTATTGTCTACAGGTTTCCGGTAGGCACACACGTTTACAAAGTTGGACATATCATGTTGACCGGAGTAAAGAAGATATCCATATGATCTCTCTCTCACCATGTCTCTATCCAAGCATTTATTATTTGCAGGATTTTCGAGTTTCTTACGATTGGACCTGCTACAACTATCAGGAGACACATTTCAAAATGAGAGACAACAGACACTTAAACGGATATTTTTTTTAAGAGAAGATAAATAGAAGTGTGTTGACGAATGAAAGATCATCTTTTTTTTCGAATAGAAAGAAAGAAGAGCTCGCTCCTTCATTCATAAAAAGACTCTTTCTCTTAGCTCTCCACAAAGCATTGTTCTTCCATTCCTTCTAGAGTGTGAGAGCTTGTTTTAGTTCTAAGAGATTCTCTTCTTAGTGTAATTCTTTTAGTCTCTCAAATTCTGCCTCAGATCAAGCACTGTATTGTTGCTATTAGCTTGGTCTAGGAGCCATCACATCATTACTCTTCTTTGAGTGATCCTCTTCTTAAGTGAAGAGAAGACATGTTGTGTAGTAGGTGGGTGGATCCCTTTTGTAGAAAGGAAGATCTATTGTAACAGATGGTGTATTGCCTCTTTATGGAGTGAAGAGAAGGCCAGCTGGTGCTAGATGTGTAAGTGTCCTCGAGGGGGACTGTACCCTTGATTAATGGAATCCCAAGTTGTTGTTTGGGGACTAGACATAGGACTCCTTGTGATAAGAGATCTAAACCAAGATAAAAAAATTTGTCGTTCATGTGATTGTTTTTATACCATTATCCGCTACTCATTAACTATAACTATTTCGTTTAGTGTTTCGAAAGTTATTTTGTCACAGAATATTTCTAAGATAAATTTTTAGCAATCCATTCACCCCTCCATTCACCCCCCCCCCCCCCCGGGCTTGCAACCTCGTTAACATCCTTGAGACTTCCTCTTTGCAAATTCTGCTTAGTTCCTCTGGTAGGGCAAAAGACTAATTGATGTTAAATCTAGCTATCCTCGCCTGTTTTGCCAGCCAATCTGCTACGGCATTTGACTTTCTCCCCATTTTTAAAAAATGATTGGAAGAGAGTTATTTATGAGGATCAGGATCATGGTTGGCTGACTCATTGAACTCGCCTTGTCACACCTCGCTAATTTAGCAGTGAAATAAATCAGGGAGATGTGCGCAAATTACATAGTAATGTATATTGCGCAAAACAATCGAGTGATACGGAGCAACTAATGGACAATACTTAGAATAAACTCTTCATTTTTATTGAAAATTCATAAAGACTATTACAACCACTAATTAGGAGCCAATACATAGGGCTCAATGACATCATTGCATTTGAAAGAAAGTTTAAACAAGTATCTAACTAGACTCTATTATACTAGGGTAACACCATCGATATGACGCTAGGTCGCTCATCACTCTAGTCCTTTCCCATTGGTGTGCGTAATGTCATCCTCCGACTTACCTGAAACACATTAATAAATAACACAGGGTGAGCGATAACTCTCAGTCGGATTTAATCTCATGAGCCAAGCGCGCTTTAAATAATTAATGTATTAATGAGCAGAGTAACTAACGATAGAGAGAGTCAAGTAATGTTAAAAGAATAATTGCACAAGCAGTGTGGTTCAATAGTATAAGAATCAAGTATAGCACAAAGAACAGGATTAATTATAAGGTGTATGTCAAGTCATGATAGTGAGCGATAGCAAAACATCAATGTCAAACAAATAGCAAGTAACATGCATAACAAGAGAGAGAGAGTTGGCCATATAGAGAGTAAATGTCCACTGAGGCAAATAGCACTTTGATTGATTTTCATCAATCGAGATAGTATAGCACTTTGGTTGATTGTCTTCGATTAATCTAAATAGTATAGCACTTGGATATAATGCCAAACACCCTGATCATTAAACTCCCACAGGCAAATAGTACTTTTTGGGCACACCTCCCAGGACCAGATCGGGCCCTTTATAATATTGCCAGGCATTGATTATGTTTTGTTATCTTAGACAATCAGTAGATGGCAAAATAGAGTACCAAGAATCGATGAGAGTAATTGAAGAATAGACGAGAGTATAGAGAGAGCTTGAATAGACGAGAGGATAGAGATAGTAGATGAGAATGAGGGTCATGCTGGTAAAGCAATGATAAAACAACGATAGTAACTGTAATATCTTGAACTTTTGGATCGTAGTTTATCGGGTTTGGGGGCCAGTGTATGGCCCATTAGTTGAGTTTGTATGTGTGCATGAGTGTTTGATGTTGTGTGTAGCAGGCATCGCAATTCTTCATGAATGCGACCACCTGCTACGTCGTGATTTAACACCGCTTTTACGTGGGCATGGCTGCATGTGCGCCGCGTGGCACATGCAGCGATGTCGGGGCTTAATTGTGATGACCAGGTATGTTGCGTTTTAAACGCGATGGCCTGATATGTCACGATTTAGCCTACGATTTGTTTGGGCTCCCAGCCCTGGCCAAACAGTGCAAGTTGCACTGTTCGGCTGTAGGGAGTTCTGGGAGAGACCTTGCTGGCAATTAAGGGGTTTAGTGTGATTTTTGAGGTGCTTCCGGCGCGAGGAGGTGCTTTGGAGCGCGGGAAACGCCGGGACGGTGTCGTTATCGTGTTCTTCATATCAGTAGGGGAACTTTCTTCTTGTTTTGGTTGTGTGGCTTGTGTGGATTAGGTTAGAGGTGTTTTAATTGTAGTATTGCTTGTATTTGGTAGTAAGCATGCTTAGGATATCATATGAATGGTTGTTTCATGCTTTACAATCATGTATAGCTATTTGGTGTGATTTTCGGAATGAGAAAACAAGGTAGGGGTCTTCAGTTTGAAAGGCGACGGATCCAAACGTCGCGTTTTCTACACGACGACATGTCCGGTCGTGATTCATGATTCGAATGGCGTCCACTGTGTTGGTAGCAATTTAGAATGTGGCCACCCGAGTTGTTGGGTTCTATGGCCAGTCTGTCTGTTTTCTATTGTACATTGCTTGTGCAATGTTGGTTAAGTAATGTAGAGCATGTAAGGGGTGTGTTGACTCATATCGTGGTTGGAAACATCGAATTTGCGTGGATGTGTGCATAGCAAGTTTGGTTGTTTAACGCCTTCTGTGGTTACCTCTCAAGTCGGATACCCCAGGTTCATTGTGAGCCAAGCACAGGGTGCTCGGGGTTTGTCCCGGTACGGTGTGTACCGTCAAGGTTTGTGTCGTCTTCCTAGACACCCTCACTCCTGAGTTTTCTTTTTTTTTAAATGAGGCTATACCTAGCATAAACAATTTGGAAGTCGTGGCTCCGATATCGTGAGAGCTAGGCAAATTTTATATATGATAAGACATAAAGGGAAAGGATTACAACGAGGTCCTGGGCACAAACACAAGTTACTTTATGCAGAGGGTCAAGTAAAGCGAAGCATCAGCCCAAGAAAACAGAAAATTTGCTCAGTTCTGTCCGCAAGAAATTCAGTTCGCAAGATCTTCTGCTGAGTTTACGCGTCGGATTGCGCTCTGTGTTCTAACTCGTGGTTGGTGCGGCATTGGGTCCGGAGGGACGTACGGGCCAGCCATATTTCTGTAGAGTTGACACAAGTCATCGGAAGACAAAGATTCGACTTCCATGCCACCATCGAGAAGGTTTCTGACTTTGTATTGGGCAGGAAGGCAGATCACGTGACCATCTGAAGTTGTCTCCGAACGAGGCTGCACAGGTGCTGCCACTGTGCACAGCAGGTGGTTAACACGGGGGCATGGTGCCCTCTTGAGGTCTGGCTGCATTCATGCAGATCTCTCCTCTTTTAGTCTTTTTTCGCAGCGCGTCGGCGAAGGACATGCGAGGAGATGACTGGGATGCATCTCCAGAAGACAGCGAGGCTGCCATCCCGGATGGAGAACCAGTTGGTACGTTGTCCTTGGCATCAGGGTAAGAAGGTGGGGCTGCAGCATAAGACCCTTTCAGAACCTGTACAAACTGACCCGTGTCCTCATGTAGGACATCATCATGAGCTGGGTGAGGCACAGAAGAGGAGGTCGGCCTCCAAGCAGGGGCAGCAGCGTTCAAGGCAGAAGGTGAGTGAGGCTTGGGCATAGTTTCATCCCCAGCAGGAGTGACAGAGTCCACTGTGAGGGTGGCAATATCTGTTGTGCCACCAGAGGACATAGGATCAGATTTCTCAGCTCCAGTAGCAGCAGCACGATCTGAAGCTTCCACTGAAGCAGTAGCATGTATGACGTCCGCCGGTAACTGATCAGAGGCAATTGGCACGGTTGCATGTGCCAATGGTTGCTGAGGAATATCATCGAGCACTTTGAAGTCATCATTTGGCACTGTAATCTCTGGAGCATTAGTAACTTGCTGAGTGGGCACTTCATCAAGCACATTGCGAGCAGCCTTAGTAATGCCTGCAGAAGTGGGCTGTCCTGCAAGAGAGGGTTTGGCATCGTTGCTCTTATCAATTTTGTGGATGGGACACCAGACTTGCTTACCTTCAGACTGACGGGGAGCAGAGCTAGCAAAGTGGGAGTTCTGATCACTAGGTGGGTGCTTTTTGCATTTAGATTGCACATGGCCAAGGCGTTTGCAAGATAAACAGAACAGTGGCGGTTCAGGGAAGACCAGTGGCTACCAGAATCCATCTGAACCCATACCAACCCAGATCCTTTTCGGAAGATGCTTGGAGATGTCCAACTCAACATTCACTCGAGTGGCTTGTGTGCGTGTTAGACTGATAGAGTTCTTATCTATTTTGAGGACAGGTCCAAGGCTTCCAGCAATGAAGCGCAGCATAGCATCATTGTAGAAGTTTGCTGGAAGCCCAGGAAGCTCCAGCCAAACCAGAACAAGTGGGGAGTCCTCCTCAGGGGAAAAATTAATAGATCACTTGAAGAACTTGAAAGGGCGCCCCTGGATGAATACAGACTCTTTCAAAAGAACCTGGAGGTAGTCGTCCTTGTCCAAAAATCTGATGAGGAGGTGGCGATTGTCCATTGCGTTGATGATGAAGTCTTGCAAGAAGGCGAAGTGTTGTACCATGTGAGACCTGATCTCCTGGAAGGCAGGGACGGATCCAGAAATTTTATCCAGTGGGGTCACTCGAATTATATATTTAATATTTATATAATTATATATATTATAAATAATATAAATAAATATTTAAAATAAAAAATAAATATTTTAATAATAATAAGATAATTTATTACAATCAATTATTTTCTTACGGTAGGGTCACCCTTATAAAACCCCTCAAAAACATAAAATTTACATGATCATTTGAACCCAAAAAAAAAATTCAGTGGGGTCACCCCCTTATAAAACCCCCCCAAAATACAAAAATTACATGGTTACTTAAACAAACAAAAAAAATCCAGTGGGGTCACGTGACCCCACTGGATGCTCTCTAGATCCGTCCATGCTGGAAGGGAGGGCAACCCAGGGGGTCTGAGCTATGACTGCAAACTCCAAGGGAGAACAGGAGGTCTTGATTTCGTCATTGGTGAAGAAGACAACTGGTTCCCCCAGAGTTTGAGTTGTACGTCCTAAGAGTTTGAATTGTACGTCCAACTAAAGGAAAGATGACAATGGGAAGCGACGTGTGTTTGTGGGTGTGCAGTCGCTTGTAGCGCGCTCGTGGTTAGGGGACAGATACTAGTAGACGTACTGGTCTCCAGCTAGTCTGGTTTTCCAGTGCCTCACTTTAGGGAGCTCGGGCTGGAGTCCCTAAAGGTGCCAAGTATGGGCCTACAGCTATGTGGTCTACAAGAGTGGTGTTGGTTGGTCGCCACAGTTCTTAACCCTGTTGAGGTGGAGCGGCAGCTGGACCTTACATCCGTGGCTGCGAGGCTGAGAGATAGTCTTGTGTGTTTTGTCCGGAACAGTGGCTGGTGTCGCGAACTAGTTCTCGTGACTCGTGTGCGGCGTGCCCTTCCTTAGCTTGTATGCATGTACGTGAGTTGCCGTTTTATTTATTTACAGCTATAGTACCATGCGCAGGTAGTATTACCTTTTATTTGAATATAAGTCTTGTTTATATTATTGTGTGGTTATCATTCTCTCAGCTTTTGGGGAGTTGCCCTACTAAGACTGTGACTTGTGAGGCTCACCCCTTCTTCTTCCAGGTGAAGGAGAGCAAGAGGGTTCTCATCCCTCTTCTAGTTCGGGATCGCACCGTAGCGGAGTCGGGCCTACGCCACCAACAGAGTAATTTCCTTTCTATTGTGCCTTGAGGGTTTTGTCCTAGACAGTTGCACTCTGTACTTTGACTTTGGTTCAGAACTGGATATGTACATTTTATGTGAATATGTGTAAGATATGGCATCTCATATATGTTCAGCGTGTCCCTTTATATTTCCACGGATAAGTGTGTGTTAATATCTCTTGTGAGGCCTTGGCCGGTTCGTGGGAGATATAGTCGGTTCAAGCTCATTATTGGGTTAACGGGTTTGAACGACGAGGACCATCACAGTTGGTATCAGAGCAAGGTTCGTATAAATATGAGGGAACAAGAAATGTACATAGCTTGATCTCTACTATAGTCTACTGCTGGTAGTTGGCCTTGTTTTTGTAATGATGTGTTTGTGTGTTATGTGGTTGGAATGATGTATGTGCAGGATTAGAAATGGCAGATAGAAGGGACTGGGGAGGTGGTGGAGATGAGCCTGAGGAGTCCACACATTAGTTGATAGAAAGATTATGGGAAAGTATCATAGAGATTCGGACACGATTAGATCAGTAGCCACCAGTTCAGCCAGTGATTATAGCACCACCAGTTAAGGAGCAGGTAGTATCGATACCGCTAGTACCACCCCCACCACCACCTGGAGTTTAGGTACCATTTGTTGTACATTTAACTCCAGTTGTGCCAGTACAACCAGCTAGCGTGGAGGAGTCTATAGTATTAGTGGAGAGGCTCCTACGGTTGCAGCCACCTACATACTCAAAAGGTCTAAATCCAGATACGACAGAACATTGGATGCATGAAATTGAAAGAGTTTTCGTCACCATGAGATGTCCATAGGCCGATAGAGTGATATTGGCTACCTATCAGTTGCGGGGATTTGCATAAGAATGGTGGAGGCTCAAGATGCAAATCTTGTTTGTAGGTCGGGCGGAGGATACAATCACTTGGCCAGAATTTTTGGAAGTATTTAATAATACATTCTTCCCAATGCAAATTCAGCAAGCTAAGAGAGAGTAGTTCAAAACAATATACCAAGGGAATTTGTCAGTGTTGGAGTATCAAATGAGATTCATGGCCTTGAGCAGGTATGCACCTTATGTAGTCACTAATAATGTTATGATGGTGGAATACTTCATCCGAGGGTTGAGGTTAGAGTTGCAAGATGCAGTAATTCCTCTTATGTGCGGGACGGTGGAGGAGGTATCCCAGAGAGCAGCAATTCTTGAGAGGACTGTGCAATCTAGGTAGTCAAGTGGAATCAACAGTTTTCGACTTCCACAGCAATCTCCAGATGTTAGTAAAGGCAAGGCACCTTCAGGAGGAACATCTACATCAGGTTTTGGTAAGCGGGGTTCCAAGTTAATAAAGATATTCAGGGGCTAAGGAGGTGGTAGGCAGCAAGGCTTTCAGCAGGGCCGAGGCTTTAGGCCGGAGGTGGAGGAATCACAGCAAAGTAAAACAATGCAGCCTACAGTTCCTCCAGAGTATAGATGCTATAATTGTGATCAACCAAGGCACTTGGCTAGAAATTGTCCCCTAGAAGAGACAGTTATGGCAGAGGGGCACCACAGCAGCAGCAGCAACCATTCCAGCAGCCATCGGTCGAGCGAGGTAGAGGTCCGCCTTACCAAAGGGGACGAGGACGAGTTATGGCAATCACAAGAGCTCAAGCGGAGGCATCAAATCTGATTGAAGGTATAATACCTCTCCTTGAATTTTATGCTAGAACATTAATTAATCCAGGTGTATCACATTCTTTCATTTCTGAAGATTTCATGGATTGTATGGACCACCCTTTTGAGGAGAGGCGGTGTGAGCTTGTGGTAGAGGTCCCTTCAGGTGATTTTATGCTTACTTCCTATTACATAGATGAGGTTCCCATAATGATACAAGGAAATCAGTTGCCAACAAGGTTACATGCATTACAGTTAAAGAAATATGATGTGATTTTGAGTATGGACTGGTTAGAGGCATATGGAGCAGTGGTTGATTGCAAGAAGAAGAGAGTAAGATTCAGTCATCCCGGAGGGGTTATGTTTGAATTCTAAGGTATGCCATTCTACACTCCTAAGTTCATTATTTCTGCACTTAAGGCTAGGAGGTTGATTAATGCAGGGTGTGTAGCGTATCTAGCATCAGTCAGTTTGGTTGAGACAGGTAAGACAGTAGAAATGGTACCAGTGGTTAAAGAGTTTGTTGATATATTTCCAGAAGAATTACCACGGTTGGCTCCGCATAGAGAGGTAGACTTTATAGTAGAATTATAGTCGGGCAGTATGCCAATTTCAAAGGCACCCAATAGGATGGCACTTGCAGAGCTGAAGGAGTTGAAGAAACAGTTACAAGAATTGCTTGACAAAGGTTTCATTCAGCCCAGTCACTCACCATGGGGAGCACCAATTTGTTTGTTAGAAAGAACGATGTTGTAACGACCCAAGATCCGCATTACCAGTAACCAACTGGTAACCCGAATCCTGACCCGCTAACCCACGAGTCGAAACTCGAAAGGGTAAGAAAAGAAGTGTCTGAGGAGAACATATAAACAAATGTACACATCACAATTTAAAAGCATCTCAAACTGGCATAACTCAGAGACAACATTAAAGTAAGAGTACAGTAAGAACAGGAGTAAAGTACTACTCACAACAGCAAGACGAGACCAACCACAGAGAGACACAGCTCCTCGAACCTCGAAAGCCGACCACGAACCACCTGAGGGGAAGGGAGTGAGTCTCACAAAAAGAGACCCAGTAGGGCAACTAACCCCCACCGGTAACAGAGCTACTAAACAGTGCTAAACAGAAAGCGACTGTAAGTAAACGCGCACACTCTGTCAACACACACAGGAACCGGTAACGTAGTGCGCAACTCCCTCAGAAGCGCACTGAGAGAAACTAGAACCTCGCCGGCTCGACAACATTACAAGCACAGCACACACACAAGCTTGCACGCAAGAGCTCACACAGCACTCACAAAGTAGGACTCAACCAGGGTCTACTGTTCAGCGTCCTGACACCACAGAGTCTCGCAACCCTAGCCACGTGTGCACACTACAGACGCTCTCTCTCACGTCTGGTCCACGACCGGTTTTTCCCTTACGCCCGACCTAGCGGTAGAGAAGGGGCTCCACGGAGACTGGCTCAAAACCACCACAAGGAGTATGCACAGGACAGAGTTGCACTCGGCGTCCTGGCTCACTAGCGGAGGACAACCATACGCTAGTCATCTAGACGGAGTCGCACCCACGCCTAGGAAACACAACAGAAACGGGCACGCGGTAACGCAACGCGCGTACAACAGACGGAATACACTCAACGCCTGAAACTCCCTACAACCGACGAACAGTCCTGTGTCACGTCTCGACACAGTCAAACACAACACGAGCACAGGTAGAGACACTCTCTACACTTGGCAAATTGTGCTAACAGGCGGACACCGCATGTCAACATCTCAAACTACGGAAAAAGGGAAAGCACAGCTTGCTGGGAACTTACGTGCAAGTAGACGGCAACATCGATTGTCGTTAACTAAGGGTAAACGGCAACACCCTAGACGTCTATAAGAAGGTAGACGGTCGCGCGTTGGCCGTTCACTCAAACTCGACGACAAACGATCTTGTCGTTTATATCCTACCATGAAGAATTAGACGACAAAGAACACGCCGTCTAGATCCTCCACTGAAGAGCTTAACGGCAAGGGCTCCAGCCGTTAACTTCTTCCCTGAAGAGTTCAACGTCAACAACCCTTGACGTTTATTTCTCCAGCTTCCAGCAGCTGAAAACAGGCATACGCCGATCCCAAAGAGAGCAATCCAGCCCTCAGACCAGCGAAATGATGAAGGAGAAACTCTCCCCCACATCATACTACACTACAGCAACACCGGAAACCACGATTCAACGCACGGATCGGCCAAACCACTCAAAATCCCGGCAAAAAGGAAAACCTCCTCAAAGCACGATTTCACGCAAATCACACGCAACAAGCATGAAATTAACACTACAAGGACACTAAGGGGTCGAGTCCCTACCTCCGAAGCGTGTAAGAAGTCCTGCCAAACCTCAATTAGCGCCGAACCCCCAGAAGCTTCCTCGCGAAAACCGCCACCTGATCCGCTGTTTTCCGCCCGATCTAACTCTGCCTCGCACACCAAGGTCTTTCCACGAGCTCCCGTAAACCACCTGAATGAGTGAAAACGGACAAAGATCGAAAAGGAGAAAAAGAGAAGAAAAAGGAGAGGAAATGGCTGCTCACGGGTCTGCCCTATTTCAACAGGCGCGACAAGTAGACGTCAGCATCCCTAGCCGTCTACTCGAACCGCCAAAGAGTCGACATCAAGACCGCTTGCCGTCAAGTTCAACAACAAACGTCCACAACGCTGGACGTCAACCCCTAGGTCAACGACCTACCCCTGGATGTCAACCCCTGATCAACGACAACACATATACTGTCAACCAGACCCGAACTGCAACTAGACTCGAGATGTTACAGATGCAGCCTTAGAATTTGCATTGATTACTATCAGTTGAATCAGGTCACTATTAAGAACAGGTATCCACTTCCCCGGATTGATGATTTGTTTGATTAATTGCAGTCGGAAAAAGTATTCTCTAAGATTGATTTGAGATCGGGTTATCACCAGTTGAGAATTCGAGAAGAAGACATTGATAAAACAGCTTTAGAACAAGGTATGGGCACTATGAGTTTGTGGTTATGCCATTTGGGATAACCAATGCACCTGCAACATTTATGAACTTGATGAATAGAATATTTCACCCGTACTTAGACTGATTTATTGTGGTATTCATAGATGATATACTGGTGTACTCAGCTTCAGAGGAGGAACATGCAGATCATTTGAGAATCACTTTGCCGACATTGAGGGTTCATGAGTTATATGCTAAATTCAGTAAATGTGAGTTCTGGCTAAAGGAAATTCAGTTCTTGGGGCATGTGATTTCAGGGGAAGGTGTTGCAGTGGACCCAGCTAAGGTCGAAGCAGTTATGAAGTGGGAGGAGCCAAAGTCAGTGCCAGAAATTGGGAGTTTTCTTGGTTTGGCAGGTTATTACAAGTGGTTATTCAGGATTTTTCGATGATTGCAGCACCTATGACAAGACTCACTAGGAAGGGAGTGCCTTTTGTATGGTCATCCGATTGTAGGTGCAGTTTTATGGAATTGAAGAAGCGGCTCACTTCATCACCTATACTAGAAATACCATTAGGCCGAGGTGGTTTTGTGTTGTATATAGATGCTTCCAGGAGAGGACTTGGAGCAGTACTAATGCGGCATGGGAAAGTGGTGGCTTATGCATCCAGACAATTGAAATGGCATTAAGAGAATTATCCCACACATGATTTAGAGCTGGCAGCAGTGGTATTTGCATTGAAGCTATGGAGGCACTACTTGTACGGTGAGAGATTTGAAATTTTCACAGATCACAAGAGCTTAAAGTATATATTCTCACAGAAGGATTTGAATTTGAGGTAGCGCAGATGGATGGAATATCTAAAGAACTATGATTTCAGCTTAGCATATCATCCAGGCAAGGCCAATGTTGTTGCAGATGCTTTGAGTAGTAAAGCAGTGATGAGTCACATGATGATAAGAGAATAGAAGTTATATGAAGATGTGGCAGAGAATTCATTATTTGTTCCAAGTAGTCAACGACGAGCAGTGTTAGCCAGTAGCACAGTGGAACCATCCTTGTATTGGCAGATAATAGAAGCTCAGAAAGTAGATGAAAACTTGGCTGAAATTGTGAAGATGGAAGATGTTACCATTGATGATGATTGTGTGGTCAGATTCAGGAATAGGTTGTATGTCCCCAGTGAAGCAAGAGTCAAGCAGAAAGTGTTAGAAGAAGCACACCGATCTAGGTACACTATTCACCCGGGAAGCACAAAGATGTATCAAGACTTGAAGAAGCATTTCTGGTGGCCGAGCATGAAGAAGGAAATAGCAGAATTTATAGCAAGATGTTTAGTATGCCAGCAAGTTAAAGCAGAGCATCAAAGGCCAGGAGGTTTATTGCAGCCACTACCCATTCCACAGTGGAAATGGGATGACATAGCTATGAATTTTGTTGCAGGATTACCCAAGACAGCGTCAGGTCACAATGGTATATGGGTCTTTGTTGACAGGTTGACAAAGGTGTGCAGATTGTTAGCCGTGAGTATGTCATGGGCAGTGGATAGATTAGCAAGACTATATGTGGATAAAATTGTGCCATTGCATGGAATTCCAGTATTTATTATTTCAGAGAGGGATCCCATGTTTACTTTAGGTTTTTGGAGGAGTTTGCAAAGAGTTGTTGGTACACAGTTGAGGTACAGTTTAGCATACCATACCTAGATAGATGGACAGACAGAAAGAACAATCCAGACTATTGAAGATATGCTACTGGCATGTTGTTTAGTTTGAGGAGGTAGTTGGGAATAACATTTGGGCATGGTAGAATTTGCTTACAACAATAGTTACCACACAAGCATCGGAATGGCACCATATGAAGCTCTATACTGAAGACC
The DNA here is from genome assembly GCA_014218235.1 of Colocasia esculenta. Classification (NCBI taxonomy): domain Eukaryota; kingdom Viridiplantae; phylum Streptophyta; class Magnoliopsida; order Alismatales; family Araceae; genus Colocasia; species Colocasia esculenta. The sequence goes on along the minus strand of CM024759.1, from coordinate 5,742,254 downwards.
TTGTAGAACTCCCTTGAATTAGCATGAGGTAGGAGAGAGGCAAGTCATGAGAGCAGAATTAGTGCAGCAATGTGCAGATATGGTTAAGTTTATCAAAGAGAAGCTTCAAACAGCCCAAAGCAGACAAAAGAGTTATGCAGATACACGGCGCAGGCCACTACAATTTGAAGTTGGTGATTATGTGTTCTTAAGAGTTTCACCAACAAAAGGTGTTTTGAGGTTCAGCAGAAAAGGTAAATTAAGTCCAAGATATGTAGGTCCATTCCAGAATCTAGAAAGAATTGGTGAAACGGCATATAGATTGGAGCTTCTAGTATATTTTACAGATGCTCATGATGTGTTACATGTTTCCATGCTAAGAAGATACATTCGGGACCCTTCGTAGGTTGTTAGCTATACTCGGGATGATTTGAAACCAGATATGTCCATGCCAGAGTATCCCGTAATGATTACAGGACGACGAACACCGAACACAAAGACTGAGAAATAAAGACATTGAGCTAGTCAAAATCAGATGGGAAAATAGGCATGGTATAGAAGATACTTGGGAATTGGCAGATGAGATGTACAGAATGTATCCATACTTGTTTGAGTAAGCATTTAATTCTTTTAGGTGATAGTCTTGCATGTGATAATTAAATTGTTGATTGAGTTTACTTCATGAATTTCAAGGACGAAATGTCACGCCCCGACATTTAGCAGCGGAAAATAAACGTCGAGAGCGTGAACGATACAGGTGTGCGTATCACAGTCAAGTAATTCAGAGTAACAACTAAATATATAACACAAGGTTAAAGACTATAATATTGCCAGCCAACATAATCTTTATTTCATTCCATCAACTAGTTTAAACACCTTACATCATCAGAGCCAAACATAGGGCCCAATATTATATCTAAAATACATATGACATCAAATGAAATAACATATCTATTACAGACTCTTCAATTCTAAACTTATTGGCTGACTAACTATGTGGACGGGTACAGTTGGGTAGCTCATCACTCGTCTCCGGTCCCTTCATTTTCCAGTTCCTCATATTCATTACTTGAAAAAATTAAGGAAAGCAAGTGTGAGCGCACTAGCGCCCAGTAGGATTTACATCTCATGGTGAGGGCATGCTTTACATAGTTAACATGTTAACATTGGCAATACTATCATGCAATGCTCATGACAATAACGATAGTGACAAATCCAAACTATAACATGTACGAGGATGGTTCAATAACAGTTCATGATGATTCTCATGTAGGATGGAACGATTATCAATGAGATAGATGACAGTACGATCACTTGACATGTAGGAGAGATTCAATAGCATGTAGCATGTACAATAGATATCTCAAGTTGAATTCCGTAGAACTCCAATGGGCAATGACATGTAGGATTCAATAACGATGACATGTACAATAGATTTGGTCATTTCACATATAACAGTCAATCAATAAATCATTCATTCATTCATTCATTCATTCAATAACATTGTGGAAATTACCCAGATCAATCTTGCATTCAATTAGGTGATTTCCAGACACCTCAATGGATCATATACTCTCACGATTTATAAGTATTTCGGGTGTTCCTCCCAGGACCAGACTGGGCCCTATTTGCACAGGCATAGTTGTGAACCGAAGTTCCAATAGTTTCTAGTAATTCCATTCATTCATTTATGGCCACATGATTTCCAAGCAATGGACAATGATGAACTAAAGATCATGTCAATGATGATAGAGAACAATGCAAGGGGACATGATCCAGATTAATTTCGGCAGCATAACGGCTTATTCTCATTAGTTCAATCTTTACATTTAATGGCTTGTTTTCAATGTTATCAAATAACTCTCATGAGAAGTAGATAAGAATAGAAGTGCATTCTATCTTCCGGGTACTTCATTGGTACAACCAACTCGGTCTCCATGAGGAAATCCACGGAGTACGGAGAATTACAGAGGTCTTAGAGAAAAGGTCACTAGTCGGCTGATACGGAATGACTGGCCGAGAGTTTCCAAATCCCCAAGAGAGGGCTGCCTAAATGTGCAATGTGACATGTAGAGCGTGTCTCAGTCCACAATCCACCGGTTTAAAACAAGACGGAAAGCTCATAACAATCAACATGACATGTATGCAATTTAATCTATCACATGGTTGCAGTGCATTTTAGCATGTAATCACTTTCAAATTTATGAACGAGACATAGTATAGACATAGCATGTAACAATCACATGATCACATGGATGAACTCAATCAATCATTTACACTTAGAATAGATGTTCATATTCTTAAGATTTTCATGTAGGTTAAACACTTTTAGGCCATTGCATAACTATATGACATGATGTAATATAAGAACATGCATATGGTAGACTGGAAAGCTCATTAAAATTGTCTCGGGTCGGCCATGAAATCGCGACGAAACTAGTCAACGCACTTCAAGAAAATGTACACAGTCAAATCTCGGTTCTATAAGAAATAACAAAATCGCGACGTACATACCCGTCGCGTTCAAATCGTGACGGGACAGATCGTCGCCTTTTCGGTCGGGAATCGATTGCTGGATCAATTATGCAGTGAGAATCGTGACGGTCCTGTCTGTCGCGTTCATAACGCTACTCTCTGAATCCCGACGGGTCGACCCGTCGCGTTCAGGAGATAGTTTTAAAAACAAAATATAAAAATAACAGAAATTTTTGGGCGGGAAACAAATCAAATCGTGACGGCCTATGCTGTCACGTTCATGACAGGTGCTGAAAACCATGCAGCGCACAGTTTCATGCACTGTGGTTGACTGGTCAGACATCAAAACACGAAGGAACTATCTGTCGCCTTTTACGGAATCCCGATGTACCTGTACGTCGAATTCATGCAACATGAATCGCGACGTCTGGAGTCGTCGCTTCATGGATCTTACCCGAAACCCAGAAAAAAAAACGTGACACCCTTCATGATAAACTTATAACTTGAAAACCAGTGATCTTTGGACAAAACCCTTAACATGAAAAATGACAAGGACAATAGTAGAAGAAAACTATTGTTTTGGGTTTGACCCAATTCAGCCTCGGTTTGCATGAAACACATGAAGAACACAAAAAGCCCTAACCTTGCGCGACTCATGGAAAACGCTTAATATGACTCACATACTTCATGAAAATTGGGAAAAATACTTGCAAATGAAACTAGACTCGATGCTCTAATCATTGGTATGTGCAACTCTTATGTTCAGCCCGAGATCACCTACCTTTGTGTAGTTCTAAGTCAAGTCGATGCACAGGTCACAGCAGAGGATGGATGGGGAAGAAGCTCCGATTCCTGGCCATTCTCCTCCTCCTCTAGTGCCCTAGCTCGTTCTCCCACGACCCCAACACAATGGTAAACCTTCACTAAGAGTCTCTTCACGATTATTTATAGATCTAGGGTTTATTCAAGTCCTTATGTGCTTAGGAATTAGGGGTTGCGATTTTTGCTTGGGTAGCTTCCATACTTTGGGGATTCTCCTCCCAATTGAAGTAGGAATACTACTAGGAAGGTTCCTAGCATGGCTAGGTACGAATTGGATTGCCATCCATGGCTAATCACCCATATTTTAACCCTAATTTGCCCTTTCCTAATTTCTGCATATTTATGGTCACGAATTTTGGGTATATTGCTATTGGGTTTTGATCTTTGGCCCATTTAGAGTTGTATTGGTGCAATATGATTTAAATAGTTGATTTCACACTTTGGGAGTTTAATCATGTCATTTATTTTATTTCGGTTCACCATTTTTATTTATTTGCTATTTTCCTACATTTTAAATCATTTAGTTTTCTGGGGCGTTACACGAAATTTCTTTTAGGTGATAATAATGTAATATCCTGAACTTATGGATCGTAGTTTATCGGGTTTGGGGGCTAGTGTATGGCCCATTAGTTGAGTTTGTATGGGTGCATGAGTGTTTGTTGCTGTGTGTAGCAGGGTGTGAGGTTGGAGGGTTGGAAAATTTCAGCCCAACAGACCTCTGGCGTGCTCATTAAGAACGCGACCAACACAGGCGTCGTGATTCTTCATGAATGCGACCACCTACTATGTCATGATTTAACACCGCTTTTACATGGGCGTGGTTGCATGCGCGCCGCGTGGCGCATGCAGCGACGTCGGGGCTTAATTGTGACAATCAGGTACATCGGGTTTTAAACGCGACGGCCCGATACGTCGCGATTTAGCCTGCAATTTATTTGGGCTCCCAGCCCTGGCCAAATAGTGCAGGTTGCACTATTCGGCTGCCAGGAGTTCTGGTGTGATTTTCGGCATGCTTCCGGCTCGAGGAGGTGCTTCGGAGCGCGAGAAATGCCGGGACGGTGTCGTTATTGTGTTCTTCGTATCGATAGGAGAACTTTCTTCTTGTTTTGGTTGTGTGGCCTTTGTGTATTAGGTTAGAGGTGTTTTAATTGTACTAACGCTTATATTTGGTAGTAAGCATGCTTAGGATATCATGTGAATGGTTGTTTCATGCTTTACAATCATGTATAGTTGTTTGGTGTGATTTCCGGAATGAGAAAACAAGGTAGGGTTCTTCAGTTTGAAAGGCGACGGATCCAGACGCTGCATTTTGTACACGATGACATGTTCGATCACGATTCAGGTTTTAATGCGACAGGTTGGTCCGTTGCAATTCATGCTTCGAATGGCATCCACTGTGTTGGTCGCGATTTAGAATGTGGCCACCCGAGCTATTGGGTTCTGTGGCCAGTTTATCTGTTTTCTATTGTACATTGCTTGTGCAGTGTTGGTTAAGTAATGTAGAGCATGTAAGGGGTGTGTTGGCTCATATCGTGGTTGGAAACATTGAATTTGCTTAGATATGTGTGCATAGCAAGTTGGGTTATTTATCGCCTTCCGTGGTTACCTCTCAAGTCGGATACCCCAGGTTCATTGTGAGCCAAGCATAGGGTGCTCAAGGTTTGTCTCGGTATGGTGTGTACCGTCAAGGTTTGTGTCGTCTTCTTGGACACCCTCACTCCTGAGTTTGAGTTGTACGTCCGGCTGAGGGAAAGACGACAATGGGTAGCGACGTGTGTTTGTGGGTGTGCAGTCACTTGTAACATGCTCGTGGTTGGGGGACGGACACCAGTAGACGTACTGGGCCCTAGCTAGTCTGGTTTTCCAGTGCCTTACTTTAGGGAGCTCGGGCTGGAGTCCCTAAAGGTGTCACACGTGGGCCTGTAGCTGTGTGGTCTGCAGGAGTGGTGTTGGTTGATCTCCACAGTTCTTGACCCTGTTGAGGTGGAGCGGCAGCTGGACCTTTCATCCGTGGCTGCGAGGCTGAGAGGTAGTCTTGTATGTTTTGTCTGGGTCAGTGGCTGGTGTCGCAAACTAGTTCTCATGACTCGTGTGTGGCGTGCCCCTCCTTAGCTTGTACACGTGTACGTGAGTTGCCGTTTGTTTATTTATAGCTGTAGTACCATGCGTAGGTAGTATTACCTTTTATTTGAATGTAAGTCTTGTTTATATTATTGTGTGATTATCGTTCTCTCGGCTTTTGGGGAGTTGCTCTACTGAGCTAGTGACTTGTGAGGCTCACACCTTCTTCTTCCAGGTGAAGGAGAGCAGGAGGGTTCTCGTCTCTCTTCTTGTTCAGGACCGCACCGTAGCAAAGTTGAGCCTACGCCACCAGCAGAGTAATTTCCTTTCTGTTGTGCCTTGGAGGTTTTGTCCCAGGCAGTTGCACTCTATACTTTGACTTTGGTTCAGAATTAGATATGTACATTTTATGTGAATATGTGTAAGATATGGCATCTCATATATGTTCAGCATGTTCCTTTATATTTCCACAGACAAGTGTGTGTTGATATCCCTTGTGAGGCTTTGGCTGGTTCGCGGGAGACGAAGTCGGTTCAAGCTCATCATTGGGTTAACGGGTTTGAACGATGATGACCGTCACAGTAACGGTTTCTCAACATGCATATTTGGTGCTAGTAGTTTGGTAGAATTCACTAATCGCCCACTGGTCGTTCTACAAACATAGTCCAGAGGTCCAGTGTAATCTCAAAGTAAGAGAGAAATCTAAAGTCGTTGGATCATGTTGATCCCTAAGGGTAAATAGGTATTGATAATACAATCCGCTTGTCGGCAATGGACATCCACCAAAGCTAAGGAGTCTTACGAAGGCCTTGAACAAGGATTACCTGATCCGAATAGGAGTCTTCCCAAATGGAGAGTCCATCCAAGTCAAGAAAAAAGTATATAGAAAGCTTTGCTTGTCGGGCCTTGAGTGCTCAAAGGCATAGGAGCTACGATAATGGTATTCCAAAACAACGATAGAAACGAAGACAAGTCCATTATTAAAAAAAGGAAATGATGTACATTATTGAAGCAAATTATCAGATGTATTATGGAATATTTTAATATCATGGCAAGTCATATGGGATGGTTTCTAGTGTGTTCATGTGATAGAGAAATCATTGAATATGAGAGGATCAAGTGTATGGCTTTTAATTAAACCATTACATGTTCATGAATATATAACCTCTTACTGTGTTTTCTGTATTAACAAGATGCATAGACACTGGAACAAGATAGAAACCAGAGAAAACTAGGGTTTATGCACAAAACTCAAGAATGCGGCGTACCCTTTAAAGGAACGTAATAGGGTCTGCTAAGGTGGCGACAAGAACTTTGAAGGAACGTGATGGGCACCCTAGGGCAGATAGGAAGAACGTGAAGCAGGGCCCTGTCGCGTTAAGAACACGACAGGTTACCTTGTCTCAACCCTATTGAGAACACGACCTATCGGGCCGTCGCGTTCTCAGGGTTCTTGCCCGAGCCCAAAAGGGAAATCAAATACCTTGGATTACGGTCCAAACTTCCAAGGGTTTTGACATAGGTGCTTTTAAAAATTAAAATCAAAACGGATACTTGATGTAAAATCATGAAATTAGTTTAAACAAATTTGGACTTGCAGGAGTATAGGTAGTAAAGAGTAATTTGATCATTAACATGGTATCAACATGCTATATTCAAGTTCCTTTATGATGAACCAAAAATATGACACAATAGACATGGATTAATAAATTCATACAACATACATGATAGAATTGGGGGAAAATGGTTTCAATGGATTCAGGACATCAAGTATAATCTACGGTAAAAATCTCACATCACGAGATAAAGTGTAGACATAGATTGAAAGAGAACATGATGGGTCGGGTACATGTTCTTACCAGAACTTCAAACATGAAATTGACAAGACAGACTTGATAGAAATTGGGAAAAAAACATGGGCCTATCTTTGAGTGCTTTAAGATCCTAGGGCAAGAATATGAAGAACACGAAGAAGCTTCCTTCCAAGCCTCCTTCTTCACGAATTCCTCGTCCAAGAGCCTTCCTTCCATGTCCTCCAAGTTCCCGAAGATCAATAGGGTTTGCCATAGACGAGATTAGGGTGTATTTGTAGGTTTAGGGTTGAAGAGTTCTTCTTAATCTCTAACTCCTTCTCCAACTCTAAATTTTCATATTTATCTAGTATTTTCCTAATATTTATCCTTCTATTTGGCTTAGGATGGGCTCCAATTTCGTGGCTAGTAAGTTAGGGTAGTGTTAGGAGTCTGTTTTAGATATATATGAATCATATTAGTGATTTACTTGTCCCTTTTAATTAGAAAATAATGGAGTTACGAATTTTGACATATTTATCTCTAATCCATCAATGGGACTTTTTTTTTTTTTTGCCCCAATAACTAACTCATGGACCATAAGTTAAACCCATAACTTATTTTTGGCTTATTGGGTTTTAATTTATAGAGATTGTCCCAATTTTAATTAGGAATTAATGGGTATTGTCAATTAACTTCTCTTTTCCATTACTTTTAACTTCTCTTTTCGATCCAATATATTATTTTTACTTATTATATTTTTTATTTTTTTTAATTATCGGGGTATTACATCATCTCCCTCTTAAAAAGAATTTGGTCCTCAAATTTCATGACTCCTTCGGTTAAATATGAATCATCATTTTATGCTAAAAGGTATTAATTAGGGTGAGTTTAGAGTTATCTTTCACGATTCCTTCTTTGTCATTAGAAATAAGTTACTCTTATATTGTTATCCGTCGCAACTTGATATTTTCCATTGCCATCGAGACGAACAGGTCCGAGAGGTTGGGTTGTTACAATAACCTTAATATATTGTACAGACTTTAAAATTCATAATATTTAGTAATCTCTATTCATTTAAATGTTTACACTGGCTTTGAGATTTATTATCTACTTCATAAGGTGACTACATTAAGTTTTCGGTGTCTAGATTGAGAATAACGATATACACATAAAACACAATACTATCTTACTGTCAAACACAATACCTTTCTTTCTTTGTCGAAAAAAAAAGGTAGTTTTCAGTTTTTACCACCAATTTTATTCCAATAAACAGAGGTGATGTTCTCTCCCCCCTCTGAATTCCTAATTCCAAAAGATACACTAAATTGAGAGGATTGTGTGAAATCACACTCTTCCAATCCTCAAGGGAAAGATGTATGCCAGCAGCCTGCCCCAAGAACAGAAAATATTAGTTTTTTACATAAGGTTTGCCTGACACAGTTTTTGCTCTTTCCACAAGCTCCCCCACAAAAAAGGCATGAGCAAGAGGTGATAAAATCAAAGTTCCGACAGATTTCCTAGCCTGCTGCCTCAACAGAGTGAAATGTGCGATGAAAACTCGCAATGTATAGTTTCCAGATCTTCTGAGTGAAATTTGCATGTGATGAATAATAATAATAAATAGTCCATGTCCTCACTGTGAACACCATAAAAAATGCAAAATATCCATGGCTTTATTTTATTTACATCTGTACATCTTTGTGAGTATACTCTAAGAAAAGTCGGCCATATAAGAATTCCACTTAGCAGACTCCTCACCCTCCATACTTCATGATAACTTTGGTACGCAGGCAGCTCCTCCACCAGATCATATAATAATTCAACCAAAATTCTTCTGATTCTATTGCGCATTAGGGTACTAGCTTGTCTTCCCTGTCTGCACTGAGTTGGAAACTGAGAAGTTGTCCAAGTTGCACATACTCCTGTTCTTCCACCTCTCTTCTCAAAATAATACACCATTGAACACTTGCTCCTTACCGGTCCTGAACTTTCTGCCATCCGTAAATTGCTAAAACATATATTATTGAGAGCTGAACTTGATGCGGGACTGAGAGAGCAAAAGGGTTAAGGAAGAGAGGAAAAAGGGGGGAGGTCGCCGGAATCACACCGGAAAGAAGGATAGGAGGTGGGAGTGTAGGCTTCACACCCTCCCTTTCATAGGGACCACCTTAGGGATTCTCATCCAAGAGCTTCACACCCAAGCATAAACTCCATTTTCGGAGGCACACATAAGAACTCAAATTTTTCTTCCTCTCTTCTATTCTTATCTTTTGTAACAGGACTCTATATATAGACTTTAAAACAAAGAGACTCTTCATAAGACACTTAATAAAGACCTTACTTAAGACTTAGGAAACTCAAAGGACTTAAACTTATTTTAATGGCCCTAGGAATTTGTAAAGCCAAACAAGGTTACAACCATTGGGTCTTTTAATAGGCCACATTAAATACTTTGATTTAGTCATCCTTCATTTCCCATCATTCTCCCTTGATTCGAGAAAACGCGTCCTCGAGTTTTGAAGTGTCGCAATATCCATACAAGAGGCAGAGGAATAACAAAGTCATGCACTAGCAAAGTCGTCGTAGGGATATCCAACCCAATATGCCTTCTGAAAAGTTGCAGTCTGCATGGAATGTGTGTGTCAAGATCGCACCATATCATATCATAGTTGCACTGATCTCTCGTAAAATCTTGCAGATCGCTGATAGCTATCAATGACGGGCTTATCTCAAATACATCATCACATATCAAATGAAGCCCAGACTCGACGAATAAGTCTTGATCCCAAGCTTCAACAAGAACAGTGTTCACACATACACGCTCAGTAATAGTCACCAACTCCAATGGCTTTTCATCAATCATAGTCTTCTCGGGAAGCACTGGCTTGGCAGCAGTAGAAATATAGTTGGGAAAACAAAATGTACCTCTTAAATGTGGTGGCTGGATAATGCACCTAGACTGATTTGAGTCGATAACAATATGTCACTTTTACAACCACTCTTTTTCCAAAGTAATGTAAGATCTCGAGGGATCAATAGTGCACCATGCTCCATTAAAATATTTAATTGATTCCATCTGAGTTTTACCTAAAAAATTTAGGTGAAACTCTACAAAAGTCTGATCACCATCAACAATAATATCTCCAGTTTGTGATAAATTATCAACAATAGCCTGGGAAATATAATTGTCCTGATGCTCCTTATCGAGTACTATTTTTGTCGGCTTCTCATTTGGTAGACGGACGAGGAAGCTAAAATTCATGTTGCATATGTGTAAGAGATTACCCAGACTGAGACTAATAGTGTGGAGGCAGAGGGACTGCTGCAGGTCGTTGGCCGCTGATTGACTGGAATTCGTCGAGACGACCACAACGGCGCAAACGGCACGTGAATCGGACCACAAATGAAGCTTTTGTGTTGGCGGTGCGATAACCGTCCAAGTGCACCGCCTGTGCACTGTGGCTGACCGGGTCTGGTCAAACCGGGTCAAACCCAATTTGTTGACTGCTTTAAAGGGCTCGGGCCCTTCCTCTTTCTTCGTTCCACCTCTAACCTTCGCACAGGAAGAGCAGGACAGGGAAGAAGGCAGCGGCCAGGGCCAAGGCGGGTGGCGGAGCCGGCAACAACGGACGGCAACTCTGGCGACGGCAACTAAGACGGTGGCGGCGCCGGCGAGCGTCGGCGCCGGCGATGGCTTCGGCGGACACCGGTGGCGGCTCCGATGGAGGGCGGCCCTATCTTCCCCGCGCGGCGAGGAGGGGGAGGGCGTCTGTCGTCAACGACACTGGCGAACGACGGCGACGGCAGACGTCTCCTCCAGTCCTCCCTCTTCTTCTGTCGATGGCACGGAGAAAGCGAAAGAGAGAGTGGCGAGACTGAGTGGGGGGGGTCACGGCAGTGGCGAGGGAGGAAGGGGGGGTGTTGCGGAGAAGGGGGGGGCTGCGGCAACCCGCAACAGGTGACGCGCGGGGAGTAGGGGGGCAGCCGCGGCCGATGCGTGGGGTGGAAGGGAAACGGTTTGGCGTGGCAGTGGGGGAGCGCCAGCCGACTGGGGCTTCAAGGCGGAGGTTGCTCGCGGGCAACAGACTGCACAACCAGCTCGCAGGGGAGGGCTGCTGGGTGGCTTCGCATGCAGGGGGAAGGGTGCTCTACGCGAAGGAGAAGAGGGGGCGCGGGGGTCATAGGGGTGTGAGAGTGGGCGAGAGAGAGTGTGCGCAGAGGGGGAGAGACGACGAGGGTCACGAAAGAGAGAAAGAGAAGAACGGAGGGGGTGGGGTCGCGGGGCTCTGCACAGGAAGGGGGGTGCGTCCAGGAGGTCTTCGCGCAGAGAAAAAGAGCAGGGGAAGAAGAAGAAGGCCCTGTCCGGGATAGAGGTTTGCTCTGATACCAAAACTGATGCGGGACAAAGAGAGAAAAGAGGTTAGGGAAGAGAGAGAAAAGGGGAGGTCGTCGGAATCACACCGGAAAGAGAGATAAGAGGTGAGAGTGTAGACTTCACATCCTCCCTTTCACAGGGACCACCTTGGGATTCTCATCCAAGGGCTTCACACCCAAACATAAACTCCATTTTCGGAGGCACACATAAGAATTCAAATTTTTCTTCCTCTCTTCTATTCTTATCTTTTGTTACAGGACTCTATATATAGACTTTAAAACAAAGAGACTCTTCATAAGACACTTAATAAAGACCTTACTTAAGACTTAGGAAACTCAAAAGACTTAAACTTATTTTAATGACCCTAAAAATTTGTAAAGCCAAACAAGATTACAGCCATTGGGTCATTTAATAGACCATAATAAATACTTTGATTTAGCCATCCTTCATTTCCCATCAGAACTTTTATGGGAAACCCAGCCCAATTATCATGCCGGCCTATTCACAGAATAAATCTGCCACACTTGAAAATTTCCAAAGCATGCTTTTTCTTGCAAGACGTCTATTTGAACTGTGGACCGGAAAACAAATATGTATAATTGCAAAAGCTAATTAAATATACGTATCTTTGAGCTAACTTGAAGGCTACAAACAAGAAGAAACATGGCCGCTGCTCAAAGAACATTGCAGAGTTTATAATCATTCAACTATACAGCTTGGAAAGATCTTACAAGTATGCTTGACCAAAACTGTTTGCCAGGGTCCCATGCAGATTCTAGCAAATTTGCATGAGACGAGTAGCAAGAAGACCCCTTTAATTCTTGTTGGCTATCCAATCAGATAACTCCAATTGGATTCTGTTCTAGTGTAGTGTATGATTAGCTGGAAATGCTGTTGGTTACTTGCAGATTGTCCTCACAACCACAGCTGACGACAGGAATGGGTTCACTCAGTATCACTGGTGGAACCAAAGCAGAAGAGATCTCGCCGCCTCTGTCAGAGTTGAACTGACGAATTCCACCAATTGTTCAGAGTTCTCCCACTCCACTTGTAACATCTCAATCATTTCCTCCTTTAATCCTGAAGAACAAAATGCACTCATTTGATGTAGGTAGGAAACTGCCTTCCTTTAAGACTTTTGTTTTTAAAAAAATCTATAAATGACAAAAATGTAAAGATAAGTCCAACCCACCTTCAGCAGCATGATTATCACCATCAACATTTCAAGTACCCAAGCACCAAAGACTTCTGATTATCACATGAGGAATTGGGGGATAGAGAATGAACAAATGAGAGAAAGTATTGCAAACTTACATTTTCAAACCCTAATTTTGGATGCTTCAAAATCCGCCAAGTTCAAAGGTGAAACACAATCTTAGAACAGAACAAAGGAAATTCACATCTTTCTACCATGTTCAGGAAATAAAATTGGAAGGAAAATGGAAAAACAGGATGCTACAACAAACTTGGAACAAATAAGACAAGAAACAGGATGCTGTAGGGAAAGTTACAGGATATATCATTTACTTTATGTTATTCATATAACTCTCCTCAGGCAGTGCGTCCTTCTTGGCTTCGCAAAGCCTGTGAGATTAGAACTTGCATGAACCCCAGGTTTGTACCCGCCCAGCATTTATGTTCACAATCAAAATTGCTACCGCCTAGCTCATAGTCGTCCATGAAGCACCTTATCCAACTCCCACCCTAAGGGACTTATTTGATAGTATTGAGGCTACAAGGATATATTTGGAATTAGGGAAGACTAAAGGGGCTGAAATGTGAAATGTCATAACAAGTGCAATTAAGAAACTCAAGAGTTTGAATTCAATGTTTTCTTTATGAAGAAGCTACATATGGCATAATAGATAATAAAGTCACCCGATATATTATACTGGTAGTCACCCCAAATATGGATCCTACTACTCTTCAAGTCTAACAATATTTTCTAAGGTGCTGATCCCTTTACTTTTACAAGTGGAATATTTCAATGAAAGCTTTCCCTTCAAGTAAATTGATGCTTTACTACAATTAGTGTCAGCAAGCTTGCATGCTATTTGCAGATGATATTGTCTTAATTGATAAGAGTATTGATGGTTTAAATATTAAGCAAGAAAATTAGAGGCATGTCTTGAAGTCTAAAGGTTTTTAAATCAGTAAGAGTAAGTCAGAGTTTATGCATTGTAATAATAGTAATCAGATGGTGTTACAGGAAGATACAATTCAAATTGATGGACAAAATATTCCCAAGAGTAGTAACTTTCGATGCTTAGGATTTATCATCCAAGAGAATGGAATATTTATGACGATGTTGCACATAGGATTAAGACATGCTGGCTAAAATAAAGAAGTGCATCAGGAGTCCTTTGCGATCATGGTATACAAGTGAAACTAGACTTGCTTAATTATATGGTATCGAGTGTTGGACAGTGCGAAAGGAACACATTAATAAAATATATGTAGCAGAGATGAGGGTGCTAAGATGGATGTGTGGTAAGACCAAGAAAGATAAGATTAGGAATGAACACTTCCGTGAGGATTTGGGGATAGCTCCAATTGATAGAAAAATGAGAGAAAATAGACTTAGGTGGTTTGGACACGTGTATCATCACCCTAACTTGACGCCGGTTAAAAGATGTGACCAAATCTTAGTGGATGCCAGTAAAAGAGCTATGGGAAGGTCAAAAATGAGATGGCGCGATGTTATTAGAAAGGACTTGGACTTCTTGAGTTTAAACATGACTATAGCACTTAATAGAAATCTTTGGCGAAAAATGATTCATTTAGCCGACCCCAAATAATGGGATAAGGCTCTGATGGTGAGTGTTAGCAAGCTTGCATTATGCTTAACACCATATAAACCCCTTTTGACCAAAGAAAGCTATAATAGAGCAGGCACAAGTGACCAAGGAGGGGATGGAAGGTTCCTCCTCTCCAAGAGACAAGTATATAACTCTAGGGAAGAAACTACAGTAGTTCACTTTTCTCCACCATACATGATACATCAAGAGCATGGAATACAGGATCAGATCAGCCCAAGGATCACCCTCAGCCAATGCAGAGAAAGTCTTTCCTTTTTAGGGGAAAAAACTCAATAAAAAATCATACAAAATCAGGAAAATAAAAAAGAAAGGTTATTTAAAAAATTCCTGGCCGATCCCTCTCCTCGTTTCAGTTTTCCCATGCCCCCCCCCCCTTTTCCCTGCCCTGTTGTGTTAATGGGGAATGGAAAAGGGGGAAGGGAATTGGGGCCACATGAGGAACATAAAAGTGGGGAAGGAGGGTGAGACACTTTATGCCCCCCCCCCCATCCCCACCTTCCCACTTTTGTGTGCCCCCTCCCTTCCTCCTTTTCCTTTCCCCATGTGTACCAAGCATAGAAGGCAGAATCAGCCGATTCGGATCCGGATCGGCCAATTCTGGATCAGCATGGGGGGAAGCCCCTTAGTCAAAATCCCAACTGAATCCGCCGGAATGGGGAAGAATCAGCCCGGATCGTTCTGGATTGGCTGATCCCAGGCCGATTCTACCACACAATTTTTTTATTATATATTAATTAATACTTGTATTAAATGTACATTAATTTACATATTTATATATACATACATGCATTAACTATATGCACATATAAACGCATTAACTATATACATGTGCTTTTTATTATATTTACATTAATATATGATTGTATGGACATTCACACACACATTAATATATGATTGATATATATATTACTTATGTTTATACATTAATATGATGTGTATATATGTGAATATTGTTATTATATTTACATTAATATATGATTCCATGTACATTAACACACACAAACACATTAATATACGATTGATATACATATTAATTATGTTTATACATTAATATATGATTGAATGATTGATATACATATTAATTATGTTTATACATTAATGTGATATGTATATAGTGTTTCTCTCTTTTCTAATATACTTGGTGGTACTACCCACTTTTCAAAAAAAAGTGATATGTATGTAGTGTAAGATTACATATATATTACATATGTAAATGTATTAATGGGTAAATTTAGGAGTATGATTACATATATCATAAATATATATACATATGTAACTATTGAATACAAATTTTTTCCCTTATTTTTTCTAATTTTTTATGATTTCCTTGATTTTTTACCAATAAAACTGTTTTTTAGTCTCTGAGAACTGCTGGGTCACCGATCCTATCCCGATCCAGATTGGGATCGGCCCAGGCCAATCCAGATCTCGATTCTGATCCTGCCTTCCCTGGTACCTGGGAGGAAGGGGCGCTGCATGGGGAAAGTAAAAATGGGGACAGGGGATGGGAAAGGGATCGGCTGTATAGGGAAGGGCGGATGTAAAAATTCAAAATATGTTTCTCACATGGATCGGTTTTATCAGCCTGGGATTAGCCTGATCCGGACCCATCAACCCAGTTCAGGCTGGTTCCACCGGAGGTGGTCCTGGATCGGCCCCTCCAGCCCAGAAATACCGACCAGAAATTGGCCGACTTGGATCAGGATTGGCCAGTTCCGCACCCCAGGATCAAGAGGAATAAGGAATACAGGAAAGATAAAGCACGAAAACAATTTCATTTGTTCTTTCAGTGCATTATTAAAGCAAGTTTCAGACGACTTTGGCAACTTAATATTGCTCATTATTGGGGATAAAAACAATATGAGCCATATTGCTCATTCTTATAACTTAGACATGTGGTCTCTCTTCAAAGGGTTGAAGCAAGATCTGGGAAAAGGTGACATTCATAAGGATCCCTCTCCTTTCTCACACTGTGCACTGGAGCATCTGGAAGAGTCACAATGAACACTGTTATCAGGGAAGGCAGACTGTACTTAGAGAACATTTGCATCCAGGCACTTTACTGTCTTTACAAATGGTCTAGATTTAACTATTGTATTACTGAAAGTTTATTGTAATTATCTTCCAGTGTTTTCCCAATCCTTAATGAAAATATTCTCTGTGTGCACAGTTCCCAGGAAAATAGCACCATTATGTTTTTTCAAGACTCCAACAGATAGCATGCATCAGGATGGTTAAAATAACCAGTCTGAAACTATTGTCTGGGTGAGGCATGAAGAGACTGACTAGCAGACAAAGCCCCAGTTAAGCTTTTGAGTGAATCCAAAATTCCCACACATGGATAAAGTTTCATTGAAATTTCCAAATTGGAGCTGTTCATTTTTCATATTGCAAAATGATAGAATCTGAAAAGGCCAAACCTAGATATACATGGCTAATCAAATTGGAAGCATGGCAGAATGCTCTCAGCATCTTCATAGTTATAATTCTCTAGATCTAATTGTTATGGCAATAAAAGAACAAGGTAAATAGCATGCTTCACAGAATGAATAATGTCCAACTATAATACATATAAGGTGAAGGTACACCCTTCCTCATAAGCAGATGAATAATAATAGTACAGAGAATCAAAGAGGACGGTGGTTTATACCTGAAAGTTCGTCAGAGGAACTCCTGCTGGAGTTTGAAGGTTCTATTCATCGATACAATCCTCTGGTGTCTCCTGAGGCTGAAATAAAGAGCATTCTTGGCAGAAAAACACCACTTGACTTCTCAGTACGTCCTCATTGTGTATGACACAAAAGAAGAGAGATGACGTAGGTTATCAGGATTTTTGAGTGACCTTGTACCAAAAAACATGTATGAACTGCTTAGTTGAGGTTCTACAACATTCAGTATCTTCAGTATCCATTTTGGGTTACAGTAATCCCCCATTGATTCTATGCCACATGCAACCGTCCTTTTTACCTGCAGATTAATGCAAATGAAACTTAGCCTTGAAAATTTCTGACCTAAGTTTCCTGGCATGCAATTTATGTCTCGACAAACGGAGACCAGTGAGAACTGCACGTTGGACTGAAGTGGGTAGACGGACACCCTTTCTTACACCGGCCATCATTATTCTGAATGCTTCAAGAAACCTCCCCAATTTGCAAAGACCATGCAGCAATGATGCGTATGTGAAAGAATCTGTTCTCTCCATTTCACTGAACAGCATCATTGCGAAGTTCATGGATTCCACTTTGCCTTGCTTACAGAGGGCTCCAATGATGCAATTGTAGGGCACCAAATTTGACCAGGTGCCCGTTGTCGCCATGCTCTTCAACAGATTGTAAGCACCAAGGAAGCGATTATTCCGACACAATCCGTCGACCAATATAGAAACCGTGTACCCGTCAATCTCATCCACCTGGTTCAGCAGGTCAAGTCCATCATCCATTTTACCCAGCTTGAAACAAAGGTTGATCTGCGTATTGCGACAAACTCTGTCAAGCACCCCACACTGTGCAATCATTTCCTCCACGAAATCGGAGGCCGCTTCCATCTTACCCATCTTTATCAGCACACTGATCACATTACAGTAGGCGAAGGCATCAAAACGACAGCCCGCCCTCCTAATCTCACCAAGCATCGTCAGTCCCTCCTCGAACCTGCGCGACCTAAAGCAACCCTTCATCATCGTCGTATAGGTCACCACATTGGGAGCACGCCCCGAGCCGAGCAGCTCCCAGAAAAGCCTCCTCGCCGTGCCGAACCTGCCAGATTTGAAGAGCCCATCGATGAGAGTGTTAAAGGTCACAAGGTCTCTAGGGAATCCGACCCTCTCCAAGTACCGGAACAGCCTGAGGGCATCGCGCGCGGCGCCGCGCTTGCAGAGGTCATTGATGAGAATATTGTAGGTGGCGGAAGAGGGAGCAAGGTTGGCCGACTCCATGGACATAAGAACTCTGAGGGCGTGGTCAGGGCACCCGGACCTGAAGAGGCAATGCATCAGATTGTTGTAGGTCCAGACGTCGGGGCTGAGGCCCACCCGGAGTAACTCCTCGAAGAGGTCAAGGGAGAGCGGCAAGCGGCGCCCGCGGGCCGAGCCGGCGATCAGCGAGTTGTAGGTGACGACGTTCGGGTGGAGGCCCGCCTCCCTCATCCGGTGGAGGACTGAGTACGCCGCGTCAACGCCCACGAGGCGGCAGTATGCGGCGACGAGGGTGTTGTAGGTGACGACGTCCGGGAGGCACCCAAGGCGGATCCCGTCGGCGACGACGCGCTCGGCGGCGTCCACACGGCGAGCCCGGCAGAGCGACGCGACGCAGATGTTCATCAGACGGGTCGAGACCCGGCGAGTCATCGGGCGGCGGCAGCATCAGATGGGGAGGGGGGGCTCCTCCTCACCACCGGCCTTCCTCCGTCCGGGGAAGCGGAGGCGGCGCGGTGGAAGAGACCATTCTCCTCACCTCCGGCCCTCCGGGTAGTCTCGCATGTGGGTGGTGGAGGCGGCGGCGGAGCTCCGGCGACGAGCTATGGGCATTAGGGTGCCCCTCTGCAGATAGGGAGGAAGATCCAACGGCTGGAGTTTGTCGACCACGTGCGGGAACAAAGGTTTTTTTTTTTTTTTTTTGGGTAACGAGAAAATCCTGCCCCGTGTGATTTTGTGGGCTCAAGAATTAGTGTTCGTGAACAAAGGGAAGTCGTCTAAACCGATGTTGTAAGTAACCAGCTTATTTTTTAGTTAGGTAATATTTGATAACACTTAACATTTAAATCTTAAATTTTATTGATAACACTTAACATTTAAATCTTAAATTTTATTAAAATTTATAAAAAGATTAATATATATTAGACATAATTTAAAAAGTGTCTGATAACTAACTTAAACAACATTTGAATTGTATTATAGTTGGTTAAGATATTACACTTCTAATAGGTAGATCTTGGGTTCAAAATCTAATCGTCGGATTCCGATGCTGACGATCCAACAAGAGTCTCCGACTGTAGCAATCTTGATTTTTAAAATCTCAAATTAAATAAAAATTTTATTAATAAATAAGATAATATATTTAATTAGAATAAATGAGGAATAAGTGAAATAAAAGGAAATTAAATCAAGCCCATTTAAGTTAAATTAATAATGGGTTGTGTAAATGGCTCAAATACAAAATAATGGGCCAAATTGTGAGGAGCCCATCATGGGATGGAAAATAATTAATCTAATTTCGTATGTAGTTAATTAATAAATAGAAAATGGTTTAAGATAAATACTAAATAAGTCATATATATCTTAAAAAGGAGCCCTAGGAGATAAAGGAGAGAAAGTGTGAGATAAATATGGAAAATTCAGAATTTAATAGAAGGGAGGACTATTAGAAGGGTTAGGACTCTATTAGCCATCAAAACACCCCTCATTCGGCCCTATCAAACCCTAGTTCGTGGCTGGAGCCCTGGGAGACGAAGGGGAGGCGATTTGGACGTGGGAGCTTGGAGGAGAAGGGCTTGGAGCTTGGATTTTCGTCTTCCTATTTCGTCATCAACCCTAGTTTCTTATAACCGCGTGAAAGGTAAGTAATCTCTCAAGCTTAAATCGTATAAAAATTACCCTAGGTAGTCTTCATGATCCCCTTTGAAAGCCCTCTAATTTCGCTCCATTTCGTTCATCCCTGGGAGCGAATTAAATGTTTCAATCTCTGTCGTGCCCATGCTCCCAAAACCACTTGTTTACATTAAATCCTTGCATATACTCGATTCCATGCTCTGAATTTAATATCATAAATACTACTTGATGTTACCTTTCAAACGCTCCTATTTGCCCTAATTTTCATATTGTATCCATGATGAATTAAATCGTTGATCTTTGATTGTGCATGTTTAGGTTAACGAAAAGTAACCTAGTCAAAGCATGCTCTATACATGATTGTTTTCTAATTAATCATGACTGGTGATAGATCTCCATGTCTATTGTCGTTTAAAATTAGTTTCATAATTTTTGGATCACTATACGATTTTTCATCAAATTTTGATGTGCGCTGTATCAAGTAGACCCACCTGGAAAAAGGGCAAAACCCCTTTTCTGGGTCGGGCCGACCTTCTGTAATCGCGGCGGCGCGATCCGCCGCGATACCAGAAGGGTCGCGGTCGGCTGGTCCGTCGCAACCTAAACGCGACGGCCCGCGCCGACGCGATTCACTCCTGAACTGCGCCAGGCCAGCCGGTTCAACTATCGCGCCCGAACTGCCCGTCGCGACTTGAATCGCGACGGGTACACCCGCCGCGATTTCAAGATTTTGTCCAGAACCTGATTTTGCACTTATAACCCTGATAATTATGACAATTTAACCCTTTCTAGTCTTAAATAAATACTGTCATGAATAATTTCGACTTGTTAAGTTAATAATGGGCAATATTACATGAAAATTGAATAATTTAAAAGTTGTGTGCACAATTATACTTGATCTCTTAATTTCTATACACTTGCACGCACTAAACATTAATGTTGCCATGAGACTTTATTAAATACTCAATAATATATCTAGTAAATAAGTGTAATAATTCACTTAAATTCCCCTTTTAATTAAATACACTTGTTTTTGTTTTACTCACGTGTTTTGTACACCGTTACCGCTTCCCTCGGCCTTCGAGCACTCGAGGCACGACGGACCCTAGTTTTCTACACACTCTCTTGGCATGGACCACCTCTCCGTTGGGAAGACTCCTGACAGGACCAGGGACTCCTTGTCAAGACCTCCGTAAGTCTTCTTGGCTTTGGCGCACGTCCTTAGCCGACGAGCTGGTTGTACCTTAACACTTGTTACACCCTTAGGGATCAACATGATCCAAACGGCCTTAGTGTGTCTCTCTTACCTTGTGATCACGCCGGACCATCTAGCATGTGTTGGTGGCACGGCTAATGGGCGGTGGTGACTTCTACCAGACTGTCGGTACCCGACATGGTGTCGTGCAACTGTTACTATCGTGGTTTAATGACATTTTACGATTATACCCCTATCTCATCTACTATCTCGTTACTCTCATCTATTCACTTTCACTCTATACTCTCATCTATTTCGTCTAGTACTCTCATCTCTTCTTGGTACTCTATTTGGCCATCAATTGATTGTCTAAAATAACAAACATGACTATGCTAGGCAACATTATAAGGGCCCGATCTGGTCCTTGGGAGGAACACCTGAAGGGCTATAACTCGCGGGGGTCTAATGATCTGGGTGATGGCATACACCTAACGCATGACACGCAAGATTTAATCTATGATAATCAATAAATCATTTATTTGTTACTTGAACTCGGGGTTGAAAGAATACTGACCCATACTTGTTATCGTGACCAGTTTACTTGCTATCGTGACTAGTTTACTTGCTATCTCGTGATATGGTCAATTCTTGTGATGTTATACTCTCATGAATGTGCTATTGTTTCACGTTAACTTGTTACGTCGTTCTCTTGATTATACATGATTACTCGTTCTAGTATTCTGCCTCATAAAGACATTAATTATTTAAAGCATGCTTCTTCTCATGAGATCTTAAGTCCTACTGGGCGTTATTCGCTCATCCTGCATATTTATTTCATGTGTCCAGGTGAGTCGGATGGAGATGATCACACTCACGAGGATGGGACTGAGGACGATGTCCAAGAGTGACCAGATCAACAACCCGTGCTTTAGTAGTTAGTTAGTAGAGTTATGAGTTAGTTAGTCGTTATGTAATAGTTTGGATTTGAATAAAGTGCTCTAGGTCCTAGTTTTGGCTCTTATAGATGGATGTCATAGATGTTGGATGGATTATTAATAAAATTGAAGTTTATTTGATATTATCCCAGTTGTACAATGGTTTGTCATTTATTTCTCGCTCTGTACTATTTAATAACTGTAATTCCGCTCCGATATTCCGCGTCGGGGCGTTACACCGACGATGATTTGAAAAAAAAAATGTTTATTTTTAGTTTAAAAATTAAGTAATTTTTCAGATTTAAATGATTAATTAAGACATCATTTCAGACATTTTATTAATTTGTCTAAAATCTTAAAAATTAAGCATTTTAAACTTTACATCACAAGGAAGCTAAGTATAGGACTTGTCTGTAGGCGAAATAGAGTACGCTGTTAGGCAATACGGCAAGCAGTAAGTCAAGTTTTTTCTAATTATTAGACAGAAGGGTCCTTTCCTTGGAAGGAAGGTGAGCAAGTTGGTACAGATACCTCTGATTTTAGAGTTGGCACCGGAGAAAGCAACCAAGCACCAAGAGGAAGGGCGATAGCTTCGCAACTATTGATAGAGTCCAGAGCTCCGAATCGCTAATACACCCGGTAACGAGGGAAGGGTTATCATATGATGCATGCCATCCATCATAGACTAAATTTGTAACGACCCGACCTCCCGGACCCCTTGCCAGGGACCCCGAAGGTCGTGCCGCCACCCACGGATCCGAAGACCCGGAAGGGTTAGAATTTAGTCCAGTGAGATAAGCAATGAATTCAAATAACTATAACAAGAAAGTTCGTACATTATTAAAGAAACTAAGTACAACATGTCCCAAATAAAAGTACAGGTACAGAAAGAAAGGCGCAGTCCTTAAGGGGCATACCCCGAGGACTTGCAAAAAGGCCACTCTCAACTCACACGGTACAAGAGCTCTCACGCTCACAACTTACACAGCTGGCAACGCACGACGCAACAAGCCGCCACCACAACCGTCCGGCAACGAACTCTTGCGACAGCGAGTCACTACCTGAAGAGAGTAGGGGGGGTGAGCCTCGCGAACAAGGCTCAGTAGGGATAACTTGTCCCTTACCAAGAAGCAACTACTCTAGAAAGCAGTAAAGCGGGAAACACCTACTGCAGAGTACTACAAAGTAGCAGAACATAGTAATGCCATGACCCACAACTAGGGTCGGGCCAGACAAGACTCCCGCAGAACCAGCGGAGTCAGAAAAACATGTGGAAGCAACCCTCGGCACGCACCTACCGAGACAAAAGAGCTCACGGAACACCGGAGCAACCACGTGAGACCAGAGTCTCACGACACAAGCACCAACATCCCAGACCTCCATGAGGTCGGGAAGGAATAACCAGGTGTCACCACGAGAGACACCGAACAACCACGTGAGACGGACGTCTCACCACCAGCACGGCTACCTCGGACCTCCACAAGGTCGAGGGCCCACAAGCAGAACCACCCTGGACCTCGAGCACGGCACGAGGTCAAGGAACTACACACTCCGGTGCCACCACGGATGGCACCAAGGAACGGGTTACATAAACAACAGTCGGGTGCCTGCACCAGGCACCTCGAGAGAACCCGCAATGCGGAAACCACCACAGGCACAGGCCACCAAGGCCAGACCGACAACGCCCACGAAACTAGACATGGCTAGGATACAACCACTGTGCAGGCTTGGGTGACGAGACTCACTTAGAAATAACGTGAGAAACATCGTCACACAAGAGCAACCATGCCACCGCCATCGGCAGCTAAGAGGGGAACACACCGTCCACACCTCTAGCTCTCCAGCCGCCGACTCCTGCCTACAACCTCCCCGGTAGAGTGAGGCGAGTAAGCCACGGCAGAGAACACAACGCACGCACCACCGCAGCCCGGCCGAGCTGCGGCCCCACGCCTAACACCACAACGTGGCTCCGGAACCAGCGTCGAGAGAGGCAGTGAGAAAGGACTAGCTGGTCCGCACCAGAAAGAACTCCTCAACCACCTCGGCGACACAGACCTAGCTACGAGAGCTGTCACGTCCTAATAAATTAAACTATTTATTGGGAGTGACAGAATATAACACACACACACACAAAAGACACGATATCTATTCATAAAAGATAGCCTCATAAGTGTCTTATTACAAAAGTTTCCTCATTCCGATCACATGAGGAATAAGTCCAAAAGAAACTTATTACATCACATTTACTGATTACAACACTACAGGAAAGTAACGTAGATAGCTCCTCGTAGATTCGTGGTTCACTCAGCACTCTTTTCCCCTTAATCATTTGTTCCATCGGGATTACCTGAAAAATAGAATTCTGTGAGCTAACTAGCTCAGTAGGATTCAAGTCTATAATCAAGGAGATCAAGATACAAGGTAAGTGACAAGAAGTTATACATGTAATCATGCTTTTTCAAACTAAACTGAGATTGCTATCTGACACTAGATAGCAAAGTTATGGAACAATGAACTCAAGATTCAAGGATTCATAGTAACATTCACGAATTGTATTGAACTCGTATGAACACACAATAAAATGAAATGATGACCAATCAAACACTTAATGATGCTATGCCAAACATCCACTAATCCTTTATCGTTCCGCGCGGCCACTTAAACGAATTTGGGTGCTCCTCCCAGGGCTAGACTAGCCCTTATTTGCCAAGCATAAACTCTTAGATCGAGTCCAAGACTCACAATTTGTCATCACCACACTCTTACCTTTGTAATAAATCAAGAAAATACAAAGGTTTTACTCATAATCACTCAAGGTTTACATACAAGGAACAAGGAACTTGATTTCGACATTGATTTCTCGAATTGACAATCTCACGAAGGCAATTATGTTTGAAACTTGTAGTAATAACTCAAGGTGACAAGAAGGTTAACTTGACTGGTTTAAATGGTTGTTTTGGTAGTAAAATACATAATCTAAAGGTAGAATAACAAGTAGGACAAAGGAGCATAATTTTCATGAAAGAACGGAGTCAAAACAAGGCTAGAAACAAGGTTCAGTCAAGATCTGTCGACAGGCCTTGGTCTGCTGTCGACAGGGGCTGCACTGCCAGAGCTGGGTTTTCAGCTCTGTGTGTACCTGTCGACAGCAAGCCTGGATCTGTCGACAGGTACACTCAGACAGAAGGTTCTGGGTTCTGGCCAGGGGTTCCTGTCGACAGGCAGACTTTCGTCTGTCGACAGGGGCTATGAAAACTGTATAAAAGCCATTCCATTTGACCTCCAATGGATCTATAAAGTTACTCTAATGTTCCTAACATGATTTGGACCCTATATAAGTGTGGTATCAAATATAAAACTCATGGAAACATGATCTGAAAACTGAAGATCATGGGACTTAATTTACAAGGGTGTTCTAGCTAAAGGTGAGCTCAACGTGGATAATAAGGAGTTCTTCTTCTTTGAACTCTTTTCTCCTCACCCTTCTACGTTGATCTTATATGAATTGAACTAACTTAAGAGTCTTACCACCTCTCAACACCTAAAGTTAGCTAAACATAGAAAATCGTTGAGGTTCTATCTAATCTACACAATAGATTCAACACTTCTAAATTCATTCAAACGAATCAGAGCTAATATCATGTGGTTACTATTGACTTAAGAATCAAGTAAGACATGATGTAAGGTTGATTTCTTATCATGTACATAATTCCTAAACCTTGACAACAATATGTTCAATATCAACTTTTCAGATTTCACAATGGTCTGGAAGAATGGCATGCTTAAGGTTCTTCATACCACTAACCAGAGGATCCAAGGAAAGTAGTAGGAGAACTTGGAAAAGTCAAGAGAAGAATCCTACCTGTTTGAAGTGAGGGTGAGATCCTTAACTCAGAAATCCACAGAAATTATAGAAGGACAATTGCACACTTGATCGTAGAACAAACTCCACAGCAATCCTTCTGAGGGAATGAAACCAGAACTGTCGTGGAGGCCCTTCCAAGTAGAGTTGGCACTCAACTCAACAGCCTAACAGTGGAGTATCCTCTGCTGCAACACACATACACAAGCTAGAGTGGAGAAAGGTGTATACGAAGGTTGTGGGAGGCTTTTTATAGGCTCAGCCATTACCATGCACAGAGCCACGCAATGTTACAGGTGTTGGGGTAAAAAACCCCGTTTAACCATCCTTAGCCACCTAACCCATGCATGTTTTGCAAGTTACACCTGGTAATTGAGGTGTTACCATCTCCAATTTAGGTGCTGGCCTCACCAGACACCTCCACGTAACCCATTGAAATTTACTCAGAAAACCCATTGCGTAATTCCCCTAAAATTCAACTAGCCATTTGTTTCTTGAAGAAACTTACCCAAACCATATCTGATTGCCATGAAATTTTAACCATAGACTAATATGGTTGTTTTACTAATTGTGGTGATTTTTAATAAATTTTTAGATTTTATTTTGTAATAGGTGAAAAATCACCCAAAAAATGGTCGCGTCGATTGTACGTTGAAATCCGTACGTCGAAAAATTCATGAAATTACATAATAAATTTCTCCACATTTTTCTGGAATTTATGATGTTCTCGGATTTTTATTTTGACGTCGTTTCCAAAATCGCCCTGTGGAGGCACGCATTTCGATGCGCGTCACTGGGGTAATGTTCGTTACCCCTAACTATGTCTATCATCAAATTTTCATATTTTAATAATAACCCTAAGGTATTTTAACTCAATTACTTCTATTTTCTCATTATTTTAAAATTTCTGGGGCGTTACAAGAGCTCTACAAACGACTGAAGCCGTAGTCCACCACCGTTTTCCCCTCAGCCCTAAAGTCCGCCAACTCGGCTGACGACTCGAGCACGCTCGTAGCCCGGAGAACTCAGTCCACAGGCTCCCGAGGATGGGGGTCCCAGGAAACGAAAACAACCTCTGAACGGGACAAGCCCTCAAGTGCAAAGCACCGGGCGAACAGAGAACAGGCGAGGCACACAACAAGCACACGACACAACTGACTTGTAACCAAGACAAGTCAGTAGGCACAGACATGCACAGCACGCCTCCCGGAAACCCCCCAGGAAGACCGTCGGCCAACGCTGGCACACACGGCACGGCCCGAAAACCTGAAACACCACCAGTCAGCACGGAAACCATCGCTCTTCTAATAATCGATTGGCAGTCAGACAATCGATTACTAGACAGATGCGAGCCTCCTAGCGCCACCGCTAGGACACGGCCACGAAGGTGTCACCTTCGGTCACTGAACGTAGGGAGGTAACCTGCCACGTTCTCCACCAGAAGGTCCTAAGGGCACACCTACCCTGGGGCACATGCTGACACGCCAACCGAGGCCACGGAAACACCCGAGACAAACCAGGTGCTAACGCGCCCTCCTAGTTCATCGCGATGCCATCGCGACGGGAAGGATAACCGCGACAAGCACCCTGTCACGACTGGGTAGCGCGTCGCGACAATAAGCTTGTTGCGACAAAAAACCAGGTCGCGACACGACCCTTATCGCGACGGCCAACCGCGCCGTGATAAGGTCGCGTCCGACCGAGGCGACGCCTCCTCTGATGTCGCGACGCGCGCTGCGGTCGCGACATCAGACGGAAGGCCGACCGATGGGATGCTACATCTCGGGGTCGCCCATACACCACAAAGCACACCACAACAGGGAGGGGAGCATGGGGAAAGCTTTAAAGCTATCTACCAACACTAGGGCTGCAAACGGGTCGGGTTCGGAATCGGAAACACAGATTTTGATTCCGATAACCGAAATATGGTTTCGATTCTGATAATATCGGAATGGTTAATTCCGATTCCGTTCCGATTCCGATAACATTATCGGAACTGAAATTCCGATAAGGTAAGGTGTTTACCATAGTTTTTTCTTTTAATTTTATGGATAATTTATCGGAATAACCGATACCGATTCTGATTCTGATTATTTTTCAATTCCGATTCCGATAGCTTATCGGAATATCCGATACCGATTTCGATAAGCTATCGGTATCAATTTTCAATTCCGAAACCGATAATTTTTATCGGAATCGGGTCGGAATATTGGGTTATCGGGTTCCGTTTACACCCCTAACCAACACAGAAGGACTCACAATCACCCGAATTGGAAAGGGGACAAGAGATCCCTACTAATTGGAAGAACCGAACCCCAAAGAGGGCCTTCACGATGCCATGGCCGCCACTTCCTCGCTCCACGACGCCGCGCCACCGCTCCGCACGAGCCACCGCCGCTCCTCCAAGCTCCAACCACTGGAGGAAGAGAGGGGGAAAAACATCCCCTCCTCGGAGAGGAGGAGGGAAAGGAGAAAAAGCCCAAAAGAGGGGGAAGGGGCGTAGGCCAAGGCTTTTAGCCTTCGGCCCCAAAGACGCAACAGGGCGTCACGTTACCAACCTTAACGCGACGGCCCTGCACACCGTGACCCGAACGCGTCCCCTAGGGACGCCGCAACAACCTGACAGGTCGCCCTGACACACCTGCCACTCTGACAGGCGCCATACGACCAAAAAGTAGAATCCTGTCGCGACCCGTTGACCGGGCGCGACAAGAACGCGATGCACAACGAGGTCGCAACACGGATGACTGTCGCGTCGGACATCTCCGATGCGACACTAACGCGTCGCCCATGCCAAACTCATTAGTGGCCAGTCATCCAACACGCGGACGGAGGAAACCGGAAAGCCCGAGATGTTACAAAATTAGATATTGATTAAGTGTTATCAAATGAGACTAGTCTTGAACTATACTCTTGGTGGGCACAATCTTAAGGGCCGATTTGGGAAGGGAAATAGGCAGGGGTGTCAATGAGTTGGGCTGTCCATAAGTCCAATGGATAGTCCATGTTGGGTTCAATTAGGACCCAAAAAGAATGGCCAATCCAACCCCCTTAAAACGTGTTTGTTAGACCTATTAGCTAATGGGTTGGGTGGGATAAGCTCGTAGGGCCCAAAGAATTTAAGCCTCCTGCCCCAAATTAGGGATTCCTTCCTTCACACCGACTTCTCTTCATGCCCTAAACCCTTGCATCGTTAAGAATCTTTCCCCTAAATTATTTTTCTTCTTTTAATAATCTACCTTCCTCAGTAATGCCTAGGTGAGATTAAGAGGGATTATACAGGATGTAACAACCCAGAGAGGGGGAAAGGCCTCCCTAGCCCTACCTCGTGGCGGTAGCGACAACGCCGGCAACGGCCCGTAGCCACCTCGTCGGTCCTCACATGTCGGAGATGCCTTCTCGTAGCTGCACTCGCAAGCCCACTGTCAGACACCCCACTGGAACTGGCAGCGCTTCGGTAGCTCTGCTGCACCTCGTCGAATCTGACCACCACCAAACCGGTGCCTGCCAAGTCTCACCGTGTCCCGATAGATCTGGCCGCGTCGATCAACGGTGCACGTGCATGCCCCCACTGCTACCAACACCCCGCCCCCCTAGCCGCACACACCCATCGGCCAAGAGCCCTACCAGCCGTGCGTCTGCCAAAACCCCTGCTTCGCTGGCCTATACGCCTCGTCACGCCATTGAACCTGCACACTCACCGCATGCCCATTGAGTCTACCACACTCTGCCAGTGTTACATCCGCGCCTGGACTGAGGGGGGGGGGAAGAGTGGGGGTGGGGGAACATCGGCGGCCGTTGACTGCTTCTGCGGGCCTCCCTTGTTGAGCCCATGGCCCTTTTATTCAGCCCATGGTAAGTCTTGCTAGCCCATGACCCATTTATATTATTTGAACTCTTTCTTGTGATGGATGGTGGAGATAGCTTTCTTGTTATGTTAAGAGAGAAACCAAAAAGGGTGTGATGGTGGAGTGGGTATGCTATAGCAGAAAACAAAGAAAAAAAAGAAAAACACGGTGTTGCGAACAGGTTTTGCGGCTAAGGGAAAAAGGGCAACAGAAGTGGCGGCAGCGTGGTGGGGTGCAGACACGGCTACTGTGGGCGTGGTTGGCAAAAGCCGCACCAGCACGGTCGTGTGCAGGGAGCAAGAGAAGAAGAAAATGGGAAGAAGACAAGGACGACAGAGAGACCGATTTCAATCATCGGAGCAGCGTTTTTCGCCGCAGGTTCCATTAGATTGGCAACGTGCTATTTCTGTGGTCAAGTGGGGGAGAGTCCAGATATTGTACACGGTGATGTAATCTTTGTATCCCTATTATTCTCGTGTGGTTTTTACTCGAGTCTTGGGCATGAGACTTCGAGTATTGTATGTTCATTATATTTTATAGTGGATTTGTTGTTCCGGCTTGCCCCGGGGTTTTTTCCCCATCACATTGGTGGGTTTTCCACGTAAATCTTGGTGTCCTGTGTGATTGTGTGTTCCTTTTATTTTTCCACTGCGTGTTAGGCCTACTCGGTTTTATTTGTACACAAGTGTTTTATTCCCTTCAACTGGTATCAGAGAATTGTTGGATTATAACCTTTATTTGTGTGTGAATATGGAGGCCGATAACACTTCCCACATGATTAGTTTAAACAGAAACAACTGGATGATATGGAAACCAAGAATGGAAGATCTCTTGTATTGCAAGGACTTGTATGGTCCATTGCAAAGAGATAGTGAAATGCTCACAACAATGTCAGTCGATGACTGGAAAAAGCTAGACTGAAAAAACTATTGGGTTTATTCGACAATGGGTTGATGATAGTGTTTTTTATCATGTTTCCACTGAGGGTTCTGCACACTCTCTGTGGAAAAAGTTTGAGGGTCTCTATGAAAGAAAAACAGCTGATAACAAAGCTTTCTTGATTAGAACACTTGTCAATATGAAGTATAAAGATAGTACTTCTATTGCTGAGAACTTGAATGAAATGTAGAGTATCACTAACCAATTATCCTCTATGAAGATGTCTCTTGATGATGAGTTGCAGGCATTGTTACTTCTCAGTTCGTCGTCAGAAAGTTGGGAGACACTGGTGGTTTCCCTCAGTAATTCTGCATCAGATGGAGTTGTCTCTATGAGCTAAGTAACAAGCAGTTTGTTAAATGAGGAGTTGAGAAGAAATAATTCAGGAATTTCTCACAGTGATTCACAGGCACTTGTTTCAAAGAATAGAGGAAGGTCAAAATCCAGAGGTAGAGGAAATTCACAGAAGAGCAGAAGTAAGTCAAGGCCAAGAAAAGATATTACTTGCTACAATTGTGGGGAAAAAGGGCATTTCAAGAATCAGTGCAAGCTACCTAAGAAGAATAAGAAAAAGGGAAAAGAAGTAGAGAATGCAGAGTCAAAGGAGAATGTCATAGCTACAGTGCAAGGTGATGACTATTTGATTTTGTCTACTTTTGATGATATTTTGTCTTGTGTGTGCCAGGACTTCGAGTGGGTGATTGACACAGGTGCTTCTTACCATGCTGCACTAAGAAAAGAGTTCTTTGCTACCAACAGGCCTGAAATTTTTGGTGTTGTCAAGATGGGCAACCACGGAATAGCAGACATAATTGCCATGGGTGACATCCACATAAAGACCAATCTTGGCTGCAAGTTGGTGCTTAGAGATGTGAGGCATGTGGCTGATTTAAGACTGAATTTAATTTCAGTTGGAAAGCTAGATGATGAAGACTATGATAGCAGATTCTATACGGGAAAATGGAAGCTTAGTAAGGCTTCTCTTGCTGTTGCTAGTGGAAAGAAACGACATACCTTATACATGTTGCAGGCCAAAGCTTGTGGTGAACAGTTGAATGTTACAGAGAAAGATTCCAGCATGGAGTTGTGGCATAGGAGATTGGGACACATGAGCGAGAAGGGGTTGCAGGTTCTTTCCAAGAAAGAAATCTTGCCAGACTTCAAAGATACACATCTGAACTCATATGTTGATTGCTTGGTTGGTAAACAACATAGAGTTTCTTTTGCTAGTCCTACATTATCTAGAAAAATACATGCTTTAGATCGTGTCTATACAGATGTCTGTGGTCCTTTGAGGACAAAAACTCTTGGTGGATCAGTTAATGTTTCAGGTATCAGTGGTGCACTTTACTTTGTTACCTTCATAGATGATTATTCTAAAAAATTTTGGGCCTATGCTTTGAAAACTAAAGATCATGTTGTTGATGTTTTCAAAGAGTTTCATGCTAGAGTTGAAAAGGAGATAGAAAGACAACTAAAATGCATAAGATCAGACAATGGTGGTGAGTATACAGGATTATTTAATGCTTATTGCAGGTCATAAGACATTCAACATGAGATGACAGTTCCTGGTACACCTCAGCAAATGCAATTGCAGAGGGACAATTAAAATGTGTAAATTTGAAATCTTGAACAAAATATTAGTCTAATGAGAAATTAATAATCAATAAAATATATGATAATTTCAATATATTAGTACAATTTAATCATAATGTGATTTACATAAAAAGATGGTAGTACAAAGTATAAAAAAATATATGATGATAGCACAAGATATAAAAAATAATGTTAAATATTATATATAATGATCTCAATATATTACTACAGTTTACTTATAATATATTTTATATAATTTTAATATACATCTAAAAAATATAAGAAAGATAGTAGCATATAGTACAATAAAAAAGTAATAAAAGATATATGACAAGGGTATTAAAGGAAAGACAATACAAAAGTAGATGGATAGGTCACTTTAACCTACCAAAATATTAAGATAAAAATTAAATTAACCCACTTTAACTCGTAAAGTTAACTATTGTATTATCAAAACAAATTATACTTTAATCCAATCTTAAATTAAAAATTATGTATATTTTTAGATTGGGTTAACAGTTAACTCCAACTCTTTACAGGGAAGAACCGGACTCTGCGTGAAACCCTCTTTCTCGCCTTCTCGCTTCTCTCCCTATCTCAGTTAGTCAACTTTCGCTGGAGGCGATGAAAGGTCTACTACTCGATTGCTCTCCGCGCCTCGCCCTCGATCCCTACATCGGGTCCCTCCGCCAGCCGACGGAGGCTTGTCATTGCCGTCGTCAAGGATCTAAGGTGTGAAGTAGTGTAGGTAATCGCCTACTTTCTTCTACAAGACTTAGTTTTATCTGCTTCCGATGTAAGTACATTACTTACTAGACCTTATGTCTATTTTATTTCCGGGGTTATATTTTAACATTGGTATCACAGTCATGGGGAGGTGCTGATTTTCTCCTTCTCTTATACGCTGTAGAAATGTCAGGTTCCCCGGCGCCGCCACACCGAGAGTTGACAGAGTATTCCGAGGATTGGTTCTCGGAAGATAGTCTTACAATGGTTGGTGAAAACCAAGTCAGCTCCGGTTCGTGGGCAGCCGACTCCCCTCAGACATTGTCTCCTTGTCGACCGCATCAGCTGACAGCTCAGGAGTACCGGAGATATCTCTTGGGAAGACAGCGTGTCCAGGCGTCGAGTGCAGACACAGTGGTCAGTGCGACGGGCGCAGCAGGTGCAGCAACAACGGTTAGCGGCGTAGCTGTTTTCGGGATCCAGGCGGTTGTTGCACCTCCTGGAGAAAATGCTTCAGCTATGTAGAGTATCCGTGAGCCTCTTCCTCTGACTAGGTCAGACCCTTGGCTGCCTTTGCAGAATGCACAGGCTGCTTGGGAGCCTTAGCCTGCGACTTGGGAGTTGCGTGTGCTCATTGTGCCCCTCACCACACCACCTCTCACTCTATCAACTCTCGGTGTGGCGGCGCCGGGGAACCTGACATTTCTACAGCGTATAGGAGGAGAAAATCAGAACCTCCGCTGGTTGTGACCGAGAGTTATGTGCAACTACTATAGGTAGATGAAGATGGTAGGTCATGTACAATGTGAGCTTTTGTAGTGCACTTTTTGTTTCCACTTTTGCGCGTAAGATTGTCTACGCTTGCAATGGAAATTGTACATGTAACCTATCTTTGTTTATAAATAAACATGTGTGTTTATGTCTTACATGTTCTGTAGATGTCTTTTTTTATTTATGCATATTAGTTTTGCATATATGACAATTTGCTCAAAGTCATTCTAATTGTTTTGGATTATCTTATATAAGTGGGAGATGATTGTAATTGCCTAGCTTTACTTTCGATTTCGCTATATAAGAAACATTCAATGTAGTTAGTTTTGGATTTCTGGGAGCAAATTATAACGATGTATAAATTGATGTCAAATTATTTCCCTATTTGATATGTAGTGATAGATTATGGCAGCCAAGAACGTTATCGCTGATCTTACAAAGGGTGAAAAACTGAATGGCTCAAACTATGACATATGGCATCGTAAAATGTAATATTTGCTAGATGAGCAAGATCTATTAGATCACCTTATAGTGTCTATGTCTCGGCCCGTTGAGGGCAATAGCACCAAAGATCAAGAGGCTTATGTAGCCTGGTTCAAGAAAGATCGGAGTGCACGCTTTACTTTGTTAAGCGCTATGGTTGACGATCTTATTGGCGAGTTTGAGAACTACGCCACTACCAAGAATATGTGGGTTCAATTGAAATTCACTTTTGGTGGGACCTCGATAACTCGGTTAAGGGCTCTTGTTTTGAAATTCGAGACTTACCGAATGGACTCGTGCCACACGGTGGCTGAACACCTTAGGGTAATTTCAGCCATGATCTGTGATTTGAAGGCAGCAGGTCACGAACTCACTGAAGAACAGCAAGTGCAGGCGGTCATTAGATCTTTGCCAGATTCTTGGACCCACTTGAAGCAAATTCTAACTCACAACAAAAATATCGAGACTTTCATGGATATTTCTCGGCATGTGGAGTTAGAAGCTGAGCGCGAAATACTACATCGCGCTGTTACTAATGTTGCTCAGAGTAGCAGACGCTTTAAGAAAAAGGGGACGCAAAAGAAAGACAAAGAACTTGACGTTGCACAGGATTCCAATAAGGATAAAGCTTTCAAGTGCCAACGTGGGAAGTGTGGTGGCAAGAAAGACAAAAGCCGTCTAAAATGTTTCAACTGCAAGAAGCGAGGCCATTTCGCTCATGAGTGTCCTGAGTCGAAAAAGGTAACTCGCAACCCTAGCTCTCAATGTACGTATGTTTGTACACATGTTTTGACCGCTCATCCTACTCCTGTATGGATCATGGATTCAGGAGCAACAAAACATATAACAATGGATCGAGTGGGTTTCGTGGATTATCATCGGATTCCAACAGGCAATCAAAGGTTGTTCATGGGTAATGGTACCAGTGAAGAAGTTCGTGGAGTCGGTTCATACCAACTTCAGTTCGCCAGCGAGCATACACTACTTCTGTGTGGACTTTATACGCCGAGAATCTAATATAATCTTTTGTCAGTTTCTACTTTGTCAGAGATGGGTTTTTGTCTATCTTTTACTGGTAGTTATGTAAATATTATCTTGAACAACATCATTTATGGACATGCCTTTCTACGTGATGGTTTTTATGTATTAGATCTTGTTGAAAACTTTCATTATTCTTCTTCTATGGTGATGCATGCATTAGCTCAAAAAGATTTAGATTCTGTGACATGGCATGCTCGTTTAGGCCATATTGGGCAAGATAGAATGACTAGATTAACTCGAGAAGGTTTTTTGGGATCACTCGCTAAGGTCAACTTGCCCACATGTGAGCCATGCTTGGCAGGAAAAGTATGTCGTAAGCCTTTTGGAAAAGTTATAAGAACCTCTGAATCATTGGAATTGATCCATTCTGACATCTGTGGATCAATGAGTGTCAGAACTCAGCGTGGTTATTACTATTTTCTCACATTTACTGATGATTTTTGTGGTACGGATATGTATATCTGATTGCTCATCACTACGAAGTGCTGGATTATTTCAAACATTCTTAGCTCGAGTTGAAAATAAAAAAGAGAGGAGTGTCAAAGCTCTTCGAACAGACCGTGGATGCGAATATCTGTCGGATCAATTTCGAGCACTATGTAAGGAAAAAGGTATACGACGACAACTCACTATTCCATATACGCTGCAACAAAATGGTGTTGCTGAACGAAGGAATAGAACAATACTGGACATGGTTCAGTCAATGATGGTGCAGGCAAATCTTCCAATCTCTTTTTGGGGAGATGTTTTATTAACTATTGCCTACATTCTTAACCGAGTGCCTTCGCAGTCAGTTCCTTCTACCCCATATGAATTGTGGCATGGCCACAAAGCGGACTTAAATTGTTTACGTCCATGAGGATCAACAGGATATGTTCATGACATGATGAGCAAGTTTGGAAACTTGGCCCTAGAGCTCAATAATTTATCTTTCTCTGATATCCTAAGAGCTCAGTAGGTTATGTCATGTATGGACATCATCCAGATAGAGGAATGATAGAGCGTGAGGTCCAAGATGTTGTTTTCTTAGAGAATGAATTTCCTAGTCTTGGCGACAATGAGAAGAATCTTTATCTTTTTGAAATAGATGAACAATTGAACATCCTACCATCATCCGGCGAAGGGAGGGAATGTGTTCCCATACCATTGTCCATCGAAAATGAGAGGGGTGGTTAGTCTAGTGGGAGTGCGTTCAATGGGAGTGCACCAATAAAAAGTCAAGATTCTTTACGTCGTAGTAAGCGTGGGCATATTCCTCGTCGTTTTTTTTTTAGATTGACAGTGAGGTACTTCTCTGTGAACCCACGGATGATGAAGAGCCTAGATCTGTTCAAGGAGCTCTTTCGTCATCATCTAGGAAAGAATGAGAGATTGCCATGTAGAAGGAGATTCATTTAATGGTACATAATGAAGTCTGGGAGTTAGTGGATCTCCCACTTGAGTGTAAGACGATTGGAAACAAATGGGTTTTCAAACTTAAACGCAAGGCTGATGGGACAATTGACAAATATAAAGCAAGACTTGTAGCGAAAGGTTATACCCAAAAAGAGGGTATAGATTATGATGAGACATTTTCACCTATATGGTAAGATTCTCATTTGTTCGCCTTATTCTAGCCATTGTCGCGCATCTTGACTTGGAATTGTTCCAAATGGATGTGAAAACTGTATTTCTCAATGGAGAACTAGACCTGGAATTTTATATGGCTCAACCGGAGGGTTTTTGATGGGAAATGAAGGATGGCTAAATCAAAGTATTTATTATGGCCTATTAAAAGACCCAATGGTTGTAATCTTGTTTGACTTTACAAATTCCTAGGGTCATTAAAATAAGTTGAAGTCTTTTGAGTTTCCTAAGTCTTAAGTAAGGTCTTTATTAAGTGTCTTATGAAGAGTCTCTTTGTAGAGTCCTATAACCAAAGATGAGAAGAATAGAGAAGAAGAAAAATTTGAGTTCTTATGTGTGCCTCCGAAAATGGAGTTTATGCTTGGGTGTGAAGCCTTTGGATGAGAATCCCCAAGGTGGTCCCTGTGAAAGGGAGGGTGTGAAGCCTACACTCCCACCTCCTATCCCTCTTTCCCGTGATCTTCCCCTTTCACTCTCTTCCTTAACCTCTTTTCTCTCTCTGTCCCGCATCAGTTTTGAGACTAAAGGTGAAGAGCGAAATGTTTGCCGCCTTAAACGCTCAATATATGGTTTAAAACAATCGTCTAGATAGTGGTATTTGAAATTTCATAAGGCAATTATCTCATGTGATTTTGAGATGATTGAAGAAGACCACGATGTGTATGTTAAGCGAGTGGGAGAAAGTCTCCTTATTTTGTCATTATATGTTGATGATATTTTAATGGTTGGAAATGATATGGAGCTTATTACTACCACTAAGAAGTGGTTGTCTTCCCTCTTTGAGATGAAAGATATGGGTGAAGCAAGCTATGTGCTCGGTGTAAAAATTGTGCGGAATCACTTAGAAAGATCACTGAGTTTGTCTAAAGAGACATATATTAATAAAATTCTCAAGCATTTTCGAATGCACAATTCTAAACCCATTGATACTCCACTTGACAAAAGATGTGTCCTTAGTATCTGTCAATGCCTCAAGAATAAAGAAGAGAAGGAAAATATGTCTAGAGTGCCATATGCCGCTGCGGTTGGAAGTCTAATGTATGCTATGTTATGTACTCCGCCGGACATTAGCTACGCAGTAGGTTTAGTTAGTCGTTATCAAAGTAACCCAGTCTCTTGTATTGGAAATCCGTTAAGAGGATATTACGGTATTTGCGAGGGACATCAGATTATGCACTACGTTACAAGGAAGACAATTTGAATCTTATCGGCTATAGTGATGCGGATTGGGCTGGTGATAGAGATGAGCGAAAGTCCACTTCAGGCTTTGTGTTTCTGTTAGCAGGTGGATCTATCTCATAGTGTAGCAAGAAACAGTCTTGCATTGCCCTATCCATAATGGAAGCCGAATATGTTGCTTGTTCTGGCACTTGCCAAGAGGCGGTATGGCTGAAAAATTTGTTGCAACATTTGACAATTACACCTCATGGAAATGAGGGTGTGTTACTGTATACTGACAGTACTTCGGCACTGGCGAAGAATTTCATGGCAGAACAAAGCATATTGATATCCGATACCACTATATTAGGGATTTACTGGCAAAAGGGTTAGTCGTGCTTTGTCAGATTAGTTCTGTTCAAATGATAGCAGATCCACTAACGAAACCGTTAGCCAGAGAAAAATTTGTAACCCATAGTGGTTCTATGGGCCTTTGTAAATTATGATTTATAATAATTTACAGTGTTCTGACATCATTAAAGTTCGTTCAATATTCAATGGAATTTATATGAACGATCGATTGCTTTATACATTGTTGTTAGAAGTGTCACCAGGCTGGGATCGACCCTCTCATACAAGTGTTCTACCTTTTGGCGCTTATAAATAGCAAGCAAAGATAAGGCATTTGATATTATGAAACTCTAGATGTCTAGAGGGTGAACACAATATCCCAAGTCATGTTTATATGCCGCCTTGGCTGAGGCCGAGATGAGATTTGAATTAGTTCAGATTGATCATACCGCATGTGTTATATACAACCGCATGTGAGAATGATGAATGGTTCTCTCTTCATCATTGTATGAGCTCAAATATCACTTTTGATTAGTGATTTCTGATGTACCCCCAGTGACCTGCAGCGCTATGCTATGAAGAAGAGGCTTGATGTCACTACTTTAGCACGTTACTTAGGGCGATAGATGATATTGTCTAGCGGAACATGTCTAGGAAAGTGATCATGACAAATTGAATTGGCATATGCAGCATAGGGAAGACATCTTGTTATTTCACCATGTTTAATTATTCATATCTCGGGAGGCTCTGTCGCCAAAGTGGTAATAGAGTCATGAGTGTTATGCATTTGGATTCGATACTGTCTGTTGAGAGATCCAGAGTATCGGAATTAGGTGAATATTAAGAGTCTGAGGTACATATTGAGATTTAGTGATCCGTTAGTAAGATGACAACTTAACGGAACACTTGTTGATGACTTGGCAAAATCTTGTAGAGGTCGCAAGCCTTATTTTCTATATGACCGTTGACGCCGAATGCAAAAGAGAACAATGATGCGTCGTTAGCCTTGTGTGGGCGAGTAGGCGGTTAAACTTAAATGGGCAAGTGGGAGCTTGTTGGGCAGTTCCCATTTGGGCACCTGGCCCACGGCTGGCCTCGCCAGCACGCAAGGCGCCCTGGCGAATGCCATCGGCCGCGTGTGGCCCCACACACGGCAGTGCGCAGGGGTCATGCGCCCCTGCTATTTGCTACCCTCTCTCACCTCACTCCCTTCACCCATCACCTATAAAAGGGTCCTCATGTCCGAGAGATCTGTGTGGGTTTTTTGGTAAGGATATGCTGTCGGAATACTGGCATAAAGAGGAGAGAGAAACAAATCTTGGAGCTCTCATTTCTGCGTGGGTCTCTTTTCAACATCGGCGGACGGAGGCTTGTTGTGACGGAACGCCTCGGCCAAGCACGTTAAACCGATAACGCACTTGATCCGAGTCCGCCTCCCGCGAACGGGCCGAAGCCTCGCAAGGGAAACCAAACCACAGTCCGTGTAAACATAAAGGAACACCACATTTCACATATATTTTTCACAATTTACATAGCCATAATCCATTAAAACTATAAAGATGTACAAGAGTCTGGGGCATACCCCGAGGTACAACAAAGAAAGTAAACAACTAGCTAAACTACACCGCTGGAACTACTCTGCTGGAGGTACTGACCCTGCACCGCTACGACGCGGCCCTGAACTGGACGTCGGACGAGAAACCTCCTCCTCGCCCTCACCTGTGGGGGTAGGGGGTGAGCCTCTCTAGTCACTGGCTCAGTAGGGAACTCCCCCAAAGCCGAACAAACCACAAACCACAGGTACGAAACAGTAAATAATACCAACAATAATTATATAACAGCTAAGCAGGTAAGTAAAGCTGTAAAGGTACTCACCGTCTGCCGACTACGAGAAACAGCTGTAATAATTAAACGGCAAACCCAAACAGGTGTACACGCTAAAGTAGAGACAGCCAACACGAGCCACGTAAACTGGTTCGCGACACCAGAAACTGACTCGGACAAACTAACACAGGTAAACCTCTCAGTCTCGCAGCCACGGACGTAAGGTCCAGCTGCCGCTCCACGTGAAAAGACAAACAACTGTGGAGACCAACTAAACACCACCACCTGCGGACCACACGGTCACAGGCCCATGCCTGACACCTCCAGAGATCCTGGCCCGGAACTCTCTAGAGTGAGGCACTGGAAAAGGACTAGCTGGGGTCCAGTACGTCTACTGGTGTCCGTACTCCCAACTACGAGCGCGCTACAAGTGACTAAAAACAAACTCAAGTGTCACTGTCCCACTGTCGTCTTTCCCTCAGCCGGACGTACAACTCAACACAGGAGTGAGGGTGTCCAGGTCAGACGACACAGACCTCGACGGTACAACACAAGTACCGGGACAAAGCCCCGAGCTAACAGCCTGGCTCACAAAGAACCTGGGGCACCCAACTGGAGAGGTAACCACGGTAGGCGTCTACTACTTGCCACGTACACAAAACCACGTGCACGTCACACACAAACCACGTGAAACCTCACGTAAACCACAAGTAACCACGGTCCACTACACGTGAACCCACTGACTCGCGTAAACAACGTGCAGTTACTAAAGTAAGTAACCAACAGCATACTTTATATGCTAAACACGGAAACCATGTGCACTCAGTGCACCTCATATGCTATCATGCATGCATTAACGATAAAATACCATAAATAGCCATTTCTGTCCATAAATAGTAGGCGTCCATATCGACTGCCGCCTACAGAGAGTCAACGGCAGGGTTCCTGGCCGTTAATCTCCTGGCTGAGGAGCTTGGCGGCAAACGATGTTGACGCCAAGTTCTCCGGCCTTAAACCCTGCAGAAACCCTAATCCGATCCTGCGGGCTTTCTAACTGTTCTAACTACTGATAAACATGCAAATGCATATCCTTTAGCATATCAGAACCCAATGCAACCCTTTTTAACATGATTTGTACAGTAAACTACTCAAACCACCCATTATCCCGTATGGTGCAACTTTATCCAAACATGCATTATCATGTTAATTCCGGTGGTTATGATGTATTTTAATGGTTCCACGGAGTTTAACGGGTTCGTCCCCTACCTCAGAACGCGTTAGAATCTCCCGCAATCCCCCGGTTCACGCCGAGCCCTCCGCGAGCTCCCACGGGAATTGCACCACGTCGCGACGTTTCCTCGCGCAATCCAGCAACGCCGCGCGTTCTACGATCGTCCAACCACTCCTCAGAACCTATTAGAAGCTTCAGAATCACCGGGACGCAAAGCTGGGGCAAGAGGGAGAGAGGGTGAGCTGAGAGAGCTGCGCTCGGGTGAGCCTATAACCTGCAGAACTGTCAGGTTGGCGTCAACCCCCATGCCGCTAATAGCCACCGCCAGTCTAAACGTCCACAACTACTGCCGTTAAGCTCATGATGTAAACGTCCACTAAGCTGGACGCCTACCAATCAACGGCCACCCCTGGCCGCCAACTCAGACAGAACAGTAGCAGGTCCTATTCCATTTCAGGACCCACCCTGCTCTACACCTGCTCAAACCACGCATACACATTACACATTCTACACAACTGACTCACACTGGCCTCACAATGGCCGCCACATTCACATCACACACGATCCGCATGGATCCGAAAAACACGCGACGTTACATTACTTTCATCTAAAAAGAAAATTTCGACCTCGAAATTCATAACATAACACAGAGT
Organism: Colocasia esculenta; assembly: GCA_014218235.1. Classification (NCBI taxonomy): domain Eukaryota; kingdom Viridiplantae; phylum Streptophyta; class Magnoliopsida; order Alismatales; family Araceae; genus Colocasia; species Colocasia esculenta. The sequence goes on along the minus strand of CM024759.1, from coordinate 5,700,146 downwards.
CAAACAACTTAAACAAACACAACTTTACAAGCACTATCATCTAAAAAGAAAATACATAAACTTACATAAACAAATAGGGATACCCTTTAGCCATTTCTGCGGCCAATTCCCAGGTATCCTCACCACCCAACCTATTTTCCCATCTCACTTTAACCAACTCAATTTCTTTATTTCTTAACTTCTTCATCTTTCGATCTGTGATCTACACCGGATATTATGGCATTGTCATGTCCGGCCTCAGGTCACCACCTTGATATCTAATTATCTGAGCTGGATCTTCAATGCATTTCCTCAACATGGAGACATGGAAAATATCATGCACATCTGCAAAATCTGCGGGCAAATCCAGCCTATAAGCGGTTTCCCCAATTCTTTCAATCACCTGGAAAGGTCCCACATATCTTGGACTTAACTTCCCAGATTTGCCAAACCTCATAATTCCCTTACTTGGAGAAACTCTCAGAAAAACAAAATCTCCCACCTCAAACTGAAGTGGTCTCCTCCGCACATCTGCATAACTTTTCTGCCTACTTTGGGCTGCTTGCAATTTTTCTTGGATAAGCTTTACCACTTCCGTGGTCTGCTGAATCAACTCAGGCCCTACTAATTGCCTTTCTCCCACTTCATGCCAGTTCAATGGGGTTCTACATGGCCTTCCATACAAAGCTTCATACGGTGCCATTCCAAGACTGGTATGATAACTATTATTGTAGGCAAATTCAACCATTCCCAAATGATGCTCCCAGCTCCCTCCCCAAACTAAACAATAAGCTCGCAACATATCTTCAATTATCTGAATGGTCCTCTCTGTCTGACCATCTGTCTGGGGATGATACGCGGAGCTATATCTCAATTCAGAACCAATAACTCTTTGCAGACTTCTCCAAAATCCAGAAGTAAATCTTGGATCTCTGTCAGATACAATAGTCTTCGGAATACCATGCAGTGGAACAATTCTTTCAACATAAACATTTGCCAATCTGTCCACTGTCCAAGACATACTCACTGCCACTAATCTGCAAACTTTAGTCAATCTATCAACAAACACCCATATTCCATTATGCCCGGAACTTGTCCTTGGTAATCCTGCCACAAAATCCATTGCAATATCATCCCACTTCCACTGTGGAATGGGTAACGGTTGCAACAGACCTCCAGGCTTCTGATGCTCTGCTTTAATTTGCTGACAGACAGCACACCTTGCCACAAATTCTGCTATTTCTTTCTTCATATGAGGCCACCAAAAATGCTTTCTTAAATCATGGTACATTTTGGTACTACCTGGATGAATAGTGTACCTAGATTTATGGGCCTCTTCTAAAACTCGCTGCTTCACTTCTCTTTCTACAGGAACAAACAACCTGCCTCGGAGCCTGACCACACAGTTATCATCAATAGAAACCCCTTCCATTTTCACAATTTCAGGTAGGCTTGAATCTGCTTTCTGAGCCTCAATAATCTGCCAATATAATGATGGCTCTACAACACTAGCAGCTAAAATTGCCCGTCGTTGACTGCTGGGCACATATAAAGAATTCTCCACCACTTCTTCATATAATTTCCATTCTTTAATCATCATTAAATTCATATATGCCTTTCTACTCAAGGCATCAGCCACCACATTGGCCTTACATGGATGGTAAGCCAAACTGAAATCATAATCTTTCAGATACTCAACCCATCTGCGCTGGCGAAGATTTAAATCTTTTTGCGAGAAAATATATTTCAAGCTTTTATGATCTGTAAAAATTTCAAATCTCTCGCCATACAGATAATGCCTCCATATTTTCAAGGCAAAAACAACTGCAGCCAATTCTAAATCATGAGTGGGGTAATTCTCTTCTGCTGGCTTCAATTCCCTGGATGCATAGGCTATTACTTTACCGTGCTGCATAAGCACTGCACCAAGTCCCCTCCTTGAAGCATCAGTATATAGCACAAAACCACCACTCCCTGCCGGTAATGTCAAGATAGGGGCTGATGTAAGTCTTTTCTTCAATTCCGTAAAACTTCTTTGACATTCACCGGACCACACAAAAGGCACACCTTTCCTGGTCAATCTAGTCATAGGTGCTGCAATCTTGGAAAAATCTTGAATAAAGCGCCTATAATAACCTGCCAAGCCCAGAAAACTTCGAATCTCGGTTATTGATTTAGGCACTTGCCATCTCATTACCACTTCCACTTTGCTTGGATCCACTGCAACTCCTTTGGCTGAAATAACATGACCCAAAAACTGAATTTCTTTCAACCAGAATTCACACTTACTAAATTTGGCAAACAATTGATTATCCCTCAACAACTGCAAAGTAAACCTCAAATGAGCTGCATGCTCCTCTTCAGATGCTGAATAAATTAGAATATCATCAATAAAGACCACAATAAATTGATCTAAATATGGATGAAATATTCTATTCATCAGGTCCATAAAACCTGCAGGAGCATTAGTCAACCCAAAAGGCATTACCACAAACTCAAAGTGACCATATCTAGTTCTGAATGCTGTTTTATCTATATCTTCTTCTCTGATTCTCAGCTGATGGTACCCGGACCTCAAATCAATTTTAGAGAACACTTTTGCTGACTGCAACTGATCAAACAAATCATCTATTCTTGGCAACGGGTACTTATTCTTAATGGTCACTTCATTCAGCTTTCTATAATCTATGCACATTCGAAAGCTTCCATCTTTCTTTTTCACAAATAAAACCGGCGCTCCCCACGGGGAATGACTCGGTCTAATAAAACCTTTTTGCAATAATTCTTCTAATTGCTTTTTCAACTCTTTGAGTTCTGCTGGTGCCATCCGATATGGAGCTTTAGATATTGACATGGTACCTGGCAGCAACTCAATGGTAAAGTCCACCTCTCTATGTGGAGCTAAACCGGGCAATTCCTCAGGAAACACATCAGCAAATTCCCTAATCACGGGAACTGCTCCTACTGACTGGCTGGCCTCTACCAGGCTTACCGCGGCTAAATAAGCCACACACCCATCATTTATCAACTTTCTAGATTTAATCGCAGAAATTAGAAACTTGGAGGTATAAAAAGACATACCTTGGTATTCAAACACTGCACCATTAGAGTGACAAAATCTGATCCTTTTCTTTCTGCAATCAAGCATTGCTCCGTACATCTCAAGCCAGTCCATACCCAGAATAATATCATAATCTAACAATTGCAGGGCATACAGCCGACCCGGCATCTGGTTCCCTTCAATCATAACTGGAGCTTCATCTATATAACTCGAAGTGAGCAAAAACTCACATGATGGAACCTCTACCACTAATTCACAAGACTTTTCTTCCAATGGACAAGCTATGCAATTCAGAAATTCTTCGGAAATAAAAGAATGAGAGGCACCCGAATCAAATAATACTTTTGCTGAATACTCATAAAGAGGTAAAGTACCTTCTATCATGTTTGATGCCTCTGCCTGGGCTCGGGTAATAGCCATAACCCGGCCTCTCCCGCGCTGCTGCGGTACTCCTCTGCCACGACCTTCCTGTGGCTGCTGGAACTGCTGAGGCTGCTGCTGCTGCTGCTGCACACCTCTGCCATACCCATATTCTCTTGCATAGGGACAATTGCGAATCAAATGTCCCGGCTGATTACAATTATAACACCTGTACCCTGGAGGAACTATAGGCTGCCTGGCAGTGCTCTGCTGATCATTCCTCCACCTCAGGCCTACCACGGCTCTGCTGGTACTGCGGACAACCTCCCCATCCTCTTCCTTTTCCCTTAAGTACTTGCTTTAATTTCTGACTCCACTTCCCAAAACCTGATGAAGAGGGTCCTGCTGGTGCCTTGCCCTTGCTCGCACCTACTGTCTGCTGCGGTAGCCGAAAACTACCTGAGCCTGACTCACCCGTCTGACGAGTCCGGATAGACCTCTCTAGAGTAGCTGCCCTCTGCGCTGCCTCTCCCACTGTCTTGCACATAAGAGGTACTATCGCATCCTGCAATTCCACCCTCAATCCTCTGATAAAATACTCAACCATCATGTTATTATCAGAAACCACATATGGCGCATAACGGCTAAGTGTCATGAATCTCATCTGGTACTCTAGAACCGAAGAGTTACCTTGCTGAAGAGTTCGGAATTGCTCTCTTTTCACTTGCTGCACTTGGATCGGAAAGAATGTATCATTAAACACTTCAAGAAACTCCGACCAAGTGATAGCTTCCTCTGTTCTGCCTGCAAAGGTGGTTTGCATTTTTAATCGCCACCATTCCAAGGCAAAACCCCTCAACTGATAAGCAGCCAATACCACTCTATCTGCTGCTGAACATCTCATGGTTGCAAATACCCTCTCTATTTCATGAACCCAATGTTCGGCAGTATCTGGATTCGGCCCTCTTGAATAAGTAGGCGGTTGCAATCTCAGAAATCTTTCAACTTGCATCATGGGCTCTTCAACTAACTGCACTGGTGGCGGTGGTGGCACAGGTGCTACAAAAGGCACCTCCACTCTCGGCGGAACTGGAGCAACAGGTACTGCCTCTCCTTCCCCAGGTGGCACTGCAACTGGCGGTACTGGCGCCTGCTGATCCATTCTTGCTCGAATATCCGTGAGGCTCTCCCAAATTATCTCTATCATCCGCTGGGTACTCTCCTCCGGATCATCTCCTCCACCACCCCAATCTCTTCTATCTGCCATTCCAGAGATTTCTACATACACAAAATACCAGACAAAAATCAAAATCACTAATTATCGAAAACCAGGGTCCCTACCAGCAGTGTATGATGACCAAAATAAGGCTATGCATCTTTCTAATTCCCTTATATTAACACGGACCTTCCTCTGATACCAACTGTGACGGAACGCCTCGGCCAAGCACGTTAAATCGATAACGCACTTGATCCGAGTCCGCCTCCCGCGAACGGGCCGAAGCCTCGCAAGGGAAACCAAACCACAATCCGTGTAAACATAAAGGAGCACCACATTTTACATATATTTTTCACAATTTACATAGCCATAATCCATTAAAACTATAAAGATGTACAAGAGTCTGGGGCATACCCCGAGGTACAACAAAGAAAGTAAACAACTAACTAAACTACACCGCTGGAACTACTCTGCTGGAGGTACTGACCCTGCACCGCTACGACGCGGCCCTGAACTGGACGTCGGACGAGAAACGTCCTCCTCGCCCTCACCTGTGGGGGTAGGGGGTGAGCCTCTCTAGTCACTGGCTCAGTAGGGAACTCCCCCAAAGCCGAACAAACCACAAACCACAGGTACGAAACAGTAAATAATACCAACAATAATTATATAACAGCTAAGCAGGTAAGTAAAGCTGTAAAGGTACTCACCGTCTGCCGACTACGAGAAATAGCTGTAATAATTAAACGGCAAACCCAAACAGGTGTACACGCTAAAGTAGAGACAGCCAACACGAGCCACGTAAACTGGTTCGCGACACCAGAAACTGACTCGGACAAACTAACACAGGTAAACCTCTCAGTCTCGCAGCCACGGACGTAAGGTCCAGCTGCCGCTCCACGTGAAAAGACAAACAACTGTGGAGACCAACTAAACACCACCACCTGCGGACCACACGGTCACAGGCCCATGCCTGACACCTCCAGAGATCCTGGCCCGGAACTCTCTAGAGTGAGGCACTGGAAAAGGACTAGCTGGGGTCCAGTACGTCTACTGGTGTCCGTACCCCCAACTACGAGCGCGCTACAAGTGACTAAAAACAAACTCAAGTGTCACTGTCCCACTGTCGTCTTTCCCTCAGCCGGACGTACAACTCAACACAGGAGTGAGGGTGTCCAGGTCAGACGACACAGACCTCGACGGTACAACACAAGTACCGGGACAAAGCCCCGAGCTAACAGCCTGGCTCACAAAGAACCTGGGGCACCCAACTGGAGAGGTAACCACGGTAGGCGTCTACTACTTGCCATGTACACAAAACCACGTGCACGTCACACACAAACCACGTGAAACCTCACGTAAACCACAAGTAACCACGGTCCACTACACGTGAACCCACTGACTCGCGTAAACAACGTGCAGTTACTAAAGTAAGTAACCAACAGCATACTTTATATGCTAAACACGGAAACCATGTGCACTCAGTGCACCTCATATGCTATCATGCATGCATTAACGATAAAATACCATAAATAGCCATTTCTGTCCATAAATAGTAGGCGTCCATATCGACTGCCGCCTACAGAGAGTCAACGGCAGGGTTCCTGGCCGTTAATCTCCTGGCTGAGGAGCTTGGCGGCAAACGATGTTGACGCCAAGTTCTCCGGCCTTAAACCCTGCAGAAACCCTAATCCGATCCTGCGGGCTTTCTAACTGTTCTAACTACTGATAAACATGCAAATGCATATCCTTTAGCATATCAGAACCCAATGCAACCCTTTTTAACATGATTTGTACAGTAAACTACTCAAACCACCCATTATCCCGTATGGTGCAACTTTATCCAAACATGCATTATCATGTTAATTCCGGTGGTTATGATGTATTTTAATGGTTCCACGGAGTTTAACGGGTTCGTCCCCTACCTCAGAACGCGTTAGAATCTCCCGCAATCCCCCGGTTCACGCCGAGCCCTCCGCGAGCTCCCACGGGAATTGCACCACGCCGCGACGTTTCCTCGCGCAGTCCAGCAACGCCACGCGTTCTACGATCGTCCAACCACTCCTCAGAACCTATTAGAAGCTTTAGAATCACCGGGACGCAAAGCTGGGGCAAGAGGGAGAGAGGGTGAGCTGAGAGAGTTGCCCTCGGATGAGCCTATAACCTGCAGAACTGTCAGGTTGGCGTCAACCCCCATGCCGCTAATAGCCACCGCCAGTCTAAACGTCCACAACTACTGCCGTTAAGCTCATGATGTAAACGTCCACTAAGCTGGACGCCTACCAATCAACGGCCACCCCTGGCCGCCAACTCAGACAGAACAGCAGCAGGTCCTATTCTATTTCAGGACCCACCCTGCTCTACACCTGCTCAAACCACGCATACACATTACACATTCTACACAACTGACTCACACTGGCCTCACAATGGCCGCCACATTCACATCACACACGATCCGCATGGATCCGAAAAACACGCGACGTTACACTTGTCATCGCTGTCGCCTAAGATCTAAGATGTGAAGTAGTGTAGACGGCTCTAGTAGTCACCTACTTCCTTCTACGAGACTTCGTTTTATTTGCTTCCGCTGTGAGGTACGTTACTCACTAGACCTTATGTCTATTTTATTTCCGGGGTCATATTTTAACAAGCTTCCATGGGGCATTCTCTTCATGTTGTGGGAAATGTGTATTCATTGTGGCTGGCTAAAATTTCTCTGGGTGGTGAAGGAGGAAAGATTTTGATGTGTTCCCTTCTCTTTTATCTTCTGAATCTTGATTCTCGGTAGAGAAAATTGGTATTAAACGGGATGCCATCTTCGTAGAGAAGATTGACTTATTAGGTTTGATGTATCATTTATGTCCAGTAAAAATGATGAAGCGTTATGCCTACAATATGCTCTTCCATTAATATGTTTAATTTACAAACTCACAAGTTCCCAGTGACTTGTTAAAATTCCATTACTAATGGCGTTTCAAATCTGGCAATCACCGTTACTAATTCTAAATATCTTAAGGCAGCACAACAGTTGCTTGATGAAGTTGTCAATGTCCATAGAGCTTAGAAAGAAAAGTCAGAGAAAAGCCATTCATCTGTTGGAACAGCAGGCAGAAAAGAGAATGATGGGGGCTTAGAGAGTGATGAGGTGAATGAGAACCCTCAAGAGTCCACTGCTAACTCCACTCCTGAGCTCTCACCTACTGAAAGACTGGAACTCCAGAACAAGATGTCAAAACTTTTGGCTATGTTGGATGTGGTGAGTTCTTTCCCATGCTCTCATTTGACTCTTGATCAGTTTGTAACTATCATTCTGGTTTCCCCCCTTGTTGTAAATGTAAGTTTTGAAGTGCACCTTTCTGACTTCTGAGTGTCACCTGTATCTTCCCTTACATATTAAAGAACTTCCAGCTTGGGTGAACACCTTTCTAGTAAGAGTATATACTGCAACTAGCTTATATATTTTCTTGAGCTATTTTTCCATAATGTAGTGTTTCTTCTCACTTTGCATGCAGAAACAATCTAACATGGTATCTGCTGTATGGGATATACTCGACTAGTTGTGCATGTCTTTCGTTGAAAATGCATGTTTACCATCGTAGATTGATTCATAGTCATTATGTATGGTGATCATTATGCATCATTTTTTTGGCAGTTAATAACATCTCTAGACTGTCTCTATATTTCAAGTTCAAATTCCCATTGTGGCTACTTCTTCACTTTTTTATTTGTCTATGTCATCTTGATTTCCTTGTTGGTTATATAGCCAATCTTGGCACATATAAAGCCCTCATGTAGCACATGTCTTTCAAGGGGATTCAGGTCAATTTTAATTGATTTCCCCCCCTTGAGGTCACTTTGTCGCATAGTTCATATGAATAGAATACAAAACACCAACCAGGTTCAAACCTAGGTTCCCCCCCACCAATGGCAGAAGAATACCACCACCCCTTTCCCTTTTGATACACACACCTGACTTAGGGTCAGACAGTATATAACTACCAGTTAAAAGAAGAATCTATTGGAAATAACAATGTTTGTGTTTGAAGATGAATACATTTGAGAATAATTTGTTAAAAGAAATATTCATGACAAGTGACATCATCTACTTATCTTTGGCATCTATGGTCATTTAAGTTGAAGACATTTGTACAAGATTCTCATCTTTCATTGACTATGGAATCTCTGCAGAGGAATGGCAACTAGACTTTAATAACTTGATTCATCCTCTCCTTTTTTTAGAGTGAAGTTTTGTGTCCGTGGGTTAGAGGATCCCCTTAGCTCCGCACACCCTATCTATACAATCTGTACTGCATTTATTTTTACATAGAACCCTCCCCCCACTCCCCAAGAAAAAAAAAAAGGACACACTCAAAAGCTGTAAAAAAGGAAATTGGTTGGTTGAGGAAGATACAAGAGGGCTGGATAACTTGTGCAATTTGGACAACCTGCAAAGGACATGTGATAACCCAACCTTGTCATTGTTGTCACCTTTGTGATGAGCTCTATGCCATCAATCAGGTAGCTACCCCCTGAGATGTGCTAAAGCAAGGAAGTAGAAAGATGATGCTGTCTTTTCAAGTCTTTTGGAATGGCAAGGCTTATTTACATTTAGGGGTGTCAATAGGCTGGGTTAGTTTGAAGCCCAATGGGCAGCCCACTCCAGATTCAATTTGGGTTGGACTCGGGTTAGTCTATGGATCTCTTTTGAAGCCCATTTGTCAAACCCATCACTTGATGGGTTGGACTCGGGTTAGCCCATTGGGCTAAGAGACATCAATAACCACCATACCTATCAATAACCACCATACCTACACATGCATTAAAAACATGCTTAAATAAAAAAATCGGTTTCCACCACACCAATAGTTCTCTCTAAATTAAAACATATTTAAATTAAAATAGTAAATCTATTTACATATTAACTTGATGGGCTGAAACGGGTCCCAATGGGCTAGCATGAGTTTATTTTAATTTGATCCATTAAATTTGGGTTGGGCTTGGGTTGGGTTATTTTAGTGTTGGATTGAACTGGGTTTGAATTGGGCCAGCCCAAGCCCACCCATTGACACCCCTATTTACATTCAGCCTCGCTAATTATCTTGTGCTGTTGTACCCCGTATCCGGATCGATGTTTTATAGCAAGAAAATCAGGTTACATGTCAGTGCTTGATTCTTTGAATTTACATACACTAATTATTATTTTGCCCTTTTCAAGGTTCGCCGCATTGCCGATTCATCTTGAATTAGTTTTTTCCTGATTCGCTCCGATTCGCATGAGAATTGATGGAAATCGATCGGATTCGTATAATGTGAATCGGGTAAATCGGGAATCCCGTGATACGCTCCGATTCTCCCGAATCGAACCGATCCGCCAAACCATGGGCCCTCTTTGGTTGCATGGAGGACATCCGGATATCTGTTAGGACTTCGTAGAGATAGTGTGTACTGCATGATAGACACTTGTTTGCGTTCTTCGTCATTCTTATGATTTACAAGTATCATTGCTGTCTGATAACATCTATCTTCACTTGTCTCTCACTCCATCTATGCTTGTTAATGCTTAATGTACCATTTTGTGCATTGTTCTGCGGAGACATTGATATGATCGTGAATCGTGATGGTGGCCTGCCAGTCCCAAATGTTCCCCAGAGCTTTTGTTGCAGTGCGAGAAAATGACATGTACAACCCAGCCATCCTCGGGACAGAGACGGCAGACCATGATTGCTTGAATCTAGTCGATCGACAGCACAGATTCAGTTCCAGCTTTGCATCTGCTGCATGATTTTGTGGCTTAAAATTGGCATGACCCCTTGCATCAGTGGGAACCTGGCGTTGCCAAGCTTGAATAAGGAACCAAAAATAAGGGAAAAACGACTATTTAAACATTTACCTGCTCCGTTGCTCTCCTGGCAATTACTAGGGAGGAAGGCTGGTATTTTATGTGATCACTGTAATGTGAGACCAATTGATGTAGATGTTGAAAGTCGTATTAAGGCCGCATGTGAGCCTTTCATGTTATGTAAAGACTAGTGTGACTGCATGTTTTTAACAATATTCTTATAAGAGAAAGATTTATTACACTTTTGTATTGCACTTTAAGTGCAATATGACTAGACAATAGTTCATGTGGCATCCCACAATTAGGTTGTCACTTTATCACTTCCCATGTGAGTGGTGCCACACAGGGGCGGACCTAGCAAGGACCCAGTGGGGTCCTGTGACCCCACTGGATAAAAAAGTTTGTATTAAGTGGATAAATTTTTACCGTGGGTGACCCCACTAAAATTATATGGGTGCACTATTAGGACCCCAGTGAAATAAAATTCTGGATCCGCCACTGGTGCCACATAGATTCTTGCATAGTCATATTGCACTTGAAGTGCAATACAAAAGTGCACTAAGCTTTTCTCTTCTTATAATGAGCCTTCTGCATTGTAATGATGTGACGAATATTATGTAAAGATGGTGTATTTTAATGATTTGATGAAGGTCGCTTGTGAGCTGTTTATGTTGAAAATATTTATGATCTCCAAAATGGTGTGTTTTGTTCATTTTATGATTTCAATTTTAAAATTAATGTTCTTGTAAGCACGGGTACATTAGGTACAAACTGACGAAAACACAGTAAAAAAACAGGGGATATATTGTCCGTTTTTTATAAAAAATCAAAGAGTACAATAATCCTTTTCGGTCTGAATGATTATAATGATCATTTTATATTAAATTTAACATGATAGATAATTGTATTATATAATTTGCTAAATATAATATTAATGTAGCCAAATAAACGGTTGGATTAAAAAACTAGTTTCATAGTTATAATTTGTTATCTAATGGCATCAACTATTTTATCATAGTTCGAGTCTGGTTAAGTATCTAAATACATAATATAAGTAAATGAGACAATTATTATTTTAATCAATATCGATGTCTTAAGATTGCTTAATTAGACTCACAAATCTTATAATATACGAGACAAGTATTTTTCATTATATGACTAATTACATAGCTTAATTAGAATAATAACTATACATTTTAATTATCACCCCTACTAAATGTTGAAATAAACATCATTAATCTTCATGATAGTAATTAAGTAATCATAATGTTATTTACAAATGCTAGTATTTTGGAGTAAACATCCTACAATTAGAATACCATTGCAATTAATCATATTACACTTAAGCACAATTTTGTACTTAAGACTGTTATCATTAACAATTAACACTAAACATTTTTGTGCGTAATTATGAAATAAAATGAATTTTTTTTTTGTGAACAATCAATAACATTATTCTCTATGAAAAATAATATAATAAGAAATCTCGAAGTAAATGTAATATCATATACATATTACCACTAAAATATATCCACAAAAGAAAAAAAAATTGAAAAAAGAGAAAATTAATTAGAAGTCCCTGACTGTAATATGGAGGTTCTTACTATAACATGATTTAATGTATACTGTAACAGGAGATAACACTTACTGTAATGAGTTACAGTTCTATCAGGGATTAGAAAATAAGTCAAATATCTATTAGAGACTCCTAATTAATTTGCCCTTGAAAAAAAAGATGAGTAACAGTACTGTACAAGGATATTTTAGATATTGTATAAGTGAAAGATCAAGTTAACTCACTTTTTATTAGCAACATATTTTTGACAAAAATAAGTTAACTAAGATACAAACAAACTGAAAAATAGATTAACACTAGACTAACTTGAGTCACAACTCACGAGTTAAAATCATCAAATTTCTAAAGAGAAATTAATTAGAAGTTCCTGACTGTAATTATAAGGAGGTCCTTACTGTAACATGATTTAACGTATACTGTAACTAGAGATAACAATTACTATAATGAGTTACAACTCTGTCAGGGAGTAAAAAATAAATAAAATATATGTTAAGGACTCTTAATTAGTTTGCCTTATTTCCAAACAGACTTTTAGGTTCAGCGTGATAAAAAGATAGAAAAAATAAGGATGGGCATAAATTAATCTAGAGATATGTTACCTCCATCTTTAATCTACCTGTTTGGTATTTCTAAGGATATATTTCTGAAGATAATCTCATCTTTGGTTCGGTAGAAATGGTGTTAGTGTGCGGATAAAATTTTTATTTTTTATTATTATATCCTATTCATTTGATAGAAATGGTTTTAGTGTAGGAATAACTTTCTCATCATCCCATTCTTACCTTAATTTTACTATCTTTTGGGTGGTTATTCAAGATAATACCTAAATATATAATTATAATTAATTAAGAAATAGGTAGGACATAATAAATATATTGCTGTATTAAAATATAAGATAAAAATAAGAAAGAAAATCAAATCCCCCTTTTCAAATTCTAAAAAAATATAAAATAAAAATAAAAAAACAGAAGAAAAAAATAGAGATATGAGATGGAGATAAGTCATCACAGCCCCAACTTACATCTATTTTATTTTTAGGGATATCTCCAAACTATCTAAACCACCTTCCTCCAATTTTTTTCTTTTGGCATACCAAATATAAGATGGAGTTGGATTCACTTTTATCTCTTACTTACCAAATAGGGATTTAATGTGTAAAGGGTGCTGGAACAGTGGTCCGATCCAATGAAAACACGCCACGGACCCGACTCATGACTCCCCGTCCTGGCGTCCTCCCCAAAAGCCCGCCCACGATTTGTATAATTACGAAAACAAAACCCCACGAAGGCTCACTCCGCCCCGCCGTTTCTTCTCCTCCGCCGCCTTCTGGCGGTCCCCCGTTCCACCTCCCTCACCACAGCGGAGGAGATCCCCGCGTCCCACGCCATGGAGGGCGTCCCCTCCCTGTCACTGTCTCCACCGGTCTTCATCGACACGAACCTCGGCACTCACCTCGCTATGATCGTCTCTCCGGATGACACCGTCGCCGACCTCAAGAGTAGTCCTCCATCCCTCAAGCCTCCCCCCCTGCGTGCTTGCATGTGTATGTGCGCGTAGCGTTTCTCTCGTAGGTTGGCGGCATGCCAGAGAGGGAGATTTAGTACAATAAACATTTTTTTTTTCTTCACCTGCTTGGCCGTGCTCATGCTTAATCCAACCTCATCGGTATTTCTGTGGAGCAAGATGATGTAGTGCCTAAAACAGTGAAATCACAAACACCGCAATGCACGGAGAGGCACTTGTGCTATTCAGTAGAATAGACGAGTTACTGCCACCAATAGCATATAGGGAACGGATGGATTATGATATGTTCTTCGAGAAGATATACTGCAATAGAAACCTCGAAGGAAACTGGGCTTCCTCATGAGGGTCTAGGTTAAAACGTGTTTGCCATTAAATCAGGTCCGAAACTGACTGTAAAAGTAGAAGGCAACATTTATGTATGTTGCTCAGTGACACTCAAGAAGTGAATGAGAGATAATTCAGCTGAAGCAGGACCTGTCGAAGTCACCACAGCCTGAAAAGTCATCGTAAGAGAGAGAGAGAGAGAGAGAGAGAGAGAGAGAGAGAGAGAGAGAGAGAGAGAGAGAGAGCCTTTAGACCAGAAGCGAGGAGGAGGACCAATGTGTGGATCAGAGTCATTGGACAAGGGCCTATGAGCCAGAAAGAAGGAGGAAGATCGCTGTGTGGATCAGAGTAATTGGACGGTAGTAGTTAGGAGGACTACGAGTTGTCACTGTAGGCTAGCTTCATATTTGTTTCTGCTTCAATTTATTGATGGGCTGTGGCATTCCACATTGACTGGACAACCAATGCCCAAGTCTGATTAAATCAGCATTGTTAGAACCTGAAAAGTAGTTTCAACCTACTCCACCATATTGTCTCCATCTTTGCTATCTAAAAAATTCTTGTCAGCATTTTCCTTTCCTGCCTCAACTATGTTCACATCTGGTGGTGGTCAATAAGAAGAAATCATTGCTATTATAAGATGACTGGATTAGATTTCTAGGTATCTTCTTGTTTGCTGGCAGAGGACACCAAGAACAGCTAGATTTAATATTGCAATATTTCCATGAAGTTTCTTCTCCTGCAACATAGATGCTTGCTGACTTCCTTATTATTATTATTATCATTGTTGTTATTATTTTAGTTTTATTAAGGTAGTTGAGATCTCTGATAGATGCTTGAACAAACAAAGGAACTAAGGCTAGCTCTAAGTGTCTCTAACTAATATGTTCATTTGGTTCTTAAACAGAATATTCGAATTTCCTCCGGGGAAAGTCAAATGTGCGACAGAACTAACAAAAGGGTTCCTACTTATCCATCATAATCGAAAGTTTCTCATCCTTGTCCATCATTATAAAAGGTTTGATCTCATCTTCTTGGACATGAAAGCTGGCCTCTTTGAAGTGCAAACCATTCTTATGATGATCTTTAGATATGGCTAACTTAAACAAAGAGTTGTCTAATTGTTTTCTAAAAGCATATTCCAGAGCCTTGCTGAAACTCCCTTCATAAGATAGTGGCTACTACGTTAGGTTCTCTATAAAAATAAATGGAGCTATTCCATTAATTTATTGGGCTGTGATTGAATCTGATGGGCACATTTGTACTATTTCACCTGGAAATCATGGGGCTTTAAAACCCAAACTTAATTATTGTGTTACTGTGTTTTACAATGGGGATAGCAGGAGGCAGATAAAAGAATAATACTCCATCCCCCGTCCCTCCATCCCTTCCTCCCCCATGAAATGCAAAATTGGCCGATCCAGATCAGAATTGGCGGGTCCCGATCTGATTCAGAAAAAAAAGGGGGGGGGAGGGTGATGCCTGATCCCCCCTGATTCTAAGTAGAATCCTGGGGGGGTCGGCCAGAATCGGCCCAGATCAGGACTGGATTGGCTGATCCAACCCGATTCCGGATGCCTCCTTAAGGTATTTTTATTCATTTACTTCTAAATATATCTTTTTTTATTTTCAAGGTTCAAATGTGACCTTGAAAAGGTATTTTTATTTATTTCATGTTACATACTTCTAAATATGTTTTTTTTAATCAATGTATTAACACAATTTCTTATGGAAATCCTGCCTTTTGACAATGTGCAACATCAGATTGTATGATTGTATGTAATTAACACACACACACATTAATATATGACTGGTGTACATATTAATTATGTTTATACATTAATATATGTACATAACTATATATATGTGCTTTACATTAATATTTTTACCGTAATATATCATTGTATGTACATTAACACACACACTTTAATATATGATTGATATTCATATTAATTATGTTTATACATTAATATATGATTGTATGATTGATATACATATTAATTATGTTTATACATTAATATGATATGTATATTTATGTGCATGCTGTTATTATATTTACATTAATATATGATTCTGTGTACATTAACACACACACAAACACATTAATATATGATTGGTATACATATTAATTATGTTTATACCAGGGTTTGGCGTGCCGGATCAGATCGGCCCGATTCTCCCGAATCGGGGCGAATCATGGAAAACCCGATTCTCGATTCCATCGATTCGGTCCGATTCGCCTCATATATATAATATTATTATATCATATTATAATATATATTATACATTATAAATATCATATATATGATATTATATATATATAATATATTATACCTATGAGGATCGATCCGATTCGGGTCGATTCGGGGGGAATCGAATCGGATCAAGGAAAATCCGATTCGCCTCCCGATTCCGATCCGGCAAACCTTGGTTTATACATTAATATTATGTACATTAATATATGATTGTATGATTGATATACATATTAATTATGTTTATACATTGATATGATATGTATTTAGTGTATGACTACATATATATTGCATATGTATATATATTAATGGTACATTTATGTGTATGATTACACACACACACACATATATATGTGTGTAAATATTGAAGACATATTTTTTTCTATTTTTTCTGTTTTTTTTCTTGATTCTTCCTATTTTTTCTCCTTTTTAATGATTTTTTAATTCTGGCTGATCCGGAATTGGCCAGAGTCCATCCGGATCGGCCGATCCGATCCGATCCAGATTGGGATCAGCGGGGTCCGATCCGGGACCCCAATCCAATACTGAATCCCATGCCCTCACCCCCTGCATGCTTGCATGTGTATGTGTGCTTCTGTGCTCATATGTTTCTCTTCTGGGTTCTTCTTTGTTTCTTTCCCTTTTACTTGGTTTTGTGTGCTGCTAATAATGCATGTTCTGGTTCAACCGATGCCTCTTTCATCTCATCCTGTGACAAATACCAAAAAACCCTTATCTGATACCCAGCATGTCGTAGCTGTCTGAAAAATGTGTTTCAAGGGCACGCTTACTGATCAGTACTTACTTGAACCTGTTTCAACTTCCAATTTTTGTATTGCAAGACGTTTTCTTTTCTTTTGTCATGTGCTTAATGTTTCTGCATTCTGGACCATGTCACATGTTGCCCCATTCATTCCCTTTTACCCCTATCTGTTTGATCAGGTTTGTAGCTACTTGACTTTTCCTTTCTTCTAGAGCTAACATTTGTGGTGAACTCATTTGCAGGAAAAATGTGTCTTGAGCATGTAAGTTGCTTCCCCGACATCGGCGATGTCACTATTCGCTCCATAAAGGTATTATATGTATGCCTAAGAGGAGGTGGAAAAGAGTGGGAAAATGTCGTTTTTTCAGAACACCGAGCTTCTTGTTTGTCACATGTCCGCTGCTTGTTATGTTCTTGGTGTACTTGTTGTTTGGATATTGTTTTACTGCTCCAGAGATTGAAGGGTGCTGGGTTAACTGCAGGTCAGGCGCAGGGCTATGTATTACCACCTGTCAGATTCCATGCTGGTAAGGACTGCTTTTGATGGGATCAAAGGCACCTGGTTTCTTCAGATGGACATGGCACATATTGATACTAATGGTACTTTAGCAAGAGGTGATGCAAACAAGAGAGAAGAGGGGGTTACTGGTGGCCCCTCATCTGTGAATGTTCCTGTTAATGCTGATTCAAATATGAAGATAAATGACCAATCTCTTCCTGGTTTTTCATTAATGCCATCTTTGAGTGGTAAAAAAAAGTCTTCAAGGTCGTCGGTACTTCCTTCCAATAATGTGCCTCTCATCACTGACTTAAATGACAAAGCATCAAAAGATAAGTCTGAGATGGTAGAAGCCTCTCATACCTCAGAAAATTCTGCTGCAGAGCATGGAGATACATCACATGTTGTTAATTCAGAGAGTGACAAGCTACTCTTCCAGGCAAATGGAGTTTCAAGCTCCGATTTTCAGCTTACAACAGACATGCACCAATTGAACAAGGATGCTTATGACAAGGACTTCACATATCTCATTGATGCAGCTAATGATGCTAATGCATATACTGTTGCTGATGAAAAAGAAAAGCCTGCAAAAAGAGGTATGAAGAAGAAAAAGCACAAGGAAGAAGAGGAAAAGAAAGATGCTGATTCATGCAAGTCTCCTGAGAAGGATATTTTAAAGGTAACTGAGGCTGAAAATTTGGAAAACAAGGACATTTCCGGGGACCACATTGGAAGGAGCATTGGTTTGTCGGGTGATATGTGTAGCCAGATACTGAAAGATGACACAATATTGTTACAGGATATTCCCCGTGAAAAGAAGAAGAGAAAGAAGAACAAGAGAAAGGAATCTGATGAGCATCATAATGAAATTGTTCTTGATGCATGCGGCCTGAAGAATTCAGCTCTAGAAACTGGATTATCCCACAAATCAATAGAAAGTGGTCTTGCTTTTGGGGAAAAGGCAATTAACTACCAAGAAAAGTTATGTCCTACCGGGGATAATAGTCCAGGTCCTAATTCTGCTGTGAAATTGTCCAGTAAAGCTGTTGGGGATTCAACCAATGAAAATCATGTGGAAATGGATTGTGGAGTGCCTGCCAAGGAAAAAAAAACAAATTCACATCAAAGGAGGAAAAAGATGAGAAAAGATGAACTATCTGTTTCTGAATTTGGTAAGACTGAAGTTATCCATCCTATCGGGAAGCAAAAGAATGGAGATAGCCCAGAAGAAGAGCCAGAACATGATCCTAAATATGCACCTAAAGAAGTTAATAAAGCAGTTGTCTCTAAAGAAGCTTCTATACCTGAAAATGCTGTTGAAATTGTGCCTGAATGTTTTCCCACTGATGGTATAATTTCAAGCAGCAATAAGAAAAGGTCACGTAAGGCTGGGCCATCCAAGGTCAAGTCCAGCAAGAATGGAGCTTATAGTTCTGAGTTAAAAATTGAAGAAGCTTCAGTCATTCCTGGAAATTTCATAGAGGCAGATTCTCTAGTTCCTCATACCAATAAACGTTCGACTAGCAGCAAAAAAAGAGCAGTAAAAGCAAAAGAGTCTTCTAAAGAGGCCCCACATGAAGTTGATCCTCCTACAGGGGGTCCTCCAAGTCTTGAAGAGCAGTCATTAACAATTGAACATGCTGAGGCAAGTAATGAGAGGGCTACATCAGATGCATCCTTTATGGGCAAAGGTAGCCAAGAAGAACCTATGAACACTGAAGGTGGACATACAACAAGGAAAAGTCGTAGGAGAAAGATACAAGTTGATACTGCCAACCATAGTTTGGTTGAACTTCCTAATGATCTTTCTGTGAGGCATAAAAGTAAATTGAACAAGCAAAATGCTTCAGAAAATCCTCAAGTTGTGCAGAATGAAGAAGGGAAGGGAAATCCTGACTTGCCTTATATTGATATCTCTCCTGATTTGCAGACGTCAAAGAGTTCACAGGATCACCAAGTAGCTGACATTCATAATCAAGTCATTTCCACTGGCAATGAGATCAAAAATCCCAAACAAAGTGCTGAAGAAAAAGGAAATGTGGATCACCTAGGACCTAATTCCCATTCTGTTCAACAGAAGGCTAGTGGTGACAATGACAATTCCGTGAAACAAGTGAATGGTAACCCAACTGCATCAGATGACAGCACAGAGGAGGACACTTCTTTCAACGAGAAACTTTACCGTGTTGCAATGAGGAAAAATGTTTCAAAAAGTAGGTCAAGAAAGGAATTGAACCAGTCGAAGCAGGAGGTCTTTTCAAATACAGAAGACAATATTTTTGGTCATTTTACTAACAGCAATTCAGAAGATGAAGTTGAAGTTGAAGGACATAATGGAAAGAATGCTAACGAAAATGTTACTGATAATTCCACTTCTGATGACTCAGAAGAAGATCTTGAGCGGACACAAGTGATCTTAGGGCCTAAGGCACTGAAGGGGACTAGCTCCCAAGGTAAACCCTGCCTCCATGTTGCTATCATGGCTCATAAATTTTTTGATGAATGAAGCATGATATCTATGCCTGTAGCCATTTGTCAATTAAGCATGGCACTATGGCTTATATTAGAAATACCACCCTAGCTGTCAGAAACTAAAAAAATTACAATATTCTGCAGGTGTTACTATCTCTGGAACACGTCACTGATTTCCCACAGCTTGTCCTATAGCTGGGCTTAAATTCTTGATGCTTCCAAGCTCTAGAATCTTTACTGAATCATGCTCTCATCCCTATATTTGTATTCATACCCCTTCTATGATCGCATCACGCTCTCATCCCTATGTATGTATTCATACCCCTTCATTTTTTGATCCTAGAAAGATGTTCTTATTGTTACATGTACGTGATTACATTTCCGTAGTTGTGGAATTGTCTTTGGAAGTAGGACCCATGAAAAAATGAGCAAGTATCCTGCTGAGCCTGTTAGGTTGCAGAAAATGCTGAATGCCCCCCTTCTTAGCAATGAAACTAACTATGAATCCCTGCCGACGTTCATTGGAGTCGGGAGTTCATGGAGTCATTAGCTCATTGCATTGGGATTTCACCAAATGTGGTTTGCCATCATACTCATTGAGGTGAGGGAGCTGCATGTGGAAGTGTGATATACACTCTTCTGAGGGGATGATTTCTTAACCATCTGAGGATTGCTCACTGTTGAAGGTTTCTTAAAAACCCTTGCCACCTCCAGGTAGACTACCCGGAGGGAGGCCTCCCTCTCTCCCTATCTCAAATCTTTTTAAGGGGTGCCCTCCGGGCAATCCCCTATAAATACCCCCGATCAATGAGGAAAAAGGGTCGGAAGTCGGAAGTTCTTAAAGCTCGTCATTCGGCCCCTTTTGTGCCTGAAAAGCTCCAGGAGCAGCGAGTCAAGGTCATTCCCAAATGTGAAACTCATGTGCATACACCTCCATGTCGAGCTACCTCCATGGAGATGAAAAGTTCATATGTTCATGTGTATACACCCCCATGTTGAGCTAGCTCCATGGGAAAATTCATATGTTCATGTGTTTATACCTCCATGTTGAGCCAGCTTCATGGAGGTGAAATATTAATGTTCGTGTGTTTATATCTCCATGTCGAGCTAGCTCTATGGAGATGAAATGTTCATATGTTTATAAGTACTAGTCAAATAAATGCACTGCGCACATGTAAGGTTTTGAGAAATTTATTATTATTATTGTAACTAATTTATCAAACCACCGTGATTAAGACTTGATATATTTAGTGGGTCATCTAAAGATTAGGTATTTTGTCTTATTATCAAATTAATAGATTTTATTTTTAGGCGATGTCTATGAGATTTTAGAATTGGTAGAAGGAAAAACACAATCTACAAGACATGCATAAAATTGGACTTGGTAGAACCAATTAACTTGATTCTTGTGAAGACATGCATTAGATTTCTAGATTAGAAGTTTAATGATATTGTTGAACTTTTGAAATATAAGACAATTTTCACTCCTTTTCTTTTTTTTTTGTTTGCCAGTGTGATCATAAAGCACAAATCAACTCAACTGATCACATCAAATCGATATATGCAGTTATGAATTAGTTACAAATACAGATACACAAATGTGTTTAATTATCTTCTTATAGGTAAATATTGCTAAGATAAATTCTCAACATTTGCAAGTTCTTATTTTTGTCAAGTTTTTAATAAAACCCCAAGTTGAAGAGGTTACTACAAGTAATTAGGCATGGAATCATTTGTTTATGACAATGCCATATAATAATTCAACAGATATGCTATGATGGCATCTGTAAAGGTATCTTAGGCACCGTTTGGAAGTGAGGTAGAAAAAAATTTGTATCTTAAAATCCCTAACAGAATCACCATGTTTTCCAAACGTTGCTGATCACTCTCGGTGTTTGCGTGGGCCCCAATTTCAGCAGAGGAGGGAAGCGGACACAACTGCGCCGTGATGTCCGCTTTTGAAAAATTCACGGCATTGTGTCTAGCCGTGGATTTTTTTCCCCTTCAATATCCTTTTTGCGTCAGCAAAGACGACAATGTCTGAATCGCGTCCGTACAATCATGGTCGAGCGAAATCGGCTTCTTCATTGGCGTTTCCAAATGCCGCTTTAGTCTAGCAAATTGGAGTACACAGATTTCAAGAATCATTTTTTTAGAACCATTGTGAGGACTTTATTGATATAGAAGAGTTTTGTAGAAGCCATCGCAAAAATAAATGTTGCGAAGTTCTAAGGATAACATACACAGTGTTGCATCCTATCCACTTAGAAGACGGACATTGAGCTAACCAGGCTTGAATAGAATTTAACGAAGTTTAGCCTATTTCATCGGTTGGAAAAGAGTGGGAGATGGGAAGGAAAGAATTATACTTTTGAAGCTACCTAGGAAAGATATCTGCATCATGGGATCTTAGCAGAAACAAGATCTTGTGATTACCAAAGGGATGAAGAGAACAAATTTTCTTGAGAGCAATCCTTCTGCAAGTTAACATGGACATTCTTCTATTCACGCATGACATGATTTAACCCTAATAAGATGAAAGTTTGGTGTCCCATATTTAACCATTAAGAGGTTAGCAAGCCTTCAGTTTGGTTCATAGTGTGCAACACTTGAATTTTATAAAGGGGAAAAGTGGATTAGCCTCAGTTGGAGTACCATTGTAATGGCGGATGCACATGATGACCAAGATAGGCGCAACCTTACAAGAATTCTGGATAGATATCATATCTATTACATTAGGAAATAATCTAGGCATTTGTGTACCAATTAACTTTACAATGGCTATCCCGACAATGGACACAGAAATACCATTGCTAGCACAACTAATAATGTGGAAGTATATCTCGATGAATCTGCAGATCAAATACACCATCAATGGCATTAGGGGCATCGCCATAGAACAGAGCAATTTTATACTTTTACAAACCTTCATATTTGAAGCATGCCAATGGTGAAAACACACCAACAGTGGTAACCAAAAGAACAAAGAAACGACTATTAACTACCAGTGCACATCGAACCATCCTTCCAAGATACCAAAATGATGCACGCTCACTGCGGAAAGATGTCCTAGAAAGCACATCGAACCATCCTTCCAAGATACCAGAATGATGCACGCTCACTGCGGAAAGATGTCCTAGAAAGGACATCACCTGGGTCAAAAAGGTTTGAAATGTATTTTTGATGTCCACACTCCACATATCATAGAACAATACTTATATCAAAGAAAATATATGCTTAGTAAATTTCTGCAATTTGTTGTTGGAGATAAAACCTGGAACACCATTGAGAGAAAACTTAAAGGTGACAAAAAGGACAACCACTAATCCACCATGGTCTTCCTCCGCAAAGTTTCAACATGTTCTCCAAATATCATTGTATACTGGGGATGACAAATCACAAGTTTTACCTTCAGAATTATGAAAGGAAAGATGCACTTGAAATGATGGGGAAAAAAACAAAGAGAAGACCAAAACAATCTTGGACTTAAAGCAAAATGAGACAAAATTCTCAAATTAAGACTAAAGAGGCATATAAGAAACTCGAGAAACCAAGATGAAAATAGACACACAACACCCCAATATATTTATTACTCAAAAATCAAAAATTCAATTCACCAATAAATAAAGAACGAGCCATTGGGAGGAACAAGAGAACAGAAAAAGGAGTATTGGCCCTTGTTTCTACTATAATACTTGATCGTGCACACAATGAGGGCGTCAATGTTGTTGATAAGTATGCAGCTCTAAAGCAGCACCCTTTCGTTGATGTCGACGGCGTCGACGACCTCTCCGTCGTAGGCCGCATCTTTTCCCTGCCCAGTTGAACTTGATTAGCATGTTGATGGAGGCCTCAGTCAACAATGCGGCCACTGTGACGATGACCATCTTTGGCACCAACTCCCACCTTCATGATAGTCGGCAGCACTATGATGCCGGCAGACGTTCACATCCCCTGCAAAAGATATTAAAGATTTGAATCAGAACATAAAGAGTCAATGAAAGATGGCAAATCAATCGACAATGTAGGTGCAGCAAGAAATGGGAGTTAATTGACAAGAACTCCTTTCATTTGTCTTGAAGAGAGAGAGGGAGAGGGAGAGAGAGTAGATGAGAGTTGGGTTACAGATAGATATAAAGACAATGAACCAACAGGAATACAGAGACGAAGCCGGGGGAGTTGGGTTATAGATAGATATAAAGACAATGGATCAAGAAGAATATAGAGAGACGGAGGAGGGGGACATTTAGAGGAAGGGAATTGATGAGTAAAAAAGGAACGCAAAGTTGGAAGGGAAGAGAGAGGAAGAGTCGCATGGGAGAAAGAAGTAAAGGAAGAGGAAGAGACAGCTGGTGGAACAGTTGGTGTTATTAATGAGACATGGGGAGAGCAAAAGAATCGGTTTTAGACTGGATGGAAAAGTAAAAGTCTCTCTTCTAAATTTCTAATATATAGGTTATAGATTATTAATGAGACATGGGGAGAGCAAAAGGTGGAAACGACATTCTTAAACAGGATTTGAGCCGACCAAAGGTGGGAACGACACTAATAAATCGGTTTTAGACTGGATGAAAAAGTAAAAGTCTCTCTTCTAATATATAGGTTATAGATATACCCCCATGTGGAGCTAGCTCCATGGGGATGAAATACTCGTGTTTGTATGTATATCCCCCTTTGAGGAGACCATGTGAGCGTTGTTTTACATGGAAATACTCTCTTCATGTGGGGGAGATGAAGCTCCCCCAGGAGATGTGGGTATGAAGTTTGTGTATGTGTGTGCTAAACTACACACATGCCTTATTCAAATGAAAAATTACCAAGAAGTCCCTGTCCAAGGGAAAATTATAAATATACCCTGATGCCAAGGAAAATTGTAGATATGCCCCCACGTCAAGGAATAATTGCAGAAAACCTCCGGGAAGGGCAGAAATTACTGAAAAGTCCCTGGAAAGGCATAAATTGCAATAAAACTCCTGAAGAGTTGAAAATTGCAGAAATGTCCTTTATCATGGGAAAATTACACAAAGAACCCTGTTGAGTAGGGAAATTATGGAAAATCCCTCAAAAGGGCAGAAATTGTAGAAAAATTCTCGGAAGGACAAACTGCATAGAAGTCCCAAGGAGACAGGAGATTATAGAGAAGTCCTCCAAAAAGGCAGAAATTATAAAGAAGTCCTATGAAAAACACAAATACAATGTTGTCCAAATCTTCTCCGGATTTCTTCTTCAAAAGTCAATGTTGGCCAAGTTTTCAGTTCTCCGATCATATCTACGCCGTCTGCACGACTCGGTGGAGCGGGACTCATGTCACTTCCCTGAAGTGGCGTGCGCTCTTCTGAGTTCGGCTTATGGCTAAAAAGTTAGAGAATGACGGAAAAGCTAGGAACGCCAAGAAATGGTACAAATGTCATATAATGCTAAGAAATTGCAGAAATATTCGAGAAAAGTCAAGACTTGACATAAACGTTCGGGAATGCCAAGAAGTGGCGATAATGTCCAAAAAGTTCAAGAAATGATAGAAATATCCGGGAACACCAGGAAATGGCGGAAACACCTGGAAAGGTCAAGAATGACAGAAAGATCCAAAGGAGTGAGGAAATGACAGAAGTATTTGAAGATGTCAAGAAATGACCGACAAGTCTGGTTCATGCCGTTTGCACGGCTCAGTGGAGTGGGAATGTGGGATCCACGTCACTTCACTGAAGCGGCGTGTGCTCTCCTGAGTTCAGCTTATGGCTGGCCACTCCAAGTCGTAGAATTGTCAAGAAATGACAGAAATATTTGGATATGCCAAGAAATGGCTGAAAAGTACTGGGAGGTCAAAAAATGACCAAAAAGCCCCAAGGAGTCAAGAAATGACATGTGGACCCCGAGAAGTCAACAAATGACTGGAAAAATCTCGGGGATGCTGGAAAATCAAAGAAGTGTCCAGAAAGGATACAAACCTGGCAAGACCACTTCAAAGTCACATCACTTATCAAAGGGTGATGCTGACCACAAAACAAATCCAGCAGGCCGACAGTGATCTTCTTGGCGATCCAACGACATAATCGTAATCAAATTCAAATCCAACGGTCCGATCATGATGAAGATCCAAATCAACGGTCTGATCGTGACATAAACAAATTCAAAAGGGTCCAATTGTGACTGAATGTAATTCTGAAGACCCGATTAAATAATCGGGACCACTTGTCCAGATCTTGAAAGACATATTGTAATTCAAATTACATGTGTACAAGCAATGCAGTCTTCAATTTTCTTTGCAAGAGTGTGTACCCATAAAGGGCGACCATTAAGGTCATTGTTGTCACAACAAATAGAGACAAAAGGCATTTTTTGATAGAAAATCAAAGTTGTTCGGATTCAATCCGATGTAAATTAACACCGACTCCGGTCGGTGGGGAATCCAGTACATGAAACCCAAATCGCCTGATAAAGCAAATGCGCGGAATAAATACGCCAAGACATAGGCGCAATCGTCCAATAAATGGACATGTAAATTTCCCGCACCAAATAAGTTATAAACAGACTGGCACACCCACAACAAAATGAAAATCAAAACAAAAAATGCAATTTCTTTTTTCCGCGTCCACACTCACTCATCATTTAAGGGTTTCACCCTATGCTGGTTATTTCTGCATAGAGACACTTTTTCTATGCAGGTTATTCTAGAAAATAGTTATTTGGTGGAACTCTTCTTATGATATTTCTTTAACGGGGATACAAATGGAAACTTTTGATGACAAAAGGAAACTTGTTCAGTGGGTGGGTGAATCTTGCATAGCTCCCTCCTTCAACAACCAGACTCTCAGAGATGAGAAGCTGTTCTTCATCAACCTTCAAGAGTGTGATAACTTATGTCTAGTATTTAACAGATTTGGCATCAGAATGGAGTCACTATTTAAATTTTTATCTCCACAAACACTTTGAGTGGATAAGGCCTCCAGCTTTCCTCCCTTAGTCCCTTGGGATTTTTTTTCAGACACTTTTGTGGACTATCAGCCCTTTTGTCTGACTCCTTCACAATAAATAAGGGGACTGACACTGTTATCGGTTTATATGTTTGTGGATAGCAAACATCACTGTTCAATATTGAAGTAAGCAACAAAAAAAACTTCACAAGTTGATGGACTGCATTTCATATCCTTAGCTTTAATCCAAAAATATGAAGTCCATTTTCTCTAAATTTGTCTCCATGGACACAAAACTCACCTTCTTTTCCATTTTCCCTCATATTGCAGTCTGCAATATAAGTGAAGAGAGTGAACAAACAATTCTGATTTTTCTTCTTGGGCCTTTTTGTTTGCCATCTTAAGCCCAGCTGAAAGCTTTCAGAGCTTTGGGATCCATCATCTCTTTTTTTTTTCAGTAAATTAAGTTTTCCTTCAGTTTGTACTCTTCTGGAAGATATGATCCATGGGTCTCTGTAAAAGCATTCTGTGTATACCTATTTGGACTAAATTCACGATTATCAATAATCATGCTCAAAGTGAACTAGGCATGCAGTCCATATCATAGAAACATTTTATTTAGCAAGCAATGAATCAGAGAAAGCAAACATTTAATGACACAGACTATTTCAACAATCAACAAAAATCTCAATCAGTTGTGTGACTTGCATTGTGATCCAACATTCTCAAATAAAAGAGTGAATTGGACTCAAGAATGGGAGTGTCGGTTTTGTTATCTGTTTTGGCCGGGTCCAAAATGGATACCATTTCGGTTTTATTTTGCCCGGTATCGGCCGTATTGGGCGACCTTAAGACAGGATTAAATCAGCCGGTTTCGGCCAGTTCGGTCTATTTCCGTCTGGTTTCGGCCGAAACTGGCCAAAACTGACTAAAATATTATTTTTGAATATTGTCGCATTTGATACGGTGGTTTCGGTCAGTTTCAGATTGTTCCAGTCTGAAACTGTAAATGTTTCGGCCGAAACTCCCATCCATGAATTGGACAGATGTCAAATGAACATTCTTTTTCAATGGCATGTATATTGTCTGAAATGCGTCATTCTTTTTCAATGGCATGTTAGATCTTAATTCAATTGTTCCCTTGATTCAACCTATTTTTCAAATGAGAAAGTCTTGTCACACACTAAAAGGGAGGGTGTGCATACACACCCTCCCTTGATTGGGTAGCCATCACATTGATGTGATTGGCCACCCAATCCACCATGAGTGTGCATGCACACCCATGGGATAGTGGTGTGTGCCAAGACTTTCTCCTTTCAAATTTGTACAGCTTGTTAGATTGTGCCATTGACATTGTTACCTCCTTTATTCAAATCGATATAAGCCAGGGGTATAACTAAATGATTATTCAAATCAAGCTTAATATTAGGATTCAGAAAAAAATTGATTTCTCTCTTGTTTGGTTTTCAGGGGCATCACCATCATCTTCACGTCTTTTACATAAGAAGGAAGCTATGGATAATGGCATTCTCCCATCGCAGTAAGTAGTAATCTGTGGGACAACATCTTTGTAGTCCATTTACGACTTATAGCTCTTTTGCTATTGGTTTTGTGTTTTTAATAATATTCCTGGTCCTGCATGTGGATGCTAACACAACTTCTTTCATGAAAGCAAGACATTCATGGAGAATTCTGCATCGAATGTGGTTGAAAATGTTTTTTTTTTAATTAATCATCAGAGCAAAGGATGAAGTATGTTCCATGAGGATTTTAGGAACATTTTTTATGAACACAAAAAAATCTTCGAATTTATTTTTGCCCCTTGGTGGACTTTCAACTTTGGGATAGCTATGAAACTTCAAGCTTAAATAAGGTCATCTGTGATTTTGGGAACATAATAGATGGTGAAATTCTGCTTAAGACAACGCCCACAGCTACTACTCTACTTTCATCACTTGAAAATGAAATTCAGTGTGGAAATTTCCTCATTTCTGAGTTGTGAAAACCATGGAAGGCGGAATTGGCTGATTTGGATCAGAATTGGCTGATTCCTGGCTGGATCGGCCCATGTCGACCTGATTCCATGGGTTAATGACCCTAGATCGGCTCACTTTTGTCTGGATCGACCAGGATCGACCTATTGTTTTTTCTTTTTCTTTTTAACCCCCTCCCTTTCCCATAACTCCCCTTCCCCTTTTACTCCCCCTCAGGTTGATCTGGTTCCGAAGACCTGGAAGGGCTGACGGACCAGTCTAACAAGATATGTAACGAGAGTAAGTAGCAACAATAACACTAAAAAGTACCAACAGGTGAAGGAAAAGCGTCCAACACAATGTACAAGTCTAGTACAGTCCCAAATGTAAGCAAAGTACAAGTGCAGAAAGAAAGGGAATAACAGATCCCTTAGGGGCATACCCCGAGGGTGAAGTACCAACTAGAAGGGGACACTGCTCAGCGAGGGCGCCGTCTACTACGGCCCAGTCTCCTCAGTCTGCCGCGGGTGGCACTGCTGTGAAGTCTCACATGTAAAGATGGGAATGAGCTTTACGAAGAGGCCCAGTAGGGACTACCAATCTCCCACTGGTTCTAACAACAGAGTAGATATATATATGCATAACTGAAATAAAGCAAGTAAATCTATTCTACTAACAAAGTAAGTGTGGAAGCGTAGCATAACTACATGGTCATCGATCTAAGCTAAACGTCGGGACCGGAAACCCGTGTAAACCACGGCACTGGGAAGAACCCAAGGCTACAAACACAGACAGTAAACAACTGCCTGGACAGAGACACTAGCCACTGACAACTACACTAGTCAAACCGGTCAGGTGCGCCACCCGCCTTACCCTTGACCGCCAGTCCATGTCTAGCACCTCCTGTCGGAGTGAGACGCGGAACTACAAGTAACCACAACTGCCGTAGTCTGGCCGGACTACGGTTCCACGCTTGGCCCCTCTAAATGGTTTCGGAACCACGTAGAGTGAGGCAGTGAGAAGAACTAGCTGATCTGCGCTGGAAGAGCACCAAACCACCTCGGCATCCCAGACTCAGTTAAGAGAGCTCTACAAACGACTCCACGCTGCTGTCCCCACCGTTTTTCCCTCTGCTACCAGAGTCTGTAGACTCGTGCTCGCCTGTCGCCCGGAGAACTCCCTCAAACAGGCGTGCGGGGACCGGGGGTCCAGGTAATAGTAACAACCTCTCAATGGACAAGCCCACAAGTGCCTAGCACCGGGCGAAAGACTAGAGTAGGACCGTGCTAGGAAACAACATAGGTGCCGAGAAACAGAGTCGCAGCGGAAGGAAAAACTCCGAACAGGTCGCCAAGCCATTCTCTGTCTGAGAAGGCGACGCAAGGCCTGTCACCACCTGAAGGCGACACCTTGCCTGTCGCGACCTGGGTCAGAAGGCGACAGGGTACCTGTCGCGATCCGGTCGCGACAAGAGCATTGTCGCGACTACAGATAGAGGTCCAGGTGACCACCTGAGACCTCCTATAACACCCGGTGAAAACAGGTAAGAAGGCGACAACCACCCTGTCGCGACCAGAACGCGATAGGGTGGGCGTCGCTTTCTCCACCAGAATGCAACGTATCGGACTGTTGCGATCTAGGTTGCGACACCAAACGTGTCGCGACCACAGACTTACACACCCGAGAGCATCCCTTCAATACCATGCACCACAAATCCGAATAATACAAGGGGAGGGGAGCATGAAGAACGATTTAAACATCCAAATAGAGTTCAAACCACCCTTGTAAACACCCATGCATGCCAAGGAAATGGATCTACCCTCAAGAATCTCACATGCAAGCATGTATCTCTCTTCACCCAAACCCCCATTCCAAACACAAATCAAGCCAACTAAGCATTCTATAAGAACCACACTCACACATGCACACCCTAGCATGGATTCTAAGGCTTGGAGAAGGGGTTTAGAGGCCCTAGCATGGTAGAACTAGGGGTAAAGCAAGGAGTCCCTACCTCAAATCGAAGAACCACCCCAATGGGGTCTTCTCGTAGGCATGCACCCCTCTTCCTCGCTCCAAGCTCTACGGGGACATCGTCCACGAGCAAGCCACGACCTCCTACAAGCCGGAGAAGAGCGTCACCACCACGAGGAGAGCACGCCGAGAAGATCACCACACCGGGAAGGAGAAACCACCAAACACACACCCAACACCTCTCAAGCTCTCCCTTACACACACTCTCCCTCAAACAC
This sequence comes from Colocasia esculenta, assembly GCA_014218235.1. Classification (NCBI taxonomy): domain Eukaryota; kingdom Viridiplantae; phylum Streptophyta; class Magnoliopsida; order Alismatales; family Araceae; genus Colocasia; species Colocasia esculenta. Next base: position 5,669,151 of record CM024759.1, on the reverse strand, counting down.
TCCCCACGACGAAGACAACACAGAGGGGGTCGGAGGAGAAGAGGAACAGTCGAATTGGGGAAGAAGAAGAGGTGTTCTGCGGCCTGTGCACTTTTAAGCCTCGGAGTTGAGTTGCTTGTCGCGTTCACTTAACAGAACGCGACGGCCAACCTGTCGCTATCTCAAAGCCTTGGTCAGACCTGACCACCGGAACCGCCACGTGTCAAGCTTGCAGACCTGACAACCTAAACGCGACACCTGACATGTCGCCTTCACGTTGTCAGGGGTTGACACTTGGTCGGTCTTTCCCGACAGCAAGACGATAAAAGTGCATGCTGCGGTCAAAGGCTGAACGCGACAACATGCCTGTCGCGTTCACAACAAGAATGCGACAGCCACCTTGTCGCCTTCAGAAGGCGACAGCCCGATGTGTCGCGACCTTCAGCGGAAGGTGGCTGACCAACAAGAGGGGGATGTTACAATGAGGGATTAGAAAGTCGTTATTTTGATGGAATCACCAAAATCACTATTTTCTTCTTTTAGATAGGAGAGTTGATTTTTTATTGGCAAGAGATATATTTTTATATATATATTTATTGGATTTAAATGGGGGGGGGGTAGGGTACTTCCTTATTTATATGTAATATCTTAAATAAATGAAATTGTTTCATTTACTTAAATGATATGTGTGACGGTCCTCGCCGTTCAGGCCCGTTAACCCAATAACGTGCTCGACACGACTCTGCCTCCCGCGAACAGGCCGAAGCCTCGCAAGGGATATCAACACACACATGTCCGTGAAAATATAAAAGATCACGCTGAACTAGGTGTAAACGGAACCCAATATTTCGATATTCTGACTCGATTTCGATAAAAATTATCAGTTTCAGAATCGGAAAATGATACCGATAGCTTATCGGAATCAGTATCGGATATTCCGATAAGTTATCGAAATCGGAATTGAAAAATAATCAGAATCGATATCGGTTATTCTGATAAATTATCATAAACTCAAAAGGTAAAACTATGGTAAACTCCTTAGCTTATCAGAATTTCGGTTCCGATAATGTTATCGGAATTAACCATATTTTGGTTATCGGAATCGGAACCATATTTCGGTTATCGGAATCGGAATATGTGTTTCCGGTGCCGAACCCGACCCGTTTGCAGCCCTACGTTGAACACATAAGTTTCCATATCTTACACATAATATCCACATGAAATGTACATATTCAGTTATGTACCAAAGTCAAAGTACAGAGTACAAAAGCCTGGGACAAAACCCCCAAGGCATAACAAGTAGAAAATTACTCTGCTGGTGGTGTAGGTCCGACTCCGCTGCGGTGCGGTCCCGAACTAGAAGAGGGATGATAACCCTCCTGCTCTCCTTCACCTAGAAGAAGAAGGGGTGAGCCTTATAAGTCACTGGCTCAGTAGGGCAACTCCCCAAAAGCCGAGAGAACAATGTACATCAAATAATGTAAACATGGCTGATAAGCATTTGAAATAAAACATTGCCTACGCATGATACTACAACTGTAAATTAAGTAAACGACAAATCACATACACATGTACAAGCTAAAGAAGGGCGCGCCGCACACGAGGCACGAGAACTGGTTCGCGACACCAGCCACAGACTCGGACAAACAACACAAGACTACCTTTCAGCCTTGCAGCCACGGACAAAAAGTCCAACTGCCGCTCCACCTCAACAAGGTCAAGAAACTGTGGAGACCAACCAACACCACTCCTGCAGACCACACAGCTGCAGACGCAAACTTGGCACTTTTAGGCACTCCGGCCCGAGCTTTCTAAAGTGAGGCACTGGAAACAAGACTAGCTGGGGATCAGTATGTCTACTGGTGTCCGTCCCCCAACCACGAGCGCGCTACAAGCGACTGCACACCCACAAACATAAGCCGCTGCCTACTGTCGTCTTTCCCTCAGTCGGACGTACAACTCAAACTCAGGAGTGAAGGTGTCCAGGAAGACGACACAAACCTTTAAAGTACACACCGTACCGGGACAAACCCCGAGCATCCTGTGCTTGTCTCACAATGAACCTGAGGTATCCGACTTGAGAGGTAACCATGGAAGGCGTTAAACAACCCAACTTGCTATGCACACATATCCAAGCAAACCTGACGTTTTCAACCACAATATAAGCCAACACACCCCTTGCATGCTCTACATTGCTTAACCAACACTGTGCAAGCAATGTACAACAGAAAATAGATAGACTGGCCACAGAACCTCACAGCTCGGATGGCCACTTTCTAAATCGCGACCAACACAGTGGACGCAAATTGAAGTTTGAATCGTGACGGACCAACTCGTCGCCTTAAAGACTGAATCGCGGCCGAACAAGTCGTCACGTTCATAAATTTTAGATTGAAGAAATCTACCATGTTCTCTCATTCCGGAAAAAACACAAAATGACTATACATGCTGGTAGAACAGGAAATAATCATTCACATGATATTCTAAGCATGCTTACTACCAAAAATAAGCAATACTACCTTTAAAGCACCTCTACCCTAATCCACACAAGCCACACAACCAAAACAAGGAGAAAGTTCCCCTACCGGTGGAAGAAACGCGAAACCAACGTTGTCCAGGCGTTCTCCGCGCTCCGAAGCACCTCCTCACGCCGAAGCCACGCCGAACGGACAACAAAAACTCCAAAATCGCCAGCAAAACCCCCAGCCAACCTCCCCTTCAGCTGAACAGTGCAATTGCACTGTTCGGCTAGGGGCAGAGGCCCAAAACACATACAGGCTAAATCGCTGGGCCGTCGCGTTTAAAACACGGCGTACCCCACCGTCGCAATTAAACCCCCAGCGCGACTGAATCACGACGTAGCAGGTTGTCGCGTTCATGTAAGAATCGCGACGCCTGTGTTGGTCGCGTTCTTAATGAACCCACCAGAGGTCTGTTGGGATGGGATTCTCCAACCCTCCAGCCTCACACCCTGCTACACAAAGCTGCAAACACTCATATACATACACAAACTCAACTAATGGGCCACACATTGGCCCCCAAACCCGATAATCTACGATCCGAACGTTCAGGATATTACAATATGAAATGTAAATAAGGTATGAGTTTCGCAGGGTTTCTGTCGACACTTGAATGTGTCGGCCGAATCAGACACGCATCAAGTGAATCAGGCCCAATTCGCCCGATGTTGTTCGATTCGATCGGTTCGCATGTGAACTGGCCGATTTTAAATCAAGCGAATCACGGATCGGCTTTTTCGTGATTTGCACCGATTCGGCCGAGTCAGACCAATTCTCCCGCTTCGGCAAACCATGGCTTCAACCAAGCTACAATTACTCGGTGCACAGCCCACACCCAGGTCTTCCCTGCTCAAGAGGGGAATAAGCCACTTGGTGTCACAACGCACAGGTCTTCCCTACACACAAGGGGAACCACCATCTAAAGCCCACCAGCTATCAGATCTTCCCTTATCCAAAGGGGTAACAAACTGGGGACACAGACCCACTCTTTTTAAAGAAGAAATGCCAAGAAGGTTTCTTCTTAAAAGATGAATATGGCAACACAAAGAAGCTCAATGCCAACACGACTCAGAAAGAAAAATGAAAAGCTCGAAGTTGTTGGCAATATGCTTGGCAAAGATGGTTGTGGAAGCTTTTTTGCCAAGCAACTTTTCTCCTCGATGATGAGTGTGTGGAAACTTTGTTGAGGAGATCTCAGGACTGTCTCAGGTTGAGAAGACTTGAAGAAAGTGAAGTAGCGCTCAGTCTTCTCTTTGCTCGGAAGCTCTTGTGTATTCTCCTGGATGTAAGAATTGTAAAAGTTTTAAGGGTTATTTCTTATTCTGTTAAGCTTCACATATATAGAGCTTGAGAAGTCTATTGGAGCGGGATGATACCCGATGAGTATTCATCCAAGCTGGTGCAATGTCCAGATCATACATGGTAGGTTCTACTTTGTATCCATTTTGTCTTAGCAGGCTATTTGCTCGATATCTTACACAGGATACAAAAAGTATGACAAAAGATTTAAAATCTTTTGTAGATCACTAGAAAAATCTCTTAGATAACATCAGAGCTTATTTTTCTTTTTATGTTCCCGAGTGCTTCAAAATGAAATGATATTAGTATCCATGCAAACTAGGAAATCAAGAAGGTGCATGAAATGGAGACTTCTCCTTGTACTATCATGTCATTGTTTGTCTTTTTGCAAAGTGATGACATCTGTCTGATGGATAAGATTTTCTTTGGAAAATATGGTGACATGCATAGCTCTATAACAAGTCAATGTCTATGATAATTTGATCTTGCAATATAAGTTTTAAGATGTTAGATCATACTTTTGAGATCAAACAATTTGAATTTAAATGATAAACAATTGTTATATTCAGATAGAGAAGATATTTTCATGTTAGACTATCATCTAACCACCAGAAGAATGATTATTTAATGTATAGCATGAAAGTCAAAGCAATGGTTACTTCACTTCAGATATTCAAGCAAAATCAATTTATGTTGCCAATTATAAAAAATGCATAATCAATTTTTGAGAAGCTTACACTTAGTCTCTTGACTAAGAGAAAATACATGATTGATTATTGCATACATCTTGAACTTAAGACAATCTTCAACATTGAAACATAATCGATTATCGAGTATACAAAGTGAAACTTAACCGATTATAGCGTTAGTAGTATGGACTTAGTCGCTTACTCGCTTGTGCACAACTAAAGACAATTGATTATCAAGTCTACATAGTGATTCTATGGACATGGGAATTTTCACACCTCTAAACACTTAATTGATTATCATGTCAACAGGTGTGGACTTAGAAACTTTTCCACCGTTGAGGACATAATCAATTAATCCATTCATTGTGTGGGCTTAGAAAAATTTCACATTGAGAAACATAATCGATTATCAATGTCACCGTGTGGACTTAGACGGATTCTCGAGAGAAGCAACATAATCAAGTATCAGTCTGCCTGTGTGGACTTAAGAAACTTTTATACAGATGAAGACATAATCGATTATTGACTAGACATAGTGAAACATAATCGATTAATGTGTCCTGTGTGTGGACTTAGAAACCTTTTACTACGGAATACATAATTGATTATTGATAGTATAGAGTGAAACATAATCGATTAGGTGGACTTATAAACTTTTGTAGTGCCACAACTCAATTGATTTTCTACTATTTATCTATGGACTTAGAATATTCTCGATACTACTATATGATTGATTTCGTTCAACTCTATAGACTTAAATCAATTAATAGTCTACTTTGTGTGGACTTAGAGAAAATTGAAGTCAAAACTTAATCAATTCTCAATAAGCAATACGAGCATAGTGATTAGAGATCAGTACTTGAAGTATTATGTAACCGATTATCGAATCAATGACGTAGTCGATGAAACTGAATCAGAAAGTGATTGATTATTGAAGATATGAATTTATGAAAATGACATAATACTTAAACACGAATCACTTAGTACTTAATATTAATGTTTTGTCGATCACCGAATCCAAGCTAACTATGTGTATTTTGTTAATCACTTATGCTTAATGTTAATGTTTTGTTAATCACTTGTTTAACCTCGGGGTCTTTGACAGCGAGGAGGAAACACCTCAACACAATCCGCAGTCTCCTCCATGCTCATCTAGCAAAGGTTGTATGGATTTTGCATATGTGGCTTTATATGCCTCCATGGAATAGCATGTATCAACAAATTGATTGATGTGGAGACCCCTACGGGCATCAACAACAGCAACAATTTGTTGGCAGGGTGTTGGACCTTGCAATTTTCATTTCTGGTGATTCCAGAATAATGAAATTAAATAAAGCTTAATTCACATATTAATAGTGAAAAGACAGTACAAAACTGTAGCACCCTCGACATCCCATCAAATGTGGGCTGTACACTACTTTTTGGTGCCTCTCTCGGCCCATAGAAATTCCGTTGAACACATGGTGGGCGGTGTATAAACTATACCCCACACATTAAAAAGTGGTGTTTAAAGTTTAAACTACTACTCCACACATAAAAAAGATAAATTAATCATTCCCCTAACACCAATTTGAGGTAACTAAATAGTTACCACTCGGGCACTTGACGGCAACAAACCAAGAAAATCCAAGAAATTCCTTGCACTTGGAGAAGCGCCAAGCTTGCACATGGAAGACAACACCAAGAGGACAGAGCACCAAGAAGGCCAAAAACATGAGGTGGACAAAACAACAAGAAGACACAAAAGGGCAAAGGCTATTTAAAGAGAGTGGAAGGACAACCCCACCTCCTCCGAGTTTTAAAGCCTAAAGGAGGGGCCTTCTGGGTTTATAAAAACCCGGAGGAACCCCTTCCGGGTTCTCCAACTTGGAGGTGGGTGTTGAACCCCGTAAAATTACAATGGGCATTTGAATAGGAATGCTAGAAAATATTTACATTGATCCAATGTTTACTTAAGTAATATTGGGTCTCGATTTTTTATTAAGTCAAGAGAAGGGCTTATTATGAAGGCCGACTTCAAATTCTTCGACAGAGTACAAATTCAACAAGAACAACACTTTGAAGAAGAATACAACTTCAAATCCTTCGACGGAGTACAAGTTTAACAAGAACAACGTTTCGGAGAAGAATATAATTTCAAGTCCTTCGACGGTACAAGGTTAACAAGACTGATGCTTCGAAGAAGAATATAACTCCAACTCTATGAAGAGAGGAACAAGGTCAACACCTCTCTTCACTTCCAAGAAAAAGCACAAGCACTTGCAAGACAAAATGCAACAACTCTTCATCTTCGTCGGAAGGACACCAAGGATCGAAATCTAGGTCCTCTCGTCACGAGGAGCCCAAAGAGCAACAAACAATGAAATGCCCGGGGGTATGAGAGCCAAGGAGGGGAAGACCCCTACCTAGAGGGACTCTCCATCCGAGTAGGGGAGCTCCACCTACTCGGATGGACTCCCCATCCTAGAAGGGGATCCCTACTCGGATGGGCTCCCCATCTAGGTAGGGGAGCTCCCCCTACTTGGATGGAGGTCCATCCGAGTAGGGATCTACTCGGAGGGACCTCCCTTCAGGTAAATCTCTCTCCTCCCTCTCTTTCAAATCCCTATATATACCCCTCCAAGCAATGGAAAGGGGTCAGAGTTTTCGGAAAGGGATTCAAAAGGCTCGCGGGAAGACGATTCTCGGCGTGAAGTGTTCATGCTAGGCATAAAAGTGTGTTTGTGCTCGGCAAGCCAAGGTCGTCTCCAACTGAAACCCTCCTTGTATATCCTCCCCCCTATATTGAGCGGGACACCATAGGGGCGTGAAATCTAAAAGTTCATGTATTTAAAATATCTCCATGTTGAGTGGGATTCCATGGAGATAAAAATATTTAAATATTCATGTTCATACCTCTATATTGAGCGGGACTTCATGGGGATGAAATGTTTGTGTGTTCATATGTGTGTACCTCCATGGGGAGACTGCCCGAGGAGTGCTCACATGCTCACCTATATGTTCATATGTGCGTACCTCTATGGGGAGACCTTGCCCAAGTGGAGACTCTACCTGAGACACGCTCATATGTTTACCATATATGTACATGCCTCTATGTGGAGACTCTCCCCATGCAGAGACTCTGCTCGAGACGCGTTCACATGTATACCTCCATATGGAAACTACGTGGTCATAAAGACCATGTGTGTACATGGAGACGACGTGTTCATGAAATGTTAATGTGTACATCTCTCTGTTGACACACAAAATTAACAAAAGAAAAAATCCCCCCAAAAAATTGCCAAAAAAAAAAGCAGCCACAAACCTCCCACGGGGGGGTTTATGCGCCAGCACCCCCTAGGGGGTTTTTTTTCCGCACCGGACACCCCCCGCGGGGGTGTTCCTATGCAGAACACCCCCTCGCGAGGGTGTTTTTGCGTCGGACATCCCCAGCGGGGGTGTTTCTGTGCTCTGTGCCGGACACTCCCAACGGGGGTGTTTTTGTGCCATGTGCCAGACACCCCCCGCGGGGGTGTTTCTGTGTCGGACACCCCCAGCGGGGGTGTTTCTGTGCTCTGCGCCGGACACCCCCCATGGGGGTGTTTCTGCGCCGGACACCCTCAACGGGGGTGTTTCTATGCCTAGCGCCGGACACCCCCCACGGGCGTGTTCCTGCGCAGAACAGCTCCCCACAGGGGTGTTTTTACGTAAGAACCCGTGGGGCCTCCCCTAGGCCCCAAACCCCTATAAATAGGAGGCCAAGGGTGAGGGAAAGGAGAACTTTGGCTGGAGGACCTTTTGGGCTGGAAGAGGACTTTGGTCTTTTGGAAGGCGGGGGGGGGGGGAGATGAAGCTCTTGTTGGACGCGGAAAAATATAGAGTGGAAACATTTGATTAAATTTTGATTAGTTAATTTTTATTTCTTTTGCGGGGCTTGCCAGCCTGTCTAACAGACAGTTTGAAATCTGCGCGATGCAGAGAGAAGTTTTATGTCCAAGGAATGGACAAGTGCGCCAATTTTGTTTTGAACTTATTTGTTCTGTGATTTTATTTTATCAGGTGATTGTGGACACGGGATTTTTCTTCACTCGATTTTATTCATTCATTTCATTTCATTTTGGTTCATGGTATTCATTCATTTCACATATTTTGGATTTTGGTATTTGCGGGGCGTGCCAATCTGTCTAGTAGATAGAAGAAAAAGTCCGCGCGATGCGGAGGAAGGGTTTTGGTGTCCGCGGAACGGACGGGTGTTGGTGTCCGAGGAACGGACGGGTGTTGGTGTCCGAGGAACGAACGGGTATTGGTGTCCGAGGAACGGATGGGTGCGCCAATTTTAATCTGAACTTCTTTGATTCCGTGTCTTTTCATCAACAGACGATTAGGGTAGCGTGTGCTGGACCTCTGCCTCCATCGATCGGAATCGATGTTACATTTACATCGAGTTAAAAGCCCTTGGTATTATTTAATACCAACTTTAACCCGAATACCATTCATAGCAAGGATGAGAACATATATATGTAAAGAATTTAGAAAGTCCTAATATGATATTTTTTCCCTTTTTATTGAAAACGCATTTTACTTTTTGAAAATGCTCAAGTTTGTTTCATTTTGAATGGAATGAAATGGTATGACTGCCTATTTTCTTTGGGTGTGAAATATGATTTTGAAAATGGAACGGGTATATATTCATGGACCCGTTTGAGGTTTAAAATATATGATTTGAACTTTCGTTTGGAATGAGTATACACCCGCAGATTATTTCTAGACTTTGTGTGTATTGAGAACTTGGGCAGCACTTCCACATGGGCAGAGTTGTTGTGCAAATTTATAGTATGACTTTGATTATAGATTATGAAGTTTCATGGCATATTTTTTTTTTTGGGGCAAAGCCTCTCTTTGAACAGAGCTTCTTTTCTTCTTTTGTTTGCATGGACATGATCTTGCAGACACATAGATATATTTCTTGTGAGGGTCCTTGTCAAAGCAGAGTTTCTCCCCGAGAAACTACCCATATGGGTACAACTCTTCTGTGAATATATATATATTTCTGGCAGAACTTTGGCTCAGCCAGAGTTTGTCTTTTCTTTTCTTCTTTTAGAAATATATTCATATAATCATGATTTTTTTTTTATGGTGTATGCATATATTTTCTGCAGAACTTCCGCTTAGGTAGAACTCCCTTTATTGCATACAAATGTGGAGTTGTAGACATCTGAGTCTGTTTTCGGGCAGAACCTTCGCTTAGACAAAGTGTCCTCAAGAAACGTATGCATATATGAAATGGTGTTTATATGAATATGTTTTAGGGAGAGTCTCTACTTAGGCAGGATTCTTTCCGCAGAATGCATGTGCGTAGCCATGAATTTGTAATTTTATGAATATCTTCTCGAGTAGTATCTCCATTTAGGCGGAGTTTTCATCACGAAAGGTATCTCTGTAGAAACAGAGTTCCCTTTGAGAAATATACTCATATGAATCCAAATTCACGGTTGTACAAAAGTGTTCTTGAGCAGAATTCCTGCTTAGGCGGAGTTTCCTTTAGGAAACATATGCACGTAAGCGCGGATTCGTAATTATATGAATATGTTCTTGAATAGAGATTCTACTCAAATGGAAGTTCTGCTAAGGAACATATATGTATAGGCGCAAAATTGCCATTTTTATGGATATATTCTCGAGCTATAACCCCGCTTGGGCGGGAGCTCCCCAGAGTTTATTCTAGGAAAGGGGTCTCTGCTCGGGCAGAGCTTCCTTTAGGGAACATATACATATGAATGCAAATTTGCGAATATACGGGTATGTTCTTGGGGCAGAATCTCCGCTTGGGCAGAGTCTCCTCTAAGAAACATATGCATATAAATACGAGTCTGTGGTTACATAGACATGTTTCTTCAGAAGGAACTTTGTCATGGGCAGAGTTTCCTCCGAGAAAGCATATATGTATAAGTGCAAATTTGAGGTTTATGGATATGACCTTAGTCGGAATCTCCACTTTGGGCAGAGTTTTCCCCTAGGAAACATATACATAAAAAACACAAATTTGCGGATATACGAATATGTTCTCGGGTAGAATCTCCACTTGGGCAGAGTCTCCCCTAAGAAACACATACATATAAACACAAACACACCATCCCAGAGACTTAGCACTCGATGGGAGGTGGCACATATGCGTCTGGATGCGTAGCATTCAGAGCACGAATTACAAAGGTATTTAAATACCATATGTCCATGTATGGACGGTATTTAAACCCTATAGCCCATGGGGGCCGATGCCGTTATTACGGACTTAAGAAGAGAGAATTGCCGATGCCGTATGGGGACGATCTCTCGATTTCTCACTCTGCTCCGAGTAGGGAAGGGAGTTTGATACCTTCACACACAAGAGAGGAGGCTGGAATTTCTATATTCTTTGGAATTTCAGAAGCAAAGGGGACAGTAATTTGGGTGAGAGGGTTGTAGCTCCTTTTGGGGCTCACCTCTTTGAATGAGGGGATTGGGGGGCCTTTTATAGGGGAAGTCCCCCCTTACATGTGTGGGAGTGGGGGCTCCCTTTAACCGATGGGAGTCCCATCGGTTAGAGGGAAAATTCCCTTTAACCGATGGGGGTACCATCGGTTAGAGGGATAAAACCCCTCAACCGATGGTAGTCCCATCGGTTAAGGGGGAAAAATCCCCTTAACCGATGGCAGTCCCATCAGTTAGGGGACTCTCAAGGGGAGATCCCCTTAACCGATGGGACTCCCATCGGTTAGAGGGGAATTCCCCTCTAACTGATGGTAGTACCATCGGTTGGAGGGGTTTGTCCCTCCAACCGATGGTGCTTCCATCGGTTGGGGGAGAGAACCCCCTTAACCGATGGTAGCCCCATCGGTTAAGGGGAAAAAACCCCCTAACCGATGGTGCTTCCATCGGTTAAGGGAGGGGGAATTTCTGGGAATGGGGAATTGGCGAAAAAAAATAATTTGTGTCCACAAATGCCTCCCACGGGAAGTGCGCCGAAGCCGAAGGCGGAGGAGGACGTCCCGTGCATTCTTCGAGCTGTGCTTTTGATCTTCATGACTTGACAATAAACTTGAATCGGAAAGTTGTAGCCACAGTTGACACGCTTCAGCACTTGCACTGTGAAGTCAACAACCTCGGGCAACGATCGACTTTGTCATGCTTCTTATGCTGAGCGATCAGCTCTGCTTTCTTGGATTTACTCAGAACTGACTTTGGCTTTCTTTGCCTGGATCTTTGCCTTCTGGATTTCATCTCAGGGATTTTTTTTAGATCTGCCTTTCTGGCTTTGTTATGGACTTGAATTGATTGAGGAATCAATTGGTGAGACTCGTCATTCTGACTTTGCTCAACAACTTGATTTGAGAGATTTTTTTTTTACTTATGATCCTGACTTGATTCGTAGCTGGATCTGATAGCACTTTCCTGAGCTTTGCCTTTTTGGCATTTGCTTGGATTGGATTTGACATCTTTTTCTTGAATCGTCTTCTCGGCTTTGTCTGAGATTTGACATAGTATTCGGCTACTGAGGCTGACCTTCTTGGTTTCGCGGTTATCTTTCTTCTTTTTTTTCTCTTTCTCTTCTACTTCATTCATCATTTTTTTTTGAGTTTTTTTTTTTCATATCTGTTTTGAATTCTCAACCATCCTTGCTCCGGAAGTTGTTGGAGACAGGAATGGTGAAGCTCATTTGAATATTCCCTTTTCTTCCAGACCCAAGAGAGCTGGAAAAAGGAGGGTGGCGGATTCCGCCTCATCTAGCGGTGACTTTCTTTTCTTTTCTTTTCTTCTCTCATCATTGTCATTCATGATTCTTCTTCTTGATTTATCACTTATCCTTTCTTCCCTTTTTGACTTATCTACCTCAGATGACGAGACATATGAGGAAAGGTGCCGGTCCGATTGCTTCGGGCGGCCATGCCTCTTTGCCTGGAGGTTCTCCTCTCCTTTGTGAAGTGGAGCATGAGAATTCCTCACGGGCAGCTGCCGATTTTATACCGGAAATTGATGATAATGAACCATCATCTGACTGTTTGTTTCTTGAGATAGCTGTGACGGATGACGGTGCCTCTGCATTTGTTGAGCTGAGAGTCTCGACGGAACAGTATTCTTTTGCTCCTGTCAGGGCTTATATCCCGATGCCTGCCAAGGAATATTCTGCTATGGAATCAACTCCTGCAGGTGACTTCCTTTACTGAGCTCATATACAGTCTTTAAAGATGATGTTTTCTTTTCTGATATTGACTTTCCTTCCTTGTATTCAGGTGACCAGGTCTTCTTTGATCAACTCTTCTCTGGGAGATGATGGATTCATATTCTGTATCTGTGGCCAATCCTCCCTTTCCACTTTTGGGGAGATGCAGGGAGCCCATTTTTTGCGTTTCAAGCTTATTCTGCCTTTCAAGTAGGCGATGCTGCGAGTGACGATGGTGTTGAGCATGGTTGTCGAGAAGGAGAACATTGCCCGGCTGGAACGCGAGCTTGATGAAGAGAGATCTTCTTTGAATCAGGAGGCTAGAGATGAGGCCAAAGATTCTGAAGAAGAAGCTGCCTATGTAAGAAACAGAAGGAACTTCCGCCAGTTGACAGCCTCCAAAGTTAAGGAAGTTGAACAGCCGAAGAGGAAAAAGCCTTCCTGCCTTTGCTTTTCAGTATGACATTTACATGCTGAGCTCATTGTCTTGCTCCCTTTTTTTTTACTTTCATGTAGCAATCACCACTCTTTGTATGTTTGTACAAAGAGTGACTTGTGACTTTGTAAATACAAGGTGAAGGACAATGAAGGTCCTCCTTTTCATTTTCCTCCTTCCTTTTTTCTTTTCTTTTTCTTTCTCCTTTTTTTTTTTTTTTTTTCACATTACCAATCCCAGTGCCCTCTCGGGTTTTCATTAAGACTAACCCCCTTTAGCTTTTTCCAACGTGCCCTTTCGGGTTTTCACGTTGAGGAGTTACCCATTTTTGTCTGAAGCGTCCTTTCAGGTTTTCACCTCAGCCGGATTTTTTGATCTTTTTACCCTCAAGCATACAACGAGCCGTATACTTAAGTCCATCAAGGTATCTCTATTTTTTTTTAACCCCTTTTCTTTCTTTCTCTTTTTTTTTGACTTGACTGTTGAGGACTCGACTGACTTGGATAATTGAATGGCTAAGGGTTTGGTTGTGGCATGAGTGGTGGATTCGGATGTGGTTTGAGATTTGAATTTGGCCAATGATTGGAAACTCGGATTTGGAATTTGGATCTGGATGTGGATTTGGGTTTGAACATGAGCATGTTAGCTTACCTTTGTGGTATGTTGAATCCGAGTTTGGATATGGATACGAGATTTTGGGTATGATTTAGCTTTGGACTTGGTTTTGAATAGGTTCTGGAATGGTGTTTATTGTTTGGCTTTGAGATTTGAATTTCGCCCCTCCTTGATGGCTTAGTGCCGGGATAAGGGATTTGCACTTGGATTTGAACGGTTGGAGAGGAAGAAGCCTTCCTGCCTTTGTTCACAGCATAACATTTGTATATTGGGCTTGTTGCCTTGATCTCCTTTCTATTTTGCATGTGGTATCTGTCACCCTCTGCAAGTTTGTAATGTGGTGACTTGTAACTTTGTGGATGTATGAATGAAGGACTGAGAAATCCTCCTTTTCATTTTTCTTTTTCTTCTCTTTTTTTTTTTTGTCACATTACCAACCTTAGCGCCCTTTCGGGTTTTCACCAAGACTGGCCCCCTTTAGCTTTTTCCAACACGCCTTTTCGGGTTTTCACGTTGAGGGGTTACCCCTTTTTGCCTGAAGCGCCCTTTCAGGTTTTCACCTCAGCCGGATTACCCTCAAGCATACAGTGAGCCGTATACTTAAGTCCATCGGGGTATCTCTATTTTTTAACCCCTTTTCTTTCTTTCTTTTTTTTTTGACCTGACTGGTAAGTACTCGACTGGTTTGGGTAGTTGAATGGATGATGGTTTAATTGTGGAATGGGTGGTGGTCTGGTTGTGGAATGGGTGGTGATGTGGCTGTGGAATGGGTGGTGACGTGGCTGCAGAATGGGTGGTGACTTACCTTTGTAGTATTTTGATTTAAGTTTGAATATGGATATGAGATTTGGGTTTACTTTAGTTTCAGGCTTAATTTCGGATATTGATATAGACTTTGGCATGGAGTTTTAGGTTTGGATTTGTAGTTTTGGGTTTGAATTCCGCCCACCCTTGATGGCTTGGGGCAGGGATGAGGGATTTACATTTGGATTTGTATTGGAGTTGAGATTGGGTTTGTTTTTGGATTTGGATATGGACATGTCAGTTTATCTTTGTGATATTCTGGATGGGATATGAGATTATGATTTTGCCTTTGGATTTTGGATGTAGGATTTAAGTTGATTTGATTCTGGACTTGGTTTTGGTTTTGATATTGGTTTTAGTTTCGATTTTGATTTTGATTTTGATTTTGACTTTGGTTTTGATTTTGGTTTTGATTTTGCTTTTGGTTTTGGTTTTGATTTTGATTTTGCTTTTGGCTTTGATTTTGGTTTTGATTTAGCCTACCTTGGTGGCTTGCTGACTGTGAATTTGGGATTGTATTTGAATATGAGTTGCCTTGATGGCCTTGGGATATGAACTTGGAATTTGAACTTGATGTCACCCACCATGGTGGTTTACTGGTGGGATTTTGGGTTTTGAATTGGCGTTGGATATGACTTAATGGCTGGTATGATATAGCCTTGTGATTTGCTGGCTATGATTTTGGATTGGATTTGGTATAGCCTGCCTTGATGGCTTTTGGCTATGGATTGGAATTTAGATTTGATATAGCCTACCTTTGTGGTTTACTGGCTATGTTTTGGGATTTGAATTTCAGATATAGCCTGCCTTGGTGGCTTGCTGGCTATATTTTGGGATTTGAATTTCAGATATAGCCTGCCTTGGTGGCTTTCAGATATAGCCTGCCTTGGTGGCTTGCTGGCTATATTTTGGGATTTGAATTTTAGATATAGCCTGCCTTGGTGGCTTGCTGGCTATATTTTGAATATAGCCTGCCTTGGTGGCTTGCTGGCTATGACTGGATTTTAATATAGCCTACCTTTGTGGTTTGCTGACTATAGAATTGGAATTGCATTTGGAATTGTATTTGGATAAGGCCTGCCTTGGTGGCTTGTCGGCTATGACTGGAGTATGGGTTTGATATAGCCTACCTTTATGTTTTGCTGGTTATGATTTTTTGGAATTTGGACTTGACATAGCCTACCATTGTGGTTTGCTGGCTATAGTTTTGGAATTTGGATTTAGAATTGTATTTGGATATCTGATTTGGCCTGCCTTGGTGGCTTGCTGGCTATATTTGGGATTTGAATATGATGGTGCCTACCTTTATGGTTTGCTGGCTATGGTTTTGAAATATGAGTTTGGTGAAGAGTGGAATATGCAGGATGGAGTACCTTTGGCTTCATGCTCCTACAGGGATTGGAGGATTGTATGATGGACACGTGGGTATTTGATTCTTTTGCCTCCATTTATGGTAAGCTTCCATTTCGGCATAGATCCTCAAAGAGGGCCTCTTTCATTCCTTTCTAGCTTTCTGCCTATCTGGGTGATTGGATTTTTTTGATGATTGGCCGAGGAACTCATGTTCTAGGGCATGGTATAGTTTCAGGTGTTTTCCATTGAGTGGAGGAAAGGGCACAGTACTTTTATGGTCAACCAGCCGATATGCACCTTTTTCATATGCCAAAGTGACGATGCATGGGCCAAGCCAAGTAGGCTGCAATTTGCCGCACGACCTTTTTTTCCTATTGCTTCTCTGCATTTGACTATGACGAGGTCTCTTTGCTTGAATGCTCTTGGTCTTGCTAGTTTGTCGAATGCACGAGCCATTTTGGCTTGATATGCTTGAAGATATTTGTATGCTTCAAGTCGCCTTCTTTCGAGATTGGAGAGCTCCCCAAGTCTTCTTCCTATTTAGCTTTGATCTTGACTTTGAAGTTCATTTTGGATTGCCACCCGATAGGATGCCATTTCAATTTCTATAGGTATCATTGCCTCCGCTTCATATACCAAGGGGAAAGGCGAACATCCGGACTGATTAATTTTCTGCTGAGATAATATAGAGGTTGCTCCTTGCCCTCTTCATTTGTTTGTGCTAATAGAGCCCCCAGAGAAGCGTCCATAGCTACAATATAAAGTATGAGAGGCTTCCTAGCAATTGGTGCCCCCCAACACTGGTGGAGTGAGAAGATATTCCTTGACCTGCTTGAAGGCGATTTGGCATTCTTGATCCCAGATGAAGGGAGTATCTTTCTTCATTAATTTGCTGAAGGCCATAAACCTTCCTGAAAGATTTGAGATAAAATGCCTAATATAGGCTAGTTTCCCTTGAAATGACCTTAGATCGGTCAGATTTTAAGGAGGTGGCGATCGCTAGATCGCCTTGATTCTGTCGGGGTCTATTTCCATTTCCCGATATTTGACGACGAATGTTTTTCAATTTGATCTTGCCTTGGAGAGTAAATTTGCATGCAACTGGGAGGTGGAGGAGTACTCCCTTATGTGGTCAGCTTCATAGTTGACACTCCGCCGCTCTGGGCGAATTACTTTGCTTTGAGAATTCTTTGCAGGTGATTTGGCAAAGCCTTTGTTTACCACAAAAAGCTTGCCAGTCTTACTGTCTTCATCTGAACATTTAATTTGCTTACCCTTCCCTTTAGACTGGGCAAGGGGGTTGAGGAATTGGCCCTCCAAGATATAAAGTGGCATCAGTCAAATTGCATTCATCTTCCCGAAACGGAGTTTAATCAGCAAAGACTGTATACTGCTTTCCTTCTTTTGCATATTTGATGCATTGATGTAGTGTCGATGGGATGACCCAAAATTTTTTATAGCCAAGGTCTTCCAAGCAATATTCTGTATGTTGTATCAGCATCAATAATATAGAAGGCTACCTTGGTGGTGAAGCTTCTAAGAATTAAGTTGACAGTGACTCTTCCAATGGCCTCTTCTGAATTTTGGTTTAAAACCAGTGATTCGTACATCTTTTACCTGTTGCATATGAGGCATGAGATGTAGAGATTCAAGGGCTTTATAAGGCATTATATTGATACATGCCCCCAGATCGGCCAGAATCCGACTCAATTTGTTGCCATTGACTTGTCCCTTCATATATATATAAAGGACGATTGTGGCATAGTAGCATTCCTTTATCTGTGAAGGTGACATCTGCTGCCAGTGCTTCATATATTTGAGCTTGGAAATCAGCCATATGAGCTTTATATATTTCTGTTTCTTGGAGTATTTTGACGAGAGTTTCCCTCAAGTCCTTACTCCAAGCAATTGCCTCCCAGACAGTAAGGTTGACGGGGAGTGATTTGAGTTGCTGAAGAATTTTGTCATCAGTCTTGGCACGTGTCTGATCCAATGAGGGAGATCCCTCAATCAAGGATTCAGACGGCTTCTTTGGCTTGACAGATTTCTTTTGAGAGATAGGAATTAATAGCCTTTCATTTGGAAAGGGAAGAGCGTTGTCTGGCTCATTTGATGAAGCATATGGAATTTGGCTCTTTTCTTTGGTATGAGAAGGCATATTAGACAGCTCTTCTTCTTCATCTGAAGGGTTGAAGACATAAGAACCCGCCCGTATTTCGGCTTCGGGCAGAGGCTTTAATACTTCGCCATAAAAAGGCATGACTTTGCTTGATTTTGTAATACCAGGCCTCTCGGGAGTGATAGCCGCAGCTTTTTGTTCTTTACCACGCTCTTTCTTGCGATGGTGATTATTTTCCGGCCAGCGCTGGTATGTCAGCATTATCGTGCAGAGAGATGATGCTTCTCCTTCTCCAGAGCTTTCTGCTGTAATTGATAGAGCCAGTCCCAGAGCTGGATTTTCCATTCTGGCTCCTCCCATGTGTATATTGACCGATGGTAGCTTTATCAGAAGACCTGGAAGGAGTATATTCTTCCAAGTAAGCCCTAAGTCCTAAGTCCTAGGCCCTAAGGCCCTACGTCCTAGGCCCTAAGGCCCTAAGTCCTAGGCCCTAAGTCCTAGGTCCTAAGCCATTTGTTTCTTTTTTTTTAATCATGTTGAGAAATGATGCTCCCCCTTCTCCAGAGCTTTTTTTCTGCAATTGATAGAACCAGTCCCAAAGCCGGATTTTCCATCCTAGCTCCTCCCATGGGATATATTGACTGAGGGTAGCTTTTACCAGAAGACCTAGGAGGAATATATCCTTCCAGGTCAACCCTCAACCCTAGACTCTAGACCCTAGACCCTAGACCCTAGATGCTAGATCCTAGACTCTAGATCCTAGATCCTAGACTCTTTGTTTTGTTGCTTTTTTATTTTCCTTTTTTCTTTTTCTCCTTTTTTTATTTCCTCTTTTATTTTATTATATATATTTTTTCTATTTCTTATCTGCAAAGCTTTGAGTGAGTTTATAACTTTCTGCTCTGAAGATGATTTGGAGATATTTCTCTTGTTGGAGCCGCTCCTTTCTGTAGCATTATTGGCTCTTTTGGGATTGATTGATTTTCCAGGGCCCATAGTGACCCATTCACTTTGTGGAGCTTGTGATTCAAAGGTTGCATTAATTGCTCCTTCAATAATTGAAGACGGGAGTTGGTGATAATCATTCACGAATTCCTCTGCTTGCTGCGAGATTGGCTTCGCCGCAGCTTCTTATGGTATTCCATTTCTATATCGAAAAAGAGCAATTTTGAATTGTTCTTCTTCTGCTTTGCTTCTGTATTGTCCATAGCCCAGTTGATGATGATGATATTCATATATCTTTGGATATAGAGCTTGGAATTCTGGACTTGAATCAAAGGTTTGCTGTGACACCTTATTTGCTGGCGCCAAAGAATTCCCATATTGATCAAATTTTCTTTCCGGATGTGAGTTTCGACAATATCATGGAGGTCCGGGCAATCTTTGGTAGGATGTATTGCTTTGGAATGATATTCCCAATAGTCACACATCTCTTTTTCACTCTGAAAGATACATGGTGCTGGTTCAAGTATGGAAACCAGACATTGCCTTCTGAGGTTATCAAATATAAACTTGGTGTTCTTTGTGGCAAATGAGCGCTTGTTGTAGAGGACGCGCATTTGTATACCATTGACTGGATAAATATGGATTTGAAGACTCCCCCACTGATGACTGAGGAAGACCAAAGGATGATGATGCACTAATGACATTCACCACATAGGATCCAGGATTGGCTGGTCCATTTGGTGGCTTTTGAGTATAAGGTTGTGGAGGGTTGACCCGATGAATACCCAGGTCAATTAACCCTTGTCTGATTAGCTTTTGGACATCATCCTTGAATCTTATGCAATTTTCAATGTTATGACCCATCATTTGAAGATATGGGCAACAGTTAGCCAATATTTCCGCCGGAGCTTGATAACCCATCAATCTGGATTGGAGGCATAATCGGAAGAGTGAGAAAATTTGATGTCGAGGAAAAGAATATAACCTTGCCAACTCGACAGGAGTTGAAGGACCTTCAGATAGCCACCCAATTAAGTCTGCACATGGCAACATAGGAGGTGGCTCCAGATATATTTGAATCATCATCATCAGAGCCTTATCCCATTATTTGGGGTCGGCTACATGAATCCTTTTCCGCCAAAGATTTCTATCAAGTGCTATAGTCGTGTTTAAACTCAAAAAGTCCAAATCCTTCTTAATAACATCGCACCATCTCATTTTAGGCCTTCCCCTAGCTCTTTTACTAGCATCCACTAAAATTTGGTCACATCTTTTAACCGGCGCCGAGTTAGGGCGACGGTACACGTGTCCAAACCACCTAAGTCTATTTTCTCTCATTTTTCTATCAATTGGAGTTATCCCCAGATCCTCACGGAAGCGCTCATTCCTAATCTTATCTTTCTTAGTCTTACCACACATCCATCTCAGCATCCTCATCTCTGCTACACATATTTTGTTTACGTGTTCCTTTCGCACTGCCCAACACTCCGTGCCATATAATAATGCAGGCCTCACTGCCGTTCTATAAAACTTTCCTTTAAGTTTCACTGGTATACGACGATCACAAAGGACTCCTGATGCACTTCTCCACTTTACCCAACCTGCCTTAATCCTGTGTGCCACATCGTCATAAATCTCCCCATTCTCTTGGATGATAGATCCCAAGTATCGAAAGCTACTACTCTTAGAAATATCTTGACCACCAATTTGAACCACATCTCCTTGAGGAACCCTTTGATTACTATAATTACAGTGCATAAACTCAGACTTACTCCTACTAATTTTAAAACCTTTATACTCCAAAGCATGTCTCCAACTTTCTAACTTAACATTTAAACCATCAATACTCTCATCAATTAAGACAATATCATCTGCAAATAGCATACACCAAGGGATATCATCATGCAAATGTTTTGTCACCTCATCTATAACTAGAGCAAAGAGATATGGACTTAGGGCAGAACCTTGATGCAAACCCATAGTGATCGGAAATTCACGGGTTTCTCCAGCAATAGTTCTCACACTAGTAGTAGCACCCTCGTACATGTCCTGAATCAAGTCAACATATCCTTGAGAAACTCCCTTCTTTGTTAATGCCCACCAAATCAAGTCTCTCGGTACTCGATCATACGCCTTCTCCAAATCAAGAAAAACCATATATAAATCTCTTCTCATCTCTCTATACTTCTCCATTAACTGACGCAATAAGAAAATAGCTTCTGTAGTAGATCTACTAGGCATAAAACCAAATTGATTTTCTGATATACTAGTCATGCATCGCACTCAGCTCTCGATTACTCTTTCCCAAAGTTTCATAGTGTAACTCATAAGCTTAATTCCGCGGTAATTATTACAGCTTTGAATATCCCCTTTGTTTTTATAGAAAGGAACTACAACACTTTTTCTCCATTCTTCTGGCATTCTCCGTTCCTTTAAAATTTTATTGAACAACTTAGTTAACCATTTAATACCAATGTCTCCTAAGCCTTTCCACACTTCAATAGGTATGCCATCCGGTCCTAAGGCCTTACCCAATTTCATTTTTCTTAAAGCATCGCCCACTTCTGACATCTTAATACGCCTGAAATACTGATACTTATCAAATTTTGTTAACTCTTGATTCTCTTCTAAGGAGGCATCCTTAAAACAATTTCCATTAAGTAATTTCTGAAAATAGTTATACCATCTCTCTTTAACCTCTAGATCCTTAACCAAAACCTTTTGATCTTCATCCTTAATGCAACGAACATGATCTAAGTCTCTACTCTTCCTTTCTCTTAATTTAGCAAGTTTAAATGTCTTTTTCTCCCTCTCGAGTTCCTAATTTATTATATAATTCTTCATACGTCTTGGACTTAGCTTCACTAACTATTCTTTTAGCCCTCTTTTTAGCTATTTTATAAGCTTCTAAAGTTTGATTATTCTTGTTTGTTTGCCAAGCTTTAAAACAATCTCTTTTAGCTCTAATGGTATTTTGAATTTCCTCACTCCACCACCAAGTCTCTCTTTCTATATTCCTTTTACCTTTAGATTTACCTAGGAGTTGATTTGCTACATTTTTTATACAATTTGTGACATTATTCCACATTACATTAACTTCTTGATCTAAATTCCAGATATTTTCTTTTACTAGATGATTTTTAAATGTTTCTAAATTTTTACTTTTCAAATTCCACCACTTAATCTTAGCACAATTATTTATGATGGTTTTTCTTTTAAATTTTGGAATACGAACATCTATTACTAGTAACCTATGTTGTGGGGCTAAACTCTCTCCAGGAATAACTTTGCAATCTTTACACAAAACTCTATCAGCCTTTCTAATAAGAAAATAGTCAATTTGGCTCCTATGTGTTCCACTCTTGTAAGTTATTAGGTGTTCGTCTTTCTTCTTAAAGAATGTGTTAGCAATTACTAGATCATAAGCCATAGCAAACTCAAGAATACTAGTACCCATGTCATTTCTCTCGCCAAAACCAAATCCTCCATGAATCCTCTCATATCCTCTATTACTTTCACCCACATGACCATTAAGATCCCCACCAATAAAATTTTTCTCTTCACTAGGGATATTTTGGATCAATCTATCAATAGCCTCCCAAAAATGCTTTTTAATGCTCTCTTCTAAACCCACTTGTGGTGCATATGCACTAACTACATTCAAAGTAACCTCACCTACGATAAGTTTTATTAAGATAAGTCTATCTCCCAATCTATTAACTTCTACAACTTTCTCTTTTAAGTCTTTATCTATTATTATGGCCACACCATTTCTAGAGTTACTAGTTCCTGTATACCAAAATTTATAACCATCAATATCTTTAGCTTTAGATCCTTTCCACCTAGTTTCTTGTAGACAAGCTATGCTAACCCTTCTATCCCTCATTAACTTGACCAACTCCAAACCCTTACCTGTTAAAGTTCCTATATTCCAAGTAGCTAGACGAATCCTATGTTTTTGGACTAACTTCTTTACCCGTGTTCGTCCAACCCCACACGGGAACCCTTGCCTATTTGACACCGCAATCGGGCGCCATCGCGGCGCGTCGCTTATGGGGAACGCCCTAGCTGGCCCTAGCTCACTTATCATTCCATCCGGGTTCCGATGAAACGCGTCGCTTACGGGGGACGCCCTAGCATTAGCACAAATATTTAGATCAGAATTCATGTAAGGATTTGACGTTATTTTACTGCTGGCTGTCAACCTAACGCAAACCCTCCTCCTTTCTCACCCGGGCTTGGGACCGGCTACGGCGGAGTTCTCCAGATATATTTGAATATGCATAGGAATATATTTGCCTTTGGATTTTCCTCATTATTCTGTGTGGATCATGCCTTGCTCTTGGTGGAGAATGAGCTCTTGAATTATCTTGGGGAGGATCACATGAAGGATCGTCCTCAGTATGATTGCAATTTCTGTCATATGTATGACATTGACAGATTGCCCTAGTTGATCCCAAGCATGAGGCTGAGGAGGATCAATCAGGTCAGTTTGCATAGATATGAGGCCTTCTTGGATCATCTTCTAGACTCCGCTTTTGAAGAGGTAACAATCTTCGATTGGATGCCCCACCATACGGTGATACGGGCAATAGTTGGGCTGATTGACTTTGCTGACATCTGCGTGCTTCTTTGGTTCTGGCGGTGATATTAATTGATTATCAAGGCAAAGATCAAAGAGCTTCTTTGTATGCTCCTTTTTGAAGGAATAGGGAGCTTGCATGCGCTCTGCCAATGTGGCACCAGAGCTTTGGTTTCTGATTTCTTCTTTAGGGTAGAAGAGATTGATGCCCCCCTTTACTTCATTGTCGGGCAAGAAGTCGAGAGTATTAATTTCTTTTGCCGGCGGGTTACGCTCTTTAGGGAGCTTACCCTTGTGAAATGCATGAGCCGTTTGCTCGGCTAAGAACACTTCAATTTTTTTTGCCACAGCAGTGTTCAATTGATCGAAACTCCTGATATTTGTTCCCAGGAGTTTCTTATTGATTGTTGGTATGAGGCCTCCTCGGCAAGCAGGGATTGCATCTTCTTGAGGGGAGGGTTACTGCATTTCATTGCTAAACTCTTTCCACCTTTTGATGAAGTCAATTGTCGATTCCCCTTTCTTTTGTTCGAGGGAACATGATTCGGCAAAAGAGACTTTTCCTTTTGGCCGTTTGAAAAGGGTCCATGAATTTCCTTTGCATATCTGCCCAATCAGCAACTGAGTTGAGCTTGAGTTTTGAATACCATTGAAATGCGACTTCAATCAGGGAAGTTGCAAAATATCTGAGGAGATAAGATTCGCCGATGGCGAGCTCGCCCAAGGCAATAATATAATGTGCCACATATTCCAGTGGTGACCCATGTCCATTAAACTTTGATAGTTTTGGGACTTTAGGGCATGTTTCTGGCAACTTCTTGAATTGATGATATACTGGATATGGAATAGATCATAGATCTGTCATCTGCATGCCTTCGCTCTGCTGAGCGAACATATTTTGAATAATTTTCTGTACCTCATGCCTTTGTATGGGAATACCTTGAATTGTTTCTATTTGCGGAGGCATAATATTAGACGGATCAATGATATCCTGACCCATAGTTTGAGGAAGAAGACCAGTTGCAGAAACTGCCGGATGATTTACCGGGGCAGACTTATCTGGATGCTAAATTTGTTGATTTTCAATGGAAACTGGCTCTGTAGAATGCCGGAGGCTTGAAGTTACCAATTACCTCATTTCATTTAGAAGCGCAGCCCCATTTGAGACTGACATTGCTACATCACTTGATATTTGCCATTACCTGACATTGCCTAGAAGTTTTCCTTTGTAGGCAAGTCAATGACGGCGTTGATATTTGAAGTAGGAAGCCCATCTTCTTCGATTTGAACATTTGTCTCTTTGAAGAAGGTGATTTGAATTCCTTCATGTTGAAAGCCAACACGAGGGGGAGCTTGACTAGATGTTCCGGCTTGTCTGCCAGGCTGGTGGTTTCTTCTGGTACACTGCCCGATGGCCTTAGTGAAAATATTCGGGTTGGCTTCTGTGATTTGTTTTGCCCTTTCGCTGGAGTCTCTCCCAGAGGCATAGTATGAGAAAATTATAAGCTTGGGTTTTTCCTCAGCTGCCCAAGTAACACGTCGTCTTTTTGACGGACGGGTACTGGCATTAGGAATTGCCCCCAGCCTATCAAATACTGAAATTCGTTGTATACGATCAGGGATCGATATGCGAGATTTGAATTGTTGAGTTGAAATTTCTTTGACTACCCGGATATTTTTCGGGCCTTGAGGAGTATAGCTTGATTTTTTTTCTTCTTTTTTTTTTGCCGATGATGGTACTTGAGTTCAATATGTTAAAGGGAAGCATATTTGTAGTTGCTTCTCTTTGCTATATTTGCTTGAGTCTTCTTGAGTTTCTGGGCTTCCTTTCTGGGAACCCAGATTTGTTTGAACTTGGGAGAGTGCCAGTTCTTTTGCTTGACATTGGCTTCCTTCTTGGGATCTCCTGATTCTCCTTGAAACCGCCGCAAAACTGAGAAGCGGTTTGAGGTTGGGATTGTAGGAACATACCTATCCCGCAGGGTGATAGGGTGGCTTCCGTCGAGCCGTACCTGCAGATCTCTGATCATGATGGATTTGCCGGATCTTGAGGTGGCAGCTGATAGCCTTTTACTTTTATGATTTTATTTTGTCCTTGTTGTAGAGACGGAAAATATGATTTTGAAGGAAATTGCTTGGATTGAACAAGTCCGGATTTGGGCTGACTTAGTTTTTTTTTTTTAAATGGCTTTTTTTTTGGGTTAAAGGTATGGTATTGGAATTTGGTGGAGCCTACCATTGAGGTTTGGTGGCCATGATTTTAGGATTTGAGTTTAGATTTTGGTTTCGGATTCAGCCTACCTTGATGGTTTGTGGCTATATCTGGTATTTGGTTTTGATATATTCTGGGATTGGATATGGTTTGGAATTTGGATTTGAGATAGCCTACCTTTGTGGTTTACTGGCTATGGTTTCGAATTTGATTTGGACATGACCTGCCTTGATGGCTTGTCGGTCATCAGCTTGAGTTTGGATTTGGTACAGCCTACCTTTGTGGTTTACTGGCTATGGTTTTGAATTTGATTTGGACATGACCTGCCTTGATGGCTTGTTGGTCATCAGCTTGAGTTTGGATTTGATATAGCCTACCTTTGTGGTTTACTGGCTATGGTTTTGAATTTGATTTGGACATGACCTGCCTTGATGGCTTGTTGGTCATCAGCTTGAGTTTGGATTTGGTACAACCTACCTTTGTGGTTTATTGGCTATGGTTTTGAATTTGATTTGGACATGACCTGCCTTGATGGCTTGTTGGTCATCAGCTTGAGTTTGGATTTGGTATAGCCAACCTTTGTGGTTTATTGACTATTTTTTTTTTGAATTTGATTTGCATATAACTTACCTAGGCTCATAGCCAATAAATGTTGTTGGCTGGAGTTAGGTTTATCTCCTTCATTAGCATTATCTTTGGAGAGCATTTGGGTGCCCCCTTTTGATAATAGCAGGACGAGCTTTGACGTGCCCACGACTCCTGTGGGTCTTCCTTGTTGATTTGTTGGAGAGAGGCTTTTGAGCAGCATCTTCTTCATAGGCCGGAACCACCCCTAGGGAATAAGGGGATCCGACAATTGCTGGGAAATCTCCGAATACGATCGGAGTCGCCAGGTAACCGAACTTTGCATAGTTGTTGATGACAAGCGGTCCATAAGTGACGGCCATCTTCAACAGTTTGTGATTTGCCTTCTTGTTTGTACCTTCAAGAGAAAACATCAGAATTAGGGTTTTCATGAAAAATATATATGTCTCATCCTTTTTGCTATGAATGGTGAGAAGAGGTCCCACCGGGCGTGCCTGGACACGGGATTTTTCTTCACTCGATTTTATTCATTCATTTCATTTCATTTTGGTTCATGGTATTCATTCATTTCACTATTTTGGATTTTGGTATTTGCGGGGCGTGCCAATCTGTCTAGTAGACAGGAGAAAAAGTCCGCGCGATGCGGAGGAAGGGTTTTGGTGTCCGCGGAACGGACGGGTGTTGGTGTCCGAGGAACGGACAGGTGTTGGTGTCCGAGGAACGAACGGGTATTGGTGTCCGAGGAACGGACGGGTATTGGTGTCCGAGGAACGAACGGGTATTGGTGTCCGAGGAACGGATGGGTGCGCCAATTTTAATCTGAACTTCTTTGATTCCGTGTCTTTTCATCAACAGGCGATCAGGGTAGCGTGTGCTGGACCTCTGCCTCCATCGATCGGAATCGATGTTACATTTACATCGAGTTAAAAGCCCTTGGTATTATTTAATACCAGCTTTAACCCGAATACCATTCATAGCAAGGATGAGAACATATATATGTAAAGAATTTAGAAAGTCCTAATATGATATTTTTTCCCTTTTTATTGAAAACGCATTTTACTTTTTGAAAATGCTCGAGTTTGTTTCATTTTGAATGGAATGAAATGGTATGACTGCCTATTTTCTTTGGGTGTGAAATATGATTTTGAAAATGGAACGGGTATATATTCATGGACCCGTTTGAGGTTTAAAATGTATGATTTGAACTTTCGTTTGGAATGGGTATACACCCGCAGATTATTTCTAGACTTTGTGTGTATTGAGAACTTGGGCAGCACTTCCACATGGGCAGAGTTGTTGTGCAAATTTATAGTATGACTTTGATTATAGATTATGAAGTTTCATGGCATATATTTTTTTTTGGGGCAAAGTCTCTCTTTGAACAGAGCTTCTTTTCTTCTTTGGTTTGCATGGACATGATCTTGCAGACACATGGATATATTTCTTGTGAGGGTCCTTGTCAAAGCGGAGTTTCTCCCCGAGAAACTACCCACATGGGTACAACTCTTCTGTGAATATATATATATTTCTGGCAGAACTTTGGCTCAGCCAGAGTTTGTCTTTTCTTTTCTTCTTTTAGAAATATATTCATATAATCATGATTTTTTTTATGGTGTATGCATATATTTTCTGCAGAACTTCCGCTTAGGTAGGACTCCCTTTATTGCATACAAATGTGGAGTTGTAGACATCTGAGTCTGTTTTCGGGCAGAACCTCTGCTTAGACAAAGTGTCCTCAAGAAACGTACGCATATGAAATGGTGTTTATATGAATATGTTTTAGGGAGAGTCTCTACTTAGGCAGGATTCTTCCCGCAGAATGCATGTGCGTAGCCATGAATTTGTAATTTTATGAATATTTTCTCGAGTAGTATCTCCATTTAGGCGGAGTTTTCATCACGAAAGGTATCTCTGTAGAAACAGAGTTCCCTTTGAGAAATATACTCATATGAATCCAAATTCACGGTTGTACAAAAGTGTTCTTGAGCAGAATTCCTACTTAGGCGGAGTTTCCTTTAGGAAACATATGCACGTAAGCACGGATTCGTAATTATATGAATATGTTCTTGAATAGAGATTCTACTCAAATGGAAGTTCTGCTAAGGAACATATATGTATAGGCGCAAAATTGTCATTTTTATGGATATATTCTCGAGCTATAACCTCGCTTGGGCGGGAGCTCCCCAGAGTTTATTCTGGGAAAGGGGTCTCTGCTCGGGCAGAGCTTCCTTTAGGGAACATATACATATGAATGCAAATTTACGAATATACGGGTATGTTCTTGGGGCAGAATCTCCGCTTGGGCAGAGTCTCCTCTAAGAAACATATGCATATAAATACGAGTCTGTGGTTACATGGACATGTTTCTTCAGAAGGAACTTTGTCATGGGCAGAGTTTCCTCCCAAGAAAGCATATATGTATAAGTGCAAATTTGAGGTTTATGGATATGACCTTAGTCGGAATCTCCACTTTGGGCAGAGTTTCCCCTAGGAAACATATACATAAAAAACACAAATTTGCGGATATACGAATATGTTCTCGGGTAGAATCTCCACTTGGGCAGAGTCTCCCCTAAGAAACACATACATATAAACACAAACACACCATCCCAGAGACTTAGCACTCGATGGGAGGTGGCACATATGCGTCTGGATGCGTAGCATTCAGAGCACGAATTACAAAGGTATTTAAATACCATATGTCCATGTATGGACGGTATTTAAACCCTATAATCCATGGGGGCCGATGCCGTTATTACGGACTTAAGAAGAGAGAATTGCCGATGTCGTATGGGGACGATCTCTCGATTTCTCACTCTGCTCCGAGTAGGGAAAGGAGTTTGATACTTTCACACACAAGAGAGGAGGTTGAGGAAGAGATGGGGGACTTTTGGAAATTGGAATTTCTCTATTCTTTGGAATTTCAGAAGCAAAGGGGACAGTAATTTGGGTGAGAGGGTTGTAGCTCCTTTTGGGGCTCACCTATTTGAATGAGGGGATTGGGGGGCCTTTTATAGGGGAAGGCCCCCCTTACATGTGTGGGAGTGGGGGCTCCCTTTAACCGATGGGAGTCCCATCGGTTAGAGGGAAAATTCCCTTTAACCGATGGGGGTACCATCGGTTAGAGGGATAAAACCCCTCAACCGATGGTA
This sequence comes from Colocasia esculenta, assembly GCA_014218235.1. Classification (NCBI taxonomy): domain Eukaryota; kingdom Viridiplantae; phylum Streptophyta; class Magnoliopsida; order Alismatales; family Araceae; genus Colocasia; species Colocasia esculenta. The sequence continues at coordinate 5,639,686 of CM024759.1, read as the reverse complement.
GTCCCATCGGTTAAGGGGAAAAATCCCCTTAACCGATGGCAGTCCCATCGGTTAGGGGACTCTCAAGGGGAGATCCCCTTAACCGATGGGACTCCCATCGGTTAGAGGGGAATTCCCCTCTAACCGATGGTAGTACCATCGGTTGGAGGGGTTTGTCCCTCCAACCGATGGTGCTTCCATCGGTTGGGGGAGAGAACCCCCTTAACCGATGGTAGCCCCATCGGTTAAGGGGAAAAAACCCCCTAACCGATGGTGCTTCCATCGGTTAAGGGAGGGGGAATTTCTGGGAATGGGGAATTGGCAAAAAAAAAAAATTTGTGTCCACAGCGATTAGGGTAGCGTGCGCTGGACCCCTTCTCCATCGACCAGAATCGATGTTTATTTACATCGGATTAAAAGCCTTTGATGTTGATTTACATCAATTTTAACCCGAACACCATTGATAGTAAAAGCCGAGGTTTATATTTTTTCTAGAAAACATTAACAGATGTTTTATTTTATCGGAAAAATAGATATTGTTTGAAAAGAGCATGGACTCTATTTGTGAGTTTAGTCATAAAATTTGAGGGATGAGTGGGTGTAAACCCGAGGATTTATTTCTTGGCATTCCCGAGCATTCTTGGTACGATTAGTCTTAAGTTGAACTCAGGTGTGCACGCCGCTTTAGTGAAGAGACGTAGGTCTCGCTCCACCTTGTCGTGCAAACCCAGGAGATGTGCTAGGAGCTTACTTTAATATGGCCATGGATATTTGGTAACACTCGGGTTGCACAAAGGACTTCTATCCAATCTTCCCACAGATGGGTCGTTTTTGTGTTCTATGATTTTAGGGGCTTTATGTAATTTCCCACAAATGGGGAATTTCTGCAGGTTTCAACAAATATGATCAGAGTATTGAAAACTTGGTCAATGTTGTCTTTTGAAGAAGAAATCTGGAGGGGCATTGTATTTATACCTTTCCAAGGACTTTTCTACAATTCCTACCCTTCCAAGGACTTCTCTACAATTTCTATCTTTCTACGGACTTTTTATGCAATTTTTGTCCTTCCGAAGACTTTTCTGCAACTTCCATTTTTAGTACTTTTCTACAATCTTCATCCTTCTGAGGACTTTTTTGTAATTTTTGTCCTTTTTAGGATCTTTGTGCAATTTCTTGCCTTTTCAAGATATTTCTACAATTTTTACCCTTTGGTGGGTACTTCTGCAATTCTCACCCTTTAGAGGGTATTTATGTAAATTTGTTGCCTTTGAAGGGCCTTTATATAATTTTCCCACTTTATAGGGCTTTTCTATAATTTATCCCCTTTTGAAGTAACAAAATAATTGGAGTCTAAAGGTTAAATGTTATTTGCAGATGGTATTGTCTTAATTGATGAGAGTATTGATGGTTTAATTATTAAGTTAGAACATTGGAAATATGTCTTGGGGTCTAAAGATTTTAAAATCAATAGAAGCAAGTCAGAGTTTATATATTGTAATTATAGTAATCAGAGGGTGTTACAGGAATATATGGTTCTAATTGATGGTCAAAACATTCATGAGTAGTAGCTTTCGATACTTAGGGTCTTTCATCCAAGAGAACGGGGAGATTTGTGACGATGTGACACACATGATTAAGACATGCTAGTTAAAATGGAGAAACACATCAGGAGTCCTCTGCGATCGTCGTATACTCATGAAACTTAAAGGGGAGTTTTATAGAACGATAGTGATGCCTACTTTATTTATGATACTGAGTGTTGGACAGTGCGAAAGGAACACATTAACAAAATGTGTGTAGCAGAGATGAGGATGCTAAGATAGATGTGTGGTAAAATTAAGAAAGATTAGGAATGAGCAGTTTCGTGAGGGCTTGGGGTTAGCTTCAATTGATAGAAAAGTGAGAAAAAATAGACTTGGGTGGTTTGAACACGTGTACCGTCTTCTTAACCTGGCGCTGGTTAAAAGATGTGGTCAAATCTTAGTGGATGCTAGCAAAAGAGCTAGGGGTAGGCTTAAAATGAGATGATGCGATGTTATTAGGAAGCACAAATATAGTACTTAATAGAAATCTTTGGTGGAAAAGGATTCTTGTAGCCAACCCCAAATAATGGAATAAGGCTCCGATGATGATCCTCTTTTGAAGGACTTCTCTATCAAGGTTCGCCTCATCGTTGATTCGCCCCGAATCGGTTTTTTTTCTGATTCGCTCCGATTCATATGGGAATCGGGTGAATTGAGAATCCCGTGATATGCTCCGATTCGCCTGAATCGGACCGATTCGATCTGATCCGTCAAACCATGTTCTCTAGAACTTCCCACAAAATAAGGGGTCCATGTGCAATTTTTGAAGAATAGAGGGTATCTATGCAATTTTCCACTTTTTGGGGTATTTTCTACAATTTTCGTTCTTTTGAGGACTTTTCTACAAATTTTTTTCTTTTTAGGGACTCTTGTAATTTTTGCCCTTTCAAGGTGCTTTTCTATAATTTCTACCCTTTTAGGAACTTTTCTATAATTTTGAGACATCTGAGGGTATTTTTTGCAATTTCTCATCTTTCAAAGGTTTTATTGCAAATTTTCCCCTTTTTGGGTGCAATTGCAATTCCTTCCTATTTATGGGTATAATTGCAATTAATGACCCATCCTAGGTATTTGCGCAATTTATCATCCTTCATGGATATAATTGCAATTTCTGGCTCATAGAGGGTATTTATGCAATTAACCATCTTTAGGGGACTTTTTGCAATTTGTCCCCTCTTTAAGGGGGCTTTTCTACAATTTCACATGTACATGGCTTTTCCTCTTCCAACGAGGGTCTTCATAATTTAATTACAAAAAAAGACAATCCCCACGAGGGGTCTTCAAAATTCCAAACCAAGGGGAAGTCTTCAAGCTCCCGGGGGCAAAGGGGGAGCAGGGTGGAAGTTTGGAGGTTTTGAGCAACGAGGTCAATGTAGGCAGACTAGATGTGCACTCCTACATGTGGATTATTTGTTGGTGGTAAGTCTAGTTGCAGGGTGTCCAATGTGCTAACATATATTATCATCTTCTGTTGTCCAATGTTAAATGTGTTTAACAACAAAATTTTGAGGGGTTTTGAAGACAATAATCGGATTTTAGGGACTAATCGGAAATTCATGAAGTTTTAGGGACTAATATGCAAAAAGCCCTATATATCTGCATGTGTGTTAATGTACGTACAATCATATATTAATGTAAATATAATAACGATATGCACATATATATAGTTAATGCATAGATATATGACCATGAATGTATACTTATACGTAATGGAGATATATGTATATATGTCATGTATGTCATATATATGTTTATATGCCTTTTTGTACTTATATACATAAATATGTAAATTAATATACACAATCATATTAGACATATTAATTTGTGTGTGTATATATATATATATATATATGTGTGTGTATTAGTTTATATATATGAAATGGCGGTTTAATACATGTAGTAATTAATCATCATCATCATTAGAGCCTTATCCCATTATTTGGGGTCGGCTATATGAATCCTTTTTCGCCAAAGATTTCTATCAAGTGCTATAGTCGTGTTTAAACTCAAGAAGTCTAAGTCATTCTTAATAACATCGCATCATCTCATTTTAGGTCTTCCCCTAGCTCTTTTATTGGCATCCACTAAGATTTGATCACATCTTTTAACCAATGCCAAGTTAGGGCGATGATACACGTGTCCAAACTACCCAAGTCTATTTTATCTCATTTTTCTATCAATTGAAGCTATCTTCAAATCCTCGTGGAAGCTTATTCCTAATCTTATCTTTTTTAGTCTTACCACACATCCTTCTCAGTATCCTCATCTCTGCCACACATTTTATTAATGTATTCATTTCGCACTGTCTAACACTGGGTACCATATAATAAAGCATACTTTACTGCCATTCTTTAGGTTTCACTGGTATACGACGATCGCAAAGGACTTCTAATGCACTTCTCCATTTTAGCAAGCATGTCTTAATCTTGTATGCCACATCGTCATAAATCTCCCCATTCTCTTTGATGATAGACTCTAAGTATCGTAAGCTGTTACGCTTAGGAATGTCTTGTCCATCAATTTGAACCTTATCTTCCTGTAACACCCTCGGATTACTATAATTACAATGCATAAACTCTGACTTACTCCTACTGATTTTTTAAACTCCAATACATGCCTCTAATTTTCTAACTTAGTATTTAAACCATCAATACTCTCATCAATTAAGACAATATCATCTACAAATAGCATACACCAAGGGACATGTAGTAATTAATGTATGTAAAAAAATTGTGTGGCAAAGTTGGCTTAGATCGGCCGATCCGGACCTATCTTGGCTGATTCGGCCCTATCTTAGCAGATTTTGCCAAAATTTAAATGATCCAGAAGCTTCCCCCCCTGAAATCGGATTGGCCGATCCGATCTAGAATCGGATTCTACATTCCATGCCTGGTTCCGGTTGGGTCATTTTCTCAAACAAAGTTGGCCATCACGGATTCACTGGAAAAAATAACTAGACTAGCTGTCACCTCTCATATTTAGGTAGAGAAATTAAATGGGGCAATGGTCGATGTTGAACAGCAGTTAAGGCATGCAGAGAAGAAAGTACCCAATATTAATAAGCAACATTAATCTGAAGGTACCCATAATTTATCTGTGCAAAGAAGGGACATGGTCCCGCTTACAGTCTAAATATCTAAGAAGAGTGCCAGGGAGTACCTCCAACAGGCAGAGATATGGAGTTCTATGCAGCTGCACTCTGGAGACTTCAGCACGCCCGCAAGCTGCCCACCGCCTGCCAGAGATCTAGGTCTGTGGAAGAGTTGGGGGCTTGCCTATCTAGTGATTGATGTCAAAGCTCACAGAAGACCGAATGCAGTTGTCATCAGCGGCTCAGCCTGGGGACAGCTGCACATCACCACAAAATGGATGCCTGGATGGATTGGAAGGAGCAAAGGATGAGTGGGAGTTTCCTGTTGTGGCTGCCTGCTGCTGAGGGTGCTCTCTCACGGGCCATAGGGTGAAGGGGATGAACCCTGAAGCCCAAAGGGTAATGGTGCTCAGAGGGGAGGGGGCTACACTGCCAAGGGGAGAGATGACAGTGTTAGGGTTACTGGTTAGGGCTGAACCAGCTTAACTTTTATACTTTAGTTCACACAGTTGGGTTCAGTTTTTAAGAAGAGAACCAAACCAAACAATTCAATGCTAATCCAGTTCGGTCCGGGTCATTGACTGGAATTACATGACCTTGAACAGAACCGAACCAAGAATTTTGGTTCTGTTCTGTTTGGTTCCTCAGGTCAACCCAATAAATGAACACCCGTGTTTGTTTGTGCGTTATTTGTAAGAATCCTACATGTTATGTGATATAAAATGACATGACATTGCAAATTACAATATTAAAAATGTGATTACGTAATGGGTGTCTTTAGCATCTTAAGCATGCACAATTTTCAGATATGATCTATGTTTCTTTTGTGGGAATGCCTTTAAGTTGTTTACAAAATTGCCAAGATATCCAAAGTGAAAAATAAAAAAATAGAACATAAAGGGCAACTAAACTATTTTCTCATTAATATGAAGCCTTTACAGAAGCTGTATCTTCTTAAAACGTAATTACAATACCATTAGTGCCTTAAGCATTTAAATGTGTTCAGTTTTCAGATATAACCTGCATTTTTTGAGGTTGTGGGAATACCGATAAAGAGCTTCAAGTTGTTGAGGATGTCCAAAATCCAGAAAAATCAGAATTAAAATGGGAATTTGATTCCCGGTCCAATTTTGAGCAGGGTAGTTAATGATTAGTCCAGAGAGATTTTAATTGTAATGTCCGGTCCTTTTTCACCCAGAATTAATTTCCAGTCCAAAGTTAACGGTTTCCATCAACTTTACTAAGGGCCCCTTGGTTGTATACCAGAAATTACCCCTCCTCCCCCCTAATTGATGGATATTACATGACTTGCCAGTCTTTTTAATTTAGTATTTTTTTGACATTTCTGGTCCTTCATATTTAATTTCCGCCGCAGCCTAGTTGCCGCTGCCGCTGCCGCCAAGGTCCCCCTTGCACCCTCTGCTCTGGCACTCCTGTGTTGCCTGATGCAACTGCACCTGGAGGGACGTGGCAGCCACCTCCTCCATCCGGGCCTTGGCCTGCCACACCACTGTCTCCGTTGTTGGAGGGCTGCATGGGGAACAATTGGATTCCTGTTAAAACGTGTTGAGTCCTCGCCGCCAGCATTCATTATCTGATCTTTGGGTGTTTCTTCTGGAGTGTTAGATATGTTCCATATTGCACCCATCAATCCCATATCCTTAAAATTTTCCTTTTTGTCTGTTGAATCCATCCTCCACCCGCCAGCAAAAGCAAGCAACAAAGCCCTGTTCTTTCCTTTTCTTTTTGCCAGCATAGGAAGAGCAGTTTCTCCCTCCTTTTTTCTTTTATTTATCTTATCTGATTGACTCCTTTCCCATTTTCCACGAGTTCCTTGTCCTCCACCGAAGCATGTGAGGATCTGCATCGCTGGTGGGTTGAATTGGAGCCAGCAGCCCATCTGCGGACCTTGTTCCATGTCTCCCTTTGGGGTTGCTGGGGCGTGGAAGAAGATCCACTGTTTGACTGGGTAGCTTCTGATTTCTAGATATTTGAAATCAACTTTTTTCCTTGTTTGAGGAGACGCAGCCGGGGCAGGTTTCTGATTCCGAGTGGAGTATGCATGGTGCAAGTTCTTGTTCTCTTCTTGAGTGGCGTCTAGGGTTCCTCTTTGATAGGTTGACACGGAAAAGTTACCAGCTGCCAAGAAGAGGAGAAAGGGAAAAGGAAAAGAGACAACACTGTACCGTCCCACAGCGCCGCTGCCGTCGGTCTTCTCTCTCGCGTCGAAGATCTGCCTCTTCCCTTCTTCTCTCTTACCCTGAAGATCCGCCTCTTCCCCTTTTCTCTCTTGTGTTCTCTCCCTCTCTCTTGCACATACACTTACTGATTGGTTGGCATATGCAGGGGTATTTTGGGGTTTGTAAAAAGTTGAACCTAGGGTGTTAAGAGGGTGGGTCTTAAGTTAATAACTTCACAGTCAATGGACCTAAAATTACAATTTTTAGTCTTTGGGCTGGAAATGAATTAACCCCTCCTAATTTGGATCGGTTATTTGACGTTTAATTATTTTTCTTAAGGGATTGAAATAAAAACTAAGATTTGGGTCTGTCTACAATTTCAAAGTTTATTATCTTGACATGAAATCCTAAAAGAAAACTATATATAAATCCATGCTTGATTATAATTGTTTGAATTTTGTCATCTTTTCTTAGAATTATCACAATGGCATTTTAAGACATTTCTGTGGGAGATAATTTATGTTTACTGCCCTTAAGGTTTCTTTGTAACTCCTCCGTATGTTGAAGTCAACAAGATCATGGAGATAAATTGGATGATTTGGTTCACATGTAGTTGAACTTCTTAAAGTTGACTTATGCATTGTGGGAGATAAGTTCCCTTGATCCCTTCTTTAATTTTTTTCTCGATGCGTGTGCAATTATTTTTCCATGGGCTAGTTACATTCCAACCTGAACCTGTAAGAAATTGGTTTTTCTCCCTTGTTGTAGAGAGATGGAAAACGGATTACCTGGCTATTGTGCTGTTTTGAGGCAAAAGTAACTGGAATTTGACTTGGGTAACCCTATCATATTTCCTCACTTATTCTCATACTCCCTTCAGCAGGAACCTGTACAGAAGTTCATGTTTCCCGAACATAGAACAAAAACTTTGGAATAGCTTTAAATGATCTTGTAGCTGTTCATTTTGTACAATCTTCAACTGAGAATTTCTCAGATCATCTTACTTTATATTTGATTGGTTTATGAATGCAGGACATCAAAAGCAGACAACAAACATGTTAAACTTGGTGTATTGCTTAGAGGTTCACATAGCTATAGGAAGGCCAAGATGACTGCTCAATCCCAAACTGATGATACAGAAAGCCAACATCCCGATGTTGTCCCAGAAACCCAATCAGATTCTCCTTAGAGCCTCATTTACCAGCTTGCCTTCTGGTTTTTGCTACAGGTTGTCATGGCTTATTCTTTTGTGCATCCTTGGTATGCCTTTTAAAACCAATGCCCGAGTCACTAGATGGTTTAGTTTCCTGGAGATCTGGGCATGTCCAAGACAGGTAGACATCGTTGCAAGCCCTGAGCCTTGCTAACGCCCTTAGTAATTCCTCTAGTTTTTGCGTTGTGTTACATTTGTCCAGTACCCTTTTCACAGCTGCACAGAAACTTTGATTTTTACAGCATCAATGCGTTTGAACTGTGTGCATTACTCCAAATTCGCAACCACATCAGAAAGTGGCAAGTGTCACAATAAACCAGTTGCGGAATAGAAGAGTAGGGATTTGGGGATGGCAGTTTAAACTGTATTAGCAGGTGACTAGAGGCAGGAAAGGCCATGAAACAAATTCCACTCTGCTATTCTTCATTGAGGGGTTATCCTAGCATAATCTTTTAACGGTTCTAGAGAAGCACATGAAGAAACCATCATTTGGCAGTGGAAGATGTCTTGAATATTATGTTCTTAAGCCATATATTTCTCATTCACAAAACTGGTGAGCATTGTCGTGAATACTGTTGTGAAGGGGTTGAGTTAAGAAAGCTAGTTTGTGGATGAGTTTTTCTCGCGCATATCAGATTGTAGTGTTTCATGGAACATTTTTTTATGAGAAAAGCTTAATGCATTTGCCCAAGTGCACTTGGGCAGTGACAGGGTAGTCAGCATAACGCCAAGTTAAACGCCACATGGGCTGGCAAGTAGGGGGAGTACAGACGGTGGCGGTGGTTGGCGTTGGCGTCCAACGACCGACAACGGGTGGCAGTGGTGGATGGTGGCGGCAATTGAACTCTAAAATATAAATTTTGGACTCATAAATATTATCATTAAGGTTTAAAAATATTGACTGGACTTTTAATAGTAACTTGAGTTCCAAAATACAAATCTTGAACTCTAAAATATAATTTTAGACCCTCAGTTTGGTAACGAGTTAACTCAAAGTTAACTTAGAGTTAACTCAAAATGTAGTTTGGTAATAAAAGAAAGTTAATTCAAGTAGGTTAGATTAAAAGTGGGTCAGATGTGAGTTAACTCACAATTTTCCAACCTACCTCTAGAGGTGGATTGGAGTTAACTCAAGTGGGTTAACTACCTTTTTGTCTTGGCGTTACACAACAATATTTGCTACTTTCTCTTTTCTCAACACAACATTAATTGCTACTTTTTTTTTTCAAATCACTTTTTGATATGAAAGTGGATTAACTCATTTTATCTTACCAAAATAATTCTAAGAGAAAGTGGGTTAACTCAATGTAGTTAAACTGGGTTAACACACAAGAAAATAAACTAAAAAATGAGTTAACCCTATATAACTTTAGTCATGGATTGGAGTTATTTCTAACCCCAATCCATTGCCAAATTGAGGCTTAAATAGTGATTTTAGATTTCGCTGTCGACCTCATCGCCAGTTGTTGCCACCGCTGTAACGTCGCGTGTTTTCGGATCCTTATGGATCATGTGTGTAATGGTTGTGATGGCCATTGTGAGGCCAATGTGGTTTGGACGTGTGGTGTGCGCAGGTGTGGTACAGGTTTGGTTTTGAAATAAGATAGAACCTGCTGCAGTTTATTAGGAGTTGACGGCCAGGTGTGGACGTTGAATGGATTGGCGTCCATCGAAGGTGACGCCAACCGTATGAACTTAACGGCAGGCTTTGTGGACGTTTATGGTGGCGGTTTCCCTAAACGGCATTAGGGTTGACGCTAACCTGTGCAACCTGCAGAATATAGGTCTACCCGAGGACAGTTCCCTCACCCTATTCTCCCTCTCCCTTGCCCTGTTTTCATGCCCCTTGTTTCCCCACTACTTTCAACAGTTGTAAAAGGTAAGTTGGAGGATCATGGAACGCGAGGTGGTGACGAATCGGCCAAGGAAACGCCGGAGCGAGGTGTAATCTCCGTAGGAGCTTGCGGAGGGTTTGGTGCGAAGCAGGAGAATTTAGGAGGTTTAAGAGCGTATTGAGGTAGGGGATGATCCCTTTAGTTCCTTTAGGTTGTGATAATACATCTGGAACGCTTGAATCTGTATGTTAATTGTGTTTTTGAGTAATGGCACTTCATGCGGGGTTAATGGGTGGTTTGATCAATATAACAATGGAAACATGTTGTTTAGAGTTGATTAGGATTCATGCATGCTAGAGAAGGTGATTCCTCGTGTTTTTCTATTGGTTTTAGGGCTGGGAATACCTGAGGTATCAGCCCAGGGTTTCTGTGAAGTTGATAGCCGAAGATCTTGGCGTCAACATCGATTGACGCCAGGTTCTTCAGCTGGGAGATTAACGGCCAGATACCTTGCCGTTTATATCTCATCAACGGAAGTCGAGGTTGCCGCCAGCATGCTTTTACTTAAATATTGTTATATTGAATATTTGTTGATATCGAAAGGTGCAATGGTAATTGTGGTGCACCTAGCACACGTGGTTTCTGAGACTAGCGTACTGGGTACGCAGTTGGCTGTTTCTTTACGTGTCTACGTGGTGTTCACGTGTAGTAGACTACTAGTGCACGCGGTTTACGTGAGTCTTCACGTGGTTTGTGTGACGTGCACGTGGTTTTCTGTACGTGGCGAGTAGTACGACGCCTACCGTGGTTACCTCTCCAGTTGGGTGCCCCAAGTTCTCTGTGAGCCAGGCTGTTAGCTTGGGGCTTTGTCCCGGTACTTGTGTTGTACCGTCGAGGTCTGTGTCATCTGACCTGGACACCCTCACTCCTGTGTTTGAGTTATACGTCCGGTTGAGGGAAAGACGACAGTGGGACAGTGACTTCCGTACTTGTCTTTTAGTCACTTGCAGCCGCTCGTAGTTGGGGGTACGGACACCAGTAGTCGACACTGGTCCCCGACTAGTCTTTTTCCAGTGCCTCACTCTAGAGGGCCCAGGCCAGGGTCTCTAGAGGTGTTAGGCATGGGCCTACGACCGTGTGGTCTGCAGGTGGTGGTGTTTAGTTAGTCTCCACAGTTGCTTGACCTTTTCACGTGGAGCGGCAGCTGGACCTTTCGTCCGTGACTGCGAGACTGAGAGGTAGACCTGTGTTAGCTTGTCTGAGTCAGTCTCTGGTGTCACGAACCAGTTCATGTGGCTCGTGTTTGGCGGTCTCTACTTTAGCTCGTACTCTTGTACTGGTTTTCCGTTTAATTATTACGGTTGTTTTTCGTAGTCGGCAGACGGTAAGTACTTTTACAGCTTTCATATCCTGCTTAGCTGTTCTATAAATTGTTGGTACTGTTTACTACTTTTGTACCTGTGTTTTTGGTTTGCTCGGTTTTGGGGGAGTTCCCTATTGAGCCAGTGACTAGCGAGGCTCACCCCTACCCCCTCAGGTGAAGGCGAGGAGAACATCTCTCGACCGTCGTCCAGTTCAGAGCCGCGTCGTAGCGGTGCAGGGTCAGTAGCTCCAGCAGTGTAGTTGTGGTAGTAGCAATAGTAGTGTAGCTAGTTTGTTTACTTGTTTCAGTTGTATCTCGGGGTATGCCCCAGGCTCTTGTACTTTTTTTTCCAGTTTTGTGGAAATATGGCTATGTAAACTTGTGAAATATATATATGAAATAGTGTGTTCCTTTGTGTTTACACGGACTGTGGTGTGGTATCCCTTGCGAGGTTTCGGCCCGTTCGCGGGAGACGGACTCAGATCAAGTACGTTACTGGTTTAACGGACTTGGACGAGGCGTTCCGTCACAACCGCTGTCTGTTGTCGCTTGTTGATCTCTGTATCTGTTAATTTGTGTGGTGCGACGCCGATTGTCATGTAGATTGTCACCCAAGACTTGTTGCACATGCAATCTTTCTCTTTCTTAAAAACGCAGTTGGTCCGCTATTCTGCCCAAGTAGAAAACATGGAGCAAAAGGATGCCTTTCACCATGGAGCAGCCTCCCAAGGATGAGAGCATGCATTGGCGATCCTATAAACTATATAAGATGGCATTGCCCGCAGCATGTAGGAATGAACTTGGATATTGCAACAATGTGCCATCCTCAAGGGGACAGTCGCATCATCGGCTAGCATTGAAACTTAAAAAGTATATCTGAATGTGCAAACCTTCGACAAGGGGGGTCGGAGGTTCCATCTATGGCCATTAGGGAGAGCCTTAATCTCCTCATGCAGATGTGCTAATGGGAGATCCTTTCACTCCTTTGAATACCTTATTGACTGAAGAATGAAGTAAGTACAGAGCTTAAAATGAGGTGCCTAGACGGACTTAATCAACTACCCCACTGTTTAGAGGAGCCATCTGCCAATTTTCCTCCTCTCAGGAAGTTGATCGCTATGTCTCGATAAATTTTGTCTTCTTGCGCTTCTAAAGACAAGAGTTTAGCTTCAACCAATGGGAGGTTCCATCGTCCAAGCCGGCCTATAAAAGGAGGGGAAGTCTTCAACCAATGGGAGGGAAAATTAGAGGATAAAAAGGAAAAAAAATTCTTAGTGTACAACGGTGGTGTGCTCAAAATGACACATCAATTTACACACCCAATAAATAGATATCTTGGAAAAAAAGTGACTGACATGTAAAAGATGAAAGAGATTTTTTAATAGGGAATAGAGAGATGCATTTAATGAGGGAGAGAGAGAGAGAAGTATTTGGTTGCAATTTTTTTCCTTTTTTTTTAAGGGAAGATGTTCACTAACACACATTTGGTAAGATCATTTTTTTTAGGGATGAAATCTCACCAGCTTAAAACTCTCTCTAAAAAAAATAACTCTTCACTTAAAAAAAAAAAAACTCTCACACACGATGTCTGCCCCCCTCCCCGTGCCCCCTCCTCCTCCTCCACCCCCCCTGCGCCGCACCATCCCCCTCCCTCACCCCCCTGCGCCCTTCTCCCCCCCCCCCCCCCGCCAGCGCCTCCCTCCTCCTCCACCCCCACCGGCGCCCCCTCCTTCTCCTCTCCCCCCCTACGCCATGCCCCCCTGTGCCCCCCTCCTTCTCCCCTAGTCGGCGCCCCCTCCTCCACCCCCCCCTGACGCCCCCCGCCGGCGCCCCCTCCTCCTCCTTCACCCCCGTCGGCTCCCCCCCCCTCGCCAGCACCCCCTCCTTCTCCTCTCCCCCCCCCCCCTGCGTCGTGCCCCCCTCCCCCCGCCGGTGCCCCCTCCTTCTCCTCACCCGCCAGCGCCCCCCTTCCCCCACCCCACCACGTCGGCGACCGTTTGCACCCACCCCCACCTCCTCCTTGTCACTTTTATTATAAAAAAATAATAGTTAAAAATGTCGACTAAACATGTCTTTACAAAAATTAAAAATTATATTAATTTTACCAAACAAATAATAACATTTTTCTCGTAATTTTAAAATTTTAGTAAAAAAATTAACACACTATAATTTTTTAGTTAGAAATAATTTTAAAAAAAACTGCAGCCAAACACCTTATAAAGCCGATTCTCTCTCCCTCTACATTTTTTATTTTTATCTTTTCTTTTCACAACTCTTCTCTCTCTCCTCACAACCCGACCTATTAAGCAAATTTATTTTTTTTAGAGAAATGCTTGCCTCCCGTATGGGCACAACTGGATGCACCGACTTCCCTGGGATTGACCCAGTTGGCCACGTGTGGAAGAAGTGACATTTTGCAAGCACCTGCGGCCAACTATGCAGCCACTACGTGAAGAGTAGGGAAATGGGATACACGGTCTTCGTTACAACTCCACTTGCTGATGAATTATGAAGCAGACGAAATTTTGGAGCAGGATAGAAAACCTGAAAGTGGGGATCAGAGTTATCCATTTGGATGTAAGTAAATTATTTTCATTGGAAAATCATTTTTTATAGAATAATTTTTATATGAAAATGAAAATCTTAATTATCCATTTAATTGTTAGGAAAATATTTTCACTAGTTATTTGTGTAAATAAAATATTAAAAAAAATGAAAAATCAACAGTATTAAATGTAAGTTTTTGTTAGAGAATTACATTTGAACACATAAAATATTATGGTGAGGTAATAACTTCCAAGACCATGTGCTCAAATGTTTACCTCTAAACAAACAGACTCCGTAGAGACCCCCTTTTTCTCACAGAAGTGTGAGGAGACCGGGGGGTAATAACCGTAGGGTTCTGGGTTCACAAGTGTCAGCTTGGAAAAAGGCTGCCAACTTTTGTTTGAAATGAGTACGCCAGTAGGCTCATTCCCTTCCTTGGTCAGATGGTCCTTTCTTTCTGGAGGACGCAGTAATCATATGTGTAGAAATGGAAATGGAACCCTTTTTCTTTTGCAGGGATCCTTCTCTACAGACGCAAGGTCAGAACATGGGGAAGTGGAGATGCAGCAAATCTCCATTTTTCCAGTAACAAGTCCAAACATAAAAGTGGAGATCACCTCTTCCTTGATTAACCATCAGATCAGATGACCGGTTCTAATTTCTAAACATACATAACTCACAACTTAAAACAATTTAAACTTGCAAGCAAAGCCAAACTTGATCAGAACAAAGGACTTTAAAAAAAGATCATTTGTTTACATATTTTCTAAAGCAAATGAAACTAATGTCATGGTTTTTATTACGCATCATTTAAAAGGATAAACTTGAGAAGGAGATTGCATGGATTTGATTTTTTTTTTTTATTGCCTAGAAAATTTTTATTCTATTTCACAACTTAAATTAAATTTATTATAAGAAACATGAGTCCACAACCGGGCCATTAAGGTGTTGACTATGTTAGATATTAGCCCATTATAAAAAGCTTCACCTATAATCACATGTTAAACATAGTAAACGCATCAAATGTCAGCCCATTAAGTCCATGTTTAATAAAAAACCCTTAAAGTATAACACATGTTTAGCATGCAAAACACACTATGTAACGGCCGGTTAAATCCATAAAAGATATGTCATATCCTTTCAAATCAGAATAATTTTGACATAAATCATTATACAAGTTTGGTCCAATAAACAAATCAAATAGATCTTTGAACACTTAGCAAAATAGTTACTTGTTACCTTGCACAAGTCTCTTCAAAAGCTGTCTTGCAGACCTCTCTTTTCTCCTCCACTTCTTCTCCTTTTCTACTTTTTTTTTCTAGAAATATTTGGTGCACCCAATAAATAAATGTCTTGTGGAAAAAGTGACTGACACGTAAAAGATGGAAGAGATGGGGAAAGAGAGATGTATCTAATGAGGAAGAGAGAGAAATATTTAATGGTGATTCTCTCTCTCTCTCTACTTTTGTGATTCTTATCTTGTTCGTGTGTAATTAGAATGAGGCTCTCAGCGAAATAGAAGTTGTACTTGTCTAAGGTAAAGAACCCACCCTCTTATTTAAGGTTGGTCGGACAGGTAAATTAGGATCGGATCGATTAACTCATGGTTTAGTATAGTACATGTTAGTACCGTACTAGCACTAGAATTGTCAACGGATCTCTGATTTAAGTTTTACTCCACATATTTTGACATTATTTTTATAGGATGTGAAATTTTGAAAAATATTTTTGTGGAAGCGAAAATGGATATTTGAATTCTTATAGGATGTAGAAGCGGAAACACCTAATTTCGCATCCACTTTTTTATTTTGATAATTTTTAATATATATTGTATAATGTTTTTTAATAAAACTTTCTCAACCTAAAAAATTTGGCTTTTGGCTCTTAAATTTTTAATTCATTGTCCATCACCTCTAACCTATATATAAATGACATCTATCATTGTCTCAATTATTGACTAGTGGTCACTCTCTCATTCTATCATATATGATTTTTTTTTCTCTAATAGTCTTTATATCACCATATGTTGATTATCTATTACTCAACCATTATATATAACTACATAATTTTATCATATTAATTTGATCTTGTCATATTTCATTTAGTAAGAGTCATTAAAATATACATAATGGAGAAGATATGGTAAAAACAATTATTAAATTTATATTTGAAACTATTTATAAATTTAATAATCAATATACTTCTAAATTTATAAATTAATTCTAATTATATAAATATTGTTGCATCTAAAATTTTCGTTTCAAACACATTTTTCGTTTCTGTTTCGACCGACTATGAAATTTTTTATAAGAAGCGGAAGTGAAAACACTCTTTTTTTATTCCGATCTGATCTGTTGGCTACCCTAATTGGCACTCAATCATGTCCTCTCTCTTTTTTTCAATTCGACTTTTCACCATACACCATCCACCCTCCTCCATCACCACAACCTCATTCCATGCCGCCCCCGGTGCCCCTCCATCACACCCCCTTCAGGCAGTGTGAGCCCTTTGTCCGCTCCCACACCTTGATGTTGTCGTCGACAAATGTGGTGTAGACTGCCCCCGTACGAGATAACGGTCTTGATCTCGTCATCGTGGGCTCTAATGCACTAGAGACACCAAATTAAGGTTAGATAGTCGCCACACCTTGGTCACCGCTTCTGCTGCCGCACAATCAGGTCTTCACCTTATGCCAAAGGTGGAAGGAACACCACCAGATACATACCTCTGGTTGATTGCCTCTATTTCTATAGAGAAGTTGTGTCGGAGGAAAAATGTCTACGAAGCTAGACAGATAAGGCACACAGTAAGCACAATAAATTTGACCCAACAAATGGAAAAGATCAGAAACATGAAGCTCGTTGTAGTTGAATGCTCAGCAAGTGAATGATCTTGAGCTTTGTGGGCGTGGCTGAGAGTTGGACTCTTTCCTTCAAAGTTATCTTCTTTAGTGGGCTTTCACGTTGAACAGGAACAAGATTGGAATGGAAGCTTCTCTAGAGGCTAGACTTTTGCTCCTTCACATGAGCACTCAGATCACACTTCAAAATCTTTTTTTATGTTGTGTGTATCTTTGGTGCATCTCTCTGTAACAATTCCATATGGCTTTCTTTTATAGTGTCTTCTTTTGTAGCCGTTGGGTTGATAGTTGTCTCACAACAATGTGTACGTTAGACTCAGTCTCAACACGATCAACACTTTGGTCCATACTTTCTTTTTTTTAGCAAAAGATCTTCTTCTTTTTTTTCAGTAGCCTTGGTTGCATATCCTCATATAGATGCTGGTGTATAGTCCCAAAGTCATAGGTTGGTGTGCTTCAAGATACCTACAAAAAGTAGCTTATCTTGGCAGACTATAACTGGCATGTTTGATGCACGTTTCAAGATAAATGTTATATATAAAATAATCCATCAACCAATGCGCATTCGACACTCAAAAAGACCTTTTTAGAGGTTTGAACGTTGAGCTATTACGTATGCAGATTTACTTTAGTGTAATAGAGTTATCATAAAATCTTCACCATACTTTTACTAAGAAAATAAATCTTTCTTTTAAAAAGTTTTGAGATGAGAGCAATAAAATATTCTCTTAGCACACATTACTTCTTATGGAATAGTCGTAAAATGATACTAGGACATATATCAAATTAAATAATGCTCATCCAGTTGTTTGACATGTAAAGACACACTTTTCTTAATTAGTTACACATGCATGTGAGATTGTGAATAGAAGCTTAGATAAATATAGACCACATAAACAAAGTATTCTAGAATGCAAACATGTCATGAAAAATGAATAAAGTATTTTGAGTGACATGTCAATCATTTCTTTTGAGATGATAGAAGAGATGCACTACAAGATAATTGATTAAAATATGTCAAGATAATAGATCGTAAGATGTGTACTATAATATAGTTGATTGTTTAATTCATTTCAAAATGGCCTTCAGAATAATCGATTATTTTGATGAAGAATAATCGATTAATTTAGAATAGCCGATTATTGATGAAAAGAAGGTAAGAATAATGGATTAATTTAGATAATCAATTATTTTTAGAGTGAATAATACAGATAATCGATTAATTTGAATACGAAAGATAGACAGCTATAACTCTAGCAATTTGAATAACGATTCATAAGATAATTCATTCAATAATTAGAACAACATTTGACCACTAGAGTTTCTTTCTTATAAATAATACCGTAAATCTCATCTAGAGGAAGGAAGAAATGAACAATGTAATGGTGTTTTGAAACCCTAATTATGGCTGAGTTGAAGAGACCGGGTGGGGTAATAACCGTAGGGTTCACAGATGTCAGCTTGGAAAAAGGCTGCAAACTTTTGTTTGAAATGAGTCTACGGTAATACGCCTCATTCCCTTCCTTGGTCAGATGGTCCTTTCTCGAGGACGCAGTAATCATATGTGTAGAAATGGAAATGGAATCCATTGGCCAGGGGATCCTTCTCTACAGACGCAAGGTCAGAACATGGGGAAGTGGAGATGCAGCAAATCTCCATTTTTCCAGTAACAAGTCCAAACATAAAAGTGGAGATCACCTCTTCCTTGATTAACCATCAGATCAGATGACCAGTTCTAATTTCTAAACATACATAACTCACAAATTAAAACAATTTAAACTTGCAAGCAAAGCCAAACTTGATCAGAACAAAGGACTTTAAAAAAGATCATTTATTTATATATTTTCTAAAGCAAATGAAACTAATGTCATGGTTTTATTACGCATCATTTAAAAGGATAAACTTGAGAAGGAGAATGGATTTGATTTTTTTTCTTTTATTGCCTAGAAAATTTTTATTTTATTTCACAACTTAAATTAAATTTATTATAAGAAACATGAGTCCACAACCGGGCCATTAAGGTGTTGACTATGTTAGATACTAGTTGAAAACCCGTGCGATGCACGGTAGTTGTTTATAAAATATTAAGATAAATAAAACATATTATTTATAAAAGTATATAATTTTTATTATAAAAATTTTGTTAAACTAAATAGAGAAAATTTGTTCTTAAAACAAAGGAAGGTGGACTGCACGAAGGTAGGCTTAAAATTGAATATTTTCTAAAAAGTTATGGTCTGCTCAGTTTAGCAAGATTTTTTAGATGGTGAGTATCTTACCTTGTTTAGAAAGATTTCTTCGTTGATTTAGGTGACAATTAATGTTTGAGACTTGTCTTACGGGAGGTGTGTTAAAGTTGATAGATTTATTATTTTATATTAGCTACTATATGATAAGATTTGTTTACCCGGATTTTTCTTAACCATATTTAGCTGCAATATAGATAGATTTAGTGGGGAGATTTAGGCGGGAAAACTCTGCTTCTGGTGTTGCCACGTGACTGTTTCAGAACTGAGTTTTATTATAATAGTATAGATTAGCCCATTTAAAAAAATCGTTACATATATCACATGTTAAACATAGTAAACGCATCAAATGTCAGCCCATCAAGTCCATGCTAAATATATAAAAGCCCCTTAAAGTATAACACATGTTTAGCATGCAAAACACACTATGTAACGCCCGGTTAAATCCATAAAAGATATGTCATATCATTTCAAATCAGAATAATTTTGACATAAAGCATTATAGTGTTACACAAGTTTGGCCCAATTTAAATAAACAAGTCAAATAAATCTTTGAACACTTAGCAAAATAGTTACTTGTTACCTTGCACAAGTCTCTTCAAAGGCTGTCCTGCAGCCCTCTCTTTTCTCCTCCACTTCTTCTCATTTTCTACTCTTTTTTTTCTAGAAATATTTGGTGCACCCAATAAATAAATGTCTTGTGGAAAAAGTGACTGACATGTAAAAGATGGAAGAGATGCTTTTAATGGGGAAAGAGAGATGTATTTAATGAGGAAGAGAGAAAAATGTTTAATGGTCATTCTCTCTCTCTACTTTTGTGATTTTTATCTTTTCCTTTCACAACCTCTCTCTCTCTTTCTCGCTCCTCACAACCCGACCCATCATGGAAATTTTTTTTTCGCTCATTCTCTTTCTCCCTCCGTTTTTTTAAAATATTTTCCTCCCACAACCTCTTTCTCTCTCTCCTCACAATCATACAAATCATAAAAAATAATGGTGATTCCTTCTCCCTCCACTTTTTTTATTTTTATCTTTCCCTCTCACAATCACTCTCTCTCTTCACTACCATACCATCCACCAAAAAAATTTTAGAATTTAAACACAAATGGAGTTTTTTTTTAAAAAAATGCAACATCTGTATATATATATATATATATTCAATATTAAAATAAAATAAAATCTAAAAATAATTCCATACTTTATTAAGATATATATATATCCAATTCTATATTTGTACCTATATATGTTTCATATTTATAAATTATATCGTTAATATATCTAAATATTTACATTTACATACTTTCTTTATATAATTTCAATAAGTTGTGAAACATAAGAATATCTTGTGGCATTAATATGAAGCCTTATTTTAGACATGAATATAAAAATAACTAAATATGTGTAGCAAATTTATCCTCCAACTAAATATTTGTATGTGGAAATGGATTTGTGATCCATCAGGATAATTTTTATTTAAATTTATGTTTATCATGTTCTCATGTGTACATAATTACATATTGTAAATTCAAGTCCCGTCTAGAGCAAAGCCAGCCAATGAGACAAAAGATGAATTTATAATCGCAGAGCGCAAGCGTGCCAGTCACGTAAGTGACAACATGTTCTGTCTCCGAGAGTCGAAGGGCTTTGAGTCTCTTTACACGATGTTTGACTTTGACAAACGAAAGTGGAGATCGGGTCGGGACCAATATTCCACTGTTACCTAAACGCAACGACGTTAATTATATCTCTCTGAGAAAAAAAACTCTTGATTAATTGTCAGAATAAAAGAGTCTTATGGCATGTAATAGAAACATCCGATAAAAAAAACATCCGATAAAAGAAGTGCATAATAGAAACATCCGATAAAAGAAGTGCATAATGATATAAGATTGATTATGTCTATCATAAGATGATTAAAAGACAACACCTGATGCACTTTGGAATTATTATAGTTATTTTTTGAAGGAGGGGTTGAGTTTGATTCAACATCATTTGATTTGATTTGGTTCAATTCTTTATCATGTTTGATTTACTTTATTTGATTTCAGACATCTTTGTATTTAAGTTTGTTTCTTTTTAATTTTATCTTGAATCTGCAGATTGAAATTGGAATTTTTATTTGAGTTTGCTTCAAGGTTAAAATATTTAACCTGGAGTTATTTGATTTAATAAAATTTTTTAGGTTGTTCAGTTTGATTTTTTTGCTTTGAAATCATTTCTTTTAACTTGTTGCATTTGTTTAAAGTTTGTTAGTTTGAATTTAAAATTATTCATGTCTTTTTATCATATGATTTGAAGTTTTGTCCCTTTCTTTTGAATGTAATCTTAAACTATTGTATATTTTTTTATCTTCATTTGACTTAGGTCTGTTTCAAACTATTTAATTTATTCCCCCTTTTCTTTTAGAATTTACTTACCTTTGTTGATCTATTATCGGGTTGTTTTATTGACATTATTTCTTAGGGAAAATTAATTAAGGGTCCCTGTCAGAGTGTTGACTTAATTTGTAGTCCCTGTCAGAAAATCAGAAGTCATAAAGTCCTATCTTTTTGTGTTAGTTTAATTTCTAGTCCCTGCTTTTTGCTTCTAGTCCTTGCTTTTTTTGTTGCTCAGCATTTAATGCATCTTGGAAGACGAGTCGTCCTTTTAACATCAACTTTTTTCTATTTTGCCCTTCCTTATTCTACTCGTTTCCTATTTACATTCGTTACAGTTGCCTTTGTATCAATTACAGTAAGCTTGTATGTCAGTTACAGTAAGCCTTTATATCTGTTACAGTAAGTCTTTTTTTCCTTATGCTCGTTACAGTTGCTTTTGTATCAGTTACAGCAAGTCTTTATATCTGTTACAGTAAGCCTTTGTAACTGTTACAGACCACAACTATAAGCTCTTACAAAAGAAAAAAAAAACTTTATTTGTTTGCACATGCTAGGATTCGAACCCAGGTCTTCACAAAGAAGACATGAGATACCCTTACCACTAAGCTACAACTACATTTGTGTTACAACAGAACATATAATATATTTAATTAAGTATTGTAGTAAACATAATACTCTATTACAACTTATGTTAAGTCTTGTTACAGTCAATATCATTCCCTGTTACAGCATACATTAAGTTCTGTTACAGTAAACATTATCAGCTATTATAGTAAACATAATACTTTGTTACAACTTATGTTAAGTCTTGTTACAGTCAATATAATTCCCTGTTACAGCATACATTAAGTTCTGTTACAGTAAACATTATCATCTATTATAGTAAACATAATACTTTGTTACAACTTATGTTAAGTCTTGTTACAGTCAATATCATTCCCTGTTACAGAATACATTAAGCTCTATTACAATGTACATTAAACTTTGTTACAATATGCATTAACCTTTGTTATAATATACATTAACCTTTGTTACAATATGTATTAAGCTCTATTACAACTTATGTTAAGTCTTGTTACAAAATACATTAAGCTCTATTACAATGTACATTAAACTTTGTTACAATATACATTAACCTTTGTTAGAATACACATTAACCTTTGTTACAATATGTATTAAGCTCTATTACAACTTATGTTAAGTCTTGTTACAGAATACATTAAGCTCTATTACAATGTACATTAAACTTTATTACAATATACATTAACCTTTGTTACAATATACATTAACCTTTGTTACAATATATATGAAGCTCTATTACAACTTATGTTAGGTTTTGTTACAGTATACATTAAGCTCTATTACAATGTACATTAAGCTTTGTTACAAGTACATTAAGCTCTATTACTGTAAGTGATACGAAATTACATTAAGCTAAGCAATAAGCTTACAGTAACAAAGGTTAATGTATATTGTAACAAAGATTAATGTATATTGTAACAAAGGTTAATATATATTATAACAAAGTTTAATGTACATTGTAATAGAGCTTAATGTATTCTGTAACAAGACTTAACATAAGTTGTAATAGAGCTTAATACATATTGTAACAAAGGTTAATGTATATTATAACAAAGGTTAATGCATATTGTAACAAAGTTTAATGTACATTGTAACAGAGCTTAATGTATTCTGTAATAGGGAATGATATTGACTGTAACAAGACTTAACATAAATTGTAACAAAGTATTATGTTTACTATAATAGATGATAATGTTTACTGTAACAGAACTTAATGTATGCTGTAACAGGGAATTATATTGACTGTAACAAGACTTAACATAAGTTGCAACAAAGTATTATGTTTACTATAATAGCTGATAATGTTTACTGTAACAGAACTTAATGTATGCTGTAACAGGGAATGATATTGACTGTAACAAGACTTAACATAAGTTGTAATAGAGTATTATGTTTACTACAATACTTAATTAAATATATTATATGTTCTGTTGTAACACAAATGTAGTTATAGCTTAGTGGTAAGGGCATCTCATGTCTTCTTTGTGAAGACCTGGGTTCGAATCCTAGCATGTGCAAACAAATAAAGTTTTTTTTTTCTTTTGTAAGAGCTTATAGTTGTGGTCTGTAACAGTTACAAAGGCTTACTGTAACAGATATAAAGACTTGCTGTAACTGATACAAAGGCAACTGTAACGAGCATAAGGAAAAAAAGACTTACTGTAACAGATATAAAGGCTTACTGTAACTGACATACAAGCTTACTGTAATTGATACAAAGGCAACTGTAACGAATGTAAATAGGAAACGAGTAGAATAAGGAAGGGCAAAATAGGAAAAAGTTGATGTTAAAAGGACGACTCGTCTTCCAAGACGCATTAAATGCTGAGCAACAAAAAGCAAGGACTAGAAGCAAAAAGCAGGGACTAGAAATTAAACTAACACAAAAAAGTAGGACTTTATGACTTTTGATTTTCTGACAGGGACTACAAATTAAGTCAACACTCTGACAAGGACCCCTAATTAATTTTCTCTATTTCTTACCTCCCTTTATTTCATCTTTTGTTGTTGTCGAGGGGCTCGAGATGGAGGTTTGAAATGATGGGTGTGGCTAGCAGGGGGCTGATTTCGGTGGCTATGGCCAAAGAAAATTGAGACGATGCTAAGGTGGGCAGCTTTAACATAGCAGAGGTGATGAAACGGTGGGATTTTGAAGTATTTGAAATGATGATCCGTACGGTGGCTATGGTCAATGAAAATTAAGACAATGGTACGGTACCGGGCACCTTTAACATAGCAGAGGTGATGAAACGGAGGGGTTTTGTGTGCGTGTGTGGTCTGTGTGAGGATGGTGCACTGCTTTTAAAGAGTGGGTGACGGTGGATAGATGAAGGTGCCATAAATGAAGAGAGAGAGAGAGAAGAGGAAAGCAACAAAAGTGGATTGATATGAAATCGATTGGGCCTTCCAAAAGGGGGTAATCGATTAGGTGAGCTGTTTTAAATGGGGCCAAGATGGAGGTTTGAGATAATCGATTGGCCTCCTAGAAGGCGATTGGGGTCTTTTTAAAAAAAAAGAATCAATGGGAGGGTTTCTTATAAATCGATTGGGTCTTTTTTTGTTCTTTCTTTCTCTCTTTTTTTGTGATTTTTGCGGGTGATATCTATTTACTTATTTATGTTTTCCCCCTTTTTCTTATTATTATTCTCCCCATTGCTATTATTATTATTATTATTTCCTTCTTTTCTTTTTACTTGTTCTCATTTATCTATTATCATTATTATTATTTTACTCTTTGCTCTAGGAGTAGTTTGTGGGTTGCTAAGAAAACATCAAACTATCCGGATCCACCACTCAGTCTCGCTGAAGAGGCCATGCTCATTGCACCATCATCGTTCATTTAATTGTTTATTCATTTAAGAAAGCACATGACACAAGTCAGTGGGATGGCAGTACAGAAATATACTCAAATCATTCTATTGACGAGAACACAACATTTTTTATAAACCGATGGTGACTTTACGACACACACCCCTGCCCGCCACATGTCGGGGTGGTGCCCATGGGCATCCATCTATATGCCCAAGATGGTACCGACGGGACAATGTTCACACTAATGGCGATATAGATATTTGTCTATGGCACCGAATCACACCAAAAATTAACTGGTGGTCACGTTGGCCGAAGCATATTCGGAAATCACCCATAAAAGTTGACGAAATACGCGGTTTATGTCAGATCTCATGACACATGGAACAGTCACTAGCTCCCTATGTTGTTGGATCACTGCATATTTCCCAAAGGAGTCCTTTGAAACTAAATGGTGACTCGCAAGTTCATATAGCGGTAACTGGGCTAATACGGTAGCAAATTTGATACACTGACACCCTTGATACAATGACGAACTTAATTCGGTGGCACTGCGCAAGTCTACCGGGTCACTGCTCAAAGAGGTTGACTTGATTCGATGGCACTGCACAGGTCCACCGGGTTAACTTGATACGGTGGCACTGTGTAGGTCCACTGGGTCACTTGATACGGTGGTACTCCACAGGCCCACTAGGTTAACTTGATATGGTGGCACTGCACAGGTCCACGGGATCACTTGATACAGTGGCTCTCCACAAGCCCACCGGGTTAACTTGATACGGTGGCACTGCACAAGTCCACCAGGTCACTTGATACGATGGCACTACATAGGCCCATTGGGTTAAGTTGATACGGTAGCACTGTACAGGCCCACCGAGTTAACTTGATATAGTGGCACTGCATAGGCCCACCGGGTTAACTTGATACGGTGGCACTGCCCAGGCCCACCGGGTTAACTTGATATGGTAGCACTGCATAGGCCTACCATGTCACGTCCTGTCATTTAATATAACTATAAATGTCGAAACGTGAACGAACGAGAAATCAAGAGTAAACATTGAACTATTTGAGCAAAAAATTGCTCAGGAGCTCTACTAGATAAAAATTTAATAACTGGCATTCTATGAATATTACAAGGTTTCCAATTTACAATCTCAAAAGTAAAATGTCGTCAAGGTTGGTCTCCCCACACACATACCCCGATGTCCCGCCTTCTAGAACTGTAGATATCTAAAAAAGTAAGATTTGGTGAGCTAACTAGCCCAGTAGAATTCAAATTCTTAAATCAAAAGGATTAAACTATATGATGATCAAGGTAAAAGACTTGACTGATATCAAATATGAACGAACAAGTATTTTAACATAATAGTGAAATTAGAACAGTGGTACTGAAATACAAAACGTGCTCAGGAATTCACAGTGAATCTCATAGTCTGGCTCATATATATATTCTCACAGGACAGATAACATGATGATCATAATCAAACTGGTATTGATGCAATGCCAAACATCCCAGCGTCCTTTATCATTCTGCGCGGCCTGTAAATGAATTCGGGTGCTCCTCCTAGAACTGGACCAGCCCTATTTACACATGCATAATAATCATGTGGGATCCCACGACCCAATAATTGTCATCATAACTTAATCATAACCAACAGGGGTACTCAAATATCCAAACTCTCATGACATCAGGTTTATGAACTCAAGTTACTGAATATAGGGAGTTTTAACCAACTAGATGGTACTTGAATTTGGAAAACTCAAGAGTAATTCAAGGAAGGATAAAGGACACAATGTGGATGATCTCTATAGTGATATAATAGTAAATACTCAAAGGAATAAAGATGGTAGCTTACTAGGCATATGGCTTGAAGTATTAGCAAGAGACTGAGCAAAAGAAGGTGCTGGAACACTGGCCAGAACAGTGGTTGTGGACAGCCAGGAGGTAGCTGTCGACAGGTGATGGCATCCAGAAGTCAATTTCTGGTTCTGGGACAGTGCCTGTCGACAGGCATGGTCTGTCTGTCGACAGGGCAGTGTGTCTGTGGACAGACAAGGTCCATCTGTCGACAGTTACTGCTATTTCCAGCTACCTGGAGTTCTGGAAGCCTGGAGTCTGTTGACAGGTACTTCTTATCTATCGACAGCCGCTGGTTCCACTTCCAGAAATGACTCTATGTTTACTCTAAAAA
The DNA here is from genome assembly GCA_014218235.1 of Colocasia esculenta. Taxonomy (NCBI): domain Eukaryota; kingdom Viridiplantae; phylum Streptophyta; class Magnoliopsida; order Alismatales; family Araceae; genus Colocasia; species Colocasia esculenta. Next base: position 5,612,829 of record CM024759.1, on the reverse strand, counting down.
CTTTAACCATGGAATCTATGGATCAAAGTATGAGTAATATTAAATGGAAAGACTTATTTACAACCTTCACTACTGATTATATTCTGAACAAGGTGACACATAGGATGACAATCTCTACACAAGTCTAGCTAGAAACTTAGCATAACATGATACTGGAAGAATAACTCCTATAACAACTGCTACAAAGGAGGATTCATACATGATAGAAACATAATTCCAGAGATATTTAAGGAGTCAAACGAAAACTTGAAGGTACAAACATGCATACATAAGATGCACACACTTATCCAAGAAAGGTGGACAAGTTCCAAGGCTACATGTACGTAACTATGGGCTTTCTAGCTAGCAGTGGTAGAAGATGAAGGTATGAAGAGAGGATAGAACCCTACATACACACATACTAAAACATGATTACAAGAGATGGACACATAGTTCTTATGAGAATTCACAAGTTTAAAGGCAAGTATGTAGGTGATCATGAAGTGTTCAACAGGGTTAGAAGACAAGGATTGAGAAAAGAAAAGAGAAGAGAATAGAGAAGAGAATCCTACCTAACTAGAAGAAGATGAAGCCTTCCCTTTGAACAGTTCACAGCTAATAGGAAAAGATGACACTAGGGTGCAGTCGTTGCAGTCTACGGACAGCTACAACTTGGAGCACCTCAGGTACAATCAATGGAGGCAGTAGATTTAGCAGTAGCAGCTCCCTCACAGTAATGGCAGCAAAAGAAACAGCAAGAACAAGATGTTGAACCACTCTTTATTACCTTCATATTTTGGTGCTAACAAAAATTATGATGTAACTTAAATTGAACATTTTGTTTCATCTGTGTCGCATCAATCTGATAGCAAAATGTTGAGTCTCACATTGATGCAATATGGCGCACTAAAATGCTAAGTCAGTGTTCATTCAATATACATCGATTTCTATTCAAAGTGCCACATCGATTTCACTAACAACGATTTGATAAGTCACACAATGATTTGATTGTGTAACGATTCGTTAAGTGAAACATCGATTTGATCGCATAACGATTTGATAAGTGAGAACAACGATTTGCTCTCATATCGATTTGGTTCTCATAACGATTTCATAAGTGAGAACAACGATTTGCTCTCATATCGATTTTGGTTCTCATAACGATTTCATAAGTGAGAACAACGATTTGCTCTCATATCGATTTGGTTCTCATAACGAATTCATAAGTGAGAACAACGATTTGCTCTCATATTGATTCGGTTCTCATAATGATTTCATAAGTGAGAACAACAATTTGCTCTCATATCAATTTGGTTCTCATAACGATTTGATAAGTGAGAACAACGATTTCGTTCTCATAACGATTTGATAAGTTACACATCGATTTGCTAGTCATAATGATTTGATAAGATTCATAAGGATTTGCTTCTCACATCAATTTGTTAAGTTTCATAACGGTTTGCTAAGACTTACAACGATTTGCCATTCATAACGATTTGTTAAGTCTTATAAGTATAACGATTTGATAAGTAACTTAAACAACAATTCACTTCAATTTAAACACAGTTTGTTTAAGTGCTTTTTGGCGCCTAATGAGAAGTCAAATATCTTCTGACAGAAAAAACTGCATGCATGTTTCAGAGTCTTGTCAAAAAAAAATATGAACTACTATTTTTAGCATGTTAGCAGAAACACAGTGGTATGCATCGTTTATCATAAACACTCTTTTGTGCTAACACTCTCTTCTATGCTTACAGACCTCGAAGACCACCAGAGTCTGATTAAGACAAATGAGGAGAAGATGAGCAACGGCTAGAACTCCAACGGATCTATTCAAAAGCTGCTCATATAAAAGATGAAGCAAGGTTGAAGAACAAAAACATAGCTTTCCTGAAGATCTTTGAAGGAGTGTGCATCCTGTGAGAAACCTCAACTCCACACACACTCAAAGGAAAAGAGAGAAAGAGCCTGAGCCCAGAAGAAGTGTTCAAGCATCTGAAGAATTCAAGCCTTCAAGCTTTCTTTTCTCTCTTCATTCTCTCTCTGAGCTCATTGTAAATTTGGGGGAGAGTCCTTGACTGTGAGCTAGTTCTTAGTGTTCATCTTGTAATAGCTCTCGATCTGATCTTTCTTTTCTAAGAAAGATTTCTGTCCAGCTGTAGGACTATATACAGTGTAGAACCTAGGTAGGGGTTTGTGTCTAGCAGAACCGCACTGGGGTTTGTACCAAGAGGTTTGCTTCTGAGCCTGTAAAAGAAGTGGGCTGCCTTCTTGCCCGGAAAAGAGAAGAAGACCAGCTGGGGTGCTTAGGTGTTGTAGTGTCCTTGAGGGGGACTGTACCCTTGGTTAGTGAAATCCCAAGAGGTTATTTGGGGACTGGACGTAGGACTTCCATGTGGGAAGGGCCGAACCAGGATAAATCTCTTGTGTCATTTGTGTGATTGTTTATTTGCTTCCGCACTGCTACTCTTTATCACACTAAACTAACCAAACTTTCAAGTGATAATTTTCTGTGTTTAAGTTTCTGTTTCAGATTTCAGAAAAACCTATTCACCCCCCCCTCTAGGTTAGCTTGCTGCCGTACCAAAAGGGCCAACACAAAAGTGGATGCAAGAATAGGGAAGAGGCAAGAGCAAGAAGGGAAACCCACACGGTGGGTAAAGGGAGGCTTTTATAAGCCCCCACCCTTCACGCATGCTTGGCACGTCAGCCATGCATGTGTCAAGGTGTAAACCCCTTAAACCTTCGAAGGCCACCTGGTCCATGCAACCATCTCATGGTTACACCTAATGGTGGGACATGTAAGGTGTTTAGGCCATGGGTTATGGCTTACGTAGCCTCATGCGTAAGCAAGAAAAACCCACAAAAATGCTTATCGTAAATAGGTAATAATTTAACTGGCCCACTTAACCTTAGGTTTGGATATCCAAATGGTGTTCAAATAAGTTAAAATTTCAGCCATAGGCTAATGATAAGGTTTTACAAATTGTGGTGATTTTAGTTTAATTTTTAGAATTTATTTTACACTGGGTGAAAAATCGCTCGAAAAATAGCTTAATCTCGATATCCGCACATCAATAATTTCGGATATGTACATTTTTGATATCACCATATTTTTCTAGAAATTATGGTGTTCTCGGATTTCATTTTCGTTACAGAATTTTAGTGTCGCTCTGTCGGAGCGCGCACCTCTAAGTACAACAATTGGAATATCATTTATTATCTCTAATAAATCTTAAATTAAGATTAATTACATTCCATGAAAATAATTTTATTTAATAATCAAATTGTTTACATTTTTTAATAAATAAAATTTTCAGGATGTTACAACTCTCCCCCACTAAGAAAAGAGTTTGGTCCTCCAAACTCCTTGACTAGTTTGGATGGATCACAAATATTTAAATTTCCAGCCTTTTAAATTTTATCTAATCCCGATTAGTCTAACTGATCTTGTCATGATTATCATGTCATATAATGTATACACTCTTTATATATCATGTTATCATGGTATAATTAGTTGATGGAAATCTGAATATTAGTTAGCATTTTTAGATCCTAAGAAATCATGTTGTAATCATGGGTTCAATTAGATGTATTCTTTACTATGTTCCTTATTTTTGGCAGTAGTATATTACTCTTAAGATCTCTCTCATCAAAGAATAACCTTAACCCTCAGAGAGTTATATGAATACATATTCCCTTGAAAAGGGTAATAAGATATGACGAGGTTGATGAGTATAAAGAATATAAAGATAGACAACAAGGATTTTATTTATCACATAAAATTTCTATCACAAAACTCCATAATCATCCTTACAAAATTATATTGATTGGTAAAACTTACCAAGTTTTGACATACTATAATAACTAAACTCAAGTATTTCTCATTATACTCAAGTTTTATCGACTTATACATAAAGATTACTTCTAATAACTTCAGTTCGTTCTCCTTATGGCTTAAGATTTTGCTGGACTCTTGTCTTTATCCTGAGGTGATTTGGACAATTGGAGATCCGATGCTGTAAACTGCCACACCTCAAACATGCTTATATTCTCCACCAACAGTTCTCTTTGACATGGCCTGGTGTGTGACAACACGTACAAACTTCCTTAGGTTGTGCCTTAACGTTCGTTTGCTTGTTGGCCTTCTTGATCTTTTTGTTCTTTTTACTCTGTTTCATCCTCTGTTTGCCAGCTGTTTTTCTATTATTGGGGAGAACTGTCTTCTTCTGTATAGACACTGTAATACTCACTATTTCTTGGGAGTTTGTACTACTAATGTCCTTATGCAGTTCCATTTTCCCTTGATTATTGACTGGAACTACCCGCTCTAACGACTGAGCAAGGTTGTCCATAGCATGTTGAACCGCTCTCTAATGTGTTTCTTCTCCCATCACGCTGGCTGAGCAAACAAATTTAAGTTTAGTTAATCAATCACATAATTTAAAACTCAGTTTTTCTAATTCATACTATCAATACAACTATTACAATATATGTATAATTATTTGATACATTAACCTCCATGATTAAATGATTTATTTTCCTTATATAACAAATGATTTATGTTATGTCCTTGGTTTTGATATATCAAGTAAGATGTAATAAATATCTAGCACAAGTCTTTATATCATATGACTAATCCATATGATCAAAGACTCTTTTTATTGTATTAACTCTGGTTACTTCATAGGTAGACTTACAAGTATACAAGTAATACTGAGTGAGCTATTGACATTTGGTGATGCCTATGAGTCAACTATATTCAAATGATAAGTCGATGCTTGATGGGTTTTCTATAGTGCAGAAGTTCAAAGTATCGCCTCAGGTTGACACTACATGGAAGTCAAGTTGACACTAATCAAGTTTCTAGTTAATGCCTAGAGAAAAATAAGGCTTGAGGTTAACTCCATATGGAGATTAGGTTGACTCTACCAATATGTAAGGTTGACACTAAGATACTACAAGACCAACCCTACGTGATGGACAGTTAATCAAAACTGTAATCATCTGATTGAGGTCAATTCTAAAAATCATAGAGTTGATTTTTCTAAAACTTTCCTATTGACTCAAATCAAATTGTCTGTACAAGTTGACACACCATGTTACTGATCAATTGAAGTATAGCTTTTGGAATTTAACTTAGCTTAGAGACATTTGATCCTTCTGTTATAGTTAGAAGAGAAATTTGATGAGCTCAAGCCTAAAGAAGGTGCAATTAAGAGTTCAAGAAGTTATCAGACCAAAGCCAGACTTTGGTGCAAAGTATTTACATATTTCTACATTTCTTCAGAAATCTTCCTAGTTGGATATTTTCCCTACTTCTTTTCTTCACTAATTTGTTTGGTTGTCTACTCCAATAGTAATAAACAGATTCAATCCTACACTGTGTGTGTACGGATTGTGAGATTTAAAACAATCTTGAAACTTCGAATCATCAACTGTGTGAGTGTTCCACACATTTGAGTTATTAAAGAGTCTCACTTGGTTTAGTGAGGGATGGATGTAGATGATGATTAAATGATTCATCTCAGTGGTATAACAATTTAGAATCCAAGAAAATGGGAAAGTCAACTTGTTTGGATAATACAAAAGTGTGATAACTTAGATTGAGGATGAAATGGTTCCATTTGTCAACATAAACTGGTGATTTTATCGGACCTTGGATGTTTTTAGCATTGTACTAGGTTTATTTGAATTATGAGACTTTCAGGTAGGCCAAATTGTGAGAAATTAGAAAGACGCTACTTTAATGGAATCGCAAAAATCACATTTTTCTTCTTCGGTGAGAGAGTTGACTTTTTATTGGTAAGAGATATAATTTTTCTGATATTTTTATTGGATTCAAATGGGGGGCACTTCCTTATTTACATGTAATATCTTAAGTAAATGAAACATCAAATTATAACATTTCTTCGGTGACAGATGGCCTTCACCTATCGACAACCGACTTTGGCCTATCAACAGTCAGGAAGTGGCTGTCGACAGCTACTATCCTCCTAGAACCAATTCCTGGGATCTAAGCACTGCCTGTTGACAGGCCAAAGTCGGTTGTCGATAGGTGAAGGCCATCTGTCGACAGAAGGAAGCTATCTGTCGACAACTACTGGTGGATTTGCACTACCTGGGTTCTGGAAGCAGGATACCTGTCGACAGGTGTGATCTAAACTTCCAGGAATGTTGAAAAACTACCATAGGAAATTCTACCAAGTGTTCCTATGAATCTTTACATGATTGACAACATCAAAAGTGTGGCGGAATGCCTCGGCCTAGCCCGTTAAACCGATAACGTACTTGATCCGAGTCCGCCTCCCGCGAACGGGCCGAAGCCTCGCAAGGGAAACCAAACCACAGTCCGTGTAAACACAAAGGAACACACCACATTTTATATATATTTCACAAGTTACATAGCCAAATTTCCACAAAACTGAAAAGAAGTACAAGAGCCTGGGGCATACCCCGAGGTACAACTGAAGAAAATAAATAACTATCTACACTACACTGTTGGAGCTGCTACTACACAGCTGGAGGTACCGACCATGCTCCGCTACGACGCAGCTCTGAACTGGACGTCGGTCGTGAAACGTCCTCCTCGCTCTCACCTGTGGGGGTAGGGGTGAGCCTCGCTAGTCACTGGCTCAGTAGGGAACTCCCCCAACACCGAGCAAACCAAAACCACAGGTACGAAAGTAGTAAACAGTACCAACAATTTATAGAACAGCTAAGCAGGATATAAAAGTTGTAAAATTACTCACCGTCTGCCGACTACATAAAACAACTGTAATAATTAAACGGCAAACCAGTACAGGTGTACAAGCTAAAGTAGAGACAGCCAACACGAGCCACGTGAACTGGTTCACGACACCAGAAACTGACTCAGACAAGCTAACACAGGTCTACCTCTCAGTCTCGCAGCCACGGACGAAGGGTCCAGCTGCCGCTCCACGTGAAAAGGTCAAGCAACTGTGGAGACCAACTAAACACCACCACCTGCGGACCACACGGTCACAGGCCCATGCCTAACACCTCTAGAGATCCTGGCCCGGAACTCTCTAGAGTGAGGCACTGGAAAAGGACTAGCTGGGGTCCAGTACGTCTACTGGTGTCTGTACCCCCAACTACGAGCGCGCTACAAGTGACTAAAGACAAACACAAGTGTCACTGTCCCACTGTCGTCTTTCCCTCAGCCGGACGTGCAACTCAAACACAAGAGTGAGGGTGTCCAGGTCAGATGACACAGACCTCGACGGTACAACACAAGTACCGGGATAAAGCCCCGAGCTAACAGTCTGGCTCACAAAGAACCTGGGGCACCCAACTGGAGAGGTAACCACGGTAGGCGTCGTACTACTTGCCACGTACACAAAACCACGTGCACGTCACACACAAACCACGTGAAACATCATGTAAACCACAAGTACCAACGGTCCACTACACGTGAACCCAACTAGACTCGCGTGAACAACACGCAACCACGAAAGTAAGCAAGTCACTGCATACTCCGTATGCTAAATACAGAAACCATGTGCACTCAGTGCACCTCAGGTGCCAACGCACCATTAATTATCGACAAATACCTTAAATAGTCATTTCTGCTTATATACAAGTAGGCGGCCACATCGACTGCCGCTTACAAGAAGTAGACGTCAAGTGATCTGGCCGTCTATATCCCAGCTGATGAACCTGGCGACCAACGATGTTGACGCCAAGATCTTCAGCTTCTACTCCTGCAGAAACCCTAACCGATCCCGCATGCATTCCTGATCCCGAAACCATTAAGAAAATAGGAGGAAACAGTTCCTCTAACTCCCATGCATTATAATTAAACTAAAACAACATGCTTTACTACTTAAAATCATCAAACCACCCATTATCCCGCATGGATACCATGACCCGAAATCACCATTTTCATGCAGATTCATGTTATCTAATTACATTAACACAACCTACAGGAACTACAAGGGTCATTCCCTACGTCAGAACGCGCTAAAACCTCCCGCAATCTCCCGGTTCACACCGAACCCTCCGCGAGCTCCCACGGGAATTGCACAACGCCACAACGTTTCCTCGCGCGATTCGGCAACGCCACACGTCCCACGATCCTCCAAGCACCCTTCAGTACCTGTTGTAAGCTTTAGGAACACGGGGGCATGAAGCTGGGGCAAGGGAGAATGAGAACCAAGTGAAGAACCTGCTCTCGGGTGACCCTATAACCTGCAGAATTCTCAGGTTGGCGTCAACCCCTCTGCCGCCAATAGCAACCGCCACCCTAAACGTCCACATCTAATGCCGCCAAGATCATGAAGTCAACGGCCACCTATCTGGACGCCAACAAGTCAGCGACCACCCCTGGCCGCCAACTCCAACCCAACTGCAGCAGGTCCTATTTCATTTCAGGACCAAACCAGCACTTCACCTGAACAAACCACACATCCACACCACACATTCCACACAACCAACTCACACTGGCCTCGCAACGGCCGCCACAACCACAACACACATGATCCGCATGGATCCGAAAAGCACGCGACGTTACATTACTATCATCTAAAAAGAAAATTTTGACCTCGAAATTCATAACACAACTCAAAGTTAAACAATTTATACATACACACTTTTACAAGCACTATCATCTAAAAAGAAATACAAAAGCTTATTCGAACAGATAGGGATACCCCTTAGCCATTTCCTCGGCTAACTCCCAGGTATCCTCACCACCCAACCTATTCTCCCATCTCACTTTAACTAGCTCAATTTCCTTATTTCTCAGCTTCTTTATCTTTCGATCTGTGATCTGCTCCGGGTATTCTGGCATAGTCATATCCGGCCTCAGGTCACCACCTTGATATCTAATTATTTGAGCTAGATCTTCAATGCACTTTCTCAACATAGAAACATGAAATATATCATGAACATCCGCAAAATCTGCTGGCAATTCCAGCCTATAAGCTGTTTCCCCAATTCTTTCAATCACCTGGAAAGGTCCCACATATCTTGGACTCAACTTTCCAGTCTTGCCAAATCTCATAATGCCTTTACTTGGGGAAACTCTCAAGAAAACCAAGTCTCCCACCTCAAACTGAAGTGGTCTCCTCCGGATGTCTACATAACTCTTTTGCCTGCTTTGAGCCGCCTGCAATTTCTCTTTAATAAGCTTCACTATTTCAGTGGTTTGCTGAATCAATTCAGGACCCACTAACTGCCTTTCTCCCACTTCATGCCAGTTCAATGGGGTTCTACATGGCCTTCCATATAAAGCTTCATACGGTGCCATTCCAAGACTGGTATGATAACTATTATTATAGGCAAACTCAACCATTCCCAAATGATGTTCCCAGCTACCTCCCCAAACTAAACAACAAGCTCGCAACATATCTTCAATTGTTTGGATAGTCCTCTCTGTCTGACCATCTGTCTGGGGATGATAAGCGGAACTATATCTCAGTTCAGTACCAATTACTCTTTGCAGGCTTCTCCAAAAACCAGAAGTAAACCTTGGAACTCTATCAGACACAATAGTCTTCGGGATACCATGCAGTGGAACAATCTTTTCAACATAAATATTTGCTAATCTATCCACTGTCCAAGACATACTTACTGCCACTAATCTGCATACCTTGGTTAATCTGTCAACAAATATCCATATTCCATTATGCCCGGAACTCGATCTTGGTAAACCTGCCACAAAATCCATGGCAATATCATCCCATTTCCACTGTGGAATGGGTAACGGTTGCAACAAACCTCCAGGCTTCTGATGCTCTGCTTTAATCTGCTGAGAGATAGCACATCTTGCAACAAACTCTGCTATTTCTTTCTTCATATGAGGCCACCAGAAATACTTTCTCAAATCATGGTACATTTTAGTACTACCCGGATGGATAGTGTACCTAGATTTATGAGCCTCTTCCAACACTCGCTGCTTTACCTCTCTCTCTGCTGGAACAAACAATCTGCCTCTGAGCTTGACCACACAATTATCATCAATGGTAACTCCTTCCATTTTCACAATTTCAGCTAAATTTACATCTGCTCTCTGAGCTTCAATTATCTGCCAATACAAAGACGGCTCTACAGCACTAGCAGCTAGTACTGCCCGTCGCTGACTACTGGGCACATACAAGGAGTTCTCTACTACCTCTTCATACAGCTTCCATTCTTTAATCATCATTCTTTAATCATCATTAAACTTACATATGCCTTTCTGCTCAAGGCATCAGCTACAACATTGGCCTTACCCAGATGGTAAGCCAAACTGAAATCATAATCCTTCAAGTATTCAATCCATCTGCACTGACGAAGATTCAAATCTTTCTGCAAGAAGATATACTTCAAACTTTTATGATCTGTAAAGATCTCAAATCTCTCGCCATACAGATAATGCCTCCACATTTTCAAAGCAAACACAACTGCTGCCAATTCCAAATCATGAGTGGGGTAATTCTCTTCTGCCGGCTTCAATTGCCTGGACGTATAAGCTATCACTTTGCCATGCTGCATAAGTACTGCACCAAGTCCTCTCCTTGAAGCATCAGTATATAACACAAAACCACCACTCCCTGCCGGTAATGTCAATATAGGTGCTGATGTAAGTCTTTTCTTCAATTCCATAAAACTTTTCTGACATTCACCGGACCACACAAATGGTACCCCTTTCCTGGTCAATTTAGTCATAGGTGCTGCAATCTTAGAAAAATCTTGAATAAAGCACCTATAATAATCTGCCAATCCCAGAAAACTTCTAATCTCAGTTATTGTCTTAGGCACTCCCCATCTCATCACTGCTTCCACTTTACTTGGGTCTACTGCTACTCCTTTAGCTGAGATAACATGACCCAAAAACTGAATTTCTTTCAGCCAAAATTCACACTTATTGAATTTGGCAAATAACTGGTTATCCCTTAACAATTGCAGGGTAAACCTCAAATGAGCTGCATGCTCCTCTTCAGATGCTGAATAAATCAGAATATCATCAATAAAGACCACAATGAATTGGTCTAAATATGGATGAAAAATTCTGTTCATCAGATCCATAAAACCTGCAGGAGCATTAGTCAACCCAAATGGCATAACTACAAACTCAAAGTGACCATATCTGGTTCTGAAAGCTGTCTTATCTATATCTTCATCTTTAATTCTCAACTGATGGTACCCAGACCTTAAATCAATTTTAGAAAATACCTTTGCTGATTACAACTGATCAAATAGATCATCTATTCTTAGCAACAGGTACTTATTCTTGATGGTCACATCATTCAACTTCCTATAATCAATACACATCCGAAAACTTCCATCTTTCTTTTTCACAAATAATACCGGCGCTCCCCACGGGGAATGACTCGGTCTAATAAACCCTTTCTGTAATAGCTCTTCTAACTGCTTCTTCAATTCTTTAAGTTCTGCTGGTGCCATCCGATATGGAGCTTTAGAAATCGGCATGGTACCTGGCAGCAACTCAATGGTAAAGTCCACCTCTCTATGTGGAGCTAAACCAGACAAATCTTCAGGAAAAACATCAGCAAATTCCCTAACCACGGGAACTGCTTCCACTGGCTAACTAGCTTCTACCAGACTTACCGAGGCTAAATAAGCCACACACCCAGCATTTATCAACTTTTTAGCTTTAATTGCAGAAATTAGAAATTTAGAGGTATAAAAAGGCATACCTTGATATTCAAATACTGCACCATTAGGATGACAAAACCTGATCCTTTTCTTTCTGCAATCTAACATTGCTCCATACATCTCAAGCCAGTCCATACCCAAAATAATATCATAATCTGACAACTGCAGGGCATACAACCGACCCGGCATCTGGTTCCCTTTAATCATAACAGGAGCTTCATCTACATACCTCGAAGTGAGCAAGAACTCACCTGAAGGAACTTCTACTACTAACTCACAAGACTTCTCTTCTAAAGGATGAGCCATACGATCCAGAAATTCTTTGGAAATAAAAGAATGAGAGGCACCCGAATCAAATAAAACTCTTGCTGAATATTCATAAAGAGGTAAAGTACCTTCTATCATATTCGATGCCTCCGCCTGGGCTCAGGTGATAGCCATAACCCGGCCTCTTCCTCGCTGCTGCGGTGCTCCTCTGCCACGACCTGACTGTGGCTGCTGAAACTACTGAGGCTGTTGCTGCTGCTGCACACCTCTTCCATAACCATATTCTCTCGGATAGGGACAATTGCGGATCAAATGTCTCGGCTGATTACAATTATAACATCTATATCCCGGTGGAGTAACAGGCTGCCTGGCAGTACTCTGCTGTGACTCCTCCACCTCAGGCCTACCTCGACCTTGCTGATATTGCTGACGACCTCCCCATCCTCTTCCTTTGCCTTTAAATGCTTGCTTTAATTTCTGACCCCATTTACCAAAGCCTGATGAAGAAGGTCCTGCTGGTGCTTTACCTTTACTTGCACCCACTGACTGCTGTGGTAGCCAAAAACTACCTGAACCTGACTCGCTCACTTGACGAGTTCGAAAAGACCTCTCTAATGTAGCTGCTCTCTGGGCTGCTTCTTCCACTGTCTTACACATGAGAGGCACTATTGCATCCTGCAATTCCACTCTCAAACCTATAATGAAATACTCAACCATCATATTATTATCTGATACAACATAAGGTGCATATCGGCTGAGCGCCATAAACCTCATCTGGTACTCTAAAACTGAAGAGTTACCTTGCTGGAGTGTCCGAAACTGCTCCCTTTTCACCTGCTGCACTTGAATCGGAAAGAATGTATCATTAAATACATCAAAAGATTCCGACCAAGTGATTGCCTCTTCTGTCCTGCCTGCGAAGGTGGTCTGCATCTTCAGTCGCCACCATTCCAATGCAAAACCTCTCAACTGATAAGCAGCTAACACAACCTTATCTGCTGCCGGACACCTCATAGTTGCAAAAACCCTCTCAACCTCATGAACCCAGTGCACTGCTGTATCTGGATTCGGCCCTCCTAAATAAGTAGGTGGCTGCAATCTCAAAAATTTCTCCACCTGCATCACTGGTTTCTCTGCTATCAGCACTGGTGGTGGTGGTGGCACAGGTGCTGCAAAAGGCACCTCTATTCTTGGCGGAACTGGAGCTACAGGTACAGCCTCTCCATCCCCAGGTGGCACTGCAATCGGTGGTATCGGCGCCTGCTGATCCATCCTCGTCCGAATATCCGTGAGGCTTTCCCAGATTCTTTCGATCATACGCTGGGTACTCTCCTCCGTATCATCTCCTCCACCACCTCAATCTCTTCTATCAGCCATTCCAGAAATTTTCTACATAAACAAAACACCAAACAAAAATTAAAACAACAAATTATCAGAATCCAGGGTCCCTACCAGCAGTGTACAAAGACTGAAATAAGGCTATGTATCTTTCTAATTCCCTTATATTAACACGGAGCTTGCTCTGATACCAATTGTGGCGGAATGCCTCGGCCTAGCCCGTTAAACCGATAACGTACTTGATCCGAGTCCGCCTCCCGCGAACGGGCCGAAGCCTCGCAAGGGAAACCAAACCACAGTCCGTGTAAACACAAAGGAACACACCACATTTTATATATATTTCACAAGTTACATAGCCAAATTTCCAAAAAACTGAAAAGAAATACAAGAGCCTGGGGCATACCCCGAGGTACAACTGAAGAAAATAAATAACTATCTACACTACACTGCTGGAGCTGCTACTACATAGCTGGAGGTACCGACCCTGCACTGCTACGACGCGGCTCTGAATTGGACGTCGGTCGTGAAACGTCCTCCTCGCTCTCACCTGTGGGGGTAGGGGTGAGCCTCGCTAGTCACTGGCTCAGTAGGGAACTCCCCCAACACCGAGCAAACTAAAACCACAGGTACGAAAGTAGTAAACAGTACCAACAATTTATAGAACAGCTAAGCAGGATATAAAAGCTGTAAAATTACTCACCGTCTGCCGACTACGTAAAACAACTGTAATAATTAAACGGCAAACCAGTACAGGTGTACAAGCTAAAGTAGAGACAGCCAACACGAGCCACGTGAACTGGTTCGCAACACCAGAAACTGACTCAGACAAGCTAACACAGGTCTACCTCTCAGTCTCGCAGCCACGGACGAAGGGTCCAGCTGCCGCTCCACGTGAAAAGGTCAAGCAACTGTGGAGACCAACTAAACACCACCACCTGCGGACCACACGGTCACAGGCCCATGCCTAACACCTCTAGAGATCCTGGCCCGGAACTCTCTAGAGTGAGGCACTGGAAAAGGACTAGCTGGGGTCCAGTACATCTACTGGTGTCTGTACCCCCAACTACGAGCGCGCTACAAGTGACTAAAGACAAACACAAGTGTCACTGTCCCACTGTCGTCTTTCCCTCAGCCGGACGTGCAACTCAAACACAAGAGTGAGGGTGTCCAGGTCAGACGACACAGACCTCGACGGTACAACACAAGTACCGGGACAAAGCTCCGAGCTAACAGTCTGGCTCACAAAGAACCTGGGGCACCCAACTGGAGAGGTAACCATGGTAGGTGTCGTACTACTTTCCACGTACACAAAACCACGTGCACGTCACACACAAACCACGTGAAACATCATGTAAACCACAAGTACCAATGGTCCACTACACGTGAACCCAACTAGACTCGCGTGAACAATACGCAACCACGAAAGTAAGCAAGTCACTGCATACTCCGTATGCTAAATACAGAAACCATGTGCACTCAGTGCACCTCAGGTGCCAACGCACCATTAATTATCGACAAATACCTTAAATAGTCATTTCTGCTTATATACAAGTAGGCGGCCACATCGACTACCGCTTACAGGAAGTAGACGTCAAGTGATCTGGCCGTCTATATCCCAGCTGATGAACCTGGCGACCAACGATGTTGACGCCAAGATCTTCAGCTTCTACTCCTGCAGAAACCCTAACCGATCCCACATGCATTCCTGATCCCGAAACCATTAAGAAAATAGGAGGAAACAGTTCCTCTAACTCCCATGCATTATAATTAAACTAAAACAACATGCTTTACTACTTAAAATCATCAAACCACCCATTATCCCGCATGGATACCATGACCCGAAATCACCATTTTCATGCAGATTCATGTTATCTAATTACATTAACACAACCTACAGGAACTACAAGGGTCATTCCCTACGTCAGAACGCGCTAAAACCTCCCGCAATCTCCCGGTTCACACCGAACCCTCCGCGAGCTCCCACGGGAATTGCACCACGCCACGGCGTTTCCTCGCGCGATTCGGCAACGCCACACGTCCCACGATCCTCCAAGCACCCTTCAGTACCTGTTGGAAGCTTTAGGAACACGGGGGCATGAAGCTGGGGCAAGGGAGAATGAGAACCAGGTGAAGAACCTGCTCTCGAGTGACCCTATAACCTGCAGAATTCTCAGGTTGGCGTCAACCCCTCTGCCGCCAATAGCAACCGCCACCCTAAACATCCACATCTAATGCCGCCAAGATCATGAAGTCAACGGCCACCTATCTGGACGCCAACAAGTCAGCGACCACCCCTGGCCACCAACTCCAACCCAACTGCAGCAGGTCCTATTTCATTTCAGGACCAAACTTGCACTTCACCTGAACAAACCACACATCCACACCACACATTCCACATAACCAACTCACACTGGCCTCGCAACGGCCGCCACAACCACAACACACATGATCTGCATGTATCCGAAAAGCACGCGACGTTACAAAAAGAGTCTTGTTTCCAGTTCTAAACACCACTTTCCGTAAGGGAAACAAGTAAAACAACATGGATATATTGTGGCATGGAAATCTAAGGAAAGATGACAACTAGAAGTGCAACACTTTCTGACAACATTTTCTTGCTTCTAATGGAATGATTTTCATAGTATGCTCGAGTCATAACATAAACCTTAGCTAAAGCATGATTACAAGGAATAGAACAACACTTCCATGGTTCTTTCCAGAATTAGAGACAAGTGTGTGTACAAGGTAAACACTTTAAACATGAGGTTCTTGTGTACGAAAAAGAAGCAAGAATGAAGGAAAGAAGGAAGAAGGAATCCTACAGAACATGGAACAAAAGGAAATATGGCTTTATACAAATGAAGAGACTATAAGCATGAAGTTATGAAAGTAGAGAAGAATCGTAGGAAGGAAACTACCTCTAGATATTCTGTTCATACTCAATACAATTTATATCCAACTTTACCTATCTAGCTTAACCTCAAGCTTTCTACTCATCCTCACAGGTCACTAGAGGATGTTGAAGACCATAACTATTTGAATCCTCAACCAATGCTCTGATACCATTCTGTCACGTCCCGTCATTTAATATAACTATAAATGTCGGAACGTGAACGAACGAGAAATCAAGAGTAAACTTTGAACTATTTGAGCAGAAAATTGCTCGGGAGCTCTACTAGATAAAAATTTAATAACTGACATTCTATGAATATTACAGGGTTTCCAATTTACAATCTCAAAAGTAAAATGTCGTCAAGGTTGGTCTCTCCACACACATATCTCGATGTCCCGCCTTCTAGAACTGTAGATACCTAGAAAAGTAGAATTTGATGAGCTAACTAGCCCAGTAGGATTCAAATTCTCAAATCAAAAGGATTAAACTATATGATGATCAAGGAAAAAGACTTGACTGATATCAAAGATGAACGAACAAGTATCTTAACATGATAGTGAAATTGGAATAGTGGTACTGAAATACAAAACATGCACAGGAATTCACAATGAATCTCATAGTCTGACTGATATATATATTCTCACAGGACAGGTAACATGATGACCATAATCAAATTGGTATTGATGCAATGCCAATGTAACACTCAGAAAAATTTCAATTGTTGAAAAACATGAATAAGGCGATTATTAGACTTTATTATTATTATTAATTTGAAATAATTAATATCTGGGATTAGTTAGTGTTAATAAACGTTACCCTAATGTCGTACTCAAAGGTGCACACTCCGACAGGGCGACATCGAAAAACTGTAACGAAATTAAAATCTAAGAACACCACAATTCCCAGAAAAATGTGGTGATATCAAAAATGTAAATATCAAGATTTATTGACGTAAGGATTTCGAGATTAAGTCGACGCAACTATTTTCTGGGTAATTTTTCACCATGTGTAAAATAAATTTTAAAAATTAAACTAAAATCACCATAATTTGTAAAATCATTACATTAGCTTATGGATGAAATTTCAACACAAATTGACATTATTTGAATGGGTTTATAAGAGGATTTTTGAACCAGCAGAATTATGGATCAATTACGGTAAGGATTTCTGGGAATTTTAGTGTACTTACGCGCTAGAAAAGCCACCTTACTTAAGTGAAAGCTTCACACGTTAACCCCTTATGTGTTAAACTGGGGAGAGTGCATGCAAAACGTGTCAATAGTAAAAACCAAACGGTTTTTACTGCTCCACTTAGGCGGGTGAGGTGCCATCGTGCATGAGAACTCTGATGTTCTATAAAAGCCCTTCACCAGCTGACATTCAAGTCTTTCTCTCCTCCACCTCTGCCGCTCTTGGTCGTTCCTTTGCATTGGGATGTGCTGCTACTATCGTTGTTTGGAGGAGATCAAACCTATTGTTGTGTGCTGTTGCTGCTTGACCTACGAAGGATCACCACTTCTTCAGTGTACCTGTTAAAGCTACCATACGTGCAAACTTTCCATTCCATCCTTTTGTTATGTGGATATCTATATATATTAAGGAGGAACTCATACTCCTCAAGAAAGCTAGGATTCATTTCCTATTCTCTTCTTCTTCCTTCCACATATCAGCCTTGAATCATTGGTGTGAAGTAATATATCACCAAGAGTATGCTATTTTCCATATTCGGAAGGTAGTTCCATGATAGGAATTGAATCTTTCATCATGTTTAAATTAGTGTTTAGTCATGGGATGCAATACATCACTTCTTTTCCCATCTTAACCTGTTTTAATTTGGAACCATGTTGTAGGATTCATTTTCTCCTTCCTTACTCTTGTCTAGATCTCCATATGCTAAAGAATCCATGTTAAGTGTTTTACCTTATATCTATTCTGATTGGTGTTGCTGAAACCAGTAGAAATAATTTTCTTTTATGTAATCATGTCTCCTTCTTTGGTTAGAATCTTGAGTAAAGTGTCTACCATACTCACCCCTTGATTTGTGTTCTATAAAGATCATTAGGTATGCCTTTCTGTCCATTGTGCTCATGTTTTAGTTAATACTCATGCCTTAGGCAAGTGTACTTGTAAATGATTTCTTAATAGATGCAAGGAAAAATCTCTTAGAAGGGTTATATATACAATAATATTTTTTTCATAAGTTTTTCATACCACCCATGTTGTAGGATTCTTCTTATTCTTCTTCTTTCCTTCTGACTGTGTTCTGGAAGCAGTGGTAGTGTCGACCTATCTATCCAGTAGTGTCGACCTATCTATCCAGTAGTGTCGACCTATCTGTCCAGTGGTGTTGACCTATCTGTCCAGTAGTGTTGAACTGTCTGTCCAGTAGTGTCGGCCTATCTGTCCAGTAGTGTCGACCTATCTGTCCAGTAGTGTCGACCTGTCTTCAACACAACATGTATATCTTTGTGAGGGATTATTCTTTTGTCATCCATATCTAGCTATGAATTATTCTTAAAAACCCCAAGATTGATTGTTTTCTACATGGTTACAACCTTTTGGAATCATTGGTATTAATCTCTAAACCTTTGTTACATGTGAAATCTTGAATACTTGTGTACCCCAATTGAACCATTACAAGAGTGAGTGTGTTATGATGACAAGTTGTGAGTCTTGGACTCATTTAAGAATTATGCCTGGCAAATAAGGGCTGGTTCAGTCCTGGGGAGAGCACCCGAATTCGTTAGTGGCCGCGCGGGAACGATGAGGGCAAGTGGATGTTGGCATACATCACTCGTGTTGATTAGTCATCATGTCATACTTGTGTGTGTGAAAGTGTGTATGATTCTGACTTCAAGTAATATTCTGAGTTATTGAACTTGCCTGTAAGTTATTCTTATTTTATATGTGTTATTGAAGTGACCCATTTGTTCATTATCTTGAACTCTCAGTGCTAGCAATCTATACATGTTCTTACCCTGAGTATATACATTTGAATCCTTTCTATTTAAAAGGAACTGAATTCTACTGGGCTAGTTAGCTCATTCATCCTACCATTTTCAGGTGAACAAGATGGGAGTGAAGGCTAAAGGGGATTGGTGTGTTGAGTGGACCATTCATAATCAAACAACTTGTTTTCTTTTATTCTCTTATAGTTTGGTTGGGATGTATTAATGTACAGTTTACCTCTATCTGCTCCTCATGTAGACTACAAGGAGGAGTATCATGTAATAAGTTTCCACAAAACTAGTCGTGTATACCTAAACTTTTATGTTAATTCTTGTACTTAATATCTGTCATATTCTATAAATAGAATTTTACTAGGACGTGACAGCCAAACATCCCTGCGTCCTTTATCATTCTGCGTGATTCGTAAATGAATTCGGGTGCTCCTCCTAGAACTGGACCAGCCCTATTTACACAGGCATAATAATCATGTGGGATCCAAGGACCCAATAACTGTCATCATAACTTAATCATAACCAACAGAGGTACTCAAATATCCAAACTCTCATGACATCAGGTTTATGAACTCAAGTTACTAAATATAGGGAGTTTTAACCAACTAGATGGTACTTGTATTTGGAAAACTCAAGAGTAATTCAAAGAAGGATAAAGGACACAATGTGGATGATCTTTGTAGTGATATAACAGTAAATACTCAAAGGAATAAAGATGGTAGCTTACTAGGCATATGGATTGAAGTATTAGCAAGAGACTGAGCAAAGGAAGGTGCTGGAACACTGGCCAGAACAGTGGTTGTGGATAGCCAGGAGGTAGTTGTCGATAGGTGATGGCATCCAGAAGTCAATTTCTGGTTCTGGGACAGTGCCTGTCGACAGACATGGTCTGTCTGTTGACAGGGCAGTGTGTCTATTGATAAGCAGGGTCCATCTGTCGACAGTTACTGCTGTTTCCAGCAACCTGGAGTTCTGGAAGCCTGGGGTCTGTTGACAGGTACTTCCTATCTATCGATAGCCGCTAGTTCCACTTCCAGAAATGACTCTATGTTTACTCTAAAAACTTTAACCATGGAATCTATGGATCAAAGTATGAGTAATATCAAATGGAAAGACTTATTTATAGCCTTCACTACTGTTTTATGTTCTGAACAAGGTGACACATAGGATGACAATCTCTATACAAGTCTAGCTAGAAACTTAGCATAACATGATACTGGAAGAATATAACTCCTATAACAACTGCTATAAAGGAGGATTCCTACATGATAGAAACATAATTCCAGAAATATTTAAGGAGTCAAACAAAAACTTGAAGGTACAAACATTCATACAGAAGATGTACACACTTAAGTAAGAAAGGTGGACAAATTCCAAGGCTACATGTACATAGCTATGGGCTCTCTAGTAGAAGATGAAGGTATGAAGAGAGGATGGAACCCTGCAGACACACATACTAAAACATGATTACAAGAGATGGACACATAGTTCTTATGAGAATTTACAAGTTTAAAGGCAAGTATGTAGGTGATCATGAACTGTTCAACAGGGTTAGAAGACAAGGATTGAGAAAAGAAAAGAGAATAGAATAGAGAAGAGAATCCTACCTAACTAGAAGAAGATGAAGCCTTCCCTTTGAAGAGTTCACAACCAACAGGAAAAGATGGCACTGGGGTGCAGTTGTTGCAGTCTACGGATAGCTACAACTTGGAGCTCCTCAGGTACAATCAGTGGAGGCAGTAGATTTAGCAGTAGCAGCTCCCTCACAACAATGGCAGCAAAAGAAACAGTAAGAACAAGAGTGGGTGCAAGAACAGGGAAGAGGCAAGAGCAAGAAGGGAATCCCACATGATGGGTGAAGGGAGGCTTTTATAAGCCCCCACCCTTCACGCATGCTTGGCACGTCGGCCATGCATGTGTCAAGGTATAAACACCTTAAACCTATCAAAGCCACCTGGTCCATGCAACCATCTCATGGTTACACCTAATGGTGGGACGTGTAAGATGTTTAGGCCATGGGTTATTGCTTACGTAGCCCTCATACGTAAGCAAGAAAAACCCACAAAAATGCTTACCATAAATGGGCAATAATTCAACTAGCCCACTTAACCTTAGGTTTCAGTATCCAAATGGTGTTCCAACAAGTTAAAATTTCATCCATAGGCTAATGAAAAGGTTTTACAAATTATGGTGATTTTAGTTTAATTTTTAGAATTTATTTTACACTTGGTGAAAAATCACCCGAAAAATAGTTGTGTCGACTTAATCTCGATATCCGCACGTCAATAATTTCGAATATGTACATTTCTGATATCACCATATTTTTCTGGGAATTATGGTGTTCTTAGATTCCATTTTCGTTACAGAATTCCAGTGTCGCTATGTCGGAGCGCACACCTCTAAGTACAGCACTTGAAATATCATTTATTATCTCTAATAAATCTTAAATTAAGACTAATTACATTCCATGAAAATAATTATGTTTAATAATTAAATTGTTCACATTTCATAATAAATAAAAATTTCAGGGTGTTACATACCAGGTCACTGTTCAAGGGAGCCACCGGGTCATTTTGCTACAGAATCAACATTTTTTATGGATTTTTTTGAGTTTACGCTAGTTTATTAATGCCACCGGCTCATCGGAGTCACTAGTTCATTTTTCCACTGGTCCAAGATATGAAAATCACATCGAAGAAAAATTGTCAGCTCAAAGTGTGGGGGAAAAATCCTACAGCACCTCCTCTTATTTTGCAAGTTGGGGAGTTGCACGGTATCCACCAACCACAATGGAGACAGTACCAACATCATAGTGAATGCCATAAGCATCACCACCATAGCACACGACACCAATTTTCGAGGCACGCTTACGAGAGAACTGGTATACGCTGAGACCAAAAGGATGGGGCAAACACATGTAAACCTTGCTATCAACATAAAATATTATTTGTTGTTTACCCTCTTTTATAGCACTTGTTCATGGACTGGTGGCTACAATAGCCATCGAATCACATATGCTAAACAAAAAGGAG
The DNA here is from genome assembly GCA_014218235.1 of Colocasia esculenta. Lineage (NCBI taxonomy): Eukaryota > Viridiplantae > Streptophyta > Magnoliopsida > Alismatales > Araceae > Colocasia > Colocasia esculenta. The sequence goes on along the minus strand of CM024759.1, from coordinate 5,590,738 downwards.
GACTTGAAGATGAATCGGTGGGGTGAAGCTATGATACAGTGGCACTGTACAGGGCCAACGAATCAAGCTGAAATGGTGCTTAAAAGAGGGGGGATTGGTGAAATGGTGGAGGAAAAAGATGATACGGTGGCACTGCGTAGAGTCACCGAATCACTTGAAATTGTGCTAAAAAAACAAAAGGGAAAAAAAGTGAAACAGTTGGGGGGGAAAGAGGTGATATGGTGGCACTGTGCAGGGCCACCAAATCAAAGCAACTCGTGACCAACAGAGGGGGAAACGACCCAAAAATTTTAGGGTTTAAGGGATAAAATAGTACTTTTAGGGGACTTGTCACGTCCTAATAAATCACTATTTATCAGAAAACAAACTTAAGAAATAGAACTTAGATTATACAAACATCTCTCATTATTATAGCAAAAGCTTTACATACATAACACTCCTCATTACAATTCACAGGAGTGAGAAAAGAGACTTAATAACATTTCCATTCTTCTGACTACAATACTAGAAAGGAATCTAAGGGACTCCACCGCTCAACACACCCTTTTAAGAGCTAGGCTCATCATGTTCACCTAAAACAGTAAGATTTAATGAGATAAAGTGCCCATTATGATTCATCCTCTTATCATAAGATTAAGATAACCAATGAATTAGGTACTATACACAACTGATAATTGTATTGAATAAAGTTTGTATAGAAATGAGTTCAATATGATAATCAGGTTCTGGTTCAAGTAAGAAACACATAACCATCTCATGACATAATTAATTGATGACCAATCAAGTAAGTACGATGTAATGCCAAACATCCAGTAGATCCAATATTGTTCTGTACGACCAGTAAACGAGTTCGGGTGCTCCTCTCGGAACTGGATCAGCCCCACTTGCACAGACATTTATCTCAAATGAGTCTCAAGACCCAAGGTTGTCATCACGAATCATTTCTGTTAAACATTCATGTATGGTACACAACTACTCAAAATCTCACATGTAACAAAGGTTTATGAGTCAATGCCAATGACTTCAGAAGGTTGTAGCCATGTAGGAATCAATTATACTTGAGCGTGTTCAAGAACAATCCATGGTTGGATGTGGATGACAATTAAATGATCTCTCACAGTGGTACATTAGTTAGAATCCAAGAAAATGAGGAAAACAACTTGTTTGGTTGATACCAAAGTGTCACCTTGGGTTGGACAAGGAGTGGGTCTGGTTAACATAACAAAGTAGTGTATGTCGACAACCACTGATCATCCAGAACCAAATTCTGGAATCTGGTCCCTTCCAGATGAATTCTATATGTTGTCATCTACTAGTGGTTCTGAATTTATGGGTTCTGGAAGCATGATATCTGTCGACAGATGGGTTCTAACTGTCGATAGTCGCAAGTTGATCTTTCAGAAATGGTGTAACACTACCTCAGGAGGTTTTTCTAAGTATTCCTATGATTTGATGTATGATTAACAACACCTAATGGATCTTATTTACATTTCTAAACACCACTTATATGAAGGAAAACAATAGAACAATAGGAGTACAATCTTTACACATGGGTGGCATGAAAACTTATGAAAGGATGATTACTGTATATACAACACTTCTAATAAAATTTTCCTTGCATCTAGTAGGAAGTTCTCCACAAGTAGCTTGGATAAGACATGAACATTAGCTAAAGCATGATTACAACGAATAAGAAAAACATTCCTAAGGATGTTTACAGAACCCAATTCAAAGTATGAACGTGGTAAACACTTAAACACGAAGTTCCTGGAGACAAGAACGAAACAATCGTACTTGATTTAGGAAAGATGAAGGTCCTTCTCCTCTCCTCAACGGAGGAACCAACAGTAACAACATGAAGAAGGAAGAGTTGTGGAAGTAGCAGCCACAGCAGGTGCAGTAGTAGGAGTAGCAGCAGCAACAACTACAATAGGAGCAGTAGCTACAGCTACAGTAGGAGCAGCATCAGCAACTACGGCAAGAGCAGCAGCAGCAACAGTTGAACGTTTGAGCAAGTGGGTAAAAACCAATACGAATGGTTAAGGGGAGGTTTAAATCCTTGCCCAGACTTCATGCATATATGGCACGCAGCCATACACTTGCCACCGTAAAACCCCATTTGGTTTTACAACAGCCACGTTGACCTTGGAGTTTTACCCTTCTCACATGTATTAAGATACGTGTAAGCCTCTTACCCAAGGTGTAAGCAGTCTTACATAGCCCATACTACGTAAGCAAAAAAAATCAAGAAAATGGGTTACGTAAAAAGGGGTTAATTCAGCTGGTCCAATTCTCTCTACACTTTTGGATCCAAATGAAGTCTAAACAAGTTGAAATTCCAAACATAAGCTAATCGGAAGATTTTACAAATTATGGTAATTTTAGTTTAATTTTTGAAATTAAATTTTTATCCAACAAAATTGCCTGAAAAATCATTGTGTCGACTTAATCCTGATATCCATACGTCAATAATTCTGGATATTTACATTTCTAAAACCAGCATATTTTTCTGGAAGTTATGGTCTTTTCGAATTTCAATTTCGTTACAGAATTTTGGTGACGCCCCGTCGGAGTGCGCACCTCTGAATATAATACTGTAATATTATTATTGATACAAAGATAATTCCTAAAATAAAGATAATCATATCTCATGAAAGTGATTGTGTTTGACAACCAAAATCATCACATTTTTCTAAATTTTTAATTAATAAAATTTTGGGATGTTACATGACTAAAAAAAGTTAAATACTTGTCCGTTGAACAACTAATGCTCCTCACGTGGGGAAGGCAAGGGATTAGTGTAGACTTCTGGACAAAACATTGGGGCTACTGTTGTGTAAAATAAAGAACTCAAGAAGAGTTGAACCACGAATTAAAAATAAGAGAAGGTGACAAAGTTTCTCTGAAGATCCATTGGATCGGACAAAGGGGAGAAACTCATTACACATAATATTATATGGGTCCCTCTCACTTTGGAATGGGCATATGATCAGACAGAGAGGAGAGACTCATTACACAGATGTGAGTTGACAATAGCAAGGCGCACCGAGTGAATTGAGGGGGCCTAGCCAATGTTGCCTTGGGAGCGCTCCTGCTCAGACGAGAGATTCTCTCGACTATCTTGGATTCACCTGAACGTGTCTTGATCTTTCTCGAGATAAAGGTGAACTCGGTCGGTTCTCCTAACATAATGGGGCTACGAGCCTCAATTCTCCCCCTGAGGTCCCATGGCTCTAGGGCTATAAATGGAGCGAATACAAAATAAAGATAAGTTTTTCATTTCTATTCGTTTCAAATAAGATTCGGATATGGAATGAATAATTTAATCTGAAATTTTTTAGATTCGGAGTGGATATAAATTTTATTTATTTTAGAAACACAAGTTTCAAAAAAGAGACATTAGGTGATTTAAAAATAAAAAATTTTAATCAAAAATTAAAAATAATACGAACATCACAAACAATCTCTAAACAAAAGGAGCACCTGTGAGTCTCTTCCTTGACGAAGAAACCATTATATGGCCCATCTTTTGAACTAAAAAGGGCCTCACACTTCCTATGCGTGTGTGTATATATATATATTCATTTTGTTATGTATTTTCTCTTTATTGTCCTCACATTTCCCATCTGAAAGCATTGCTATCGTGTGAAAGAGATATTAGGTGATCTATAAATTTAAAAACATTTATAAAATTCTAAAAATAATATGAGTGTCACAAATAATTTCTAAATAAAAAAATATTCATATAATGAGAGAAAAATAATACTGCACCGAGATGGGCAAGTGAACCGACATTGGAGCACCGGTGAGTCTCGTCCTCGACCAGAAACACCAGTAGCCATCTTTCGAACTAAAAAGAGTCTGACATTATATATATATATGTATTTTTTATTTTCTAAAATGCACCTATTATTGTTTGCCCGGACGTTGGACGCTTTTTGAGTAAATTTTGGAAAGTGTACGTTCGACGCTTTTTGAGTAAATTTTGGAAAGTGTTGTTTCCGTTTTGGGTTCTCCGCACTTCTCACAGTGCCCAGGCTCTGAAAAAGCACCCCCCAGGCTCTGAAAAAGCCAACTGCCCCACCCCCCCTACTCCTCCTTTCTCCTTCCTGCATTACGCCAACCTCCTCTTCTCCTCCCCTCTTCGCCAATCGCCATCACCCCCAGGCTTTGAAAAAGCACCCCCAGGCTCTGAAAAAGCCACCTGTCCCACCCCCTCCTCCTCCTCTTCTTTCTCCTTCCTGCATTACGCTACTGCCAACCTCCTCTTCGCCATCACCCCCAGGCTCTGAAAAAACCTTGCCGTCGCAGCCTCGCCCTCGCCCTCGCAGTGTCGCCCTCGCCCTCGCACCGTCCCCCTAGCCCTCGCAGCCTCGCCCTCGCCCTCGCACCTTCCCCCTTGCCCTCGCACCGTCCCCCTTGCCCTCGCCGCGTCGCCCTCGCAGTGTCGCAGTCGCATCTTCCGTGCATCGCCGTCGCAGACTCCCTTTTAGTTCGAGTTCTACCTCTCCGATTCTGAGTCCAAGCTCCTCCTCACCAACCCCGAGGGCAACCACGCCGCCGCCAAGCTCCGCCTTCCCCAGGCCACCGCTTCCCTCCCGAGGCCCTCCGTCCCCGTCAACATCGCGTCCTTCCGTATTCTCTCCGAGACAGGGGTGGAACGGGAACCTTCGCCGGACATCTCCAACGAGTCCTCTGACGAGGCGCTCTTCCTACACACCTCCGGCATCATAAACCGGCCCAAGGGCGTCCCCCTCACCCAGTTCAATCTTGCCGCGCACGTTAACGGGGAGGTGTGCATTTTCCTGCTCTTCTTCTCTGTCCACGTCTACATCGCCGCCATGAAGAAGAGCCGCGAGCTGCTCCAGGGGCGGACCCGTATGGCTCTCGTTCTCGTGCTGAGGTACCTCGGCACCGGCGCTACCCCTGTGATTTAGGCTGGTGACTGGTTGAGACACAGTCGTCTGTTGTTCCGTGTTTCTGCACTCGGATCATTTCCCTTGCATTCCGTGGGCTATTCATTGGCTCTTCCGTTAACCTTCCACTTTCTGCAGGGTGTGCTACTCTTACCCACCACTGATCAGAGAGTGATTCGTGAACTCCCCTGTTTGAGCAAGTTTTTTTTTTCTTTTTTTAAACTTCCTTACAGAGAACTGTCGTCCACCCCCCACCATTGTCTGATGAAAGGGCTAAGCACTTTTTGTGATATCTTTGCATCCTTGCCGTTAGCTGTCTTCATGAGTGCATGCAGCGTGATGATCCTCTTGATTTTAAAGGGGAAAAAATGGACAGAGCATGCCGTTTGACGCTAACTACAACTCTGAGCTCGAGTATAGAACCAGATTACAAAGTCAGTTCAGTCCCAGCTGACAACCATGAGAACATTTTGATACATTTCCTTAATTTATAGGTCAGGAAACTAATTTCCTTCAGTTCTCATTCAAGGTGTTAACAGTAGATAGGTCTCTTGTATTATGCTAAAAGGGCAGACTAGTTTTTGAAAATGCTTACTAGGCTTAGAGTGAGCAAAGAAATATTCAAACAAGTGCTAAAGTATCTAGTATTATCTTGATGTCTTTTTAAGCATATAAACTTGTGAAAATTAGTGTCCTCATCATGTGATTTGGATCAGAAGAGGTAACGAATTATAGGGTTTTATTGGATTGCTTATCCCACTATATAGCATATATATATTTTTTCTAGAAGCCAACTGGTGGTAGGATCGAACAGCACTATTTGTCAGATTTAAGGTCATGACTGCATTTGCAGCTAGCACATAATTTTTTTGTCACTTATCTTTTTCGTTACTGCTTAAGTTCTTGATACACTGGAAGTTTACCATCAAATGGCATTTGAATTTTATTCTTTTTGCACCATGCAGAAGGCTTCTGATCCAGTTGCAAGTATGCGTGTGGATAAAGCCCACTCTGAGCTTAAAAAATATTGTAAGAAATACAATCTTTTGAAGATATGCATTTGTCATATGCCAATTCTTCGGGTGGTAAAAGTTGAAGGAAAGCAGTGGACATTTTTCTGAGGATGCATATTTTTGTTGGTATGTAGGATAGCCGTTCTATCAATGAGATTCTTGACAACGATAAAGAGTGGCAAAACTTTTTTCTTCCCACTGAAAGATCCATTGCAAGGGCACACTTATGGGTATGTATACTGTATATAAGCTTGCATTCCATCTCTAAATGTATTGTTCTAAAGGTCTGCATTGATTATCTCATCTCAATGTAGTGCTATTGGAAAACAGTGGTGTCATTTGATGGGTCCATTCTAAATATCTTGTTCAAGGAACGTCATGTGAAACATTGTAGTTATACAAAGGTAATCCTTAAACAACATTTCTTTTTGGTATTCTGATTATACCAATTGTCAACCGCAAATGATTTTCCAATCGAACTCATTTTCAGATACAAATGGATAAAGCATGGACATTCAAGGAAGCATTTTCTCTACCATCCACCGAGTTCCTAGATGGAGCAGTTAAGGTTTGTCATGTACCTTTGATGTTGAAGGAAATTAAACTTTTATTTTGCCTATAGTTTCTATTAATTAACTTGAAAAGAAAAGCTTTTTTCCCGAGAAGATGGGTGAACTGCAACCACAATTCTATTATAGAAAATAAATAGAGGAGGTGCAGTCAATGAATAGGTGAGGTGAGATTCCTCAACCTAGTTGAAAGCCGTAAAACACATAAAAAGAGCAAATTAGTTTCTGGCTACAACCTGACTCTCATGACTGTAGACACCTATTTCTGACTCATAAGTTGAGTCAGTTTTTTTGTCACATCATTGACGCTCGCATTGGCTCATCATTGCTAAGTTGGATTTATCCGATCATAGAAGCTTTCCATTAGTTCATTACTCTGGTGGGTTCTTCATGGTCTAATCAATCAATTTTCATCATTATTTCATAGCTCTCTAAGTTGGGAATCCAACGCCGCAAGCCGTGTGCCAATCTGATGCTCATGTAAGGATAAATAATATTTTGAATAAGTCATATGTTGAAATATCCTGAAGGCGCCAAACCCCTTGTTGTGTAAATGTAATAAGGCGACGTCTTTCTTGTCGCGTTCACATCCTCATTCAGATTGTCTTTAGAATCAATCGATTATTTCAAGAAGGCGACGGGTCGATATGTCGCGTTTTTTATTGGTCTTTAAATTCCTTGAAAATTTGCTAGAAAATCCTTCAGGACTTCCTTTTAAGGAAGACGATGTATCGAGGCATCGCGACTTGGTAGCGACAGGAGGACCATCGCGCTCTGTTTTCCTTCCGTGCACATACAATGTGGCTTTCCTAGTTCGTCTCTGACCCTTGCCATTCATGAATAATCTGACTTTTGACGGGTCTAGAGGTCTTCAAATATTGTCAAATTTGAAGAAAACCTTCTTCAAAACCTCCTTGTCACATTCTAACTCTTCTTGCACAACCATAATTGCCTAAACTCGGATGCCACCTTATTCTTCTCCTAACCCGTTCAGGAATAATTGATTATAAAGGTGTCCATAGGGCACGGTTTTGGGAGCTCTTGGCATCAGCTTCTTTTTCTCCTCGAGGGCTACAAATCTTCAGAAAACCTTTCAGCCTTCAGACGACTAGGAAGTGCCCACCAGGGCATTTTCTTCCCCTCTCTCATATTCTCTATCTTTCTTCCAATTTTCTTCATGCATGCTTGTTTAGTTTTGTTTTTTTTTCGTAGTTTGTCATTAGATCACATCTCACACACCCCTCAAAGGTGTTAAAACACCAACCCCCACGTAAGTTCCCTCTATATTGTCATGTTTTTCATATCTTTTGGGATTGGTGCTTCACAAATCAAGTGTCTAATGGGTGTTTCTCTGTTTTGATGTTGTCGGCAGGTTCTTAAAGGCACTACAAGCACGAGGCTCTTGTTCCTTGGCTATTTGAGGAGCAAGAAGAGAAAAATACACAGTCTACCTGCTCTGTTGTAGAAGGCGACACATAACTGGTCGTGTTCATTGATAATGCAACGATTTCCTTGACGCTACCTTCGAACCAGGTTCTTTTCTGCAACCTTTTCTTATTTTCAAGGTATTTAGCACTTCTGCTCATATAATCATCCTTTTGCAACTATTTTGGTGGCGATTACTGTCCTTTTAGCATATTCTTTAATATCTTCATCATCTTTTATTTGGGGATCAATTCCCGTGAATACAATGACATTCTGCCAACTACTAGGAGAGACACCATTAATGTGCCTGCCCTATAGGAAAAGCAAATATAAAGCTCAAAGACAAATGTTCTGAATATAAATTTTGCTACCTCGGAAGATGAGACCGTTCCTTTCCCTCTAGACCCTCCACCCGACTGCTAAGTAGCTGAGTGCATTCCAAGGTAGACTTTTTATCCATGTTAATACCAACAATAGGGTTCTTATCAAAAATAAATTTTTAGCCCCGTGCACACTGCAAAGGAACATAAAATGAACATAAGGGGTCCGAAGCTAAGAAACTCTTCCTTCAGGGAAAAGTAAGGTATCATAAGCATATTGGAGATTGGTTATCATAGAAGGTACTAGAGAAGTTTGAATCCCATGAACCCATCCAGTGTTCTGCCTTGTTAAGCATTCTGCTTAATATATTAGCTACCAGAACATACAGCAGTGGTGCCTTGGAGGCCGAAAGAATACTAGGAAGGTTTGATTAATGGCTCCACACCCACCTTTCAATGAGACCATCTCTGTAACAGCTTTAAATAAGTCATCTTTGGCAGTTTACCAAAAGTCTGGAAAAAGGAAAATGGGGAAGCCGTCAGGACATGGTGCCTTTTCTCTTCCCAGGCTAAAACTAGCTGCCTTGACTTCATCTATTGATACCTCTGTCAAAAGAGGCATACGTTGTCTCACTAATTTTTTAGCTTCCATATCTTCCCATCTTGGAAAAGGTCTATGCTCAGGTTCAATTTTCAAACTACTCCTTGTAGAAGGCAATGATCTCATTTGTAATTGCTTGCTCATCCATCTAGAAATACGCGACAATAAACCGATGGTTATAGTTAGGACTGTTCATGGTTTGAATCGGTTCGAGTTCAGATCATTTTCGGGTCAACCCGAATCAAATCGAACTCTAGTAAGATCCGAACCGAGCCCAGCCGAGCCAAGTTGAAAATGACCCGAACCGAACCGAATTAGTTTGGTTTGGATCTGTTCAGTCCATCGGTTTGCACCTGCTGGGCATTTTTTGGGGGCTGTTCAGGTTTACAAATCGTTGGTTTGGGCCTGTTAGGTTTTTTTTTTTGAACTATTCACATAAGGAGATCATCAATTTGGGCCTGTTGGGGTTCTTTTTGGACTGTTCACATATAGATAATGTTATTATATATACAATATATATATACATACAATATATATATACATACAATATATATATACATACAATATATATTTATATTATATAATTTGAATTGTTCACATAATAACAGTCTAACAATGTGAATTGAACAGCAACATGGATATGTAATATGTAAGAACTTCCAAAAAACATAAAATGCCTTCTTAGAAGAAGTATATACATAATGTGACTTCCTAAGTCCAAAAGACGAATTACATCAAGAGAAAATTGCATCCACACTAATCCACCAATCATCATCATAAACATTAGATTTTCCCAGCAATTCACTATGAAGGGGTAACCTGTTAGGGATGATAGTATTAGTATTAGCACAAAAGATTGAAATGCCCAAAGCCTTCATTAGCTTAAGAAGGCATTTTGTTGTCAGCCTTAGGACAGAGATAAAAAAAGATCATATTACTTTACCAGATAACGAACACAGCACGAAATCCCTCCTGTTGCTGTCAAGAGTCCCATTACGATGCTGCAATCACAAACAAGAACTTTTGCATTTATTATACATTTGGGTTAAATGAGTATTTATTTTCTCTTATTTTTTTTCTATTTTATATTCTATGCCAACATTGATTTAAAACCAATGACAAATTCTGTGGAACCTATGGAAAGTAAAGCGCCTGATTGTTTTACATAATAAAATTTTATTAGGAGTATTCATACAAGCAATATAATATTCTTTAAGTATTCTGGAGGACACAAGGAATTAAAAAGAATAATGCTCATTTTACAAAATCTCTCTGAAAGTAGAACAACAGAAGGTGTGATATTACTTATTATGAGGGTACACAGAAATATCAGTAATGCGAGGCACATTCTAAAATACAAAATATACTGTATAAATTTATGGGTTTCTTTACATATTACCGGCTAAAATCCATCAACGTTTCAAGTGTCATGATGTAATCTTCATATTTCCTAAAAATCCCTTGAAGTCTCCCGTCGTTCCTAAAAAAACCCTGTCATCTAATTCCATTAAAGATAATGAAGTTAACTAGAGTTAAACTAGACCCTACATAGAAAATGTCAATTTTCTCCTTGTGTTATAGATACTAATTGTGTAGAGAGCTAGGTAATCCCTTTGACAACTCCAACATCCTCCCTCTCTCTCTCTCTCTCTTTCCCCACCAGCTTCAGCACTTCTCTCCCGCACCGCATTGGCCCATCGCTGCTCGTCAGATTACCCCACCTCAGCCTTCATCTCTGCTTGATTTCCCTTGCCCCCACCTCCATCGGAGCCTGCCCACCACTCATGTAACGTCCTAACGCGGAATATCGGAGCGGAATTACATTTATTAAATAGTACAGAGCGATAAATAAATGACAAACCATTGTACAATTGGAATAATATCAAATAAAATCCAATTTCATTCATAATCCATCAACTAACTAGTACATCATCACATCAGAGCCAAAACTAGGGTCCAGAGTACTTTATTTCGAATCCAACTATTACATATCGACTGACTAAAGATTGACTCATAACTATACTAACTAACTAATTACTAAGTGATGGTAGCTGAACGGTCACTCCTGGACATCGTCCTCATTCCCTTCCTCGTGAGTATGGTCATCTCCATCTGACTCACCTGAACACATGAATAAATACGCAGGATTAGCGAATAACGTCCAGTAGGACTTAATATCTCATGTAAACAAGCATGTTTTAAATAATTAATGTCTTAAAAAGATAGGATAACTAAAGAGAACGGTCAAATATAGTCAAGAGAGTAATGTAACATAGTAACGAGAACAATAACACTTTCAAGAGGTATCGCACATCAAACAGGATAACAGATTGGCCACATAACGAGAATAGCTAGCAAGTAAAGTTGCACACAGTGCACTAGTCACGATATCAAGCGTTGGTCGATATTCTTTCAACCACAAGTTTAAGTATTATATACAAAGAATGTTTGTGGATTGCCATAGATCAAATCTTGCGTGTCATGCGTTAGGTGTATGCCAAACACCCTGATCATTAGACCCTCGCGAGTTATAGCCTTTCAAGTGCTCCTCCCAAGGACCAGATCGGACCCTTATAATGTTGCCTAGCATAGTCATGTTTTTATCTTAGACAATCACAAAATGGCCAAGAGAGTACCAAGAATAGATGAGAGTAGTAGACGAACTAGACGAGAGTGTAGAGAGAATGTGAACAGATGAGAGTACAAGAATGGCAGATGAGACAGTGGTATAGTCATAAAACAACGTTAAGCATCGATAATAACAGTTGCATGGTACACCGTCGTGTGTCGGCAGTCTGGTAGAAGTCACTACCGCCCACTAGCCGTGCTATAATCACAGGCTAGATGGTCTAGCGTGATCACAAGGTAAGAGAGAGACACTAAGGTTACGGATCGTACTGATCCCTAAGGGTGTAACAAGTTTTAGGGTACAACCAGCTCGTCGGCTAAGGACGTGCGCCAAAGCTAAGAAGACTTACGGAGGTCTTGACAAGGATTTCTTGGTCCAGTCAAGAGTCTTCCCAATGGAGAGGTGGTCCAAGCCAAGAGAGTGTGTGTAGAAACGTTGTCCGTCTTGCCTCGAGTCCTCGAGGCAGAGGGACACGATCACGGTATTCAAATCTCGCGAGTAAAACGAAGACAATTGTAAATAATTAAATAGGGAAATTTAGTAATTAATTTCACTTAATTATCAGATACATTATCGAGTAAATTAATAAGGTTTCATGGCAAACATGATTGTTTGTGTGTGTAAGTGTAAGAAATCAAGAGATCAAGTATAATGTGCACACAACTTTTAAATTAATCAATCTCATGAAATATTGCCCATTTATATTTAATAAGTCAAAATTATTCATGACCATGTTGATTTTACACTAGGCATGGTTAATTTGACATAATTAACAGGGGTATAAGTGAAAAATTCATTGTTGGCCGAAATCTTGAAATCGCGGCGGGTATACCCGTCGTGATTCAAGTCGCGACGGGCGGTTCGAGCGCGACAACTGAATCGGCCGGCCTGGCTCGATTCGGAACGGAATCGCTGCGACAGCAGCCGCCGCGTTTCTAACGCGACGGACCTACCGGCCGCGTCCTTTCTGTTATCGCGACGGATCGCGCCGCCGCGATTACAGAAAGGCAGACCGACCCAGGAAAAGGGGATTTAGCCCTTTTTGGGTTGGTTCCTTCCCTCCCATACGTGATACTTGTTCACTTTAAAATCGCTATAAAATCACATGAAGCTCCATAAATCATGAAATTAATTTTAAACGAGAGTGGACATGAAGATCTATCATTGGTCACGATTAATTAGAAAATAGCTATGGATAGAGCATGCTTTGACTAGGTTACTTCTTGTTAACATAAACATGCACAGTCGAGAACAACAATTTAATTCGCCATGGATACAAGATGAAATTTAGGGCAAATAGGGGCGTTTGAAAGCTAAGACCACATAGTATTTATGATATTTAATTCAGGACATGGAATCGAGTACATGCAAGGATTCAGAGCAAACAAGTGGGTTTGGGTACAAGTTGATAACATGATTTCATGTATTTAATTCGCTCTTATGGATGAACGAAAACGATCGAAACCAGAGGGCTTTTGAAGGGGATCATGAAGACTATCTAGGGTAATTTTTACTCGATTTAAGCTTGAGAGATTGCCTACCTTTTTGCGTTGACAAGAAAACCAAGGTTTTTGGATGAAGAACGAGATGAATCCCTTGCTCCAAGCGTTCTCCACCTTGCTCCTCTCCCTCTGTCTCCTAATCTCCCAACAACGAAAATGAGGGTTGATAGGGCCGAATTAGGGTGTATTGGTTGCTAATAGAGTCCATCTTCTTAAAAACTTTCCCTTTCTATTAAAAATTCGAATTTTCTCATTTATCACCTTCCTCCTTAGCCTTTATCCCCTAATTAGGATGGAGAAGAGGAATAATTTCGTGGGTAATGAGTTTTAGTAAGGTTAGGACTCCTCTTTTAGATATATATGACTTATTTAATACTTATTTCACCCCTTTTCTAATTTTACTATTATTTTAAATGCGAATTTCACTTAATAAAATCTCCTCTCATGATGGGCTCTTATCATTTGGGCCCAACAATTCATGTTAGGACCATTAATATAACCAATTACTAATTTAGCTTAATGGGTAGTGGTTTAATTCCCTTAAATTCTATTTACGGTCTCTTTATCCTAATTAAATTCATTTATCACATTTATTAAATAAAATTTTATTTTATTTGGAAATTCAAGGTTGCTACAACTCAGCTACAGTAAACCTCACCGGACCCCTCCCGTCCCCTATCCCCACTCTATCAGAGCATGCCCATATTTTTTGTGTCGATTGCTCATCATGTAGTCTACTAGAAGTTGATGTTGAAGATGCACTTTGAAACGTGTCTACTTGCTGTCCACTGGAATTGCCATCCAAACTTTTGTATTCATCAAATAAAGCATAAAGAACAACCTTCACTTTTTTCTTCAACGTCAAGGCCATGCCACTCTCATACATTTGAGAGATTGATAATTCAACATACATCAATTTATATCGGGGATCAAGAACCACAACAACAAACATCATACGATTAAGCTTTTTCACATTTTCTCAATATGTATCACATTTTTGTTTCATCTTGAATGCCATATCACTGAAAACATAATCAACACTTCCACACCATTCTTTTAGGAGATAATCAACATTACTAATCTCGTGAAAGTATATGTTAGAGGTAACGTATAGTGCCTCAGAAACTCTCAAAGTAACATCATAAAAATTCTTCAACAATTTTGTCAAATTTCTAACTTTTTCCCAAACTTTATTTTGTGGCTTTCCTAAGCCATCTCCTTCACAAAGTTCACTTATAAAAAATAGATCTTGTTCTTCATATCTCTAAAATGTCTTTTGAATTTTTGTGCTGTGTCCAATATCATAAAAGTTGAGTTTCACCTTGTAGAAACATCAAGACATAACAAGCTCGGTGAACGACAAAGCGACGCCAGTATAAGACTAGTCTCCTATCAGCAGCGCCTCGCGTAATACTACAACTCCCATGTTCGGGAACGATGCTTCTTCGAAGGGGACCTTGTTCTACGATGTTGCTCGGCATCAGATCCCCGAAGAGCAATTGGAAAACTCGCCCCGAAATGGGAAGGACTTTATCAAGTCACACATGTTCTCAGGAAAGGCTCTGATAAGCTGACTACTCTTCGCGGCGAAGACATAGCCAGAACCTGACATCTATCTAATCTAAAGGCTTATTACCTAAAAGAACCTCTTGATTTGACACTTGACCTCTCTTCCTTCCGTTTTTCCAGTCTATAACAAAGGTTGTTCGGACCATCACTAAATCCAAGCTCTTCAGCCTGGAAAACTAGTATGGTATCTAAGAAACTTTAAGGCAGGGCAAACCCCGGGTCGGAACCCACAAGCCTCTAAAAAATCGACGAATTCCGATTCGAACAGAACGTAGCTAGGGAAGAAGATAGAGAGCCATACACATCTAAAAATACATTTCATTTCTTTCGAAAGTTTGTACAAAAATAAGGCCCCCACGGTCAAGATAGGAAAAAAAAGAAGGGAGATAGAGGATGTACAAGCTAAGGAGCCGGCTCGGAAGGACCCGCTTTGTCGCTCATCGGGGGCATCCGCCCTGCCTGGAAGCCAGAGAAGCGAACACCATCTAGGCGTGCGTCCCCTGTTCGGCGACGACACTCTCGGACAGTGGCCTCAAAGGCTTCCTTGGCATACTCATCGGTCGCCAGCCGCCGCCCTCGCTCCTCGCCAGCCTGGACGCCCACCTTATAACAGGTGGCGCCGTATTGTTCCAAGTCCTCTTGGAACTCAGGCCCCGCCTTATACTCGGCAACACCCCGGGCCTCCGCCTCGGACCTTGGAGAGCGCTTCCTTCTCCGCCCGAGCAACGGAGAGGGCGAGTTCGAAAGCTCGAAGCGCTGTTTGGAAGTTTTTCACCTCCTTTTGCAGCTCAGCCTCCCGGCTCTGGTGTTGTGCCTGGAGTTCCTCGCAGAATGCAAACTTGGCATCCCACATCTGCCGATGGTCCTGAGCTTGCAGGGCGAGCCTTTTTAGCACTCCCAGTGACCGTTCAACTCCGTCCACCAATGCCTCCACGTCAAGTGCACCTCCCTCGTCCGCAACATCCTCCTGGTGGACTTCCTCCGAGCGTTCGGGGATATCCTCCGAACTCAGCCCCTGACACCTCGCCAGCACTTCGAGGTGAGAGGCGCTGGGACATGGGGGCAGGCTGCTGGACGGACCCCCTTGGAAGTGCTCCAAGGCCGCTTCCAGAGCCGCCGCCGTGGGTTGAGCTGAAGACCTCCAACGACTGTGACAGGGGCACCTGATCTTCTTGCGGCACCCATCTGCCCGGCAGGACCTCCTCCTGAGACCGTGTTGACGACGCCCACGGCTGCGGCCACCGCCTGCCTCCGCCCATGGCAGGTGACCCCCGAGGACCTTCCTCCTCGATTTCGTCCACCTGCTCGGCCCTGGACGATGCTCCCACTGTCCGTGGCTGGTCCTCTGTTGCCGCTGCGTAGCGGGAGGAAGAGATGCGACCCCGGTCGCTTCCTCTATTTGTGTGGCTCCTGCGGCCTCCTCGGAGGACCCCTGCGGGGTGACAGCTCCGCCCTCCGTCGCGATGCCCAGTACCTCTGCTGTGGCGCCCGACGCCTCCTCCGCACGAGACGTCTTTGCTCCCACTTCGGGGGCGGACCCCCGCGCAATGTTGGCTCCGCCCTCTGTCTTGGTGCCCGATGCCTCCACTGCGGTGCTGGATGCTTTAGCCGTGTCCTCCTCCTCTGCTGTTCGGCCCTCAACGAGGCCTTGGGGAGCAGACACCCCCACTCGCTCCTCTAGAGAGCCCTCAGATTCGTCGCTTACCACGACTAGTCCGAGCTCGGAGACCACCCCCTCTATGGTCAGGGGTCGCGTCTCAGGCACGATCCGCGTCCTCGCTTGCTCGGCCGCCTTCACCACCTTGCGCTTCTTCCGCGCCTTGAGCTGGGGAACCTCCTCCTCCTCGGCCTCTTCCTCGGTCCACCTCTCCACGACCTTCGACGTCGCCATGGCCTAGGACTTTCTTCGGCTTCCGTTGTGGGGGCGCCCTCACCCACATATGTCAAGTACAACTTGACATCGGCGTATGTGGCCATGTCTTTCTGGTTCCGACCAGCGGCCAACTTTGCAGCATCTAAAAAAGGAAGCAAGGATCAAAATCACCGACAAACGAGTATACAAGGGAGGAGCATTGGCGACTTACCCCATATGCGACTAAGCTTGTACTTGACAAGCTTGTACTCGGTCAGGTACCCCTCTGCGTAGTTTACCAGCACCGTATTCAGAAGCTGGGATGCCTTAGCTGCGTCCTGAGTTAAGAAGGGGACCATGTTAGTCCTCTGCGGCTGCTCCACCACCCGAACGGGGAAGTCCCAGTCCGGAACATTGGCACCCTTCTTCCGACCGACGAAGAAGAGGCGTCCTGTCCATCCCTTATTGTTCGACAGGCGCGGCGAGAAGTTGATCTGCATCCAGTTGGCACGGTGCTTCGTATAGAGGATCCCGAGGCCGGACTGGGCGAGCAAGCCAAACTGAAATGGCTCCGGAAGATCTCCGCTGTCGCTTGAACTCTTTTCTTCTTGCATATTACGCAGAAGACGAAGATGGTTCTCCAGAAATTTGGCGTCAGTTGGATCGGTGCCACATTCCAGGCTCTGAGCATATCCTTCGCGATGCCCGGCACCGGCAGTCGGAATCTGGCCTCAAGCAGGTCCAGCGAAAGGACAAAGCACCCAAGTTTTGTCGTCAAATACGACTCATCCTCCCTCATCTGGATGATCTTGTATTCTTCCCCTATCCAGAACCGCTCTTGCAAACCTTCAAAACTGGGTACTTCACCGCCTTCGGCTTCGCCGGCGGCGTCCCGCTAGCCTCGGCCACGGCTTTCCCTGCACACTGTGCCATCGGAACTGGAGGCGAAAGGGATGACGAAGGCAGAAGGGAAGCAGCAGGGAAACAGGAAGAAAACAACGACGCAAACGGCAAGGGCTCGAGCAAAGGTAGAAAGCGTGGATCCCTGCCTTCTCCCCTCCTCTTCCTTATAAAGGAAGGAGGCGCGAAATTCAAAGGCAAATATTGGCGGATCTCTCGCTCTAACGACCCGTTTGAACGGACCGCGCAGGGCTCCCCGCTTGACACGTCATCCCCGTTATGATCAGTTCTGTCCCCAAGGGGAGCACCAAACGGCGTCGCACTGGGGCAGTTCGCACCATCGCGGTCGGCGTCGCATTTAATGCGAGTGACAACCGAGCAGACCTCCGCTCTTAAGTGCCGCGATATCCGAGCCAGATTGAGAGCGTGGGGGGCAAGTTTGGTGGCTATTTCTAGCCCCCTAGGCCTGCAGGGCCCATCATGGCCCATCACGGCCCATCATGACCCAGCAGGCAGGCGTGGTCTTCTGGCAACGTGTCATGACCCAGCAGGCAGGCGTGGTCTTTTGGCAACGTGCCACGTGTTCTCGGATACAGCCTAAGGCTTCCGAACACATTCCGGCCACTGAAGCGCCTCAGGGTCCCAAGTGCAGTCTTCAGATACTCCGTAACCTGTTCGACCAAGTCTCAGCTTACCGAACAGACCCTGTTCGGACCCTCGAAAGAACCTGCCACCGAACACCAACATGTTGCCGAGCACTGAGCAGGATAGCTGGATACCAAGCAGGAGCCATATTCAGTACCCTTTAGCCCAAAGCACTCAAAGTAACTGTTCGCCTCCCTGGCAGGTAATGAGGCGGCGTGACACGCTCCCCATGACGAAGCATTAACCTCGGAGGATCCCAATAGGCGTCTCAACAAGACACCTCCGGGAATCTGAATCGGCGCGTCCCCTCAATCATTGTGAGGGGAAGATCTTGTCTGGACCCTTCGCCTCCCTCACCTATAAAAGGCACAAGGTGATCCCCATGCAAAGGTACGCAACTCTAGCCATACACACACCCTCGCGTGAGGCACACACCAGTGAACTCTCTCCTTCAAGCCTCCCAATAGTCCCATCTGACTTAGGCATCGGAGGGTTCCCTCCGGTTCTTCAACCGGGCCCCCCTGATCTTCTTATGGTTTTGCAGGCTTGCGTCCGCGCCGGTGAGCGTCTTCCCTCTCTTCTTCTCTCTTCGGTGGAGGTTCGTTTGGCTCCGACCCAAACAGGGAAAACACTACCACATAACCCTTAGCAGAATGGAGCTCTACGTTAAAAAAGGACAAATTTTCTGGTGGAAACACAGTTTAGATGTTGCAAATCTCACCGTATGGTTGTTTAGGGACAAATGATAGAAGCTATTTTATATCAACCGAAACACACGAATTTTTCCTCAGGGAGGGTGTGAGGGGAGAGGTCAATCGTCATGTTCTCTCAACTTAGAGTCACAGATTTGACATCAAAGCGCAACGAGAACATAAACAAAAGAGTGGGATGCTTCATCTTACTCTTCTTAATAATAAAGAATAAAATAAATAGAAACCATTCATAAGTTGATTCAAAGAATATTGGGTTTGAGCTAAAACATATACCTGGTGGACGCCTCCTAGAGATGAACTTAGTTATGCAGAGAGGAAGAAGAAATAGCCCTAGAAAAGTAAAAAGGACTAGTACTTGGTAAGGGAAGCCCTTTCCTCAACGAGGTAGACGACGAAGACGTTGAACGAGGAAGATGCCGAAGACACTGACGAAGATGAAAACGAAGAAGACGCCGTGGTCGAAGACTGCATGGACGACGACGACCACCCTGGCCGAGAAGGCTCGCCTGCCCGGGGCGATGGGAGAGGCCGAAGGGCAGGGGCTCTGACACTCCGCAGTACAGCAGAGGAGAGGCCGAACACGAGGTGAAGGGAAGCCCTTTCCTCAACGAGGTAGACGACGAAGGCGCTGATGAAGACGAGGAAGATGCCGAAGATGTTGAAGACACTGACGAAGATGAAGACGAAGAAGACGCTGTGATCGAAGATTGCACAGACGGCGACGACCACCCTGGCCGAGAAGGCTCGCCTCTTCGGGGCGATGGGAGAGGCCGAAGGGTAGGGGCTCTGACAGTCCGCTGCACAACAGAGGAGAGGCCGAACTAGAAGTGAGAAGGGCTGCGTGACAAGATTAGGGATTTTTAGGGTTATTTCGGTTCAATCGGTTCGGCTCAGTTTTTAGTAAGGAAAAATCGAACCTAACCATTTACCTCTAAACCGGTATGATTTGGTTCATTGACCCAAAATTTAGTTAGTTGAAACAAACCGAACCGAACATTTCGGTTCGGTTTCTCAAGTTGGACCAAGAAATGAACAGTCCTAGTTATAGTAAGCACAATGACCAAAAACCACAATCTCAACAATGACAATATCAAAAAATGAATGATGATGAGTGATGAGAATAAACATGTTACGACAATCATGTCTGCCATAAAGAAAATAAGCAGCAAGAAGTTATGAGATAAACAAATGATATTAATCATGGTTGCAATGAAGGTAAGAAAGAATAAAAAAAATAATGAAATGAGTACCTACTGGTCAATAATAACAATCACGACCATGATAACATAACATGAGTTGATAATCCCAATTCTAACAACAATAAGAAATGATAAACGATTAAATAAATAAGTAAAAATAATCATAACCACTATATAAAATGATAAAGAAATAATTAGGCAAATAATGTTAACTGCCATAATCTAGCATGACAAACAAATAAACAAGAAAACAAACTAAAAAAGGAGTGGGATGGGCGCCGCTTGGCTTGTCCAAACCAAGAATAAGAAAAACAAACAAACAAAAGGAATGAGAAGGGGCGTTGTTTAAGCCTCCCTTGCATGCGCCGTTTGGAACTGCTCCCCTTCAGCACCGTTTAAGGCTCAAGTCCAATATTGTTTGACCACGTTATCCAGCACCATCGGGCCTTCTGCGACAGGTGTCGCTAGTGGATCATCCACTATGATGGTGTGGTTCGTTCACTGCAGCACCCATCACGCGCAGATGATCCACTTCGAGTGAATCATTCATTGCAACACTAATCATCGGCGGATCATCCACTGTAATGGATGGATCATCCACCCTAGTTTTATGTATATGTACTTCTACCTGATAAATAATAATAATAATAATAATAGTAATAAAGATAAATATAATAATAAAATAGTAAAAATTATAACAACAAATAATAAGAAATAATGACGAAATGTATTGATGACAATCAATCAAAGCATATATGTTCATGATAATAAATAGTAAACTTAAATCAAGTTCAATGATTTCAAAATTTAAAATCTAATCCAATGATCTTAAAATCAAATTCAACAATCTTAGAAGTCTATAAGATTTTTTTGCTCCAACAGTCATCGATACTTCACAAAAAGTAATTTTGTTCTATAACTTTAGATCCAAAACCTTAAAAAGTTATCGTCAAAAATTCGGAGGGATATCTTATATACACATCAATAATGTTAGAAAGAAAATAGTCAAACATACATACATCAAACATACACATCTTGTCTTCGACGTAGATGCCGTCTGAAGTATGCATGAACTGTGGAGTAAGTAGATTTAGTAGACGAGATGTGAAATCATACATACTCCTACGGAGGTGCAACATGGCCATGACTTGCTTTTGAAGAAGATGGTGATATTGTAAAATTAAATGAAAATTAAAACAAGACCAGTCAAGAACAAGCTAACCGATATATGTATTTTGAGAGTCGCATTCATCAAACATGAGTTTATATTAACCCTCATTCTTAAAAGTAAAAAAAAAGGAAAAAAAAGAGGTAAAGATCCCATTGACAGTCTTTGTAGAATATTAATTTTGTGATGGTCTTGAGAAAGTTTCAACATATGTTGGTTTCCTTATCGACATGATTCAAGAAATAGCGTTGTTCATTATGCATTGTTTGTAGTCTTGCATATCTATCAAGACCATAAAAACGATTTTCTATTAAGAGTGTCGAAGAGGTCTATACCATATTTTTTTTCTAATTTTTTTACTTTCGATTTGCTTATTTTAACAACTATATATGCATCATTTGAGTTCTACGTATGGACTAGAAGCTGGTTGTGCACTTGCGCTGGTCATTCTCCGTCCTCTATGTTATGGAGTGGGGGGGGGAGGGTTAATTCAAACCCATGTCTGCCGAATCTTGTTCAAAAAATACATATATCGTCTATGCTAGTTTTTAACTGGTCTCATTTTAATTGTCGTTTAACTCCACAATATCACCATCTTCTTTTGAAACATGCCATGTTTCTACTTGATAAAGTGTACAAAAATTTTATTATCTCAAATACTTTTCAATTTTGAGGCAACTTATGTTCTCGAGAAATGAGTTCATTAAATTTATATGCTGCAACAGTCATTGATACTCCATAGAATTAATTTTACTTTATAACTTTAGATCCAAACCTTTGAAAAATTTATCGTTAAAGACTTGGAGGGATATCTGATATACACATCAATAACGTTAAAAAAGAAAATTATCAAATATACGTACATACATCAAACATATGCACTTTCTCTTTGGCATAGATGACGTCCGAAATATGCATAGATTGTAGAGTAAGGAGATTTAGCGGACGAGATGTGAAAGCATACATACTCCTGCGGAGGTGCAATATGGCAATAACCTGTTTCAAAAGAAGATGGTGATATTATGGAGTTAAACGACAATTAAAACGAGACCAGTTAAAAACTAACATAGACGATATATTCATATCTAATAACAACGTTCATCAGACATGGGTTTGTATTAACCCTCCCCCCCACTCCATAACATAGAGGACGTAGAAGAACCAACGCAAGTGCACAACTAGCTTCTAGTCCATATGTAGAACCCAAATGATACATATATAGTTGTTGTTAGAATAAACAAATCGAAAGTAGAAAACAAAAGATGGTAAAGACCACTTCGACACTCTTCATAGAAAATCGTTTTTATGAAGGCCTTGAAGGATATGCAAGAATACAAACAATGCACATTGAACAACGCTAGTTCTCGAAGCATCTCGACGAGGAAACCAACATATGTTGAAACTTTCTCAAGACTTTCGCAAAATTAATTTTCTATAAAGAATGTCAATGGGATCTTTATCTTTTTTTTTCCTTGTTTTGTTTTTTTACTTTGAGAGGGGGGGTTAATATAAACTTATGTTTGATGAATGCGGGTCTAAAATATATATATATATATATATTGTTATGCTTATTTTTGACTGGTCTTGTTTTAGTTTTCGTTTAATTCCACAATATCAGCATCTTTTTCAAAAGCAAGTCCTGACCATGTTGCACCTCCGTAGGAGTATGCATGATTTCATATTTCGTCCGCTAAATCTATTTACTCTAATACTTCGGGACCCATCTACGTCGAAGACAAGATGTGTATGCTTCGACAATTTTGTTTTTAACATTATTGATGTGTATATAAGATATCCCTCTGAATTTTTTACGATAACTTTTCAGGTGTTTTGATCTAAAGTTATAGAGCAAAATTATTTTTTTGTAGAGTATCGATGATTGTTGGAGCATATAAATTTAATGTGTTCATTCTCCAAGAACGTATGTTTCATCAAAATTCAAAATTATCTGAGATAATAAAATTTTTGCACACTTATCAAGTAATGGATGTGTTTGGTTATCTTTCGCCGATTATTGGACACAACATTTTATGCATATTTTTGAAGCAGTTTTATATAAGATATAAAAATTGTTCATTAGATTCAAGAGCATTAAATGTTATTTGACGAGTACTTCTTTTATAATTTTAAATTTATTATTTATAATATGACATAATTATAGTCTAATATCATTGTCTCATTTTTTGTTTGTTGAGTGATATCAGAACTCATCTTTAAGTTAAAAAAAATGGAGATTTATTTGCGTTTTGAATAAAAAAATTTGGCGATTGAG
The DNA here is from genome assembly GCA_014218235.1 of Colocasia esculenta. NCBI lineage: Eukaryota > Viridiplantae > Streptophyta > Magnoliopsida > Alismatales > Araceae > Colocasia > Colocasia esculenta. The sequence continues at coordinate 5,567,445 of CM024759.1, read as the reverse complement.
ATCAAAAGAATAAAAGTTGCTATGTACATTATATTATATACTATTTTTATTTAAAAAAGTATACACACATTATTATTTTGTTATTTATTTTTAATTTTTTTATCCTTTCAGAAAATATCCATAATGATCTTCTACGACTTGTATGTTGATCGTAAAAAGCACATCGAATTTATATTGGGTAAGATAAATTTGACATTTTTTGTTAAAAAAAAATATCAGATAATTTAAATACAAAGTAATATGTTTTGGTAAAAATTTTAATTGCATATAATGTAATTATTTATTGGTATGTACAAGAGAATGAGATGTCACTTGCATCAATTTCTCTGACCATTGGAAATGAATGAGACATTTATTCACATTACAAGTTGTCGGACAAATTTTGTAGAATTCTACTTATTAAAGTGTCATGTTTTCCATTTCCATAGAATCGAAAGTCCGAAATAGTTATTTAAATTTAAGTTGGTGACACATTTACATATAAACAAATCAAAAGTTAATGTTTACAACGTATGAAAATTTAGTGATCTGGTTCATTTAATCAGAAATCTATTGGAATATGGGAGAAACTATCCATCTATATGTACGATATATATTGAAAGTGTAATTTAACTTATTATTTGATTTTACATTACTATTATTTTTAATATTTAACATTACTCCGATCAAAGAAGTTGCAAAATATCTAAGGAGATATGTCTCGTCGGCGGCGAGATCACCCATAGCAGTAAGATAATGAGCCACATGCTCCATTGGGGACCCATGTCCATCAAACTTGTCTAGTTTGGGGATTTTAGGGCATGCCTTTGGCAGCTTCTTGAATTGATGATGTATAGAATACGGGACAAAATATAAGCCCGCAACCTGAATACCTTTGCCCTGCTGAGCGAATATCTCTTCCATAATCTTCTTTATTTCATGCCTTTATATGACAATATTCTGCACTGCTCCCATTTGAAGAGGTATAATATTGGACGGGTCATTAATATCCTGACCCGTAGCTTGAGGAAGAAGACCACTCGAAGAAGCCGCCAGATTATTTGCTAGGTCAGATCCACCCGGATGTTGACTTGAATGTTGAGGCTGAGTGGAAGTTGGCTCCATAGATTGCCGAAGGCTTGAAGTCGCCAGTCGTCTCATTTCATTGACCAGTGAGGCCATTTCAGACCGCCACTGTTGCATGACTTCATATTTGTCGTCATCCGACATTGCTTGAAAATTTTCCTTTGTTGGCAAGTCAGTGACGAGGTTAATAGCGGGAGTAGAAGGTCCGCCTTCCTCGATTTGAATATTTGTTTCTTCAAAGAAGGGGATTTGAGTTTCCTTATGTTGAGAGTCATTCCGAGGAGGAGCTTGACTAAACGTGCCAGCTTGCCCGCCGAGTTGACGAGTTCTTCTGGCAAATTGTCTGGTGTTGGGGTGAATAGCCTCTGTAAGGATATTTGGAGTGGCTTCTGCGATTTGTTCCGCCGGTTCACCAGAGTCTCTTCCAGAGGCATAACATGAGAATATTATAAGCTTGGGTTTTTCCTGAGCTGCCCAAGGAATTGCCCCCAGCCTGTCAAATACTGAGATTCGCGGTATGCGGTCGAAGACCGATACGCGAGCTTTGGATTGTTGAACTGGATTTTCTTTGACTACCCGGATATTTTCTGGGCCTTGGGGAGTATAATTTGATTTTTTGTACACTCCTTTCCTCTTTTGTCCTTTGGGGTGTTCAGATTCGGTGTGCTGAAGAGAAGTATTTTTGATGTTGCTTTTCCCCTTGACCACCTTTGATGCCATTTCTTGGTCTTTTTTGAACTTCTGGGTCTCCCTTTTGGGAACCCAAATTTGTTTGAGCTTGGTAAATCACCGCGTCTTCTGCTTGACACCGGCCTTTACCATGGAGTCTTCATGTTTTCCTCGGAACCACCACAGAGCTGAGAAGCGGTTCGAGGTTGGAATTGTTGGAACATACCTATCACGAGGAGTGATAGGTGGTCTTCCGTCAACCCGCACCCGCAGGCTTCCAATCATGATGGATTTGCCGGATCTGGAGGTGGCAGCAGACACCTATCACGAGGAGTGTCTTCCGTCAAGCCGCACCCGCAGGCTTCCGATCATGATGGATTTGCCGGATCTGGAGGTGGCAGCAGACACCTTTTTGCTTTTGTGATGTTTGTATTGCCCCCGTCGTGAGGGGACGGGAGCCACAATGGTGGAGGAAATCATCTGAACCGAGTAGGTCCGAACTTGAGTTGAGTGGGGTTCACCCCCTTTAGCAGCATCATCTTCCGAGGGCATTTGGGTGCCCCTCTTGACAGTTGCAGGATGAACTTTGATATTGGTATGGATTTTGCCGATCTTCTTTATTGATTTGTTCGAGGGAGACTTTTGAACAGCATCCTCCTCTTGATGGGCCGGAACCACCCCTAGGAAGTAAGGGGATCCGACGACTGCTGGAAAGTCCCCGAAAACGATTGGAGTTGTCAGGTAGCCGAACCTGGCATGGGTGTTGACGACGAGCGGTCCATAGGTGACGGCCATCTCCAACGCTTTGAAGTTTGCTTTTTGTTTGCACGAGCACCTTAAAGGAAAATCATCAGGATCAGAATTTTCATGAGAATATGCACATATCTCGACCATTTTATTATGAACGGTGAGAAGAGGTCCCACCGGGCGTGCCAGCTGTGGACACGCGGAAACGGGAATCTCACGGAGGATTTATCGCGAGCATATGGTTCGTTTGTGATGTTTTCTCTTTCTTCTTTATTGTTTGGTGGATTGTGTTAGATTGATTTCTTTTTCTTTTCTTTGCCTTGCGGGGCGTGCCAGCCTGTCTAGCAGACAGAAGTAGAAATCCGCACAGTGCGGAGAGAAAATTGGATGTCCATGAAAATGGACGGGGTGCGTCGGTTTATAATCTGAACTTCTTAGATTCCGCGTGATTTATTTGTCAGGCGATTAGGGTAGCGTGTGCTGGACCTCTGTTTTCATCGATCGGAATCGATGTTTTGTTTACATCGAGTTAAAAGCCATTGATGTTATTTGACATCAATTTTAACCCGAATACCATTCATAGTAAAGTCGAGGAAAAATATGCATTTCTAGAAAATTCTGATGTGATGTTTCCCTTTTCAACTTTTTATATTATCATACATGATTATCTTTTATTTTTGGAAGAATGATTTGTTCCTTGAAATATTCCGTTTTAAAAAACTGCACTTTGGAAGAGTATGAAAGCTCCTTTTTGGGGTTCAAAATATGATTTCTTTTTGGGGAGAAGAACGGGAATATACCTGTAGATTTGTTTGGTGCCGTGCATATTTTTTGCTTTAGAATTTTATGTGGATGAGGTATGAATAAATGTGTGCCCTTGAATTTATCCGGGCTTTGGTATATGCTGAGAATTTGGGCAACGCTCCCGCATGGGTAGAATTATTACGCAAATATATGAGTATGAGCTTAATGAACATATGATAGTATTTTTTGAGGAGAGTTCTTGTATAAACAGGATGTCTCCGTGAGATACAATCATATGAACACATATTTTGAACATATGAATATATCTTTGGGCAGAACCCCTGTTTAGGCAGAGTTTTTTTTAGAAGACATATTCACATCAACATAATTTTGTGAACATATAGATATATTTTCTACAGGATCTCTGTCAAAACGGAGTTCCTCCCCAAGAAAATACCCATATGGGCACAACTCTTTTGTGAGTATATGGATATATTTTCGGCAGAATCTCCGCTTGAGCAGAGTTTCCCTTTAGAAATATACACATATAAGCACAATATTTATGAATATATGGACGTATCTGCGGCAGGACTTCTGCCTAGGCAGAGTTTCCTTTCAGGAAATATATACATATAAGCACGGAGTTGTGAACATATGAGTATATTTTCGGGCAGAACCTCCGCTTAGACAGAGTGTCCTTAAGAAAACATATACACATGAGCACGAGTGTGTGGTTATATGGATATGCTCTCGGGCAGAACCTTTGCTTAGGCAGAGTTTCCCCTAAGAAACATACGCATATAAGCACAAATTTGTAGTTTTATGGATATGTTCTTAGGCGGCATCTCTGCTTGGGCAGAGTCTCTTTCAAGAAACATATACATATGAACACAAATTTGTGATTATATGAATATGTTCTTGGGCAGAACCTCCGCTTGGGCAGAGTATCCTCTAAGAAACATATACATATAAGCACAATATCCACCATCCCGTAGTCTTGCTCGACGGGCGGGGAGACCATATGCATCTAAATGCGCATACCCATAGAGTCTTGCTCAATATGGAGGCATTTAGAGCACGAGAACAAGGGTATTTAAATACCGTGTATCCATAGAGTCTTGCTCGATATGGATGGTATTTAAACTCCGAAGGATATCTCCCCTACAGAGTCTTGCTCGATGTGGGGGCAGGGACCGCGCCATGATTTTGAGAAGCCCTCCATAAAGGGGGATAAAGGAGATGCCGATGTCGTATGAAGACGATCTCCTGGTTGTTTTTGCCTTATCGGGTGTTCCACGCTTTTCACCGAACGGGGAGAAGGGGTCGGTACCTTCACGCCAAGCAAAGGGGACTTGAGGAACAAGTGGATGGGCTTTTGGAAGAGGAAGAAGGGTTTTTTCTATTTCTTGGGAATTTCTGAGATTTTTGGACAGCAGGGGGACAGCACTGCGCAAAAGGGGGGGATGGCTAAGCTGGAGCCCGGGAGATGCACCTTTTCTTGGGGGGAATAGGGGGCCTTTTATAGGGGAAGGCCCCCCTCCCTTTACATGCGTAGGAGGTGGCACCCCCCCTCTAACCGATTGTACCCCCATCGGTTGGAGGGGAAACCCCCTTTAACCGATGGTGGTACCATCGGTTAAGGGCTTAACCGATGGTGCTCCCATCGGTTAAAGGGGAAATTCCCCTCAACCGATGGTACTCCCATCGGTTGGGGGAAAAACTCCCCCTAACCGATGGTGCTCCCATCGGTTGGGGGAAACAGTCCCCTTAACTGATGGTAGCTCCATCGGTTAGGGGAAAAAATCCCCTTAACCGATGGTACTTCCATCGGTTAAGGGGGGAGGGGTTTTGCCTATAAATAGGCCCCCATATCCCTCATTTTAGAGGTGTTTACATGCTTGAAGTGTTGGAGGTTCCGCTTCTTCTCAGAGTTTTCTCGGGCGGGAAATTTGGATTTGCAAATCCTTGGAGCTTCTGTGCCGGATTTGTACTTGTACTTGTTCTTCGCATTTGGTCTTATAGACTTTGTGCTGCCGGATTTTTTTCGTGCCATATCTTGTGTGGAGATTTGTTCTCCCTTGGACTTTGATTTGTTCGGGGTACTTGGTATCACTTGAAGACCTTGTTTAACTTGAAAGAGGATGCCCGGATCATGTTGCTATTTAAGTAACCATGGGGTTACTTTAACTATAATCCACTTGGCTTCTTGAACAGGCCACCTAATTAATTTGTTGGAGTCAACCCCTTTTTGTCGGTAGCTATCAACCACTGTGTTAGGTTCAGCCACCCTTTTGCCTGTGCTATCTAACCAGTTAGTTGCCGTCATGGATCTCAACTAACCACTTGTTGGACCACTATACAATGGACCGTCACCATCTCTTCTGGCAAACATCCGTGGTCATTTTTATTGTTCAACAACCACCTGACACCAAATCTAGACATAGCAGACAAGGCTGGACTCACTATCCGCTCAGCTTCGCGCAAGATCATAGAAACCGAGGACTGTTCATTTATCGGTCCGACCCGAGAAACCGGTTCAGTTTGGTGGTTTAAATCTCTATAATATTGGGTCAGGGAACCTACTTGAACCGGTTTAAATTTAAATGGTTCGCATCAGTTTCTAACCGGAGAAGCCAGAACCGGACCAATTGAACTGAAATAACCCTAATGATCCCCATTTGGGCACTTCAAGTCCTGCAGCCGTGGAACGGCAGGAGGCAGAAGCCACAGAACCTCTCTCCCTCCGCCGTAGGCAGGCACACAGGGTCACAGCAACGCTGTAGAGAGGTGCCGGTGCCACAGGCCCGTGGAGCCCCCTCTCCCTCCGCCGTAGATGCAGGTACACAGCGGCAGTGCAGCGTAGACGCCGACCTTTCTCCTTTGGAGTTCGTAGGCGCACCCTTCTCGCACTAACTTCTCTCCCCTTCGCAGGCGCAGTCCTCCCCTTCGCAGGCGCAAGCCCCCTCTTCCCTTGCATCAGCTTCTTCCAGGTTATGAGAGTGAGAGCTCTGCTACCGATACAAATGGAAGCCCCTTTCTCCACCAGTGTGACCAACACAAACTAGGAGATGCAACATGGGAGAGAGCGACCAACTCAGAAAGGCTGTCCCTGTACGCCACAGGCCCAGAAAGGAGAAAGGTTGGAGGAGGGCAATCCACAGCCCCAGTGTGGATTGGTCATGCAGCAGAAACATAGAAAAAAGAATTAGTAGACGAATATGTCTATATAGAAATTTCATTTGAAAAATCGATATCAAAAAACAATAAAGGTTGCTGTGTTCTTATTAAAGCGCAGTCTGTTTGGAGGGAAGCCATGATGGAGGATTAACTACAACATTTCCAAAGGAGACACACACACGAGGGAATATATATATCATCACCATTCTTAAGTGAGAAGGTTGTATTGTATGTGTGATCACAAAGAAACTCCATTGGGCATGATTAATGTCTTCGTGATTGTGGGTTAGTCTGCCCATTTTCAGCAGTTTTTATACTTTGTGCATGTAAATAGGAGTCGATTTTAAATGAACCTGTAAACATTCACTTTAACCTATACCAAGGTTAAGTAGCTTTTATACTTTGTGCATATGAATAGGAGTGGTCAACTATGCTTTACTATTTTCTCATTGTTTAAATGAACCTGTAAACACTCTCATTGTTTTTTACAATGTACTTTTTGAGCATGTATGTAAGAAGTTAGTTGTCTTATTATTACTTTTATGTTATGTTAGGAACTATTTGTAATTTTGTTGGTTGACTTTACTGGGAGGTTAATTTCTAAAGTCCTTTGCTTTTTCAGGCGTCTGTAGTAGATCAAGGAGCTTAATTTGGTGGATTGCTTCTAAAACATTCGCAAGGAGGTGCAACTTTTAAATCTTTCTTCCTATTTGAGTTTTAATGCTTTGTCATAGGTTTATATGCTCTGTTATGTAATTTTTTCCTATAATATAGTTTGTCTATAGCTTTGTCATAGCATTATATAGTTTTATGACTTTTCTCCCTCAACTTGCATCACAGATCATCCCTGGATGATCACTTATTAAACAGAAAAAAGAAAACATTATTCTCTGGATTTTGAAGCCTGAACATTTGGATTAATGCTTTTGCTTTTCATTTTCATCATTTCAATGTTGTTTTGTTCACTGCATTCTCCAAGTAACTTTGGCCCACTGTACTGTTTGAATAGCATAATTGCCCATAGATTTTCAGTCTCTCTCTCTCTCTCTCTCTCTCTTTATTCAGTTAAGGTTATCATTTTCCATTTATTAGGTGGGTTATATTTATTTTTTGCATATATTCTATAACAACTATTTGTAAAAGAAAATTCAATTAAGATATTAAGCAGTAGTAGCCCTTTTTCTTATATCTTATAACTTATAGAATGTCAAAACTGTATAAATTTAAATGGTTAGCATCAGATTAACAAAAAATTCAATTAACTTGTGTGTGATTCATCTTCGAAATAAATACATTGCATCATCTTCAAAAAAAGTCTTAGAAATGGCATCAGATAGATAGAAAAGACAACATATCTTTTTTTGACTTCTAAGTGATCTGGTGCTTATAGAGTTCATGGGTAGTAAAAAAATTCTCAGGTCATGCAAATTGATGTTCCAGCCTTCCAGGTGATTTTGAACACAAGACCAAATTTCTCTGTGTTTTTGAGTGGAAGGTTTATTGGGAATTGGTTTATTTTAAAACTCTCAATTGATGACCAGAAAATTTCTGAATCTTCTTATAATCGGCAGAACTAAAAATCTTCAACTGAGAAGCTGCAGTGGTCAATGTCCTCCCATCTGATAGGCAAGGAAATTATCATATCATTACTGAAGATGGATCATTTATAAAGGATCATATATATATATATATATATCACATGACAATGAGAACTATACTGATACTGACTAAGCAGTTTCATGGGCAAGATGAGGGTCAACGGTACCATTGTTTCTTAGAGGATATACCATGAGTGTGCTCATATGACACTTGTGTTGTCCCTCCTTTTGCATGACCAGCTGTTTGCAGACTACTCAAAGTGTTCACACATGTATATCATATGCAAAACACAATCCAACCATCAGCAAATTGCCCTTCTCCAATGGAATATGTTTCCTACTTACTAGTCAAATCTCACATCCAGTCAAATCATATGCAAAACACAATCCAACCATAAGAATCTCACATCCAGTCAAATTATCCAAAAAGAAAAACCTGTAAGTGAACAAAATATTTTCAAAAAACAACTGAAAGTAAAAGTATGAAAAAACGGTTGGAATTCAATACACTGAAAAGGACACACATCTGGGAAAGCACACTAAAAACAAGTTTTCTTTTATTTTTTGCTCTCTCTCTCTCTCTCTCTCTTTTTGTAGTTCCCAGTCTGCATCTGTGTTATCATTCATTTATCACTATATCTCCCATTTAATCATGTTTTTAATCCTTATCCCAGCTATCTATATTAAACAAGGGAAATCATCTAAATCATCCGACCACCATTGCCTGGCACCTGCTTATCCTGCTAAACAGTCTCATGTGACACATGAAATCATGCACACTGCAACCCACAAGGAGGTTTCACCATTGTCAGTTCCTCACAACTACTGTGAGTGAGTGAGTGAACTGCAGTATAGGAACACCCACTCCAAAATGACCAATAACAGCCTACGTCTCAGACATCTAATGCACATAAAATAAGAGATTGATGTTCATCTTCTTCTTTCTTCTTCCTAGATGAAATGAACAAAAGAACTTTTACCATATGGGCAAGGTGAAAAAAAGAGAAAGACATAACACATCATCCACAGAGATTTTATGTGATGGAGATGGATGCCTTCCCTTACCCTTCCTAGTTAGCAACGATGATGAGTCATGGCTTGAAGAAGCAGCAGCCTGTGATCTATCTATACTGCAATAAGAAAACTCACTCTCAAAAGTGAAGTGGCAGCAAATACCCTTCATTGATAGCTACCAAATATATGAACATAAGGTTATCCAAAAAAATACACAAAATAACATGGCCATATATAGGTGTTGATGCGGGACCAAGTGGGGAAGGAGGGGACAGGCCTCACGCCTAGGGAGTCTCACCCGAGAAAGAAGGAGAGGAAGGAGGCAGCTCTCACAGCGGCGGCACACACAACAAGGGTTTTTTTTACTTTTCATCTTCATTGCCTCTCCCCAAGGGATGTACAAGCATATAAATAGGGGAGGGGACACAAAACCCTAGGGTACCTTTTACAAAAAGGACCAAAGTACCCCAAGGACCAAAAAGGGGTAAAATCGCATCCTAAAATACATAGAAAATGGAAAAGGCCCTATTGGGCCCTAATGGGCCAAACCATGGTTTGTCATGGCGGGGCGAATCGGCCCGATTCCCCCGAATCGGAGCGGATCAGGGGAAACCCGATCCCTGATTCGCCTGATTCGCCCCGATTCCCTTTTATATATAATATAAATATATATATAATATTATATCATATATGTAATACATATAATATATCTGCAATATATATATATCATATTATATATATTATATATAATATACCCATGCGAATCGGTGCGATTCGCACCGATTCGGGGGGAATCGGGGCGAATCAGGAGCAACCCAATTCGCCTTCCGATTCCGACTCGGCAAACCATGGGCCAAACAACCCCCAACTAAGGTACCAAATAAAAGAAAATACATCAACAAAGCAATAACTCGTCCTCTAGCCAAATGGAAGCCGAAGTCGTAGGCGAACACCTCCTCCGTTGATAAACACGGATCGGGTCGAATTGTACCTGTGCTCGAGTGTACAGCTTTTCATTTCCCATCAGGTGTTAAAATGCTTACTATCCATCCAACTTTCAACAAAGTTTTTATATATGCTGATAGTATCCAGAGACCAGAAGAGGAGCGCTCAGTCATAGTTCTTTTTCCAGAACGTGATTTCAGATTATATAGTGGTGTGTTCAAAAGGTGTTATATGCATATAAAAAACAATTTGGAAATATGTTTAAGGTGTTATGTACATATATTTCAATTTTAATATCATTTTGTTCAGATGTTCTTTTCCAGTGTACAGAAAATTGAATTTAAGCTACTAAATCAAAATATCAATGTGCAGAGACATTTTTAGTGAAATTAGAAATTTTTTGGGTTTGATATTTATGGAATTTATATGTTTTAACTATTTCTGAATTTTCAGAAATCTCTAATATATAATTATTGTTTAATTGGTTATTTAAATTCTTTTTTAAAATATTTCAAATTGCCTATATACATACCGTTGTTAAATTATTATTTAGAGTTGCATTACAAGAAACAAGTTCTACTTCAAAATAAATAGAGACAGTACAATCAAGAGGGATAAAAGAGATTTCCTCTTCCTCAAAAAAAAGAAAAAAGAACAGCCCCCACCAATACAAAAAGAACACATATTCCCTACCATGTCAGCAATTAAGTCTCCTCAACACAAATGGAAAAATACTATAGAAAGACCTCAATAATCCTAGAGTCCTGTCGCTGCGCCACAGTCCACAAACCTCAATAATTGATGCCACTCTTTCTTAACTCTCATTTCCAATTACATGTAATGTAGTTGGGGGACATACATATTTAGGAATGGATTCTGTTAATGTCAAATTTGCTCTTAACTCTCATTCCCAGTTATATGTACTGCTGCTCAAGGTAATGTTTGGAAATTGGATAGCGTTCTAGGAAAATTAACCACAAATATTTTCTTTATACCATCAGTGATTCCTTTTAAAAGGTTTTAATTCAATTGGAATTACATCAGTGATGTATATATTTTATTAAATTTTATTTTTATGTTATGATTTTTAAGATTATAATTTGTGTTGATTTATTCACTTACTTTAGTTGTTAAGAGCTATATATATATAAGATTTGTATTGAACCCCTACACATTCATGGGTTTTAATGTGCATGTTAATTTCATTTATGCTTATGTTTCTGAAATGTTATACCTAAGTGTTTCTGAAATCCTATGCACCTATATAATTTTTTAGATATCCCTGTGCCTTATGATTGTCATTAGATTTTTCTGCATATGAGATGTGTTAACCATTTGAAGGTGTCTGCTGTTCTTAACCATATTACAACTTATAGAATGGAAAAACTATATAGATTTCCAAGGTTAGCATCATATTAATAGGTTAAGTATTCTGTTCAATTGGAATTTTACAGGTTAAATGTAGTTCATACAATTAAGCTCTGTGTGAACATATTAAGTTTAGGGTTTGTGGTGATTTCTTTCAAAATCTAGTGACTTTGGTTGATAAGAGCTATTTATATAGTTCTCAATGTTCTAATTATTTAGTTCTAATTAGAAGGGAAGAAACACCTTCACCTTACCAATCCATTTTCGAATCCATGATTCTACTTAAATGAGTATCTTTAGTTAACTTGGATAATGAACTTAATCGAATAATAATATCATAAAAAATGGAACACATGCAATCTTCTTCCTAGGGTCTCCATAAGTTAGCAAGAAATCATTTTTATATCATGAGTAATAGGAAATACCAATAGGACTGTGGAAGGAGAGTAATGAACTTACTATTTATTCTGACAATTGGAAAATATTTGGTCGATGGCTTTCTCCCTAGTCTAAGTTGGTGCCTTTGTTTCTAAAAAAACTTACTCTTTATTCTGACAATTGTATAGATGAGTAAGTAGTTAAATAACTTACTCTTTATCCCTATTCTAAGTTGGTGCCTTTGATTCTAAATAAACTTATAAGGCAGTAAGTAATAACAGTAGAAGAACTCTGCTTTTCTTCTCTTATATAACTTTTCTGTTTGACTTACTGTATATATAGTTTGTGGTAATTTGTTCAGAACATCCATAATTTCTATATATATAGTTTGTTTTGCTTTGCTATATTTTGTATAGAACTCCTACACATCCATGGCACCGTCAGGTTATTCATAACAATCTTCATTATTTTTCTGAATATTATACCTAAATGATTTTTTTTTTGTATTAGGATGCACAGGTGTTAGAGTTTAGCTTCCTAAAGTTGTTATGGGCAGGGTAACAGTAGAAGATATCTGTTTTATAGACTTTTATGTTTTATTTAATTGTTTGAGGCTTGAAAAAGGGGCAATTAATTGGTTTGGCCGAATTTTGTTAATGACATATTTTAAAAAAAATGAGATGTTATGATTTTATATAAATTTTCTCATTCTATTTTATAGACTGTTTTGTTGATTTGTGCTTTAAAAATCAAAGGGTTATCCTTTCTAGATCTTGCCTTGGGCAGTGTGTAGACAAAGGTACTTTTGCTAATCCCTACCAATTTGATGTATCCTTGCTTTAACACTATCATTTTCTTTTTCTTTAAGCAAATTTCAAAGTTTTCAGAATTATTTACTTTTTTACAATTCTTTTTTGTTGTGTTTTAATGATTGATAATTCCTACCAGTTTAATATCTATATGTTTTAAGGTGCTTATGTTCCTAAAAATATATTTCTATTTTCTCGTATTACTGAATCTTGGGAAACAAATATCTTTGAATGTACTGAATTTTTCAGATGCTAAGAAGCCATTTGTCGCAGCTATTCAGGGGTTTGTACTTGGTGAAAGTTTAGAACTAGTAATGGTTTGTTTTTAAGTGACAATGTCATGATGCAACATAATATAAATGGTTTGGGTATCCTATGATATTTAACTATTGAATACTGCCAAAACTTGTGCATTCTTGTCAATACCTAAGTTTGTACCCCTAATGGTTTTCTTGGTTTATTGGAATTGACTCTTGATATCATTTCTGCTGTTGGAGGTGGGTATTTAGTAGATACTTTCTCGAGTGACAGGTAAAGATATAAATTATATGTCAAAGAACATAGAGACCCACGTATACACATCAACAACTCCTCTCTCTATCTCTATATATAAATTGATTTGTTTATGATGAAGATCTTCATTTTTTTGGTTTCCTATCTTGCAGCCAGAAGTTAATCCAAGATCCCAAGAAGAAGCTGACTTCTCTCTGGTTCTTAGTAACATAGTGCAAAACTATATTTACTTTAAAATGTGTCATTTTAAGAACCAAAAAAATATATTCTAATTTAATTCAAAATTGAAAAGAAAAACCGTGCATCACATGGGTAGAAAGTTAGTTTTACAAAAATTAAAGAAGAAAACAAGTGTCAATATCAACATACCTAAAAAAAATAGATACTGCCTCAAAATGGTAGAATAAGATGCACCCATCTTAGTTGATTTACACGATTAATCAATACAAGAAAGAGCATTGGAAAACAAGATCTGAAGTATTTTTCTTGCTCTTCGAAGGTGACTCCACAAGCTTTCTATAAAAAATAAACAGAAATATTAAAAACAATAGTCATGTAAAATCAAATAATAAGTTAAATGACACTTTCAATATATATCATGCAGATAGGTGGATAGCCTCCCCCATGTTTCAATAGATTTCTAATTAAATGAAGCAGATCATTACATTTTCATACATTGTAAACATTAGTTTTGATATATTTATACGAAATGGTTACACTAACATATATTTAAATAATACCGGATCCAATTTTTTGTTTCATGGAAACCAAGAACATGACATTTTATCAAATAAACGCCTACGAGATCGGTCGAACAACTTGCGATGTAAGTTTCTAATAAATTTCTCCTTCATTTCCAACGACCAGAGAAAAGAATGATGGTGGAAGTCGATGCTCCTGCACATATCATGCATACTTATGAATATCTTTAAAATAAATAATTGTGTCATGCATAATTAAAAATTTTATCAAAATATCTTACTTTGTTAACTAACTTTCTGATAATAATCGATAAAAGCTATCAAATTTCACTTTTTCCCGGTAACCTTTAAATGCATATTACAACCAACTTGCAAGCCCTGAAAAATCATCATCATTTTCTGAAAGGACAATGAAAGTTAAAATAAATAATAAAATAATAATGTTGTGCATATTTTTTCAAGTAAAAATCAGTATCATAATACCATCTACAGAAATAATAGCAATTCTTATTTCTTTGATCTCATTCACCAAAAAATATTGTGTGTATCTAAAATATTTGTCAATCCCTCTTGACTTAGCTTAAAGACGAGATCTACTATTATCCTGCAAACAAAAATGAAACAAAGATATTAGATTATAATTATCTAATATTATATAAAATAAATTCAAAATTGTAAAAGAAATACTCACCTAATAACATGCAACGCTCTTGAATCTAAATACTCATTAAATCCAGACAAAATATGTTGCAAAGGTATGCCCATAATGTCGTATGCAACAATCGACGATACATAACCAAATACATCCGTTATTTGATAAGTGTACAAACATTTCATTATCTCAGGCACTTTTAAATCTTGAGCGTGTTTACAAGGAAACGGAATCGAGCAATTTAATTTATATGCGCCAACATCCATTTCTACTCCATAAAAACATAAGCGTGCTTTATATAAGTTCAGATCCAAATCCTCATAAAAGTGATGTTCGAAGACTTGGAGAGATATCTGATACACACATCAATAACATTAGAAAGAAAATTGTCAAACATACATACATACATACATTAAAAACTAGACATACGCATCTTGTTCTTGAGATAGATGGTGCCCGAAGTACGGATAGACTGTCGAGTAAGGAGATTTAGCAGATGAGATGTGACAGCATACATGCTCCTGCGGATGCGAGCATGTATGCTGTCACATGTTGCACATCCGCAGGAGCATATATGCTGTCACATGTCATCCGCTAAATCTCTTTACTTGACAGTCCATCCGTACTTCGGGCACCATTTATCTCAAGAACAAGGTGCGTATGTCTAATTTTAATGTATGTATGTATGTTTGACAATTTTCTTTATAATGTTATTGATGTGTATATCAGATATCTCTTTAAGTCTTCGAACATTACTTTTATGAGGATTTAGATCTGAAGTTATATAAATCACGTTTATGTTTTTGTAGAGTAGAAATAGATGTTGGCGCATATAAATTAAATTGTTCGATTTCTTTTTCTTGTAAACAAGCTCAAGATTTAAAAGTGCCTGAGATAATGAAATGTTTGTACACAAGTAACGGATGTGTTTGGTTGTGCATCGTCGATTGTTGCATGCGACATTATGGGCATACCTTTGCAACATGTTTTGTCCGAATTTAATGGGTATTTAGATTCAAGAGCGTTGATTAGATGAGTATTTCTTTTACAATTTTGAATTTATTTTATATAATATGAGATAATTATAATTTAATATCTTTGTTTTATTTTTGTTTGCAGGATAATAGTAGATCTCGTCTTTAAGATAAGTTAAGAGGGATTGACAAATATTTTGAATACACACAATATTTTTTGGTGAATGAGATGAAAGAAATAAGAATTGCTATTATTTCTATAGATGGTATTATGATACTGATTTTTACTTGAAAAAATATGCACAACATTATTATTTTGTTATTTATTTTTAACTTTCATTGTCCTTTCAGAAAATGATGATGATTTTTCACGGCTTGCAAGTTGGTTGTGGAATGTATTTAAAGATTACCAGGAAAAAGTGAAATTTGATAGTTTTTATCGATTATTAATTTATTATCAGAAAGTTGGTTAACAAAGTAAGATATTTTGATAAAATTTTTAATTATGCATGACACAATTATTTATTTTAAAGATATTCATAGGTATGCATGATATGTGCAAGAGCTTCGACTTCCACCATCATTCTTTTCTCTGGTCGTTGGAAATGAAGGAGAAATTTATTAGAAACTTACATCGTAAGTTGTCCGACCGATCTCGTAGGCGTTTATTTGATAAAGTGTCATGTTCTTGGTTTCCATGGAACAAAAAATGGATCCGTTGTTATTTAAATATATGTTAGTGTAATCATTTCGTATAAATATATCAAAAACTAATGTTTACAATGTATGAAAATATAATGATCTGCTTCATTTAATTAGAAATCTATTGGAACATGGGGGAGGCTATTCACCTATCTGCATGATATATATTGAAAGTGTCATTTAACTTGTTATTTGATTTTACATGACTATTGTTTTTAATATTTCTCTTTATTTTTTATATAAAGCTTGTGGAGGTACCTTCGAAGAGCAAGAAAAATACTTTAGATCTTATTTTACAATGCTCTTTCTTGTATTGATTAATCATGTAAATCAACTAGGATGGGTGGATCTTATTCCACCATTTTGAGGCAGTACCTATTTTTTTAGGTATGTTGATATTGACACTTGTTTTCTCCTTCAATTTTTGTAAAACTAGCTTTCTACCCATGTGATGCACGGTTTTTCTTTTCAATTTTGAATTAAATTAGAATATATTTTTTGGTTATTAAAATGACACATTTTAAAAGTAAATATAGTTTTGCACTATATTGAGTGCAAATTTGGGGCAGGCTCCTGCTCGTCAAGCTGCACTAGGTGCTGGAATACCTAATACAGTTGTATGCACCACTGTTAACAAAGTCTATGCTTCGGGCATGAAGGGTATATACCATCATTGCATTGACAATAATAGCTTAATGTAGCCATTAAATCTACTTCCTGAAATCTAATGTAAGATGTACCTCATGTTATTTCCCCTCACAGCAACAATGCTGGCAGCACAAACTATCCAGCTTGGTATCAATGACGTTGTAGTTGCTGGTGGTGTGGAAAGCATGTCTAATGCACCCAAATATTTGGCTGAAGCAAGGTTAGCACTACATCCAGAATCTGTTGTGATGGTATCTTCTCTCATCCCCTTGAATAAGCTTAGATACCTAGGAGTTCACATGATCGTCTATGATTATATTCTTTCAAAAGAAGAATTGATTATAAAGACAAGAAGGCTGGGATAAGGTTTGGTGCATTTTTTTTCTGATGTTTGAAGTCATTGTTTGCTGAGACTGCTTGCACACTCTTCTTCAAGTTTGTTTTTACCTAATAAAATGTTGTAATAGCTAAAAACGCCCTGTGATAAGCTGGTTAGGATGGTTCTGTGTAATGTAAGGCATATGAAGTTCCTTTGAGTGTGCTTCACATTTTCTTCCATCAATGCAGACTAGACGATCCTGATTATCAGAAATGTGTTTATGTCTAGAATCATTAATGTGTGTTGCCAGCGATTACTTTATTTCTTGACATATCATGTTTCTCCAGTATGTTGATATTAACTTCCATTGCAAAAAGGTCAGTTGCTTGCTTTGTTATTGTTGTGGTGTCGGGAAAGTTGTAAACAAGAAAGAACAAAGAAATGACTTTTTTCTCCACATATGAACAAAACTATGATAATGAAGTCAATTTTTTGCAGAAAAGGTTCTTGATTTGGGCATGATACAATTGTTGATGGAATGCTCAAAGATGGTCTCTGGGATGCTTATAATGATTATGCCATGGGAATGTGTGCTGAGCTATGTGCCGATCAGCATTCAATAACCAGGGAAGAGCAGGTAAGTTGTTAGGACAATATACCATCTAGAGTAGAAGCTGTATCTCTAATATGCGTACATCAACATTCTTGGATTTTTCTTCCTTTGATTTATTTATTAAAGGTTTTCTAAAAGACACATTCATAAAATATTATAACCCCTGGTTCTGGTTGTTTGTTGGAGTTCTTCAAGAAGAATTTTCTTTTCGAGTGTGTAGGTGAAAGATGAGCACAGGACATACATTTTTTGGTTTCCGAAGTGTGGCTATTTGAGCACTACAAAGATCAATAGTGTGTGCTCCTGAGGTTTTTGAAAGCCTGCCACCGAATGAAAGATGTCAGTTTGTCAGGAAAATGGGCTAGGTTTTCTATCTTTTCTCTAGGGGAAAATGTACCGCAGGGTTTCATGGTACAAGAGTTTTAGAGTGAGTAGTGATCTCAAAAGAAAGAATGGAAGAAGCTGTGTATTTATTTCTGAAAAGTAAGCAAAGTTGCGCAGCAGCTTATGGTGCTTCAGTTGGTAGATATTATGTTTTATTCCTAGCATTGTTTCTTGTAACTAATAGCATCCTGGGAACCTAATAAATCTATATATTTTTGTGGTGTGTCTGATGCTTTCCGTAGCTGTTGCTTTTCTGTTTTACTGGTTTGAGAATCAGGAGAATGGCTGCATTCTTATGTCTAAGATGCCAGCTACCTGCAAATTGAGCTTCAAAATCATTAAGATTTTCTAATATATAGTATTCGCTTCTTCAGGACAATTATGCAATTCAAAGCAATGAGCGCAGAATTGCAGCTCGAGATTGTGCTGCTTTTTCATGGGAAATTGTGCCAGTATGATTTTTTCCATTTTCATGTACTGATGAAATGTTCTATTTTCTTCATCAGCATCAGCATTACAGTCTTATAATTTCATGATATATGACAGGTTGAAGTTCCAGGAGGTAGAGGAAAGCCATCAATAATTGTTGACAAGGATGAAAGCCTAGAAAAGGTAATCTTTTACGTTTCTTAGTGTACATATCCTTTTTATTTTGTTGCTGATTCGTCATTCAAACGCTGACTTTCGTGATTCATTATATGTTGGTGGTCCTACAAGTTTTTTAACAGTTCTTAACATTATCCTAGTTATCAGTTAGCACTGCATGGCCTTGCCTGTGCGTATCGCAAAGAGGCTCCATCTGAGATCCTATTTAACATTCCTATGCCGGATGGGATTTCTCTGTCAACCATGGAAGAGTCCACTCATGATAAGAAATTGTGGTGGATGCAGGAGTCCTCACATAGGGCAGGATATTTCCTTGGGCAGAGGCATCTAAGTCATCCATCATGATGGATGACTGGGATCCCTCCCAGAACACTCCCCCTAATCTACCCTCATTCCCCACTCGTGGATCCAACCCTCTGAATTTTTATGCCACAACATAGAGCTGAATGCTAATTCCAAAAATGTATAACTGTATTATGCAATGAAAACAGTTAAAAAGGGTGGCAACATAAAGTTGCCTGTTCCGGTGCCCCAGCCGCCCTGAAGAAGTGGAGGTGGGGTGCAACCGTCTTGTGAGCACAGTCCCGCAGGTGAGCGGCCTTTGTCGTGGGAGTCGAACGGCGACAGTGGAAGTGTCGCTGGTGGTTGAGGCGGTGGGGCCATGGAAGGCAGGATCGGAATCGGGATCGGGATCGACCAGGCTCGATTCGATCCTGGATCGGATCGGATCGCAAGATACCATGGATCCAAGGGAAGTCTGGCCGATTCTGGATCGGCCAGTCTATAAAATGATTTTTTTGGAAAAAAATCAGGAAAAAATAGAAAAAACAGCAAAAATAAGGGAAAATCTGATAAATTGAAAGAACTAATATTTGCATAAAAAACCAATCATACATGCATTCATAATATATGAAACATAAGATTTTGTATTATTACTACTATAATAATACAAGAAAAGTATAAAATATTAAAAACTTAGTGTATTATTGACCTGAATACTATTTAAGTAAATGTTAAAATTTGTAGTTTCATTTATTTAAGATATTATATGTAAATAAGGAAATATCCCCCATTTGAATCCAATAAAAATATTAAAAAAATCACATCTCTTACTAATAAAAAGTCAACTCTCCCATCCAAGAAGAAAATCGCAATTTTTGTGATTTTATCAAAATAGCGACTTTCTAATCTCTCATAATTTGACATATTTAAAATTTTATAATTCAAATAAGTCCAATAAAATACTAAAAATTTAAAGTCCAAAAAAAAAAAAGTCAAACGTGCATATGACTTCTCCAAGAAAGCCGCTCTCCTACTGACAGCACTAAGTCTACTTGAGACCTCTTAGGATTTGGTCAAACTAAGCTATCATCACCCAAACTCATGAGTGTCATGAGTTAGGTGATGGTAGCTCAATTTGACCAAATTCTGAGAGGTTTGGATGATGATAACTTAAGTTTGACCAAATCCTGAGAGGTCTCAAGCAGACTAAGTGTTGTCAGTAGGAGAGTGGCTCCCTTGGAGAAGTCACATGCATGTTTGACTTTTTTTACTGGACTTTAAATTTTTAGTGTTCCATGTGGTTTATTTGAATTATTAAATTTTTAGATAAGCTAAATTACGAGAGATTAGAAAGTTAGCATTTCGCTAAAATCACCAAAATCGTGATTTTCTTCTTCGATGGGAGAGTTGATTTTTATTGGTAAGAGATATGATTTTTTTGATATTTTTATTAGATTCAAATGGGGGTACTTCCTTATTTACATGTAATATCTTAAGTAAATGAAACTACAAGTACTAACATTTACTTAAATGATATTCAGGTAAATAAGTAAGAGAATCGACCTGGATCAGTCTGGATCGACCTGGATCAGTTTGGAATCAGTCGATCCCTGCTTGATCCAGCCGATCCAACTCGATTCTGGTCAATCCAGCTGGAAGTTTGCCGACTCAGGGACTTCCCCCCCATAATCGGATCCATAGCCGCCGATCCGATCCAGGATCGACCAATTCTGGGTTGATCTTGGCGATTTTGCCTTCCATGGGTGGGGCCGCGTGGGAAGGCGACGTGAACAGGGCGGCGGGGTGCTGGCGCGTGCAGGGGCGCGACTGGGCGAAGGAACAGCGGTGAGGGAAGCAGTCGACTGAGGGTCGCGACGGAGTGGCACCCTGCTCACGCGCGCGAGCGGCACCGACGGGGAATGGGCTCTGGAGTGGTGGAATGCGATGGCAGCGACGTCGTGACATAGGCGAACTGGGTTGCGCAGGGGTGATGTCTTGATCCCCGTGGAAAGGTTGGGGTCTCCATCCTTCCTCAAAATCCTCCCGACCATCCCGATATCTCGGGTATCCATGCCTCCGGGGTGCATACCCAAAATCATCCTGACCTCTAGGATTTCGGTCTCTCCCCGGGTCATGCCTAGGATTCGCATGACCATCATGATCAAATCGAGCAGCCTGATCCCTAGGAAAACGTGGAGGTCTCCGATCACCCTCCCATTCTTGATCATACTGCCTATCAAGTCTCCTACGTGGGTAAGCAACGGGTCTGGGGATGTCCTCAACCTCAGCAAAAGACTCAAACCCAGGGTCATCTTCCGCCTCTGGGCGGACAGCAGCTCGGTCGGCTCTAGGGGGATATAATGGGGCAGGTGGATGGGCAGGATCAGCAACTGCATTTGGAGGGAGTCCCTCTAACACAGCTAGTAGACCTGCCATACCTTGGACGGTACGGCCCGACTCGGTGAACCCATTTTCCATGCGTTGCTCGATCTGATCCAGACGGAGCATAAGTTGATCAAGTCTCTGAGCGACATCAGGTGCCCCAGGGGCATTCGCTTGAGAACCGGACATCGGTGTTGAGATGTGAAACTCAACACCGCTACGGGTGGGAATGAACTAGGAAGCTCTCCCTATGGTATGACTCAACAAAAGGGCTTGATATACGAGTTTAATGAACACAACGGACACAAAGTAACAGTCCTAGACAATCTAAACCAAGAGCTCTGATACCAAAATTGATGCGGGATGACAAACACACGTGATAACTTGAGTTAACCAAAGTGATTTCAGCAATGAACACGTTAAGTTAAAGGTTTCCACATGCTTCTCCACAGGTCTAACAAGATGGTAAGCACGTAAAATGACAAGAAACTAACAGTACGAATCGTCCCTTGCAGCAAAGAAGCGCTTCAGATCGATAGTAGTGAGAACTACCGGTAGTCTAGGACGCTAGCAGTACGTTCAAAATTCGCAAATTCGATTGATTAGGTAGGTCCTTACGTCACACAACCAGCAATGATTTTAAAAGCTTTATAGCTAGTTAACCTACTCTCTCATGCACGGGAGCAAATATGCTCATATACTGACCAGCAAGTTTGGGACGGATCTATAGCGACTTACCGACCCGTTGAAGAACGGGGTTCGTACCGGGGACGGGGGTAGGCGACACTGGTTGGCGGCGGCTGCTGTTGGTTTTGTGGTCTTCCAACGACAGTCCGGCAAGTGTCGTGATCACCGGTTCCACGGGGTGCGTGCGAGGTGGCGAGACGACCGACCGTCGTGGATGCTGGCGAGGAGGTGTCCACGGACGTCGGGGCAGTGCGAACTCGTGAGGCAGGAACGGCGGGTACAGGTACAGTGGTGGCTCGGCCTCAATGATCACAGCCCCGGGATTGTTCATCTAACAGTCATGCAGGCACTGGTTCGGTGCCCCAGCCGCCCTGAAGAAGTGGAGGTGGGGTGCAACCGGGTGCAACCGTCTTGTGAGCACAGTCCCGCAGGTGAGTGGCCTTTGTCGTGGGAGTCGAACGACGACAGTGGAAGTGTCGCTGGTGGTTGAGGCGGTGGGGCCGCGTGGGAAGGCGACGTGAACAGGGCGCGACTGGGCGAAGAAACGGCGGTGAGGGAAGCAGCCGGCTGGGGGTCGCGACGGAGTGGCGCCCTGCTCACGCGCGCGAGCGGCACTGGCGGGGAATGGGCGCTGACGGGGCGTGCCTTGGCCAGCGATCGCGAAGGGCCGGGGCGTCTGACAGGGACCCGCGACGGCGGCTCGCAGGTGGGCTGTGCCCGGAAGCTGGGGTAAGCTGTTCCTGTGCGCGGAAGGGACCTCAAACAGGGGCTCTGGAGTGGTGGAATGCGATGGCAGCGGCGTCATGACACATGCGAACTGGGTTGCGCAGGGGTGATGTGGTGGAGTGCAGACGATGGTGTAGCGGCGCGATTAGGAGTATGGGGAGAGAGAGAGAGAAAGAGAAAATTGAGTGGGACAGAGAGGGAGAGAACGCAGATAGAGGGAGGAAGAGAGACAGAGCAGGGGGGGGAAGAAGACGGAGGGAAGGAGATGGGGAAGAAGGAGGCGGTGGGGCTTCACACCCTCCCTTCGTGGGATCCTCCAAGCTCACACATGCACAGAGTCTGTAACTCAGACGTTTCACTTCTCAATACATCGGCTCATTCATTCATCTATTCATCTCCCCAAAACAGTGCTACAGCTTTTACATATATAGGCCAACCCCGAGAGGCCAAAAGACAACAAAAGAAAAGACTAAAATAACCTTATAGATACCCATAAATAACAGGAAATAAAAGACTGCATAATGAGCCTCAATGGGCCAGTCCACCAAAACAAGTACTAAAAAGAAAACTCAAAGATCCATTGTCTCATCAAGCCACAACGACAACGGTCGAGCAGTCTGTCGACGACGATATACCAAAGCGGGGAATGGGCGTTGACGGGGCGTGCCTTGGCCAGCGATCGCGAAGGGCCGGGGCGTCTGACAGGGACTCGCGACGGCGGCTCGCAGGTGGGCTGTGCCCGGAAGCTGGGGTAAGCTGTTCCCGTGCGCGGAAGGGACCTCAAACAGGGGCTCTGGAGTGGTGGAATGCGATGGCAGCGGCGTCATGACACAGGCGAACTGGGTTGCGCAGGGGTGATGTGGTGGAGTGCAGACGATGGTGTAGCGGCGCGATGAGGAGTATGGGGAGAGAGAGAAAGAGAAAATTGAGGCGTGCCTTGGCCAGCGATCGCGAAGGGCCGGGGCGTCTGACAGGGACTCGCGACGGCGGCTCGCAGGTGGGCTGTGCCCGGAAGCTGGGGTAAGCTGTTCCCGTGCGCGGAAGGGACTTCAAACAGGGGCTCTGGAGTGGTGGAATGCGATGGCAGCGGCGTCATGACACAGGCGAACTGGGTTGCGCAGGGGTGATGTGGTGGAGTGCAGACGATGGTGTAGCGGCGCGATGAGGAGTATGGGGAGAGAGAGAGAGAAAGAGAAAATTGAGTGGGACAGAGAGGGAGAGAACGCAGATAGAGGGAGGAAGAGAGACAGAGCAGGGGGGGGGGGGAAGAAGACGGAGGGAAGGAGATGGGGAAGAAGGAGGCGGTGGGGCTTCACACCCTCCCTTCCCGGGATCCTCCAAGCTCACACATGCACAGAGTCTGCAACTCAGACGTTTCACTTCTCAATACATCGGCTCATTCATTCATCTATTCATCTCCCCAAAACAGTGCTACAGCTTTTACATATATAGGCCAACCCGAGAGGCCAAAAGACAACAAAAGAAAAGACTAAAATAACCTTATAGATACCCATAAATAACAGGAAATAAAAGACTGCATAATGAGCCTCAATGGGCCAGTCCACCAAAACAAGTACTAAAAAGAAAACTCAAAGATCCACTGTCTCATCAAGCCACAACGACAACGGTCGAGCAGTCCGTCGACGACGATATACCAAAGCCGGGTCGAACCGGTCCCGCGCACGTGTGTCCCCACCATTACTTATATGAGAAGGTGTACATCCTTTTGTTCTCCTTCTACTTCATGATTAAGCTCAACATAATCCATTCATCTACCAACGCTCACTCAACATCATCTACTACTAGCATCTTTGTTCTGCATTTTTATATCTCCATCTTCCTTTTCATCTAGTGGTATCTGCATTGACAGTTCATTTTCTCAAGCTCCTCTTTCAATCACAATTAAGCATCATCATCATCATCATCATTAGAGCTTTATCCCATTATTTGGGGTTGGCTACATGAATTCTTTTCCGTCAAAGATTTCTATCAAGTGCTATATTCGTGTTTAAACTCAAGAAGTTCAAGTCATTCCTAATAATATCACACCATCTCATTTTAGGCCTTCCCCTAACTCTTTTATTGGCATCCACTAATATTTGGTCACATCTTTTAACCAACGTCGAGTTAGGGCAACGGTACACGTGTCCAATCCACTTGAGTCTATTTTCTCTCATTTTTCTATCAATTGGAGTTACCCCCCAAGTCCTTAAGAAAGCGCTTATTCCTAATCTTATCTTTCTTCGTCTTACCACACACCTATCTGCTACCCACATTTTGTTAATGTGTTTCTTTCACACTAAGTCAATATCAGGAAAGAAAACATCATCTTTAAAGACTGTATATGAGCTCAGTAAAGGAAGTCACCTGCGGGAGTGGATTCCATGGCAGAATATTCCTTGGCAGGCATTGAAATACAAGCCCCGACAGGAGCAAAAGAATATTGTTCTGTCGAGACTCTCAGCTCAGCAAATGCAGAGGCACCGTCATCCGTCACGGCTATCTCAAGAAAACAGACAGTCAAATGATGGTTCATTATCATCAATCTCAGGCATAAAATCGACAACTGCCTGTGAGGAATTCTCACGCTCCACTCCACAAAGGAAAGGAGAACCTCCAGGCAAAGAGGCATGGCCGCCCGAAGCAATCGGACCAGCACTTTTCCTCATCTGTCTCGTCATCTGAGGTAGATAAGTCAAAAAAAAGGGATAAGTGATAAATCAAGAAGAAAAGTCATGAATGACAATGATGAGAGAAGAAAAGAAAAGAAAAGAAAGTCACCGCCAGATAAGGCGGAATCCGCCACACTCCTTTTTCCAGCTCTCTTGGGTCTGGAAGAAGAGGAAATATTCAAATGAGTTTCACCATTCCTGTCTCCAACAACTTCCGGAGCAAGGATGGTTGAGAATTCAAAACAGATACAAAAAAAAGAGAAGAAGAAAGATAGCCGCAAAACCAAGAAGGTCAGCCTCAGTAGCCGAATACCATGTCAAATCTCAGACAAAGCCGAGATGACAAGATTCAAGAAAAAGATGTCAAATCCAATTCAAGCAAATTGCGAAGCTCAGGAAAGTGCTATCAGATCCAACTGCGAATCAAGTAAGGGTCACAAGTCAAAAAAAAATCTCTCAAATCAAGTTGTTGAGCAAAGTCAGAAAGACGAGTCTCACCAATTGAATCCTCAAGCCAGAAAGGAAAAATCTCTGAGATAAAATCCAGAAGGCAAAGACCCAGGCAAAGAAAGCCCAAAGTCAGTTTTAAGTAAATCCAAGGAAGCGGAGCTGATCGCTCAGAACAAGAAGCATGACAAAGTCGATCGTTGTCCGAGGTTGTCGACTTCACAGTGCAAGTGCTGAAGTGTGTCAACTGTGGCTACAACTTTCCGATTCAAGTTTATTGTCAAGTCATGAAGATCAGAAGCACGGCTCGAAGAACGCACGGGACGTCCCCCTCCGCCTTCGGCGTCGGCGCACTTCCCGTGGGGGGCATTTGTGGACACAAAAAATTTTTAACCCCTTAACCGATGGGGCTACCATCGGTTAAGGGGATTATTTCCCCAAACCGATGGAAGCACCATCGGTTGAGGGGAAATCCCCCTTTAAATCCCCTAACCGATGGGACTACCATCGGTTAAGGGGATTTTTCCCTTCAACCGATGGGAGTTCCATCGGTTGAGGGGAAATTCCCCTTCAACCGATGGAAGTGCCATCGGTTAGGGGAGTCTTCCCCTCTAACCGATGGGAGTTCCATCGGTTAAGGGGAAATTCCCCTCTAACCGATGAAACCTCCATCGGTTAAGGGGAATCCCCTTTAAAAAAAAAAACAGAAAATAAAAAAAACAGGGAATAGGCACATCCCCTAACCGATGGTACCCCCATCGGTTAGAGGAGTGCCCCTCCCCCTAACCGATGGTACCCCCATCGGTTAGAGGGATTTTAAAATCCTCTAACCGATGGAACCCCCATCGGTTAGAGGGAATTTTCCCTCTAACCGATGGAACCCCCATCGGTTAGAAACCCCCCATCCCATGCAATGTAAGGGGTGCCTTCCCCTATAAAAGGCACCCCATCCCCCCATTTCAAAGGTCGGCCCCGGGGAGATGCCGGCTCCCTGGAGAAATTGCTGCCCCCCTCTTTTCTGAAATTCTGAAAGAATAGAAAATTTCCAAAAGTCTCCCGTCTCTCTCTCAATCTCATTTCTTGTGTGAGTGAAGGTACCAAATCTTCTTCCCCCGAGTGTTGAGAGGTTATCCGTATGCGGCATCGGCAAACTTCATCGGCTAAAAGTCCGCAATAGCGGCACCGGCCCTCACAGGCTATAGGTTCTAAATACCGTCCATTCCGGACATATGGTATTTTAGATACCTCTGTTATTCATGCCACCTCCCATCGAGTTTTAAACTCTCCGGGATGGTGTGTTTGTGCTATATGCATATGTTTCTTAGAGGAGACTCTGCCCAAGTGGAGATTCTGCTCGAGAATATATTCATATATTCACAGATTCGTATTTATATATGTGTTTCTTAGAGGAAACTCTGCCCAAGTGGAGATTCAACCTAAGAACATATCTATAAATTTCAAATCTGTGTTTATATTTATATGTTTCTTAGAGGAGATTCTGCCCAAGGGAAGATTCTACCCAAGAACATGTTTGTATATTCACAAATTGGTATTTTTATATGTATGTTTCCTAGAGGAAACTCTGCCCAAGTAGAGATTCCGCCTAAGAACATACCTATAAAATTCAAATTTGTGCCTATACACACTTGTTACTTGAAAGGAAGCTCTGCCCATGTCAGAGTTTTCCCTCTAAAAACATATCAATATAATCACAAACTTTGTATTTATATACATGTGTTCCCAAGAGGAAACTCTGCCCAAATGGAGTCTCCGACTACGGACATGTCTATATAATCATAAATCCGCAATTATATGCGTATGCCTCTCAAAAAGGATTCTGCATATGCAGATGGTACCTTTTGCCGGATACTCCATTCAAATAGGAATGCCGGTGAGAAAATATGCGTAAACTGCAAATTTATGATCATATACACATACCTTTTTGAGGGCAAATTCCCTCCGGGCAAAGATTCTCTGAGGACACATGGATATAAGTACATGTTCATATGAATATATCCCCGTGAAGGCATTCCGCATAGGCAGAAACTCTGTCAAAATAAATTTATGATAGTGGTGATGATATACACACATCCAAAGAAAAAGAGGACAGGACCCGAATTGTGACAGGACCCGAACTGTGATAGGACCCGAACTGTGCTCAGTTACTCCAGAGAGCAGCATAAATGCATACTCACAAGAACTGCGTTCATGTGGACAGTTTCAGAAAGGAGCTTCAAATTGACAAGAACGTCCATGGAAATACGTACATACGTTCTTTGAAAATCATACTCATACAAGCAAAGAAAAATGAATGATGAATAAATAAAACAATGAACGAGGAGAAAGGAAATTCTGCCTCAATTCAGACTTCATTTAAAACAAGGATGTTGTAAAAGAATATCATGTCATAAAAAAATTAATGTAGCAACTCTTCTAATACAGAAATGCTACTTTGAATCACGACCTCCCCCAAGTTCAGAATCAAATACACGGGTATATACCCGTCTGCAATAATAATCCTCAGGTTTTCCAAAATAAAACCTTCAAACAACATCTTTCTAAAAAAAAAGGAGAGGAGGGAGACCCCAAATGGGTTCACGGAAATACATCTGTTCCCTTCTTAAAAGTCATATCTCGGACTCCACAAAGGGCAGTCTTTTCAAAAATGAAACACTCAAAGCAAAAGTATTTCAAAATAACCAAAAGAAAAAATGATACATCATGACCAGGATTTTCTAAAAAAGTGTGTATTTTCTCATCCCCTTTGCTATGAATGGTATTCGAGTTAAAACTGGTGTTAAATAACACCAAGAGTCTTAACTCGATGTAAATGTAACATCGACTCCGGTCGATGGAGACAGAGGTCCAGCACATGCTACCTCAATCACCTGATGAGTATAGATACGAGACTCAAGGAGTTCAGATTAAAATACGGCGCACCCGTCCGTCCCTCGGACATCATACCCGTCCGTCCCACGGACATCATACCCGTCCGTTCCTCGGACATCATACCCGTCCGTCCTTCGGACATCATACCCGTCCGTCCACGGACATCATACCCGTCCGTCCCACGGACATCATACCCGTCCGTTCCATGGACACCCAAAAATACCTTCTCCGCATTGCGCGGACTCTTTCTTCTGTCTGTTAGACAGACTGGCACGCCCCGCAAATCACAATACACAAATCAAAGCATGTGAAATAAATGAATACCCAAATGAAATGAATACATGAACCAGATAAAATGAAATGAGCAATCCAAAATCAAATGATATGTCAAAGTGATATCTTTCCCGTGTCAACAACTGGCACGCCCGGTGGGACCTCTTCTCACCATTCATAGCAAAGGATGAGACATACGTATATTTTTCATGAAAGTCCTAATACTGATATTTTCCTTTGAAGGTACAAACAAAAAGGCAAATCATAAGCCGTTGAAGATGGCCGTCACTTATGGACCACTCGCCATCAACAATCATGCCAGGTTCGGTTACCAGGCGACTCCGATCATATTTGGGGATTTTTCCAACAATTGTCAGATCCCTTCCGGCCTATGAAGAAGATGCTGCTCAAAAGCCTCTCTCCAACAAGTTAACAAGGAAGATCCACGAGAGTTGTGGGCAAGCCAAAGCTCGTCCTGTTATTATCAGCAGGGGGCATCCGAATGCTCTCCAAAGGTAATACTAATAAAGGGGATCAGCCTAACTCTGGCCAACAACATTTATTGGCTATGAGCCTAGGCAGATCATGTCCAATCCAAATTCAAAACCATATCCAAACTCAAGTTCATGACCAGCAAGCCATCAAGGCAGGTCATGTCCAATCCAAATTCAAAACCATATCCAAACTCAAACTCATGACCAGCAAGCCATCAAGGCAGGTCATGTCCAATCCAAATTCAAAACCATATCCAAACTCAAGCTCATGACCAGCAAGCCATCAAGGCAGGTCATGTCCAATCCAAATTCAAAACCATATCCAAACTCAAGCTCATGACCAGCAAGCCATCAAGGCAGGTCATGTCCAATCCAAATTCAAAACCATATCCAAACTCAAACTCATGACCAGCAAGCCATCAAGGCAGGTCATGTCCAATCCAAATTCAAAACCATATCCAAACTCAAGTTCATGACCAGCAAGCCATCAAGGCAGGTCATGTCCAATCCAAATTCAAAACCATATCCAAACTCAAACTCATGACCAGCAAGCCATCAAGGCAGGTCATGTCCAATCCAAATTCAAAACCATATCCAAACTCAAGTTCATGACCAGCAAGCCATCAAGGCAGGTCATGTCCAATCCAAATTCAAAACCATATCCAAACTCAAGTTCATGACCAGCAAGCCATCAAGGCAGGTCATGTCCAATCCAAATTCAAAACCATATCCAAACTCAAGTTCATGACCAGCAAGCCATCAAGGCAGGTCATGTCCAATCCAAATTCAAAACCATATCCAAACTTAAGCTCATGACCAACAAGCCATCAAGGCAGGTCATGTCCAATCCAAATTCAAAGCCATATCCAAACTCAAGCTCATGACCAACAAGCCATCAAGGCAGGTCATGTCCAATGCAAATTCAAAACCATATCCAAACTCAAGTTCATGACCAGCAAGCCATCAAGGCAGGTCATGTCCAATCTCAATTTCAAATTCCAAACCATATGCAATCCCAGAATACATCAAAACCAAACATCAAATATAGCCACAAACCATCAGGGTAGGCTGAATCCGAAACCAAAATCTAAATTGAAATTCCAAAATTGTAGCCACCAAACCTCAATGGTAGGCTCAACCAAATTTTCATACCATATCTTTGACCCCAAAAAAAAAAAGGGGTAGCCATTTAGCAAGACTAAGTCAACCCAAATCTGGACTTTTTCAGTCCAGACAATTTCCTCCAAAATCAAAGTTTTCGTCTCTACAACAAGGACAAAATAAAATCATAAAAAGTAAAAGGGCATCAGCTGCCACCTCAAGATCCGACAAATCCATCATGATCAAAGGTCTGCAGGTATGGCTTGACGGAAGCCAACCTATCACCCTGCGGGATAGGTATGTTCCTACAATCCCAACCTCAAACAGCTTCTCAGTTTTGCGGTGGTTTCAAGGGGAATCAAGAGATTCCAAGAAGGAAGCCGATGTCAAGCAAAAGACTCGGCACTCTGCTGAGTTCAAACAAATCTGGGATCCCATAAAGGAAGCTCAGAAGCTCAAAAGAGATCCAAGCAAATACACCAACAATGTTCAGCAAGAGAGGCAACATAAAAAATGCTCCCTTCCAACATGCTGAATCCAAACACTATCATGGACAAAAAAGAGAAAAGGAATATACAAGAAATCAAGGTATACTCTTCAAGGCTCGGAGAATACCCGAATAGTCAAAGAAAATCCAACTCAGCAATTCAAATCTCGCATATCGGCCTTCAACCGTATACGGCGAGTTTCAATATTTGATGGGCTGGGGGCAATTCCTAATGCCAGTACCCGTCCGTCAATAAGACGACGTGTTACTTGGGCAGCTGAGGAAAAAAACCAAGCTTATAATCTTCTCATGCTATGCCGCCGGGAAGGACTCTGGCAAACCAGCTGAACAAATCGCTGAAGCCATTTCAAATAATCCTGCTGAAGCCATCAAGTAATTTTCCAGAAGAAACCGCCAGCCCGGCGGACAAGCTGAAGCACCTGGTCAAGTTCTCCCTCGTATCGATATTTAGCATGAGGGAATTCAAGTCCCCTTCTTCGAAGAAACAAATATTCAAGTCGAAGAAGGTGGGCCTTCAACTTCAAACATCAATCCCGTCATCGACTTGCCGACAAAGGAAAATTTCCAGGCTATGTCAGATGACGACAAATATCAAGTGATGCAGCAATCCCAATCTCAAATGGCTGTGCTTCTAAATGAAATGAGGCAACTGGTAACTACAAGCCTCCCCATTCTGTGGAGCCAGTCTCTGCTCAAAATCAACAAAATCAACATCCAGATGGGGCTGCCCCGACAAATTATCCAGCAGCTTCTACGACTGGTCTTCTTCCTCAAACTACGGTTCAAGACATCATTGATCCGTCCAATATTATGACCCCTCAAGGTGTTGCCATACAAAGGCATGAGATACTGAAGGATTATTCGAGATATGTTCGCTCAGTAGAGCAAAGGTATTCAGGTGGCAGATCCATATTCTGTTCCATATCCAGTACATCATCAATTCAAGAAGCTGCTAGAGATATGCCCTAAAGTCATAAAACTATCAAAGTTTAATGGACAGGGGTCGCCATTGGAATATGTGCCACATTATGTTATTTATCCTGGTCGAGCTTGCCATCGGCAAATCTTATCTCTTCAGATATTTTGCAACTTCCTTGATTGAAGTCGCATTTCAATGGTATTCAAAATTCAAGCCCAACTCAGTTACCGATCGGGCAGATATGCAAAAGAAATTCATGAGCCATTTCCAAACGGCTGAATGGAAGGTATCCCTCTTCCCAGATTATCTTCCCTCAAACAGAAGAAAAGGGGAGTCGGCAATCCACTTCATCAAGGGATGGAGAGAGTTTAGCATGAAATGCAATAACCCTCCTGTTCAAGAAGATACAATCCCTATCTGCCAAAAAGGCCTCATATCAACAATCAATGAGAAACTCTTGGGAGCAAATATCAAGAGCTTCGATCAATTGAATTCCATAGTGGCAGACATTGAGATGTTTCTAGTCGAGCAAATGACACATACATCTCATAAAGGCAAGCTCCCCAAAGAGCGCAATAAGTTAGCAAAAGAAGTCAACATCATTGACTCCTCACCTGATGATGAAGCAAAGGGGGCAACAATCTCTCCTGCCCCAAAGAAGAAATCAGAAGCTAAAGCTCCACTGCCATCATTGATGGGGCGCATGAAGACTCCTTATTCTTTCAAAAAACAAGAATCATAGAGGCTCTTTGATCTCTGCCTCGACAATCAGTTAATATCACTGCCAGAACCAAAGAGGCAGGCAGGTGTCAGCCAAACCAATCAGCTTAATTTGCCCGTATCACTGTATGGTGGGGCATGTAATTGAAGATTGCTACATCTTCAAAAATGAGGCCCAGAAGATCATTCAAATGGCCTCATATCTATGCAAAATGCTCTGGCTGACCCTCCTCAACTCCATGCTTGGGATCGACCAGAGCAATCTGTCAATGTCATTTATATGACGAGACTTCCAACAAATTCAAATCATCCCGAGGACAGTCATTCATGTAATCCTCCTCAAGATAATTCAGGAGCTCATTCTCTACCAAGATCAAGACATGATCCACATAGAATAATGAGGAAAGTCCAAAGGTAAATATACTCTTATGCATACTCAAATATATTCAGAGCCGCCTCCTATGTCGCCATATGCAGACTCAATTGGGTGGCTATCCGAAGATCCTTCAACTCCTGTCGAGCTGGCAAGGTTATATTCTTTCCCTCGACATCTCACTTACTCACTTTTCCGGCTATGCCTTCAATCCGGATTAATGGATTACCGCGCTCCGGCAGAAATATTAGCCAATTATTGCCCATATCATCAAGTGATGGGTCATAGTATCAAAGATTGCATAAGATTCAAAAATGATGTTCAAAAGCTAATTGACCTGAGTATTCATCGGGTCAACCAGCCTCATACTCAACAATCACCAAATGGACCGGCCAATCCTGGATCCTATGTGGTGAAAGTCATTAGGGCATCATCATCCTTTGGTCTTCCTCGGTTATCAGTGGGGGAGCATTCAAATCCATATTTATCCAGTCAATCGTATACAAATCTGCATCTTCTATAATAAGCTCTCATTTGCAACAAAGAGCACCAAGTTTATACTTGACAATCTCAGAAGACAAAGTCTGGTTTCCATACTTAAACCAGCATCATATATCATTCAAGAGTGAAAGGAGATGTATGACTATTGTCTGGATCTCCATGATTTGGTCGAAACTCATATCTGGGAAGGAAAATTTGATCAATATGGGAATTCTTTGGCGCCAGCAAATAAAGTGTCACAACGAGCCTATGGTTCAAGTCCAGAATCCCAAGCTCTATATCCAAAGATATGTGAATATTATCATCATCCCCTGGGCTATGGACGATACAAAGTCAAAGCTGAAATGGAGCAATTTAAAATTGATCTTTTTCAATACAGAATGAGAATATCGAAAGAAGTTGCGACAAAGCCAATCTCCCAGCAAGCAGAGGAGTTCGTAGATCATTATCACCAACTCCCATCTTCAATTATTCAAGAAGCAATTAATGCAATCTTTGAGAATGGGTCACTGTCGGCCCTCAAAATCAGCCAGTTCCAAAAGAGTCAACAACTCTACAACTAAGAGGTGGCTCCAACAAGAGAAGCATCTCCAAATCATCTTCAGAGCAGAAAGTCATAAGCTTACTTAAAGCTCTTCAGGTATGAAATAAAAATATATACATATATATATATATAAACAAAAAAAAAAAACAACAAACAACAAACAAACCAAAAAAAAAACAACAAAGAATAATAATAATAATAATAAAAGAAGAATGAAAAAGAACAAATGTAGCGTGATGCTGCTGCTGAGGTACCTCAAGTATCAATTCAAAAAAAAAAAAAAATCATCAATCAATCAAAATTGAAGAATCAAATCACATATTTAACTCACCAATTTACGATATGGTGTCCAAACCTCAACCAAAGAAGCTATAAATCTCTCCAAGTGGTAATACCAAACAGGCTGAAGGTAAGCCAACAATGCTGACATATCAGCGTCGGCCAACAAATAATTCAAATCGCCGTCGCAAGAAAGGGCATGGTAAAGAGCAAAAAGTTGCATCTACTATTTTCAAGAAGCCTGATATCACAAAATCAAGCAGAGTCATTCTCATTTAAGGCAAGGAGTCAAAGCCTCTGCCTGAAGCCGAAATACGGGCGGATTCTTATGTCTTCAACCCTTCAGATGAAGAAGAAGAGCTGTCCAATATGCCTCCTCATACAAAAGAAAGAGTCAAAGTCCCCATGCCTCATCAAATGAGCCGGACAACGCTCCTCTCTTTTCAAATGGAAGGATGTTGATTCCTCTCTCTCAAAAGAAATCTGTCAAGCCAAAGAAGCCATCTGAATCCTCGATAAAGGGATCTCCCTCATAGGACCAGATACGCATCAAGGCTGATGACAAAATCTCTCGGCAACTCAAATCACTCCCCGTCAACATCACTGTCTGGGAGGTAGTTGCTTGGAGCCAAGACCTGAGAGAAACTCTTGTCAAAGTACTCCAAGAATCAAAAATATATGAAGCTTATATGGCTGATTTCCAAGCTCAAATATATGAAGCACTGGCAGCAAATGTCACTTTCACAAGATAAAGACATGTTGCTATCCTCTCCATATCACAATGGTTCCTTATATATGAAGGGACAGGTCAACGACATTCAATTAAATCAGATCCTGGTCGATCCGGAGGCATCTATCAATATAATGCCCTATAAAAGCCTTTGAATCTCTACATCTCACGCCTCATATGCAACAGGTGAAAGATGTACGAATCACTGGTTTCAACCAAAATTCAGAAGAAGCCATTTGAAGACTCACTGTCAACTTAATTTTGCGAAGCTTCACCGCCAAGGTAGTCTTCTATATATTCATGCTGATACAACATACAGAATATTGCCTAAAAGACCTTGGCTATATGAAGAAAATTGGGTCATCCCGTTAACTCTTCATCAATGCGTCAAATATGCAAGAGAAGGAAAGCAACATACAGTCTTTGCTGATTAAACCCCGTTTCGGGAAAATGAATGCAACTTGACTGTTGCTATTTTATATCTTGGAGGGACAATTCCTCAACCCCTTGCCCGGTCTAAAGGGAAGGGTAAGCAAATTAAATACTCAGATGAAGACAGTGAGGCTGGCAAGCCTTTCATGGTAAACAAAGGCTTTGCCAAATCATCTGCAAAGAATTCTCAAAGCAAAATAACTCGCCCAGAGCGGCGGAGTGTCAACTATGAAGCTAACCACATAAGGGAGTACTTCTCCACCTCCCAGTTATATGCAAATTTACTCTCCAAGGCAAGATCAAAGTGTTCGACGATTGAAAAAACATTTGTCGTCAAATATCGGGGAATGGAAATAGACCCCGACAAAATCAAGGCGATCTAGCGATCGCCACCTCCTCAAAATCTGACCGATTTAAGGTCATTTCAAGGGAAGCTAGCCTATATTAGACATTTTATCTCAAATCTTTCAGGAAGATGCATGCCATTCGGCAAACTAATGAAGAAGGATGCTCCCTTCATCTGGGATCAAGAATGCCAAGCTGCCTTCAAGCAGGTCAAGGAATACCTTCTCGCTCCACCAGTACTGGGGGCACCTATCGCTGGAAAGCATCTTATACTCTATATTTCAGCTATGGATGCTTCTCTGGGAGCTCTACTGGCACAAACAAATGAAAAGGATAAAGAGCAAGCTTTATATTATCTTAGCAGAAAGCTAATTGGTCCAGAACTCCGATATGCTCCAATAGAAAAAGTATGCCTAGCACTGGTATTTGCTGCAAAGAAATTGAGACATTATCTTCTGGCTCATGAAATTAAGCTCATCTCCAAGCATGATCCAATCAAATATCTGCTACGGCAACCCATATTGTCAGGAAGACTAGCGAAATGGGCTCTGCTCCTTATGGAGTTTGATATCACATATATCCCACAAAGGGCAATCAAAGGGCAAGGCTTGGCCGAATTTTTGACCGCATATCCAGTGCCAGATGATTCCCCTTTATCTATAAACCTCCCAGAAGAAGAAACTCTTTCTCTTGCAAGTGAAAATTCAATGCTCAAAGAGGTTGCCACAATTGAGCTACCCTCTTGGGAATTATATTCTGATGGAGCTTCCCGAACTCTCCACTATACAGATGGCTCTACCAGCCCCTCTACTGGAGCAGGTATTGGGCCAGTATAAAGTCCGAAAGCCACAATCACTTCCATACTATACCATAGTCATGAAGCTCAAAGAAAAATTCAACTTCTTCGACATATCCCATGGGCCGAGAAGTGAAAATTCTCGGGCTGATGTTCTAGCCAAACTGGCTTCTACCATAAAATTGCCTCCCGAAGGGGAATTGGACATAAGTGTCCGTCGCAGAGGACTCATGCCCAATATCCTTGACACTGAGTCTAATATCACAATTGAGGAAGTATATGATACAGAGCTAGATGCAACAAATGAATCTGAAGATTGGCGCAAGGCGCTCATCAAAATCAGGAAAGGTTGGTTGCCACCTGATCAAGCACAGAAAATTCAGCTCTTACGCAGGGCCACCTCATATCAATTAATAGCAGAACAACTATATAGGCTGGTCCGTGAAAAGAAAGGGCCAGCCCTCCTCAGATGCCTACCTTTCAAAGAAGCCAAAACCATCATGAAAGAAGTTCACTCCGGACTGTGTGGAGCACACCAGGCAGGAGAGAAAGTGAAAGTCAATATCAAGCTAAAAGGCTTCTACTGGAACTACATTCAATATGCCCGTACATGTCATTAATGCCAAGCATTTGGCCCTGTACCGAGAAAATCACCAAATATATTACATCCCACGGCACCAACCTGGCCCTTTGCCGAATGGGGGATGGATATTGTGGGACCATTCCCACCCTTATCTCAAGGCCATAAATTCATATTGGCTGCTATAGATTACTTCTCTCGGTGGGCTGAACCTAACCCATTTTTGGAACTCCTCACAGAATCATATCCGATAATGGGTCACAATTCCGCAATAAAACAATATATGCTTTAGCAGCCAAGTTTCATATTAATTGGAGGACTTCTTCAGTATATAATCCACAAACAAATGGATTGGCAGAAGCCTTCAACAAAACCCTCTGCAAGCTGCTTGCCAAAATAGTCGGCAATAGAAAGCGGGAATGAGGAGAGAAAATCCATGAAGTTTTATGGGCTTACTAAATGGTACATAATACCCCTACCGGATGTTGGCCCTTCTCTTTGGAGCTAAAGCAATGATACCCATCGAAATTGAAATGGCATCCTGTTGAGTGGCAATCCAAAATGAATCTCAAAGCCAAGATCAAAGTCAGATAGAAAGAAGACTTGAGGAGCTCTCCAACCTGGAAGGAAGGCGACTCGAAGCATATAAATCCCTCCAAGTATATCAAGTCAGAATGGTCTGCGCTTTTGACAAAATTGGCAAAGACCAAGAGCATTCAAGCAAGGAAACCTCGTTATGGTCAAATGTAGAGAAGTAACGACGGGAAAGCCAAGCAGCAAATTGCAACCCATTTGGCTCGGCCTATACATCGTCACCTCGGCATATGAAAGGGGTGCATACATGTTGGTGGACTATAAAGGTAATGTGCCCTTTCCCCCACTCAACGGGAAACACCTGAAATTGTACCACGCGCCAGAACATGAATTCTCTGGCCAGCCACCAAGACAAAGAAAAAAAAAACCAAACCAATCACCCAAAAGGCATGAAGCCCAAAGAAAATAAAAAAAATGATGAAATGAAGTTTGCCATAGATGGGGGCAAAGGAATCAAAACTTCCACCTGTCCGTCATATACCCCAAACTTGTCAGTCCTTACCAAGCGTGAAGCCAAGGGCATTCCATGTACAAACCCAAATCAAATCTTGACCATAGCCAACAAACCAAAAAGGTAGGCTATGCCAAATCCATATCCAAAACCATAGCCAGCAAACCAAAAAGGTAGGCTATGTCAAATCCAAAATACCAAAACCATAGCCAACAAACCAAAAAGGTAGGCTATGCCAAAATACCAAAACCATAGCCAACAAACCACAAAGGTAGGCTATATCAAATCCAAATACCAAAACCATAGCCAGCAAACCAAAAAGGTAGGCTATGCCAAATCCAAATACCAAAAACCATAGCCAACAAACCACAAAGGTAGGCTATATCAAATCCAAATACCAAAACCATAGCCAGCAAACCAAAAAGGTAGGCTATGCCAAATCCAAATACCAAAACCATAGCCAGCAAACCAAAAAGGTAGGCTATGTCAAAATCCAAAATACCAAAACCATAGCCAACAAACCACAAAGGTAGGCTATATCAAGGCCAAAATACCAAAACCATAGCCAACAAACCACAAAGGTAGGCTATATCAAATCCAAATACCAAAACCATAGCCAGCAAACCAAAAAGGTAGGCTATGCCAAATCCAAATACCAAAACCATAGCCAACAAACCACAAAGGTAGGCTATATCAAATCCAAATACCAAAACCATAGCCAGCAAACCAAAAAGGTAGGCTATGCCAAATCCAAATACCAAAACCATAGCCAGCAAACCAAAAAGGTAGGCTATGTCAAAATCCAAAATACCAAAACCATAGCCAACAAACCACAAAGGTAGGCTATATCAAATCCAAATACCAAAACCATAGCCAGCAAACCAAAAAGGTAGGCTATGTCAAATCCAAATACCAAAACCATAGCCAGCAAACCAAAAAGGTAGGCTATGTCAAATCCAAAATATCCAAAACCATAGCCAACAAACCAAAAAGGTAGGCTATGTCAAATCCAAAATACCAAAACCATAGCCAACAAACCAAAAAGGTAGGCTATGTCAAATCCAAAATACCAAAACCATAGCCAGCAAACCAAAAAGGTAGGCTATGTCAAATCCAAAATATCCAAAACCATAGCCAACAAACCAAAAAGGTAGGCTATGTCAAGGTAGGCTATGTCAAATCCAAAATACCAAAACCATAGCCAACAAACCAAAAAGGTAGGCTATGCCAAATCCATATCCAAAACCATAGCCAGCAAACCAAAAAGGTAGGCTATGTCAAATCCAAAACACCAAAACCATAGCCAGCAAACCAAAAAGGTAGGCTATGTCAAATCCAAAATACCAAATCCATAGCCAACAAACCATCAAGGTAGGCTATGCCAAATCCAAGTTCCAAACTCATAGCCAGCAAACCATAAAGGTAGGCTACCCTAAAACCAAAGTCCCACCAGCAAACCATTATGGTAGGTGACATCAAGTTCCAAGTTCATATCCCAAGGCCATCAAGGCAACTCATATTCAAATACAATTCCAAATATAGCCACAAACCATCAAGGTAGACTGAACCAAATAGAAGTCCGAAATTCCATAACCAAAAGCAAAAAACAAAACAAAACAAAACAAAACAAAACAAAACAAAAAAAAAAAAAAAAAAAAAAAACAACAAAAAAAAAACAAAAAAAACAAAACAAAACAAAACCAAAACCAAAACCAAAACTAAAACCAAAACCAAAACCAAAACAAAAACCAAAATCAAAATCAAAATCAAAACCAAAATCAAAATCAAAACCAAAACCAAAGCCAAAACCAAAATCAAAATCAAAACCAAAACCAAAATCAAAATAAAAAACCAAAACTAAGTCCAGAATCAAATCAACCTAAATCCTACATCCAAAAGCAAAATCAAAATCTCATATTCCATCCAGAATATCACAAAGATAAACTGACATGTCCATATCCAAATCTAAAAACAAACCCAATCTCAACTCTAATACAAATCCAAATGCAAATCCCTTATCTCTGCCCTAAGCCATCAGGGATGGGCGAAATTCAAACCTAAAACCCCAAACCCAAACCCAAACTTCATGCCAAAGTCCATACCAATACCCAAAACTAAAACTTGAAACCAAATAAACTCAAATCTCATACCCATATCCAAATTCAAATTCAAAATACCACAAAGGTAAGCCAATGTATTCACGCTCAAACCTAAATCCACCACCACCCATTCCACGATCAGCCATCATCCATTCCACATCCCAGACTACCACCCCTTCCACAATCAGACCATCATCCATTCCACATCCCAGACCACCACCCCTTCCACAATTAGACCATCATCCATTCCACATCCCACGTCACCACCCATCCCACAATCAGACCACCATCCATTCAACTACCCAAACCAGTCGAGCACTCACCAGTCAGGTCAAAAAAAAAAGAAAAGGGGTTAAAAATAGAGATACCCCGATGGACTCAAGTATACAATTCACTGTATGTTTGAGGGTAAAAAGATAAAAAAAAATCCGGCTGAGGTGAAAACCCAAAAGGGCGCTTCAGGCAAAAATGGGCAACCCCTCAACGCGAAAACCCGAAAGGGCGCGTTGGAAAAAGCAAAAAGGGGCCAGTCTTGGTGAAAACCCGAAAGGGCGCTAAGACTGATAATGTGAAAAAAAAAAAAAAAAGAGAAAAAATGAAAAGGAGGATTCCTCAGTCCTTCATTCATACATCCACAAAGCTATAAGTCACCACATCACAAACTTACAAAGGGTGACAGATACCACATGCAAAATAGAAAGGAGATCAAGGCAATAAGCCCAATATGCAAGTGTTTATGCTTTGAAACAAAGGCAGGAAGGCTTCTTCCTCTCCAGCCATTCAAATCCAAGTGCAAACCCCTCATCCCGGCACCAAGCCATCAAGGAGGGGTGAAATTCAAATCCCAAAGCCAAAACAATAAACACCATTCAAACCAAGTCCAGGGCTAAATCATACCCAAATCTCATATCCATATCCAAACCCAAATTCAAAATACCACAAAGGTAAGCCAACATACTCATGTTCAAACCCAAATCCACATCCAGATCCAAATTCCAAATCCGAATTTCCAATCATTGGCCAGATTCAAATTTCGCTCCACAGCCAAATCCCTGGCCGTTTAATCATCCAAATCAGTCAAGTACTCAATAGTCAAGTCAAAAAAAAAAGAAGGGGGTTAAAAAGTAGAGATACCCCGATGGACTTAAGTATACGGCTCACTGTATGCTTGAGGGTAAAAAGATCAAAAATCCGGCTGAGGTGAAAACCTGAAAAGGCGCTTCAGGCAAAAATGGGTAACCCCTCAACGTGAAAACCCGAAAGGGCACGTTGGAAAAAGCTAAAGGGGGCCAGTCTTAGTGAAAACCCGAGAGGGCACTGGGATTGGTAATGTGAAAAAAAAAAGAAAAAAAAAAAAAGGAAAAAGAAAAAAAAAGGGGTGGAGGAAAATGAAAAGGAGGATCTTCATTATCCTTCACCTTGTATTTACAAAGTCACAAGTCACTCTCCGTACAAATATACAAAGAGTGGCGATTGCTATGTAAAGGTCGAACAAAGAAAAAAAAAAGAAGCAAGACAATGAGCTCGGCATATAAATGTCATACTGAAAAGCAAAGGCAGGAAGGCTTTTTCCTCTTCAGCTGTTCAACTTCCTTAGCTTTGGAGGCTGTCAACTGGCGGAAGTTCCTTCCGTTTCTTACATAGGCAGTTTCTTCTTCAGAATCTTTGGCCT
This sequence comes from Colocasia esculenta, assembly GCA_014218235.1. Taxonomy (NCBI): domain Eukaryota; kingdom Viridiplantae; phylum Streptophyta; class Magnoliopsida; order Alismatales; family Araceae; genus Colocasia; species Colocasia esculenta. The sequence continues at coordinate 5,525,323 of CM024759.1, read as the reverse complement.
CATCTCTGGCCTCCTGATTCAAAGAAGACCTCTCTTCATCAAGCTCGCATTCCAACCGGGCAATGTTCTCCTTCCCGACAACCATGCTCAACACCATCGTTACTCGCAGCATCGCCTACTTGAAAGGCAGAATAAGCTTGAAACTCCAAAAATGGGCTCCCTGTATCTCCCCAAAAGTAGAAAGAGAAGATTGGCCACAGATACAGAATATGAATCCATCATCCCCCAGAGAAGAGTTGATCACAGAAGACCTAGTCACCTGAATACAAGGAAGGAAAGTCAATATCAGGAAAGAAAACATCATCTTTAAAGACTGTATATGAGCTCAGTAAAGGAAGTCACCTGCGGGAGTGGATTCCATGGCAGAATATTCCTTGGCAGGCATTGAAATACAAGCCCCGACAGGAGCAAAAGAATATTGTTCTGTCGAGACTCTCAGCTCAGCAAATGCAGAGGCACCGTCATCCGTCACGGCTATCTCAAGAAAACAGACAGTCAAATGATGGTTCATTATCATCAATCTCAGGCATAAAATCGACAACTGCCTGTGAGGAATTCTCACGCTCCACTCCACAAAGGAAAGGAGAACCTCCAGGCAAAGAGGCATGGCCGCCCGAAGCAATCGGACCAGCACTTTTCCTCATCTGTCTCGTCATCTGAGGTAGATAAGTCAAAAAAAAGGGATAAGTGATAAATCAAGAAGAAAAGTCATGAATGACAATGATGAGAGAAGAAAAGAAAAGAAAAGAAAGTCACCGCCAGATAAGGCGGAATCCGCCACACTCCTTTTTCCAGCTCTCTTGGGTCTGGAAGAAGAGGAAATATTCAAATGAGTTTCACCATTCCTGTCTCCAACAACTTCCGGAGCAAGGATGGTTGAGAATTCAAAACAGATACAAAAAAAGAGAAGAAGAAAGATAGCCGCAAAACCAAGAAGGTCAGCCTCAGTAGCCGAATACCATGTCAAATCTCAGACAAAGCCGAGATGACAAGATTCAAGAAAAAGATGTCAAATCCAATTCAAGCAAATTGCGAAGCTCAGGAAAGTGCTATCAGATCCAACTGCGAATCAAGTAAGGGTCACAAGTCAAAAAAAAATCTCTCAAATCAAGTTGTTGAGCAAAGTCAGAAAGACGAGTCTCACCAATTGAATCCTCAAGCCAGAAAGGAAAAATCTCTGAGATAAAATCCAGAAGGCAAAGACCCAGGCAAAGAAAGCCCAAAGTCAGTTTTAAGTAAATCCAAGGAAGCGGAGCTGATCGCTCAGAACAAGAAGCATGACAAAGTCGATCGTTGTCCGAGGTTGTCGACTTCACAGTGCAAGTGCTGAAGTGTGTCAACTGTGGCTACAACTTTCCGATTCAAGTTTATTGTCAAGTCATGAAGATCAGAAGCACGGCTCGAAGAACGCACGGGACGTCCCCCTCCGCCTTCGGCGTCGGCGCACTTCCCGTGGGGGGCATTTGTGGACACAAAAAATTTTTAACCCCTTAACCGATGGGGCTACCATCGGTTAAGGGGATTATTTCCCCAAACCGATGGAAGCACCATCGGTTGAGGGGAAATCCCCCTTTAAATCCCCTAACCGATGGGACTACCATCGGTTAAGGGGATTTTTCCCTTCAACCGATGGGAGTTCCATCGGTTGAGGGGAAATTCCCCTTTAACCGATGGAAGTGCCATCGGTTAGGGGAGTCTTCCCCTCTAACCGATGGGAGTTCCATCGGTTAAGGGGAAATTCCCCTCTAACCGATGAAACCTCCATCGGTTAAGGGGAATCCCCTTTAAAAAAAAAAACAGAAAATAAAAAAAACAGGGAATAGGCACATCCCCTAACCGATGGTACCCCCATCGGTTAGAGGAGTGCCCCTCCCCCTAACCGATGGTACCCCCATCGGTTAGAGGGATTTTAAAATCCTCTAACCGATGGAACCCCCATCGGTTAGAGGGAATTTTCCCTCTAACCGATGGAACCCCCATCGGTTAGAAACCCCCCATCCCATGCAATGTAAGGGGTGCCTTCCCCTATAAAAGGCACCCCATCCCCCCATTTCAAAGGTCGGCCCCGGGGAGATGCCGGCTCCCTGGAGAAATTGCTGCCCCCCTCTTTTCTGAAATTCTGAAAGAATAGAAAATTTCCAAAAGTCTCCCGTCTCTCTCTCAATCTCATTTCTTGTGTGAGTGAAGGTACCAAATCTTCTTCCCCCGAGTGTTGAGAGGTTATCCGTATGCGGCATCGGCAAACTTCATCGGCTAAAAGTCCGCAATAGCGGCACCGGCCCTCACAGGCTATAGGTTCTAAATACCGTCCATTCCGGACATATGGTATTTTAGATACCTCTGTTATTCATGCCACCTCCCATCGAGTTTTAAACTCTCCGGGATGGTGTGTTTGTGCTATATGCATATGTTTCTTAGAGGAGACTCTGCCCAAGTGGAGATTCTGCTCGAGAATATATTCATATATTCACAGATTCGTATTTATATATGTGTTTCTTAGAGGAAACTCTGCCCAAGTGGAGATTCAACCTAAGAACATATCTATAAATTTCAAATCTGTGTTTATATTTATATGTTTCTTAGAGGAGATTCTGCCCAAGGGAAGATTCTACCCAAGAACATGTTTGTATATTCACAAATTGGTATTTTTATATGTATGTTTCCTAGAGGAAACTCTGCCCAAGTAGAGATTCCGCCTAAGAACATACCTATAAAATTCAAATTTGTGCCTATACACACTTGTTACTTGAAAGGAAGCTCTGCCCATGTCAGAGTTTTCCCTCTAAAAACATATCAATATAATCACAAACTTTGTATTTATATACATGTGTTCCCAAGAGGAAACTCTGCCCAAATGGAGTCTCCGACTACGGACATGTCTATATAATCATAAATCCGCAATTATATGCGTATGCCTCTCAAAAAGGATTCTGCATATGCAGATGGTACCTTTTGCCGGATACTCCATTCAAATAGGAATGCCGGTGAGAAAATATGCGTAAACTGCAAATTTATGATCATATACACATACCTTTTTGAGGGCAAATTCCCTCCGGGCAATGATTCTCTGAGGACACATGGATATAAGTACATGTTCATATGAATATATCCCCGTGAAGGCATTCCGCATAGGCAGAAACTCTGTCAAAATAAATTTATGATAGTGGTGATGATATACACACATCCAAAGAAAAAGAGGACAGGACCCGAATTGTGACAGGACCCGAACTGTGATAGGACCCGAACTGTGCTCAGTTACTCCAGAGAGCAGCATAAATGCATACTCACAAGAACTGCGTTCATGTGGACAGTTTTCAGAAAGGAGCTTCAAATTGACAAGAACGTCCATGGAAATACGTACATACGTTCTTTGAAAATCATACTCATACAAGCAAAGAAAAATGAATGATGAATAAATAAAACAATGAATGAGGAGAAAGGAAATTCTGCCTCAATTCAGACTTCATTTAAAACAAGGATGTTGTAAAAGAATATCATGTCATAAAAAAATTAATGTAGCAACTCTTCTAATACAGAAATGCTACTTTGAATCACGACCTCCCCCAAGTTCAGAATCAAATACACGGGTATATACCCGTCTGCAATAATAATCCTCAGGTTTTCCAAAATAAAACCTTCAAACAACATCTTTCTAAAAAAAAAAAGGAGGAGGGAGACCCCAAATGGGTTCATGGAAATACATCTGTTCCCTTCTTAAAAGTCATATCTCGGACTCCACAAAGGGCAGTCTTTTCAAAAATGAAACACTCAAAGCAAAAGTATTTCAAAATAACCAAAAGAAAAAATGATACATCATGACCAGGATTTTCTAAAAAAGTGTGTATTTTCTCATCCCCTTTGCTATGAATGGTATTCGAGTTAAAACTGGTGTTAAAATAACACCAAGAGTCTTAACTCGATGTAAATGTAACATCGACTCCGGTCGATGGAGACAGAGGTCCAGCACATGCTACCTCAATCACCTGATGAGTATAGATACGGGACTCAAGGAGTTCAGATTAAAATACGGCGCACCCGTCCGTCCCTCGGACATCATACCCGTCCGTCCCACGGACATCATACCCGTCCGTTCCTCGGACATCATACCCGTCCGTCCCTCGGACATCATACCCGTCCGTCCCACGGACATCATACCCGTCCGTTTCACGGACATCATACCCGTCCGTTCCATGGACACCCAAAAATACCTTCTCCGCATTACGCGGACTCTTTCTTCTGTCTGTTAGACAGACTGGCACGCCCCGCAAATCACAATACACAAATCAAAGCATGTGAAATAAATGAATACCCAAATGAAATGAATACATGAACCAGATAAAATGAAATGAGCAATCCAAAATCAAATGATATGTCAAAGTGATATCTTTCCCGTGTCAACACCCACCCACTATGTAAGGTGGAATTGTGGTGGATCGAGTAGAATCGGATGGAGTCGGACTGGATCAGGCCAATCCAGTCTGATTCCACCTCTATTCCATCTGCTTTAGCCCGATTCCCTCAGCTTACCTTAGCTACGTCTGATCTCGTCCACTTACCTTATTTACCTGAACATCATTTAAGTAAATGTTTAAGTACATTTACTTAAATGATGTTTAGGTAAAAAAGGAAGTACCCCCCCATTTGAAGTTAATAAAAATATTAAAAAAATCATCTCTTACATCTTTGAGAAGAGGGACTTAAGGAAGTAGTAGAAGAGGGACTTATGGACTGTAGTGACAAGTTTCCTGCTTCCATCTTTGAGAACCACAAGAGTGGTGAAGATGTGATGAATGAGACGTTTCAGGGAGGGAAGGTATTTGCATTAAGCTTCAAATGATCCACACTGGGATGATAAAGCTGGTAGGTGATCAGGGTGTAGTAGTTAGGGACAGAAGGAGGATTGACAAGGATATTTGCCCCTGAGTTAGGAATCTGAAATGTAGTACCCTTTACCGTGGTGTACAGTTGCTCACCTACCACCGACATCTCCATGTTGTTGTAGAACTCCGTCACTGCGATCGGGGAGGACCACTTGTGGGAGTACAGAAAAGGCGTCCAACCCTAGGTGTCAAACAGGGGCTGGAGGCCTGGGAACATGTCCTCCAGGGACACGAAATCCACGAAGCGAGGCTGAACAAACTTGGTGAAGGAACCCCGGACCTTAGAGGTTTGCAGATTGGAAGGGACGATGAGCTCTAGTAGACGGTCGTCTCGGTGCTTGCTTCGGCGCTCTGCAGGAGCCTCGGAGCCTTCGCTGACTTCTGGGGAGCTGGGACGCCGACGGGAGACGATGCGTTTGCCCTTGGGAGCTATGGAGAAGGTGAGGTCGGAGTGTGGAGGATCTCTGAGGAGAGAAAGAGAACAGGAGGAGGAGAAGAACCAGGAAAAGGCTGGGGTTGGCGCCCTGGTGAGAAGAAGTTAGGGTTAGGAGATAAAGGAGAGGCTTTTTAGAACTAGGGGAGAGGATGAGGAGACGTGGGTTCCCTTTTAAAGAAGTTTGGAAAGAGTTTGAAACGGAAAGGGACCCACAAAATCTGACCAAAAGGCGCGCCGGTTGGGCTTCTGAACTGCCCAGGCCGCCGGCTGTCGACAGCCAGCCAGGCAGCTGTCGACAGCTGCTGAGCAGTTTTGTGCCAGAACTGGATTTTTTAGGGTTTTAAATGGGAAATGAGCATGCACTTGTGATTTTAAGGTTGAGAAAAAGTTTTATACTCATTACAAAGTGTCATAACCACTAGTATGAAGACACATAAAAAATTCTACAATAGTTAAGAGATAATACTCCGGGTATCTTAAGTTATGACATTTAGAAAACTTTGTTCAAAAGCAAATGAAATTAAGATAACCCCGTTGAATAAAACTATTGAAGAAAATCATATATCTTAGTGGTAATGTTCAGTTGGTAAATGAAGACAACGTCTATATGACCCGTTGACCATAGGCAACCCATTTCCCTTGAGTTAAGATGATGGAGGCTTCACTCTATTTCTTGCAATGTGGGATTTTCTTTTATTGAGGTAAAATGAGAAAAATGATAATTAGGTTCACTTGCACCTTTTGACATGAGGTAGACATTTGTGATGCCCATACCCCCAGTTACTCAGTAAGGATCATCATTGGTCTGTCTTTTATCCTATTTGAGTTTGAACTTTTGAGTTTAGAAATAGGTAGCTTTTCTCCTTTTTTTTTTTAAATTTAACAATCAAGGTCAACGGTTATTTAAGGTCAAAGGCCAATGTAAAACATTAAGTTCAATAACCATCTTACTTATCAAACCATTTTAGAGACATGATCATCCACAAGGGTTATTCAAATGAATTAAGTTAAATCCATTTGATTTGCTCAATGTTTTCTAGATGACACAACCTAGACCCAAACACAAAATATTATTTCAAAATCATTGTGATTAAATTAATATCTTGGATACTACGTGAGTATGAAAGGTTGTAATGAACATTAAGTCCAAATTCTCCCCTTATACAAAGATTGTGAATATACTCATAAAGAAATGATGAGAAAAGTTGAAGAATTGGCATAAGAGTTGTATCTGTAGACAGCAAGGATGTGCCTGTTGACAGGTACTGAATTCCAGTAAGAGGGAGGTTCTGGGAGAGGCCATCTGTCGACAGGTAGAGTGGGGCTGTCGACAGATACTGAATTTCTTCAAAAACTATGTTCTGGGAGGTCTTGGTTGTCGACAGCTGGGATGCTCGCTGTCGAAAGGTACTTGGAAAAACAGGTTTAAGGCTTTGAGTTGTGAGAGTTTTGCAACATATGAGTGAGGGATAAAGACACATGGAATATGAGGGGCATCCCTTAAAAAATTCACTCACCTAGCCTTACCTTACTCCCCTATAGTGTGTGCATGTGATGACTCATCATTCAAGCAAAACAATCAATGAGATGCACAATATACAAAGCATTTGCACATAAAACAATATCCATAACAAAATGAGCAGTAAAAATTCATTGGCTTTTGCACAATCCCAATTCTCTTCTCAAGGAGGTGAACTTATCTTCTGATAAGGGTTTGGTGAAAATATCAGCCAATTGCTTTTCAGTTGGAATGAAGTCAAGTTCTAGATTCTTGTTGGCTACTTCATCTCTCAGAAAATGATGTCTTATTTTAATGTGTTTGGTTCTTGAGTGTTGGATTGGGTTCTTTGAAAGGCTGATGGCACTAGTGTTGTCACATAGGATATGTGTGCATCCAATGTCAATGTTGTAATAACACAATTGACCTTTAATCTACAACACTTGAGCCGCACAGCTCCTTGCAACAACATATTCTGCCTCTGCAGTGGAGAGTGCAACAGTGTGTTGCTTCTTGGATGCCCACGAAACCATGCAACTCCCTAGGAATTGACAATACCCAATAGTGCTTTTTCTATCAATTTTACATCCAGCATAGCCAGCATCAAAATATGAGATCGAATATGAGATCAAATTAAAACTACTTCATGTTGGATACCATAGACCCAAATCATACGTACCTGAGAGATATCTGAAAATCCTTTTAATTGCAACCAAATGGCTTTTCTTTGTACCTAGTACTTCTATCAAGTATCAAGAATGAAGAGTTATTTGAATCTAGATGTAATTTTCCCTGGGGGATCAGGGCAAACCTAATTGGCCTGTCATCTGGTTGAGTCAATATGTCTTAACTGTTTGTACTACAACATTTTGGGAAAGAACCAAAACTGAAAAGTCATTCTCACTCTCTGTTAAGTTTCATTTCAAGGATTACATGAAAAGTTACATAATGGCATGCCACAAATTTGCTTGCTCCTGGAAGGTTTTTTGGGCGTACCTTCTGAAGTAGATGGTAAAAAACTGTGCAATGCATCTTCCTATGATAGTTATCTGAAGCCTTTTACAGAATAAGACTGGAAAAACATTTGTCCTGAAAGCTTCTTCTCATCCATCATTAACATAGACATTTATTGTTTCCAGTTTCCGCTTCTCAGACATACTTCCAGGTTTATGTTTCTCATCTTCGTATATTTTCTCAATATGAATTATATGTCATCATGTCTAATGCTTTTCCCACCTAGTTTTGCGCTTTATAGTTATATATCTCAGGAAGTAACAGGAGTGCTGTTGTTGTATTGATATCTTTAACCGTTGGGCATCAGTACTCTACATCAACAATCACTCCCATTTCTTATTATTCAATGTAATATTGGTTCTGCTCTAAGCAAAATTTAGTGTCCACTATGTTTCACAAAGTGGAAGATCATCTCGATAAGTCTTTACAGAACATCATATATCTAAACAGTTATTTATAATCTTTGTATAAAACAATTCTCACTGCTGCCTCCTACTTGTACCTTTTTTTTCTCTCTCTCTCTTATGCCCCATTCCTTCTTTTTTAAGTTCTTTTTGAATTTCCTTAAACATTGTAAAAGGCAGGCTTCTGGAGATCAACATCTATTTATAAGTTTTTTTAACCTTTTTGGTCCCCGGATCACTTAATGGTCAGAAAGTGACACCAACTGACCAAAGGAATACTACAGTTATGTTGAAGTAGTTTATGATGAAAGATGAGAGGTATAAAACCAAAATCGTCATGTAATAAGTGTATGCATTAGAAGGCAAAGAGAAATGCCTTTAGGACATGCGTGAAAGAAACTCCTTCACTATGTGCTTATGGGAGAGGCTTCGTGGTTTCTTAAGGATATTTTTATGCATGACAGCCAGCGTATGCTCCTCATTCTTTTCCTATGACATTCACAGCAACTACATAACAGATGGTCCAGCCATAGGAAAAAGAGGTAGAACAATTAATTAAACCTGTCATTTGGGAGGCATGTTGGCAATGTGCAGCAGTGCAGGAATCTGTTTGGTAGCATGTTTTTCTGTAAAATGTCGAGGAGCACTAATTGTGAATATGCCATATCTTGGGGATTTTGGTTGTGGCATCTCTCTCTCTGGACACATCAAAATGAAGAAGTAATAAACAAGGGGAAGATAATAGAGTTTTAATCAAGACTATGATTTTCGCTGAAGGTTGTGTATATACTGGTTCTGACTACCATCTCGCAGGTCTTGAGGCAAAAGAACGGAAGATTTGGAGTAGCGGGTGTCTGCAATGGCGGAGGTGGAGCATCAGCACTCGTTTTAGAGCGCTCTTGTAAGCGGTTGCTCAATTGGTAAGTACTTGAATTCTCATCCCTTTTCCCAGTAATGATTCTATATAGGTCATGACACCTCAATTACGGTTGGATTTTTCTCTGATTCGCTGTCCTGAATTATTCACAATTTCTTGGGACTCGTAAACTATAATATTTCTGTTGGCTTCCATTACTGGTACATAGGCTGTAAGCGCAACTCATGGTGCAAGCATGATGCTAGCCCGCTGCCAACACCCATCTTTAAAAAGATTATTTATCTTCTGGCAGAATAAGGAACTCTTATCATTGCGCCAGCTTTCCGTTTGTACGTTGTTTTAGTGGTGAGTTTGGTTTCGACATGATTTTTGGAGCTAAATTTTGAAGATTTAGTCTTGCGTCCAAAACTTGTACAAGTGGCATTATTTTCTGCTGCCACCGTCCTCGTACATTTCTAACAGGTGTCGTTGCTCGTTTTGCAGGACTTGCACGGTTTTTAGGATATTCGCTGTTGTCATCATTGTGATTTGTATGCATACGTTTTAGAACTTTCTTTGTTATGATCGACAACTTTGAAATAACGTTTAGAGTTGAATGAGCTTGTCTGGCTTTTCTTCTAATACTAGTTCCGTTCCACGTATCTATCATCCATATATCTATCTGCGTATCTATTTATCTATATCCATCTGTACAAGCTTCCCGCGTGATCTTTTGCACATCTATTTTCTTTTAATTCGAGTGTACGAGTTGCAACAGAGAGTTCCTATTGGCACCTGACACGTGTACATTTGCACATAATAAGTCAGTTATGAATCCAACCTGAATTTTTATGAGCACAATTTTAATATTTATAAGCCAAATCTAATATTTATGAGCTAAATTTAAAATTTTACGAGTCCAGTCATCAACACAAGTTTGGTTGCATGTAAAACTCCACCCTGAAATTTTTTTCAAGAAAAAATTTATTTTTGGGTCATTTGGTATCCCTGAAAAGTAAAATCTAATAAATCTTACTCTAAAAATTTTAGATTTTGACATCGACAGTAAAAGTTCAGAGGCATGCTATATGCTTGTTATTTTCTCTTTGGAAATGTCTCATCGCACATCTTGATGTGCAGTGAGACTCGGACACACCCAGTTGAGATGAACCGCATGGAGGAGGAAGAGGAGCCATTCCCCTCCCAGTCCCCTCTTGTGTACCAAGATCAACACTTTCTCCTTCTTCCTCACTTGGTCGAGTTTTTTGTAGCTAGCTGCAGTCCCAACCTTTCGAGCACTATTCATTCGGATTGTATTTTTATTTTATTTCCCCCTCATTTAAGTTGTCTTTGTGAAATCTAATAATTTTTCATTAGTTATTTTGATTTTTAATTTTTTACTAAAATATCCATAGAACACTATTCATTCAAGTTGTGTCTTTATTTTATTTCTCCTAATTTAAATTGTCTTTGTCAAAGTTACTTATTTTTCATTAGTTGTCTCAAATTTTTATTTTTAAAATATAAAAAAATAAAATAAAATAATTGATAAGATAATGTTAAATAATACATAAGGGATATGTGGCCACCTCTCGGTTAGAAAGGATCATAAAGTCTCATGCGTCCCCATACACCCCTCCTCCATAGTAAAAAACCTGTATTTAATGTTATTGACCTTTCACGTTTTTTTCTCTTCTATTTAGGCAAATAATCAGTGAAGACATTTACAAACAATTATGTTTTTTATGTTTACGGAAAAGTTATTTCTTAGAAAATTTTTTCCTTATAAAAATATTTTACAATGAACCCTGAGTATTTCTTAATATATATATATATATCTGCATACACACAATTTTATTTCTCAGTTGACCCCCGTGCCCCTCTTCTGATACCAACGCTTGATCAAAAGTTAAGCAGATATGCAGTGGATGTGGATTAGCACGTGGTCGGTCTGCCAGAATGACCCTGAATTGGTCACAGGTGAACCTCATGCATGCGCACGGAAATTCCACAAAGACCCAAGAATTCTCCGAGTTTGTTGCTGAAACCCTTAAAAGGTGTTTTAGGCATTGTCTATTACTAATTTGCTAACAAGACACTTTTCTGTTGGAACATGGATCCCCTCAATATATTATGGGTGAAGGGCGCTCTCTCAGTACTGAAAAGAGTATTTTACATAAAAATCTATTTTTTGAAAAATTATCACATCTAAGTTTGAGTTTTACATAAAGTACAGTGGTTCCTCCACCCCTCCCCTCAGGGAGTGCCCTCCACTCTTGTACTGAGGGTATCTCTCTCTCTCTCTCTCTCTCTCTCTCTCTCTCTCTTTCTCTCCCACCCTGTCCAGGATGCCCAGCTGACACAAACCCAAGCAGTGATGTGAAGGGGCAGCTGGGCTCATTGTTAGTCCTAATGATTATAAGTTCAAAATACGCTGTAAACCATCAATGTAGATCCATCTGCCACAATCCTTCACAAAGGCATGAATTTTTTAGGACCAAAATGTTGAACATATGAGTTGGTACTCTTCAACTAACAACCATTGAATAAAACCCTCTGGAACTGTACCAAAGCTAGGCTCCTCCAAAGTTCAAACCAAGAGCAAGGGGAGGATAAGGATAATGTCAACAAGTAAAATCTCTGGATGGAGGGAAAAAAACCAATTAGATAAATCTGCATACACACAGAAGACACTTGATGCCAGCAATTAAAAGAACAATCATACATGAAAACACTGGGCAAATGTTGTGCATACTATCTCGCTAGCTAGCCTGTATATTAAGCTTTAAACTTCTATCATGTGTCCAAAGAAACATATCTGATATGAGTTCCTTCCTTTCACTTTTTGGAAGCAGTTCTAAGTACGATGCTTGGTGATCCAGGAAGTGAACTTGTCTTACGCTTCTGATCCCTTTATGTGGTGTTAATTTCTTGCTTTTTCTGAATATAGCAACCCTTATAAGTAACCCCAAGCACCCAATCCTGAATGGGAAATGCCTGTTGCACGTTCGCTCGGGCAATTAATTTGCCCACGCAGCAGGGGCGCTGCCCAATGGGGCACGCCTGAAGGAAAACGACGGAGAGGAAGAAGGGGTTTGGGGCTCTGGTGCAGATCAAGTTCACAGTGTGTTACCACATGGTAAGTACCCCATGTATATATAGGAGGCTCCTTTCAGATTTGCACCTCCACCCCGTAACTGCCTCTCAATAGATAAAGCCGAAATTATCTCCTAATTATCTCCTAGATTTATCCCAATAATCGACTTGCCCTTATCATATTCTGGGATATTTGGCCATATCCCAACATCTCCCACTGGGCCAACTATACCGGATAAATTCTAAATACACTCACACTGTTCATGAGATGTATAACTCATTCTTGTATTCTCTCACTATTCGTGAGATATATATCGTTCTTTAAATAATGTCCTTACTTGATACACACTCATTATCCATGAGATGTATCACAATTTCATTATTCATGAAATTTTCTTTGACTTATATATTTCTAAGTCCCATCAAACCAACATGTTTGATGAAATTCTCTGCCGCAATGCCCTTTGTCAAAGGATCAACAATCATATCACTTGTGGGAATATAAGTCACTTTTTTCCCCTTTTTCTACAATATCACGTATGTAATGATATTGTATCTCTATATATTTTCCTTTAGAGCTATTTGCTCCACTGTTGATTAGACTTATTGCTGCCTGATTATCACAGTACATCTTAATTGGCCCTTCTACCAAATTGAGATCCATATCTTTAAGAAACCGTCTAATCCAGACTGTGTGAGTAGTAGCCATGCTAACAGCAATGTACTCAGCTTCTTGTGTGTATATTGCAACACAACCTTGTTTCTTGCTACTCCAAGAAACAACACCACCACCAAAGATGAACAAGTGTCCCGAAGTGGACTTTCCATCATCTTTATCACCTCCGAAGTCAGCATCGGAGTACCCTAGTATCTCAAGCATATCAGCTTGATAAACTAGTTTATGGTGCAAAGTACCTTTGAGATATTTCATAATCCTTTTAACAGCTTCCCAATATGCTGGACCAGGATTACTTTGATATCTGCTGACTAAGCTTACTGCATATGCTATGTCAGGCCTAGTACATAGCATAGCATACATCAAGCTTCCAATTGCTTGTGCATATGGAACATTAAGCGCACTTTGCCCTTCTCCAGGACATTGATCTTTACCCTAGTACACTATTCATTAAAAAAATTTTCTTTATTTTTTATTTTTGATATCTTTTAAAAAAATTTAAAAAAATGAGTGGAAAACAAATAACTTTGACATAGACAATTTAAAGTAGGAGAAATAAAATAAAAACATAACTTGAAAGAATAGTATTCTACTGATATTTTAATAAAAAATTAAAAATCAAAACAACTAATGAAAAATAATTAGATTTGACAAAGATGACTTAAATGAAGAAAAAAATAAAAAAATAATCTAAATGAATAGTGCTAAGAAGGTTGGCTTTGTATGGAACAAAGGAAGAAGGAGAATACGCACGCATGGAAAAGGAAAATGGTTCCGAACCTTAGCCGTCGATGCCAAAATCTGGGATTTTTAGGATGAGTTGTTACAGATTTTAGTTTTCCAAGATACCAAATGATAAAAAAATACAATTTTCCTTGAAAAGATTTTCTTAAGCGAAGTTTTACAGTTAAACAAACAGACCCTTAATCCAGCAAGAAACTAGACAATGATACCGCAGCAGTGGGGGAAGGGGTACAATTTACAACCACGGATGAGAGAAAGGAAAAATTAATTAGAAATCTTTGATAGTAGGGAGACATATTTTCTCATCTAAGTTAAAAAAAAGGTGTCCTAAATAGTCCTATCTTTTGGTGAATTTTAAGAATCAGTCTTTCGAAGATAGTTTTTATCTTCTATTTTATTTTCTATTTTATCTTTCTATCTAATTAATATATAATTTTATTTCTTACTATTAGATAAGCCCGGTTTAAAAAAAAAAGCTCGGGGCAAAGCCCGGTTAAAAAAAAAAAGCCCAGCCCGGGGTCAGTTTTTGAGGCCCGGCCCAGGCCCGGTCCGGCCCGGCCGGGGGCGAGCGGTGTGCGAGGCGGGGGCGCGGGGAGGCCGAGGCGGGCGGGGGCGCGGGGAGGCCGAGGCGGGTGCGCGGGGAGGCCGAGGCGGGTGCGCGGGCCGAGGCAGGGGTGCGGGGAGGCCGAGGCGGGTGGGGACACGGGCCGAGGCGGGGGCGCGGGGAGGCCGAGGCGGGGGTGAGGCGGGGGCGCGGGGAGGCCGAGGCGGGCGGGGACGCGGGCCGAGGCGGGCGGGGACGCGGGGAGGCCGAGGGGCGCGGGAGGTGGGCCGGCCGGGCTGGCCGGGCCGGGCCAGGCCAAGCCCGGAATCGGCCTAGATTTTTTTCCGTGCCGGCCTGGCCCAGTTGACACCCCTATGGTACACCAACCAGGGTGTATTATACACGCGCTGTCTACGTGGTTTGGGTGTGTGCATACCACACACTTTGTCGTAATGTAATTCTTATGATTTGTCGTAGTAACTGGGCAGTGAGGTTCCTGTGTGAGCCTAGCCATGACTTTGTGGTGTTTGGGCAGTGAAGGTCATGTGTGGACCTAGCCCTGGTTCGTTGTTGTCTTTCGAATAATATTATATTGATTTATGTATTAAGTGGTGTGTGTGTTGCCACGGAGGTCATGAGGTGACCAATGATAGGCAAGTTTATGGTTCAGGTATGTGTTGGTGTAGGATAGCTTTGGGGTCACATGGTGACCGATGTTAAGCTAATCCTAACACATGTAAATTGTGAATTATAAGTAAAGGCTATATATGTAAGTATCGTGGTTTGTGCTAGCCGAGTGTGGTGGTCCGGCGCCTGTTCCGGAATGCCTCTCTAGTCGGGTACCCCAGGTTCTTTGTGAGCCAGGCACGTGTGTTTGTTGTGCTCGGGGTTTGTCCCGGTACTTGTGTTGTACTGTCGAGGTCTGTGTCGTCTTCCTGGACACCATCATTCCTGAGTTTGAGTTGTACGTCCGGCTGAGGGAAAGACGGCAGTGGGACAACGACTTTCCAGAGTTTGTTCTTGTGTCGCTTGTAGCGCGCTCGTAGTTGGGGGTACGGACACCAGTAGACGTCACTGGTCCCTAGCTAGTCCTGTTTTCCAGTGCCTCACTTTAGGGTGCTCCGACCACAGACTCTAGAGGTGCCAGGCATGGACCTGCAGCTGTGTGTCTGCAGGTGTGGTGTTAGTTGGTCTCCACAGTTGTTTGACTTCTTTCTTGTGGAGCGGCAGTTGGACCTTTCGTCCGTGACTGCGAGGCTGAGAGGTTGTTCTTGTGTTGTGCTGTCCGGGTTGGATATTGGCCTGATCAGCCAGTAGACCGTTCCCGTGTGGTGGCGTCATTCTTTCTGATTCGTGCTTTGCTTTGCTAATGGCTGTGGTTTGACTCGTGCTTTGCCACTGGTTGTAATTCGAGAACTTGTGGTTCGTGAGTTTGTGACTCGTGGTCGAGGTTTGACCAGTTTGAGGTGTGCCCTGGTGTTGGCACAATTGTGACTGAATTGTGGTTTGTGTGACTTTCCGGTTGAGGTTTTTACCTGTATTATTGTGCCTAAATAAAGGTATAATATAATTGTGGTTCAGTGTGGTGTTTATCACCTACTTGTACCCTTTGTTCGGGTGTTTGTGTTGTGGTACCTTGAGATAGCAGGTACTTGTTCCCTTCGTGGGTTACTTTGTAGTTTTGTGATGGTACATTGTGTACCAACCTTTTCAGGCTTTCATGTGTTGTGGAGGTCTTGTGGTTTGACCTGCCACTTGTTGTATTTTATCCGTTTTAAGTAGATCTTTGTTTATAATTTATTGTGGTTTAGTTTGTGGTTATTAATCATGTTACCTTTGTGGGTAATTTGCCGATGAGGCTTGTGGCCTAGGCATATTGTGATTTAGTAGAGCTGTGCTCTGTGGAGGCCGTGTGAGACCTTCCACTTGTTGAGTTTTACCCTTCTTGGGTATGATTCCAATTATGGTTTTAGTGTGTTATGGATTGGCTTCGTGGTAGCCAGTCTTATTACCTCGTGTGTAGTTATCGACGTAGTGTGGTTTGGAGTATAAAGGACCAGCTCTTTGTTAGCAGTCCTGTTACTCAAATGATTGAGGTTCGCCTGTGATGCTTGTAGCCTGGGCAGTAATTTACCTGTGTGGCTTATAGCTTAGGCAACCAGTTGTTGTAGTAGTGTGCCAGTGAGACTGTGGTTTAGGCACTTTAGTAGTTGGGCTGACTAATGATATTATATTAGTCATGTAGTCCTACTTTCCTTCCGAGGACTTTATGTTTATTATCATGATTATGTTTAATTGTTATTTATTGTTATGATGTGAGCATGAAATGGTTTGGCTATTGGTGTTACCAGTGAGACCCTTTGGGGTTGAGATGTTTGAGGTTTCGGTGTTGTTTTTGGGTAGCCCCTGCTGAGCCAGTGACTTGTTGAGGCTCACTCCCCTACAGTTCTTTTCAAGGCTTGCTGTGTGTTTGGCTTGCAATGGCGTTGTGTCAGACTTGTACCACCAGCAATAGTGTAGTAGTTAGTGTTGTGTGAGCTTGTGCTCCCTCGGGGTATGCCCCAGGTAGTTGTATTTTTTT
This sequence comes from Colocasia esculenta, assembly GCA_014218235.1. NCBI lineage: Eukaryota > Viridiplantae > Streptophyta > Magnoliopsida > Alismatales > Araceae > Colocasia > Colocasia esculenta. The sequence continues at coordinate 5,508,594 of CM024759.1, read as the reverse complement.
TAATTGGACATGTATTAATGTAATGGGATAGTTGTACAAATTTGTGAACAGATATGAGCACATGTACTTTCTTGTGTCTTATATTCTTGTGGTTTGTCTTTTATACTCTTACTGGACACGTGTGTGAGATATCCCTTGCGAGACTTCGGTCCGTTCGCGGGAGACGGATCTAGATATGGAGCCTTATTGGACATAAGTACCCCGGTCCGTCACATATTCTCTCTCTCTCTCTCTCTCTCTCTTTCTCTCCCACCCTGTCTAGGATGCCCAACTGACACAAACCCAAGCAATGATGTGAAGGGGCAGCTGGGCTCATTGTTAGTCCTAATGATTCTAAGTTCAAAATATGATGTAAACCATCAATGTAGATCCATCTGCCACAATCCTTCACAAAGACATGACATTTTTAGGACCAAAATGTTGATCATATATATGAGTTGGTACTCTTCAACTAACAACCATTGAATAAAACCCTCTGGAACTGTACCAAAGCTAGGCTCCTCCAAAGTTCAAACCAAGAGCAAGGGGAGGATAAGGATAATGTCAACAAGTAAAATCTCTGGATGGAGGGAAAAACAACCCAAAACAAATTAGATAAATCTGCATACACATAGAAGATACTTGATGCCAGCAATTAAAAGAACAATCATACATGAAAACACTGGGCAAATGTTGTGCTTACTATCTCTCTAGCTATATATTAAGCTTTAAACTTCTATCATGTGTCCAAGGAAACATATCTGATATGAGTTCCTTCCTTTCACTTTTTGGAAGCAGTTCTAAGTACGATGCTTGGTGATCCAGGAAGTGAACTTGTCTTATGCTTCTGATCCCTTTTATGTGGTGTTAATTTCTTGCTTTTTCTGAATATAGCAACCCTTATAAGTAACCCCAAGCACCCCAATCCTGAATGGGAAATTCATGTTGCACGTCTGCCCGGGCAAATGATTTGCCCGCGCAACAGGGGCGCTGCCCAATGGGGCAGCGCCTGAAGGAAAACGATGGAGAGGAAGAAGGGGTTTGGGGCTCCGGTGCAGATCAAGTTCACAGTGTGTTACCACATGGTAAGTACCCCATGTATATATAGGAGGCTCCCTTCAGATTTGCACCTCCACCCAGTAACTGCCTCCCAAGAGATAAAGCCGAAATTTTCTCCTAATTATCTCCTAGATTTATCCCAATAATCGACTTGCCCTTATCATGTTCTGGGATATTTGGCCATATCCCAACATCTCCTACTGGGCCAACTATACCGGATAAATTCTAAATACACTCCTACTGTTCATGAGATGTATAACTCATTCTTGTATTCTCTCACTATTCGTGAGATATATATTGTTCTTTAAATAATGTCCTTACCTGATACACACTCATTATCCATGAGATGTATCACAATTTCATTATTCATGAAATTTTCTTTGACTTACATATTTCTAAGTCCCATCAAACCAACATGTTTGATGAAATTCTCTGCCGCAATGCCCTTTGTCAAAGGATCGGCAATCATATCACTTGTGGGAATATAAGTCACTTTTATTTCCCCTTTCTGTACAATATCACGTATGTAATGATATTGTATCTCTATATGTTTTCCTTTAGAGCTATTTGCTCCACTGTTGATCAGACTTATTGCTGCCTGATTATCACAGTACATCTCAATTGACCCTTCTACCAAATTGAGATCCATATCTTTAAGAAATCGTCTAATCCAGACTGCGTGAGTAGTAGCCATGCTAACAGCAATGTACTCAGCTTCTTGTGTGTATCTTGCAACACAACCTTGTTTCTTGCTACTCCAAGAAACAGCAGCACCACCAAAGATGAACAAGTGTCCCGAAGTGGACTTTCCATCATCTTTATCACCTCCGAAGTCGGCATTGGAGTACCCTAGTATCTCAAGCATATCAGCTTGATAAACTAGTTTATGGTGCAAAGTACCTTTGAGATATTTCATAATCCTTTTAATAGCTTCCCAAAGTGCTGAACCATGATTACTTTGATATCTGCTGACTAAGCTTACTGCATATGCTATGTCAGGCCTAGTACATAGCATAGCATACATCAAGCTTCCAATTGCTTGTGCATATGGAACATTAAGCGCACTTTGCCCTTCTCCAGGACATTGATCTTTACCCTAGCACACTATTCATTAAAAATTTTTACTTTATTTTTATTTTTGATATCTTTTAAAAAATAAAAAAGGAGTGGAAAACAAATAACTTTGACATAGACAATTTAAAGCAGGAGAAATAAAATAAAAAAGTAACTTGAATGAATAGTATTCTACTGATATTTTAATAAAAAATTAAAAATCAAAACAACTAATGAAAAATAATTAGATTTGACAAGGATGACTTAAATGAAGGAAAAAAATAAAAAAATAATCTAAATGAATAGTGCTAAGAAGGTTGGCTCTGTATGGAACAAAGGAAGAAGGAGAATACACACGCGTGGAAAAGGAAAATGGTTTCTGAACCTTTGCCGTCGATGCCAAAATCTGGGATTTTTAGGATGATTTGTTACAGATTTTAGTTTTCCAAGATACCAAATGATAAAAAATGCAATTTTCCTTGAAAATATTTTCTTCAGTGAAGTTTTACAGTTAAACAAACAGACCCTTAATCCAGCAAGAAACTAGACAATGATACCGCAGCAGTGGGGGAAGGGGTACAATTTACAACCACGGATGAGAGAAAAGAAAAATTAATTAGAGATCTTTGATAGTAGGGAGACATATTTTCTCATCTAAGTAAAAAAAAAAAAGGTGTCCTAAATAGTCCTATCTTTTGGTGAATTTTAAGAATTAGTCTTTCGAAGATAGTTTTTATCTTCTATTTTATTTTCTATTTTATCTTTCTATCTAATTAATATATAATTTTATTTCTTACTATTAGATATGTATGACCACCGTGTTCATACTTTAATTGATTTTTTTTCATATATTTTAATTTATTTTTTTGGTCTACTTTAACCTTTTTTTTGTCTACTCTTAACTAGGTTCTTCATCTACTTTAACTTATCATTTATGTTCATATTATCTGATCTTGTAATTTAACCAGATTTTGCTTCTCCTTTAATTCACGTGTAGTGTTATTTTAACACATTCATACGTGTATTTTAATAGAGATGTTGACTTTATTTGTTGATTCAATCATTTATGTATCTTACAATAAGATAAATTATTTAATAATTTAATAATTTACAGTTTCACTTTAACCTTCTATGTTACACAAATATTACATATGTAATTGCTGTAAAATTTTAAAGTATGAGTTCGAAGTCTCCAAAATGTGTGACGGTAAGTTAAAATATATGAAATCTAAAGTCACTAATGACATAATTTAAAATTTTAGTTAAAATGTGTTAAAGTAAGAGTTTGAAATCTTTACAGTATATATGACAAATTGACAATGAGTCAAAATATGTGGGGCTTAAAATCACTATTAATATGACTTAAAAGTCTACGCTCGAAGACATTAAAATAATAGTTTAATGACGTTAAAGTACAAATTTAATGTCGTTAAAGTATGAGTAACGGTGAATTTTTTTTTAAAATAAAATGCAATAGGATTAGCACCGGTCAAGTGCATTCCACCCCAGCAGGGTGAAATGTGCTCACTCCCCCAAACGACACCTGCTACATCACATTTTATAAATAATGCAAAAGGATACAAAAACTACAGGGCATGCCCCTGAGAGGTACATGAGAGTAATAAAACTCTGAAGTTCCCAAGGCCCAGTCGATCCCCAAAAAGTGCAGGAAAACATGACCGTGGGAGCTGGGTGGAAGAATAAAAAACCCCATTACAATGAGAATTACATGCAAAGGTGGACAAAGCATCTGCCACCTAATTTGCTTTCCTATAAACATGATAAACTCGGACTCTATTCTGCTGCACAAACTCAAAGGTAAACTTCCACCACCGATAACAGGACCAAGAAGGAGCAATCCCCGTTCGAAAAGAGTTCACCAATATCATAGAATCCTAGCAGATTTGGTCAACTAGAATTCCTCTCTCCACTGCCAATTGCACACCATCATACATTGCTCGAGCTTCAGCAAGAAGACTGTTACCATCACCATAAAAATGTGAGAAGGCAAGAACAATAGATCCAGCAGCATTCCTAACAACACCACCGCCACCACAAGGACCCGGGTTTCCTTTAGATGCACCATCAACATTAATAAGAAAACGTTATAAAGGCAGAATCCATCTGACCAATTTGCATGACTTGACATAAGGCTAAACAACAAAACCCAACTCACAGATCGCTGCAGATTGGTGGGGAGTAGGAAGACCATTTTATGAGTAGCAATGTTTACCAGCGCATGGATATTTTGAATTAAGGAGTTAACTGAAAAACCAACCTGTTTAAACTTCATTTTGCATCTAATTTTCCAAATCTCCCAGATAATAAGAATGGAGCAATAAATTGAAATGAAGCCATGAGGATTATTGATGCTACTCGCTTTGATAATGTCCCACAGACGCACAGAAATATTCGTATGAATACCAATCCCAGGTTGTAGATGTAACGCCCCAGAAAATTTAATTAATGAGAAAATAGAAGTAATTGAGTTAAAATACCTTAGGGTTATTATTAAAATGTGATAATTAGATGATAGACATAGTTAGGGGTAATGAATATTATCCCAGTGTCGCACCTCGAAATGCGTGCCTCCACAGGGTGAAACCGGAAAACGACGTCGAAATAAAAATCTGAGAACATCATAATTTCTAGAAAAATGTGGAGAAATTTAATATGTAATCATATGAATTTTTCGATGTACGGATTTCAAGGTATAGTCGACACGACCATTTTTCGGGTGATTTTTCACCTATTACAAAATAAAATCTAAAAATTTATTAAAAATCACCACAATTAGTAAAACAACCATATTAGTTTATGGTTAAAATTTCATGGCAATCAGATATGGTTTGGATAAGTTTCTTTAAGAAACAAATGGCCAGTTGAATTTTGGGGGAATTACGCAATGGGTTTTCTCGGTAAATTTCAATGGGTTACGTGGAGGTGTCTGGTGAGGCCAGCACCTAAATTGGAGATGGTAACACCTCAATTACCAGGTGTAACTTGCAAAACATGCATGGGTTAGGTGGCTAAGGATGGTTAAACAGGGTTTTTTACCCCAACACCTGTAACATTGCGTGGCTCTGTGCATGGTAATGGTTGAGCCTATAAAAAACCTCCCACAACCTTCGTATACACCTTTCTCCACTCTAGCAGGTGTATGTGTGTTGCAGCAGAGGATACTCCACTGTTAGGCTGTTGAGTTGAGTGCCAACTCTTCTTGGAAGGGCTTCCACGACAGTTCTGGTTTCATTCCCTCAGAAGGATTGCTGTGGAGTTTATTCTATGTGCAAGTGTGCAATTGCCTTTCTTTTATTTCTGAGGATTTCTGAAGTTAAGGATCTCATTTCACTTCAATAAGGTAGGATTCTTCTCTTGACTTTTCCAAGTTCTCCTACTACTTTCCTTGGATCCTCTGGTTAGTGGTATGAAGAACCTTAAGCATGCCATTCTTCCAGACCATTGTGAAATCTGAAAAGTTGATATTGAACATATTGTTGTCAAGGTTTAGGAATTATGTACATGATAAGAAATCAACCTTACATCATGTCTTACTTGATTCTTAAGTCAATAGTAACCACATGATACTAGCTCTGATTCGTTTGAATGAATTTAGAAGTGTTGAATCTATTGTGTAGATTAGATAGAACCTCAACGGTTTTCTATGTTTAGCTAACTGTAGGTGTTGAGAGGTGGTAAGACTCTTAAGTTAGTTCAATTCATATAAGATCAACGTAGAAGGATGAGGAGAAAAGAGTTCAAAGAAGAGGAACTCCTTATTATCCACGTTGAGCTCACCTTTAGCTAGAACACCCTTGTAAATTAAGTCCCATGATCTTCAGTTTTCAGATCATGTCTACATGAGTTTTATATTTGAAACCACACTTGTTTAGGGTCCAAATCATGTTAGGATCATTAGAGCAACTTTATAGAACCATTGGAGGTTGAATGGAATAGCTTTCAGTCAGTTTACACAGCCCCTGTCGACAGACGAAGGTCTGCCTGTCGACAGGAACCCCTGGCCAGAACCCAGAACTTTCAGCCTGAGTGCATCTGTCGACAGATCCATGCTGGCTGTCGACAGATACACACAGAGCTGAAAACCCAGCTCTGGCAGTGCAGCCCCTGTCGACAGCAGACCAAGGCCTGTCGACAGATCATGACCAAACCTTGTTTCTAGCCTTGTTTTGACCCCGTTCTTTCATGAAAATCATACTCTTTTGTTCTACTTGTTAGTATACCTTTAGATTATGTATTTTACTACCAAAACAACCATTTAAACCAGTCAAGTTAACCTTCTTGTCACTTTGAGTTATTTCTACAAGTTCCGAACAAAATTGTCCTCGTGAAATTGTTAATTTCTGAAATCAGTGACGGAATCAAGTCCTTTGATTCTCTTGTGCAAACCTTGAGTGACTTTGAGTAAAACCTTTGTACTTCCTTGATTCATTACAAAGGTAAGAGTATGGTGATGACAAATTGTGAGTCTTGGACTCAATCTAAGAGTTTATGCTTGGCAAATAAGGGCTAGTCTAGTCCTGGGAGGAGCACCCAAATTCGTTTAAGTGGCCGCGCGGAACGATAAAGGATTAGTGGATGTTTGGCATAGCATCATTAAGTGTTTGATTGGTCATCATTTCATGTTATTGTGTGTTCATATGAGTTTAATACAATTCGTGAATGTTACTATGAATCCTTGAATCTTGAGTTCATTGTTCCATAACTTTGCTATCTAGTGTCAGATAGCAATCTCAGTTTAGTTTGCAAAAGCATGATTACATGTATAACTTCTTGTCACTTACCTTGTATCTTGATCTCCTTGATTATAGACTTGAATCCTACTGAGCTAGTTAGCTCACAGAATTCTATTTTTCAGGTAATCCAGATGGAACGAATGTTTAAGGGGAATAGTGTGCTGAGTGAACTACCAACCTACAAGGAGCTAATTACGATGGTTTTCTATAGTGTTTAGCATAGTAAATGTGATGTAATAAGTTTCTGTTGACTTGTTCCTCATGAGATCTAAATGAGGAAACTTTTGTAATAAGACACTTATGAGGTTATCTTTTATGAATGGATATCGTGTCTTTTCCGTGTATGTATGTTATATTCTGTCACTTCCGATAAATAGTTTAATTTATTAGGACGTGACAGTAGAAGGGGGGCTACCCAAGACCACAAAGTCTTAGCTAGATCACTGTGCACAAATAAATGGTTCAAATCCTCAACTTGAGGACACCTACAACAACAACACCGTGATGGGAGGTGTAACGGTGAGTTAAACTGTGTGAGACTTAAAGTCACTGTTAACATGACTTAAAATCTAATTAAGTTCTAAAACATTAAAATAAGAGTTAGAAGTTGTCAAAATTTGTGTGACGGTGAGTTAAAGTATGTGAAATTTAAAGTAACTATTCACGTGACTCAAAGTGTAAGTTCAAATGTATTAAAATGAGAGTTGATTTTTTTTAAAATGATAGTTGCATATAACCAGAAAATGGAAAACATCACTTGAACATCATCTAGTACGGATCCCAAATATTAGGGACCAAAATTAGCATACGTAAAAGTGCTTGGATTTTTTTGTGTAGACATTTTTTACAAGAACTTGCAATTAAGACACTCTCATTGATAGGGACCTGTGGTGGTATGTTCCTGCTTGGGCTGGAGCCAAACGGGCCTCCACTGAAGAGTAAGGGGAGATGATCGCCGGTGCGGACGGAAGCCTACAAGACCAAAACAGGATCAGGGGGGGCCGGTTGAAGAACCGGGGAGAACCCTCCGATGCCTAAGTCAGAGCTGGACCGTGGTTGCTCGAAGGAAGAGAGTTCTCTGGCATGTGTGGATCGCGCGAGGGCTTGTGTGTGTCCAAGGTTGCGTACCTTTGCATGGGAGTTACTTGGGCCTTTTATAGGCAAAGGTTTTGAAGGAGTTGGACGGGCTGTCCCTCCACGACACTGGAAGGGACGTGCCGGTTAGCGCCCTTAGTAGGGAGTTATGCGTTGAGGCGCTCGTTGAGGGGCCATGCTCCCACGAACGTGGGGCGCATGTCGCACTAGCATTGTAACCGTCGCTAGGAAGCGAAGGGGCTGGCCGGACCCTTCTGGTCGGAAGGTACCGAGCAGAGGGCCTACTCGGTAATTAGACCTGCTATTTGGTGTCCGGTTCCTGGGTGTCGCTTATGCTGCAGGATGCTTCGAGCAGAACCTGTTCGGTAGGTGGTGCCTGGACCGAACAGACTGCGAGGTGTTCGGAGACTACCTCTAGAACCCGGAGGTACTCTGATGGCAAGGACATGCTCAGGAGCCTTGATCGGTACCCGGGGACACGTGGCGCCTTGCTGGAAGGTTCCGCCTGCCCCTCGGGCCAAGTCAAGTCATAGCGGGTCGTGATGGGCCTTGGAGGCCTAGGGGGCTATAAATAGCCTCCACACTTGCCCCCCACTCCCTTGAGTTGGCACGGAAACCGTGACGCTTGAGGGCAGAGGTCTGCTCGGACGTCTCCTCCGCATTAAATGTGATGCCGACCTCGAAGGTGTAAACGGCACCAGAGCGACGCCGTTTGGGATTTCTCCTCGAGGACTGAGAAACTTCCATGATGACAGAGGTGACGCGTCGAGTGGCGAGCGTGGCGTGGCACGCTCGAACGAAACTTCGGAGCGGGAGAAAGATCGCCCTCGATTTTTGAATTCTGCGCCTCCCCTTCCTTATAAGGAAGAGTCGGGGGCGAAAGCGGGGCTTACGCCTTCGAGACTAGAAAGCTTTCTTGCCCCCCAAGCTACTGCCTTCTTCGTCTTCTTCCTCGCGATCCCCGATCGTCTTCTTCTTCCTTCGCTGCTTCCTGCTGCTTCCGGCAATGTCGCAGAAGGGGAAGAGCGTCGTGGTTGCTGAAGTGAACGGGACGGCGCCGACGGCACGCTGGAGGCCGATGTATCACTCCTACGAGGGCCTCTGGGAGCGCTTTCAGATTGGCGATGACTATGACATCATTATGGCCAAGGAGGAGGAGTCCTACTTGGTGAGCAAGACGGGCTGCATCGTCCTCTCCCTCGACCTGCTGGAAGCAGGGTTCCGACTGCCGTTGCCGGCGGTGGCGACGGCGGTGCTGAACACTTGGGGGATCGCTCCTATCTAGCTGACCCCAAACTCGTGGTAGACGATCTGCATTTTCTACATCGTCTACAAACTCCGGGGAGTTCACAGTTCAGAGGAGGTCTTTCGGGCGCAGTTTAGCCTCATTGCTTCGCCAATGTCCGGGGAGAGCATCTACTACACGAAGCATCGCCCGAACATGATGTAGATCCATCTTGTGAAGAAGCACTCCAACAACAAGGGTTGGATGCACCAGATCTTCTTCGTCGGTCGCCGCGAGGGTCCGCCGGAGTGGGGGTTCCCTACTCGAATTTGGACACTACGAAAGGACACATACCCCTTCCTGATTCAGGATGAGGCGAAGGCCTCGGACAGCCTGAACATGGCGTCAGTGCGGAACAGTGAAGGCTACTTGATAGAGTTTGAACTCGTTAAGCATGGTCTGAGCCGACCTTGGAGTAAGTGGCCGACCTCACTTCATCCTCTGATCTTGTCAATTGGTAGCCTCTTAACTTTCTCTTTTTTTTATACTGACACCGAGGAGTTGGCTGCTAGTCAGGACCAGGAGGCCATGGCGACTTATGCTGAACTGATCCATGTGACCGCCCACTTAGTTTATGCGAACGAGGATGTTCGTTCAGCGGTGACGGCCCCTGCCGCGGTGGCGGATCCTGCTGTGGTGACGCCCCCCTATGGCGGTAGCTGAGGAGCATCGTTCGACCAGTACACGCGCTCCTGAAGAAAGGCCGAAGAAGATACGCCTCAAGAAGTCCGCGGCGAAGGTGGCGTCGAAGAAGGTCCTGCAACCAGTGGCTGAGGAGGAGGCCGGAGAAGAGGTGGGAGGTCCCCAACTTTAGAAGAAGAAGAAGAGAAAGCTGGTGAAGGCGGCGTCGAAGGCCCTACAGCAGGCAGCCGAGGAAGAGGAAGAAGAAGAAAGTCCTCAGCTTCTGAGGTGGAAGAAGCAAAAGCAGACGATGGTGTCCGAGCAGGCGAGGCTGCAAATCTTGATACAGTCAAGGCCCCCTTCGAAGGAAGGGGTCTACTATGAGTTTGTACTTGTCATGGTGAGCGATGAGTCCGAGAGCTCCACCGACGAGGGAGTGGGGGTGTCTGCGCCCCAAGGCCCTGTCGAGGGCCGAGCTGAGGAGGTGGCTACAGCTGGGGCTTCAAGCACCATAGCTGTAGACCCTATTGTAGGGGCAAGAGAAGCCGTCGCCACCCAAGGTTTGACCTCTGGAGGGGCCGATGAGGCAGCGGCGTGCGTAGTGGAGGTGATCGATGGAGCGGCTTGCACAGCGGGAGCGCAGGCGGCTGCTGCGGGTTTTCACGAGGCTGAGGAGATGGCCGAGACCGGAGAGGAAAGACCTCGGGGGTCTCTGGCCCCCGCGAGGGTCATGGAACCAACAGTCGGCGTGGGTGCCGTTGAAAAGGTCAAAGGATAGGAGCCTTCTGTCGGGCAGGCTAATGCTGCCGAGGAAGATTGAGCCGGCTCTGAAGAAGATCACCTCCCCCTGACACAATCATTGAAGACGAAGGCAGCATTGTCGCCTTCGGTGTCAGCTCTGGAGGTAGCCCCTGAGTGCTTTCAGGGAAGCCCGTCCAGGGACCTCCCCCCGCGTCCGACCGCGTCACAGCTAGAGGTGCTGGTGCGGTGTCAAGAGTCAGGCCCGGAAGACACTCCCGAGTACTCGGGAGAGGCCTACCAGGCGAGTCAGCATGCCCAAGGGGATGATGATGAGGACATCGGCGTGGAAGCACTGTCAGACAGCATTTTGAAGTCGATGGCCGTGCTGAAGCGGCTGGCGGTGCGCGGCAAGAATCACAGGCAGATGTGGGAGGCCGAATTCGCCTTCTGCAAAGAGCTCGACGCGCAACACAAAGCCCGAGAAGCCAAGCTGAAGGAGGAGGTGAATCTGGCTGTCACTTGGGCAGAGAAGGAGGCACTCGCCAGCGTTCTGTCAGAGGCCAAGGCACATGGCATTGCTGTCGGGCTGTGTTTCAAGGAAGACTTGGAACAATACAGCGCGCTCTGCTACAAGGTAGGCCTTGATGCCGGAGAGGACTGCAGACGGAGGTTGGCCACCATCAAGTACACTCAGGGAGGCCTTCGAAGCTGACTTGCGCGAGTGTCAGCGTCGTACCTAGGATCTGCGCTAGGACGGGGTGCACTTCAAGCACTTCCAGATGGGGCAGATGCCCTCTGGGAACGGCGATGCTGGTCCCTCCGAGTAGGCCCCATGAATTGTACTTTCTTTCTTCTTTTTACCTGTCCGAGCAGGCCTTTTGTAAACCATGTAGAAGAAATGAAATATACTTTTTCGGATGACTGACTCTCTATTTTCTTCCCTTACAATGTTCTATTCGAATCGGAATTTGCCAGTTTTTAAAGGCTTTTGGATATCGCGCAGGTCTTTGAGGACTGAAAAGTCCCAACTAGGAGTTTGCCTTAGTTTTAAGGTTTCTTAGGTGCCATACTAGTCTTTAAAGCTGAAGAGCTCGGACTAAAGATGGGCCGAACAACCCCTTGTATTAACCGGTAGAACGGGAGGAAGAGAGGTTAAATGCCGAATAGGAAGCTTTTATAGATAATAAGCCTTCAGGTTAGATACAAGCCAGGTTCTGGGTATGACTTTGCCGCTAGGAGTAGTCAGCTTGTATGAGCCTTTCCTGAGAACCTGTGTGACTTGATAAGGTCCTTCCCACTTTGGGGCGAGCTTGCCAATTGCTCTTCGGGGATCTGATGCCGAGCAACGGCGCATGACTAGATCACCCTCGTAGAAGCGCCGCTCCCGAACTCGGGAGTTGTAGTATTGCGCGAGTCGCTGTTGGTAGGAGACTAGTCTAATGTTGGCGTCACCTTGGCATTCGCCGAGCATGTCTAAGTTCTCTCTGAGCGAGCGATTATTGGCGGCTTCATCGAAGTGTGTGGTTCAGATCGTGGGGAGAGCCACTTCCAAGGGCACAACAACTTCCGTGCCATGGGCCAAATGAAAGGGAGTCTCCCCAGTGGCCACCCGAGCAGTTGTTCAGTGGCACCACAACACGTTAGGGAGCTCGTCAATCTACGAACCTCCTGCAGCCTCAACTCTTGTGTGTATCCCATGCAGCAGTGTTCGGTTGGCATTTTCTACCAAACCGTTTGCTTGGGGATGTGCCACAGAGGTGAAGTGGTTGTAGATGTCGAGCTCAGAGCATTTTTGCTTGAAGTACGTGCTATCAAAATGCTTCCCATTGTCAGAAGTAATCACCCTTGGAATGCCAAACCGGCAGAGGATGTTCTTCTAGACAAACTTCTGTGCAGCTTGATCGGTGATGGCAGAAATGGGTTCTGCCTCGATCCACTTGGTGAAGTAGTCAATGGCCACGAATAGAAACTTCTTTCACCCTTGAGCTTCTGGGAATGGACCCAAGATGTCGATTCCCCATCTGGCAAAAGGGCGTGATTCGAACAGGGTATGCAGCTGTTCGGCCGGCTGCTTGATGAGTTGCCCGAACTTCTGGCATTCCAGACACCTTCTGACGAAGGACATGTAGTCCTTTTGTAGGGAAGGCCACCAGAATCCTGCTCGAACGATGCTACGTGCCAGCATTCTTCCCCTCAAGTGGCTTCCGCACAGGTCCTCATGGACCTCTTCGATAACCAGTGCTGTCTCTGTAGGGTTAAGGCACCATAGATGAGGCCTCGAGAGGGATTGCCGATACATATGGCCTTCAATGAGGGTGAACCTTTGGGAATGTAGCCTGATTTTGCGAGCTTTGCCTTGATCGGGCGGAAGCTCTCCCCGAACCAAATAGGCTATGAGAGGGTCCATCCAGCTAGGCACCGGAGGGCTTGCCTCTATAGCTGTTATATCTACTTCGGTGCTTGGTGAAGCGAGCTCTTCTACAAATACAGAACGAGAGGGGGCGATGTCACCTGAGGATGCCAACTTGGCAAGGGCATCGGCCCGCGCATTCTGCTCCCTCAGGATGTGGATAACTTCAAAGTAGAGGAGGCCCTCTATTCGACTTTTGACCTACTGGAGGTACTGCGCCATGCGGGGCTCCCTTGCTTCGAAGTGTCCGTTTACCTGGCTGGAAACCAACTGAGAGTCAATGAAGACCCGTAGCCGGAGGGCTCCGAGGTGCCTAGCCATGCGGATACCAGACAGGAGTGCTTCGTACTCAGCTACGTTGTTGGATGCGGCGAAGTGAAACCTCAGGGCATACTGGAACTCAAGACTCTCTGGGGAGGTAAGAACCAGGCCTGCACCACTTCCTATGACACAAGAAGATCCATCGACGTAGAGCTCCCATGGGGGCTCGTCTGCCAACAGGGGATCTTGCTGGGCCGGAAGGGTGCATTCTGCCACGAAGTTTGCTAACGTCTGTGCCTTGATTGCTGTCCTTGGTCGGTAGCTGATGTCAAATTCACCGAGCTCGATTGCCCATTTGATGAGTCTGTCGGAAGCCTCTAGTCGCTGAAGGATAAGCTTCAACGATTAATCGGTGATAACCATAATCGGGTGGGCTTGAAAGTACGACCTAAGCTTCTGGGCAGCCGTCACCAATGTCAGAGCAAGCTTCTCTGCTCGAGGGTACCTTCTTTCAGCCTCATGAAGAACCCTGCTTATATAATAGACTGGATGCTACGCCGCGACCTCTTCCCTTATCAACACTACGCTGATGGAGTGTTCGGTGATTGAAAGGTACACGAACAGA